>CAWUFW010003924.1:600000-1200000 GCA_963921515.1 Calotriton arnoldi | reverse complement strand
GGGGTGGGGAAGGTTGCCAATGGTGGTACTATGCGGCTGTCCGAGGCCCCCGCAGGGGGCCACTAAAGAAGGCAGCCCTCTAGTACCATTGGGGCACCCCACACCCCCTTAGGGGCAGGGACTCAGGGAGGAGTCCCCCCAGCCTTGTGGTGGCGCGCTAGGCGAGCGTCACTTCCTGGGCGCGAGGACAGGGGGAGGGGTATAGAGGCCTCCCCCACCATCTGGTCGTCCTCTTTCGCACGCCGGACACGCCGTGTCCCACCCTACCGCTTACCCGGCGTGGTTTGTGGCAGGCAGGAGGCAGAGAATGTTGTAATGTTGTCTTTTTTCGTTGCAGGCGGAGTTACAGGGCGATCTGGAAGCAAAGGGGTACAGAAGGGTACCTGTGACAGGGAGCCCCGGGAGGACGGCGGAGAATGCCCCGGGGGCACCAGGGGGCGAGCATCGGTTCCGTCTCCAAGGAAACCGGAGGACGTGGAGACGCCGGACATAAAAGACCCGGAAGCCGCCAAACGAGAGAAGGAGGTCGGGAGCGGCGAACGGGGTCCCGGAGGTCAGGAAAGCGAAGGAGAACCAGAGGACGAGAGCAGGAGAGACGACGACGTGAGGAGACCGGAGAGCGGCGGAACCACCAACAACCACAGGGCGGAGGCCTCCCCTGCGAAAGGCGTGCTGGACGAGGCGGCCGTGACCCTGTCATCGGGTCACGGCTTCAGGCAAGTCCTCAGGGGAACTGGGCGCAGGCTGGGCGGGTGGCTACACACACAAGCGTTGTATACAGGATTGTAGGGACCGGCAAGGAAAGCAGGGAAAACGAAGGGGGAAAGCAGAGACCTCTTTCTCCTCCTTTTCCCATTACACTGCACGGTCTAGTGTTAAGCTTGTTCTACCGTTTGGGGTGAGTTCGTGGGTCAATATTAATAGCCGCTGGGAAGGGGAGGACCGAACAGCGCCAGCCGCTAGCAAGGCACCAATAGGGTATCTGGGCCCGGGGTAGCCGCTGAAGCAAGAGGCTCCTTAGTGTCTGCGGGGCTGAGAGATAACCAGGGTGGGTGCAGTACTCAGGTGGGGAAAAGCACTAGAAGAAGGAAGAGAGCAGGAGCGCGCAAGAAAATAGGAGGTAAACACTAGAGGAGGGGACTCTTGCTAATAGCCTCTCTCTTCTCTCCGAGGGGTCGACTGCCGCCAGAGAAGAGAAGGGGCGGAAGAGGAGACGGCCGAGCCTCTACAGAGACGTAGGAAGCCGCGACGGATCAAGACACCAGACCCTCCTGAGGAACCCATACCTTACTCTGTATTGAACACAATAAAAACCCACTTCCCACAACAGCGCAATAGTCTGTGGTCCTTGGCCGGGTGACAGTACCTCTGCGCGGCACCATAGGGGGTGCCAGAGCCAAATCCCAGGAGCCTCATGGGAGGTTCCTGGAAAACCGTGTCGGCGCCCCGTTAGTCCTTCGGGCGGTTGTGGGCCTGAACAACCGGGGGTTTGCTATGCTACGCTCCGCCCTGAAAGGGGCGTGAGTAATAATGGACCATGTGTCACGTGATCCGGGAAGAGGATCACCAGAAGGGGCAGCACAGATGGGGTTCGCCCCAGTGCTGCTTGGCTCATCAGGCGGGTAGGCGGCCCAGATGGTTGCCTGCCCTTGGATCGCCCGTAAGATAACCCACCTTATTACATAACGGTGTATGTAATAAACCTGCAGCAATTTTACCCAAACAAAAATGTGTGGTGTGTTTTATTTATTAGCATGCATGCTACGTTCGACGGGTGGGGAAGGTTGCCAATGGTGGTACTATGAGCCAGACAGCAGAGCGCATCAAGCAGAAATTGATTAAATCATAAGGGCAGCTAGAGAGGCAGCAGTCACCCATATCACAGATTGGCTGCTAAAGCAACTAAGAGGGGAACCGAATGGACAGAGCAGCCTGGAAGAACCCAGCGAAGGCAGGGAGAGCAAGGAGCATTGTGAAGACCGCCCGGAGGACAGCAAAGGGAAAGAGGGGCCAAAAACGCCAGTGCAATGCCAGCAAAGGCATCAAGAAGGCGGCAGAAAAGAAAGAGAACAGGCGACACCGCCCCCCACCCTCCTCCCCAAGTCTTCAAATGCTGAGCAGATAAGCACGATTGTGCAGGCATGCTTAAAATCGTTTGCACCACTGCTATTTGTCAACACTGGGGGTGGAGCTGACACGCTGGGGGGGGAAACAAGACAATGGGTTCTGGGGGAGCAGAAACCAACAATGTGGGCCACGCAAGCGCCGCATGCACAGCCACACATGTCCCAAACAAAGCAGTTACTTTTGCGGAGGCCCCATCAACAAGCAATACCCACCCAGCCCCCACAGGGGTGTGGGGGAGCACGTCAGGGGGCAGAGTTCAGGTCCAAACTGGGGATAGGTTAGCGCCTGTGGCCTACAAGAGGGGCACACTAAGAAACTCATACATGGTGATAAGGGCCACGGGCCCAGCAAGCCGGATACCTTTGCCAGTAAAAGAGAGAATCTGGCATAAAGAGTTCATAGACATTTTCATCTCTGCTAGAGATACAATTAGATAGCAGAGGCCTTAAGTTGTTGTGTGTGTTCATGACCATAACTGGTGAATTTCAGTGGTTTTAGGCATGTGATCCAGGACCACAACTCAGTTTTTAACTTTGTTTTTTTCAGTGAATATGCAGCTGCACAGGGAGTAGTATGCTATTTATTAATATTTAATATGATCTTTAGGGCCAATGACTCATGAAAGGTGAAGTACATCTGCATGTATGGTTTACGCCATGCTATGTTTTCATTTACATTAGTTACAAACAAGACTTCTTAGCCATAATCAGAGTAAAAGGTGGTAAATCCGAGTAGTAACTATATGTTATGGGTTCGTCCCAGCTGTTTTCTTCTGCAAAATGATTCCAGAAATTAATCTTTGGGGGCACTAAAAGGGTGGGAGCTCGCCCAGCTAGTTAAATTGTTCTATGATAATACCATAGAATTAGACTATTGCCCTGTTGTAATAAATGCATGAATCTGCATGTATTTGTTCTTTTTGTGGATTGGAGTAAATTCACTCAGTAGTTTTTTATATATTTATATTTGAAAAACGTGTGGTGGGCTTCCATATGGTACTGAAAATGTGTTTTTTGGTTTACTTTTAACTTTAGAACTGTTTGATATATTTGCACAAAATGTTGTAGATGTTTCGTATATTTTCAAAGTTGTACAGATCCGTCAAAGGAAGAAAGGGCAGCCAAACAAGGAGTCTCAAGAAAAATGTTTTATTTACTTATAACTCTGCACTGTGACAAATACACATAACATTTGACAGCAATTTATCATGTTTAGTTCTCTGTTATGTCAAGTTTCATACAGATCCATCAAAAAGAGCAAAGTTAAGGGGAGGCACAAAAAAGTTTTCATAAGCTAATAATGTTGTTGCTGCACAATTAAACTGTATGGCATTTTGCAGGGTGAAAGCAAATTAAGCTCAGTGCAGGAATCTCTGGTTTTATGGAGACCGACAAAGGATGCAGTTTCAGAGAACTGCACAAAAATTGGCAGAATGTAGGAAAGTGCCCCTTTTTGACATGGTCACCCCCTTTTTTGCCTGGTATTCGATGCAACTTTGACTGAAGTGCACTGGGTTTCTGCTAACTAGGTCCCTAGTGCCAGTGTCCTTTCCCAAAAACAAGGTAACTGTGCAAGTGCAAGACCTTTAGCCCCCTTATAAGTGCCTAGTAAATGGTACTCCTGGTACCTAGGGCATGGGTACTAAAGAGGGTCCCTAAGGGTTGCAGCATGTATTGAGCCACCTTGAGGGATCCATCACCAAACTCATGCAGACTGCCATTGCAGGCTGCGTGAAATGGTGCAGACAAAAGTGAAAACATGACATGGCACACAACCTGTGTGGCATGCCCACTGACACTGCATGCAACATTTGTAAGTCACCCAAACAGCAGGCCTTACAGCCCTAAGGCAGGGTGCATTAAATTACATGAGAAGACATATCTGCATGAGCAGATATGCCCCTGTGCTGTCTGGTCCAGTTGTTCGATAGTAGAAGTGAACAGGAAGCCATCTTGAGTACATATATTGGGCACTGGTCACTACTAGTTCCCCAGCTACATGATGGATCCACTGAAACCTATGGTGTTTGGTATCAAACACCTTGTCTTAATAAATCTGTACTGATGCCAGTACTAGCTTTATAATGACATGCACCTAGAGGGCACCTGAGAGGTGCCCCCTTGAAAGCCTACCAACCTCTAGTGTTCTGGCTGACAGGTGTAGACCAGCCTGCCACCACAGATATGTTTCTGACCCCTGGAGGTGAGAGCCTGTGCTCTCTGAGGTCAGAAACAGTGCCAGCTCTGGTCGGAAGTGTTGTCACCTCCTCCAAGCAGGATGGCTAGTAATCAGCATATCAAGGCAGGAGGCTTCAATGACCTTAGCCACCTTACCATATGCAACCCCGGCTTCTCCCAGACAGGGGGGATGCCACCCCTCTCAGGGCCTATTTGGCACCAGGACAGGTGGCAGAATTAGCTAGTCAGGAGGTGCGTTCACTATCGGGCTTGTTACACCCCTACGGTGGCTACCTGAAGTGAACACGAAAATTAGAATGACACCATCTTGGTTTTTGGTGACATTAGATACACTGGGTCAGGGCTATGCCCACTCCCCACAGGAAGGAGTCATATAGGGGGTGTAGGTACCTCAAAGGTAAGTAGCCCATTGGCTACTACCTTGTACTCCTCTTACTGCCCCTAAATAGAGTATTTAGGTGGCACCCCTGACACAAGGAACTCAGATTCAACAGACACAAGAAGAAGAGGACAAAGAAGAGTGAAAAAACGAGAACTGAGGACCAGATGCTGACTTTTTGGCACCAAAACCTGCCTACCTGCACCTTTCCTGACAATCGTGACAAACCGACTCATCCTGCCATTGTACATCTGCCAAGAACCCCGGTGGGCTGCCAACACTTAACAAATTGCCAGCAATCTCCCTTGGAGTAGAGGAGCTACTCGCCTGCAGGCACCAAACAGCAAAGTCAGGTCTACCATTCTGCCACCCCCGATTCCACCGATGCAGCAACCGCCCAGGAAGAGGTCTCTGTGCTCCAGGTCAGATCCGTCTCCCCACCAAGTAAGCAGATGCCAGGACCAACCGGAGCCATACAGAACCAATACCAAGGGTACCGGACCCTTTGAAGCAACCAAAGCCTGTTTGAGTGAAATTCGGACTACAACAATTCCAAGACCGAGCAGCCATCAAGGGACATCAGCACTGCAGAGACCCACTTCGAGAGTGGCACAGATATCCTGTTTTTGTCCCCTCAACTAGCGAGACCCCCAACCGTGAGTGCCTGTGACGCACAAGCCCAGCCCACCTAACCACTTTGCACCTGAGCGCCTCAGCCCGGGCTTCCGAGAACCGGCTGTGCTTCTTTGCTCCCAGGGCCCTCACAAAACGAGCCCCCCGATGGGAGCTCCCGAACTTGTCCCCAAGTCCCGCTCCGCAGCCAGTTTAGGTGTCCCCCTCCTTCAGTGTGGCAAGCAAAGCTACCGATCCAACCAGCAACTCTGCACCCAGACACTCCAAGGCAGGTAAAGACTAACTGCTGGTGGCTCTTTGGACCTCGGCTCCTTATCACCATAAGTCCTGAAGGGGACCCCCGGAAACCTATTGCAAGTAACTGTATGCAGTATATGCCTTTTTTCCCATAGGAAAGCATTGCCGTATAAAGATGCATTTAAGTAAACATTTTACTTGCCTGTAAAAATCAGTATCTCGAAAGGTACTTACTTGATCCTGAAGTTCTTGGTGTTGAAATTGAATACGTGGTATTTTTCCCAATTGGTCTCGGATTTATTCTTTAGTATGTGTCTCCTTTATTGCCTCTGAAAGTACAACAAATGCTTAGCACTACCCTCTGATAACCCTAAAATGCTCACCCACACTACCACAAAAGAGAGCATTTGGGGTGTTACTTGTGCCTCTGTAAACCAATAAGTGTTCTCTGGACTCTCTGCACAGTTTACCTCGTTTTGGTGGACTATATAGAGAGCCAGCTTCCTACACATAGCATTTTTAGCAAACTCTTAATATTCTGAGTTTCATGCTAACCTATTAATGGGGGAGATTTCAAACAAATGTTCATTTGCTGGTAACTTAAGCACTGTTTAATAAATCTGAATAAAATGTTTCCAGCTGTCATTAAATTAAGCCCGGTGCAGGGAACACTGGATTCACGAGATCCTACAAGAGATCTTTTGATTTGCTTATAATTGTGGTGCGGTTTCACAGATCAGCACGGAATTTGGCAGCCACTTAGCTTGTTTACCTTACTCCTGATAGGTTAAAAAGTTTCATGCAGAACTATAATGGGGCACATGGTTAAAGGGGGTAGGAATGAGTGTGTCCATTTGCTAATAACAGTATGAAAATATTTAACCTAGGAAACAAGAAATTTAAAAGTGAAGTGACATTTTCTGTAATTAAATTAATATACCCCTCGAGGGGCCAGCTACACCAGGCTCTCCAAACTGACTTGTCAGCTTTGGTAGTTCTGAGGGACTGAAATCTTTGTATGAGAAGAGAAGCTATTTCTAAACGACCAGCGAAAGACCAGGCCATCCAAAAACTTCTCATGTCAATAGCTGAAGGGTGCCCTAGAGAGTGAGATTGTGAAATCAATCAATCAATCAGGTGTTTGTTGAGCGCAGCTACTCACCCGTAAGGGTCTCAAGGCGCTGGGGGGGGGGAGGGGTGCAGGTTCCAGTCCATCAAGGAGGGGGTCTGTCAAAGAGCCAGATTTTGAGGTTTCTCGTGAAGATGGGGAGCGATGTTCTCTGTCTGAGGTGGAGCGGAAGGGCGTTCCAGGGTCTGGCCTCGAGGAAGGAGAAGGAGCGGCCTCCCGATCTGGTCTTTCTGGTGCGGGGGACCGCGGCGTAGGAGAGATGGGCTGATCGTAGGGTCCTTTGGGGTGCGTGGAATTTGAGTCGGCTGTTCAGGTATGCTGGTCCGGTGTCGTGGAGGGCCTTGTGTGCGTGGGTGAGAATCTTGAAGGTGATTCTAGCCTCGATGGGGAGCCAGTGGAGTGTGCGCAGGTGCTGGGAGATGTGGCAGAGTCTTGGCAGGTTGAGGACCAGTCTTGCGGCGGCGTTCTGGATGTTTTGCAGCTTGCGGGTGAGGTTTTTGTTTATTCCGGCGTAGAGTGCGTTGCCGTAGTCGAGTCTGCTGGTGACGAGGGCGTGAGAGACGGTCTTTCTGTGCTCGAGGGGGATCCATTTGAAGGTCTTACGTAGGAGGCGGAGGGTGTGGAAGCAGGAGGATGCGACGGAGTTGATCTGGCGGTCCATTTTGAGCTCGGAGTCCAGGATGATTCCAAGGTTGCGTGCGTGGTCCGTGGGGGTGGGTGGGCTTCCGAGGGCGGGGGGCCACTGGGTGTCGTTCCAGGCATCGGGGTTTGGGCCCATGATGAGTACTTCTGTTTTGTCGGTGTTGAGTTGTAGGCAGCTGCTTTTCATCCATTTGGCGACGGCTTCCATGCCTTCTTGAAAGTTGTGTCTGGCGGTGTTGGGTTCGTTGGATAAGGAGAGGATGAGTTGGGTGTTGTCTGCGTATGACACAATGTTGAGTCCGTAGGTTCTGACGATGGGGGCGAGCGGAGCCATGTAGACGTTGAAGAGCGTGGGGCTGAGGGAGGACCCCTGGGGGACTCCGCAGGTGGTTGGTGTTGGGTCTGAGAGGAATGGGGGGGAGTCTGACCCGCTGCGTTCTGCCGGAGAGGAAGGAGTGGATCGAGACGAGGGCCTTGTCCCGGATACCTGCGTCGTGGAGTCTGCGTATTAGGGTGCGGTGAGAGACTGTGTCGAGCGCCGCTGAGAGGTCGAGGAGGATGAGGGCTACTGTCTCTCCTCTGTCCAGTAGGGAGCGGATGTCATCTGTTGCGGCGAGGAGGCGGTTTCTGTGCTGTGATTTTTTCTGAAGCCGGATTGGGAGGAGTCGAGGATGTTGTGCTCTTCGATGAAGGTGGCGAGTTGGCTGTTGATGGCTTTCTCAATGACTTTCGCTGGGAACGGGAGCAGGGAGATGGGTCTGTAGTTCTTGAGGTCGGTGGGGTCCGCCGAGGGCTTCTTCAGGAGGGGGTTGATCTCGGCATGTTTCCAGTCGTCGGTGAACGAGGCGTTCGTCAGGGAGCGGTTGATGGTGTGGCGGAGCATGGGTGCGATGGTGTCGGCGGCTCTGTTAAAGATGTGGTGGGGGCAGGGGTCCGTGGGGGCCCAGGAGTGGATTGACTTCATTGTCTTCAGTGTGTCTTCGGTGGTGAGGGCTGTCCAGTTGTCAATTGTTGGCTTCAGGGTGTCGTTGGTGGCTGGTGAGGGTTCAGTGTGTTGGTTGTCTTCATCGAAGTTGTCGTAAATTTTCTTGATTTTGAGGTGGAAGAAGGTGCTGAGTTTGTTGCAGAGGTCTTGTGAGGGAGGGATGTCAGTAGACTCGCTGGTGGGTTGGGCGAACTCCTTGATGATGCTGAAGAGTTCTTTGCTGTTGTGCGCGTGTGTGGAGATTCTGTCTTCAATTGCTTTTTTTCTCGTTTTTCTGATGAGTTGGTGGTGGGCGTTGGTGGCGGCTCTGAAGTCGTTGTGGGCCTCTGTGGATTTGGAATTCCTCCAGGCCTTTTCGAGGCAGCGGCACGTGCATCTGGACTCTCGAAGTTCGGTGGTAAACCATCTGGCTTTCTTGGCGTGAGTGTTGTTGTTTTTCTTGAGGGGGGCTATGGTGTTGGCGCTGTCGGAGATCCATCTGTGCAGAGTTCGGGCTGCGGTGTTGGGGTCGTCGTCTTCCGCGATGGTTGGGGTGGAGTTGCTGAGTGCGGAGGTGAGCTGGTCGTCGGTGATTTTGGTCCAGTTTCTTCATGGGAGCAGGTGCTGGCGTCTGTGGATGGTGGGTGGGGAAGGTGAAGTGGACGCATCGGTGGTCTGTCCATGGGAGTTCGGTGGTGTGGCTGAAAGTGATGGAGTTTCCTGTTGTGAAGAGGGGGTCGAGGGTGTGTCCTGCTGAGTGCGTGGGTTCGGTCATGATCTGGCGGAGTCCAATATTGTGGAGGTTGTCCGGGAGGGATGTGGTGTTGGGGTCCAGTTGGTTGTCGAGGTGGAAGTTGAGGTCTCCCAGAAGGGTGTAGTTGGTGGATGCGATGGCATGCGGGGAGATGATGTCTGTGATGGAGTTGGTGAATGGTCCGCGGGGTCCAGGGGGTCAGTAGATGAGGGTTCCCCGGAGGGTGGTGGTAGGGCTGGCCAGTATCTTGAAGTGAAGGTGTTCCATCAGGTCTGTGGGCTCGTCGGGGAGAGTGCTCAGGCGGAGGGTGGATTTGTGGACGATGGCGATTCCTCCTCCCGGGCGGGTGGGAGCGGTCCTTCCTGGAGATCTTGTATCCTTGGGGAATGGCGATGGCAATGTCCGGTCCCGAGGTGGTGTTGGTCCAGGTTTCGGTGAAGAATGCTACGTCCGGGTTGGTGCTTTTGAGGAGGTCCCAGATTTCTGTGGCGTGTTTGTGGAGTGATCTGACGTTGAGGAGGATGCATTGCAGGGTCTTCGGTTCGGGTGTGTTCTTGCGGGCGGGTTGTGCTGGGTCGGTGTTCCTGGTGGTGCTGCAGGTGTGCCGGCAGCGGTGACAGCTGAAGGGTCCGTGGGTGTCGGCTGGTGATGCTAGCTTGCAGTTGTTGTTGCGGCCTGGGTTGAGTGCGTGGAGTGGCGCTGGGTCGTAGCGGAGGTCCAGGGTTCCTGGCACTGGTCGGGTCACGGATGGGCGCAGACGACCTTACCTTTGGCGCGCCAGCGGCGCGCCCACTCCACGGCCGCACAGCGCCCGCCATTAAGTAGGGGTCGGGGAGGGCTGGACAGCTGGGAGGCGGGAGCTGGGAGGGGAACTGGATTGGGCGGTCGCGCTGGTCGTGCTGGGGAGGGGCCGCGGGGGCAGCAGCGGCGGGGAAAACGGTCTAAAGAAGGGAAATGGAGTGAAATAAAAGGGGGAAAAAGCAGAAAAATGCAAGAAAAGTGGATGAAGAGATAGAGGGAGAGTGAAAGGGAGAGATTGAAGTGAGGGTAAAAAAAACGAGTGAAAAACGGAGAGGAAAAGCGGAGCGAGAGAAGGAGACAGAGGTCCACTGGACCACCAGGGATTAGGCGCAGGTATAACCTGCGGGTGGAGGAGGGCCTCGAACACCAACACTCGGGAGTGCAGGGGCTCAGGAGGGCCTCACTTGATGGTGGAGCTGCGGGGGTGGGAGAGCAATTTCACTGACAATGAGTCAGTGGTCTTGCTCGCCTGTCCCCGCAGCGGCCGCCATCAAGTAGGGGTCAGGGAGGGCTGGACAGCTGGGAGGCGGGAGCGGGGAGGGGAACTGGATTGGGCGGTCGCGCTGGTTGTGCTGGGGGTGAGGGGCCGCGGAGGCAGCAGCGGCGGGGAAAACGGTCTAAAGAAGGGAAATGGAGTGGAATAAAAGGGGGAAAAAGGAGAAAAATGCAAGAAAAGTGGATGAAGAGATAGAGGGAGAGTGAAGGGAGAGCTTGAAATGAGGGTAAAAAACGAGCGAAAGCGGAGAGGAAAAGCGGAGCGAGAGAAGGAGACAGTGGTCCACTGGACCACCAGGGAAAAGAGTGGAATAAAGGGGAGTAAAGCAGAAAAGTGCAAGAAAAGTGGATGAAAGAGATAGGAGAGTAAAAGGGAGAGCTTGAAGTGAGGGTAAAAAAACGAGTGAAAAACGGAGAGGAAAAGTGGAGCGAGAGAAGGAGACAGAGGTCCACTGGACCACCAGGGAAAAGAGTGGAATAAAGGGGAATAAAGCAGAAAAGTGCAAGAAAAGTGGATGAAAGAGATAGGAGAGCTTGAAGTGAGGGTAAAAAACGAGTGAAAACGGAGAGGAAAAGCAGAGAGTGAACAAAGATACATGGGTGAATGAGGAGATGTAGGATTGTGGTTAGGTGAACTGTAATCTATGCAGATAGCTCCAAAAGAGAGGGAAAGAAAATGTGTGCTCTTTATAGCAGAAACGTTAAGCGTAAATATGCTTTCTGGCAGCAGACCTGAGACCTGGTTGGCTTGCTAAAAGGAGGAAAAACGTAGAGGAGACTCTAAAACCAATGTCATGGAAAGCATGTGTACCAAAGGTGATGGGTCTCTTCTCCAAATGAAAAACTGAAAAAATGATGTGAAAAAGTGCAGAGAGGGAGAACACCAGAGATGACAAGCACTTAGAACACTTTGAAGTGGAGATTAAATTACTCTAATCTAGAAACAATGTATAGACAGCTAGTAATCAACTATGCTGAGAGTCACGGGAAGATGTTCTACTTCGGTGGAGGAACTAGTACTCTGCTGGTAGTTCCAACAAAGGTTTTGATTAGGTCCTACATAGATGATTTGCATATTTTACAGCTTATTCATGTGAAATAACATAGAACATTGGGCTTCCTCTTTTATGAAAGTGCAAATGGCAAGAGACAGAAAGTAGCTCAACAGGGCTGGCTCTAGGGCGGTGCGATCGGTGCCACCGCACCGGGCGCTGACTTGGGGTGGGGGCGTCATTTTTCCAAGTATATTCTCATTCTAAAAGCACCTGCTGCGAGTTCCTGGCCTTCAGCAATTATCAGGCATCAATTAAAATGTCAGGATAACTCCCGTGATTAATCTCTTCCTGGAAAAAGACCGGAGGTTTGTCTAGTGGAAGTTTTGACTCATCCTAAAGAAGTGCAGAGGGTTGAAATGCCTGCTGCTAAGAACCTGTCCTGTACCATGCAGATAACAAAGTGCATATAATGGAAATAGGTCAGTGGGTTAGTGCTTCTGTAAGAGAGCTCCTTTTGTTACTTGTCGTAAAGTCAAAATCCAAATATAGAACATTGAGCTATTAACTGTCATCAAAGAGCAGCATGCAAACTGCAATGTATACATTAGAGCTATATGTTTTTTTGCCCAGTTTTTCATTATCCTAATCTTGCCAAAAGGGTTCATTTGGGTAGAAAACAATTATAATTATTAAAGAGAACCCCTAAAAATGTTATGTTTTAAATTCTGAATTTGTGCTGTTCCAGAATAAGGACTCTTAAACTATATTGCCTACCTGTATCGATGACATGTCACTCCTACAGTACACCTTGTAGTCCTTTCTGATGTAACATTTCCTGTATACTGATTTACACAAATGATTCTCTCTGTGCAATGTGTGTGTGTGATATAAAGTGCTCTAACACCTTACACTGGTATGAGTGGTGCTATAAAACTAAATGAATCTGAGAGAGAGTGGTTACGGAGACTTGAGGAGCACTGTTATTGGGTGCTAGTGAGGGAATCCGTGGCAGAGGTGGTCATTGGTGGGGGCGCCAACAAACATTGTCGCACAGGGCGCCACCAGTGTTAAAGACGGTCCAGTAGCTCCATACCGCTGATGAGCCCTGTGAGCACTTTCTGAGACCACCTACCTTTAGTTGGAAACTGTTTACGTCATGGTACCACAGAGTAAGGTTGCAACCAACTTTAATACTAGATCTGGCGGTAAATTAAAAATTGGTTTTCCATTCCATTCATCAAAATAACTGTCACTTATTCTTCAAGCTTTCCATGTCTAATGGGATAACATCTGAGTAAGTTATACCTCTCCATAAATGCTGAATTTTACAAACACTGCAGAGATCAGCAATGAAAAGTAGCTCGGATAACTGCCTGCAACTAAGAATACATTGCAGGATATTTGACTCCAACAATTGAAGCATTCTTAATAATGAGTCTATTCTGAGATCATGGAACTCCATTTGTTGGGAAGGGTCGAGAGATGATTTTTTCAACCTCAATGATAAAGTCCAGATTTTGAAGAATATCTACCACTGTGCGTACATGTTTTTGATGGATGGAATGATTCTATTACTGAAAGAGCATATCGCCTAGCTATATGATCATGCAAACACCCTTAGTTTTGAGGATTTCTGCGTCTGATTGGATGCTTGGTGGAACAATATGGAGCTGAAGAAAAGCCAAAAGAAAGAGAAGTAAACTGGAAAATCTGGATATTGCACTGGAATTAAATCATTTATTGTATTCTTTGCATATGTGTAGACAGGAATCTAGGTGTCTTTCAGATCCAGCCACACCAGCTAGTTTTCTAGTCGGAGGCTGAGGTGAGTGATAGGTTTCATCCTTAAATTGCAGCATGGTTTCAAGCAGTGAAGATTTAACATGGGGGGGAAGCTTTTTTTCTTTCTGACCAGGCAGATATTGCTCAGGAAGCCCATGGTATGCAATATGTTTTTTCCATAACTGTTGCAAGGACTGGTTCCCTCACTTCGTGATCTGTTAGAATTAATTCCTTTGGTGAGAAGTGAAGAATATTAGCTGGGAATTGTTCTTAAGGGGAAGAGTAGAATTCTATTTGGAAACCTTGTACAGTTTGAATGATCCAAAGGTCTACAGAAATGTTTAGCAAATTGTGCAAGAAAATGGATATCTTTCCCCCTAGAAGTGTTTCCTGGTGCTTGGTCCTGCATCTTGTAAAAGTAAAGCTCTTGGCAAAGAGTAACAACATCCATAGTGCAATGAAAAAAGTGTCTATGAAACTGGTGATCGCTGAATGACCCTTAGTGATGGGGTTTGGCACCAACATTGGGATGAGAAATGGCAAGTGGGTGGCCCCTGAAAATAATGGCCCTATCAAAAACATGATAGAAAATAGATTATAGTTTGTCTAAGGAAACTAATGCAATAATGCATTTCCCTACTTCTTTTATAAACTGATCCCCAAGTAGAAGGCCATGTGCGCATGGATCTGCCTATGTGGTGGCCAATTTGCCTCACTTTAAATCAGTTCTCCCAAGAGACGTGTGCTTCTTTCCATGGAAACTGCCGAGTTGGCAGTTGATCTTGTTTGATAGTATTTTGGAGTTAGTGCTAATTCCCTCGTTTCGAACTTGTCCCGTCAACTCTAAAAGTTTTGTAGGTGGATCAGATGTGCCAGGAAATGTATCCTGATAAGATGATCAAGCTCCATCTATGTTTTTCGTACCATCCCAAATTAAAATACAGGAAAATAATAAGTGGTCGAGAGTGAGGGGAAGAATGACTTTGTCCAGAAACTAAGGTCTTGGACACTGTGCTTTAAATTTATTGTATACCATTTTATCCTTTGAGGTATGTTGCCTACTGGGTACATAATCCACCACGTGGTCGACCCAAGACCATTTATAAGAACTTGTTCCAACTGGTCAACTGTCAACCATTTGGCTGCCATGGAATGAGATGGTGGCACATGGGCACACAAGGCAGAATCTATACATATGGGGCAGTACTGCATGTATTTGATAAAAAATTATAAACTGATGTTTCAGCAAGCATGTATTTAATAAAAATATAAACCAGGTATTTCCAGATAAAAATTAGGGGCCCAATTATGATATCGAGCGGTCGGGCCACTGTTGCGGTCCGACTGCCCAATTACGATGTGGCTGCCTTGGTGGTGGTCGGAAAGTGCTCCTTAACAATGTTGCTTGTGCTGCGGCCCAGGAAAAGGGCCGCAGCACAAGCTTCCATGTAAAAAAGCACTTTGCGCATATCCATGCACTGTGTGTCATGCACCATGTGGTGCATGGCACACCATGCATGGGTGTGTGTGGAGGCACCACATGTGCCCCCAGGGCCACTTTGCACTGGCCCAAGAGGGACGGGCCCAGTTTGGGGCCCCAAAGTCCCTTTCCGGACCGCCATGGAAAGGCTGTCGCAAAGGGACATCGTAATCCCGCCGGTGTTATCTGCCTCGGCAACGCCTCCAGTCAGGATCACAATTCCGACCACCGCCTCGTCGGGATTACTGATCCTGGCAGAGGCGACGGTCCATCCCCCGACACACAAGGGTCCCACCACAAGCATTGTAATGCGGCAGCCGGACCAAAGTGCTGTCTGTCGGTGAGACCGCCTTTCAGTGGCCGTCCCACCAACATCATAATGAGACCCTATGTTTTTGTCATGAAAATTCTAAGGATTTGTTTGGGGGTATTGTGTTAATTTTTTCCAAAATAAATGCATATGTTTGATAGCAAAATGTGCCTATTTTCATAAACTGACAAGCTGCTGTTTCGGACAAAATTACTGCATTTACAAATATAAATATGTTAAAACCATAGTGAGTGATAAAGACTACCAGTGTCTGAAACCCTAACCAGTATGCTTAGTGTGAACAGTCTGCTGTCCGAGTTTGAGCAGTATAAACATGTACAAATTATCTAGTTCAGCAGTACAGACTTTAGATTTGTCCATTTTTTTATTTTTCCACACTTCTCTTCCAAGGAGATTCTCATGCATTACAACAGAATTGCGAATCTGACAGGAATGGCCAGGATGGAAAACTGGAAAGACGTAAAGTGTATACAAGAACATAGATGATGGGGTAAATAAAAGGCCATGCAAAATTCTATTTTTGTTATTCATTCTTTTTTATTGAACAGTCATACAAAATAAATGACAGTGACGCTATACCGTGTCGCATATCAGGTATAAGAAAGGAGAAACAGACGGCAGCAGCTTTCAACAGAGACTAACAGAATTAACAACTTATCTGAGCAAATCGTGACATAGAGGTTTCACAGGACGGTAGTATTGTTATAATTACATCAGTCCACCACGGCATCCACAGAACCAGTCAGGGGTTCACACAGGCCCCCACTTGTATTCATTCCAACCGCCCCATATTTTATTCTACTTATTTGGGCAGCCCCTACTCACGTACACCACTCTTTCCACAAGCAAGAAAATTCAATTTTTAACTACCTCTGTTACCTGTGGCTTTTTAGACATATTCTAAAGAAATTGTACAGAATAAAGCAATATTTTGCGACTAGTTTCTCAAAATTGTCATAGGGTGGGGAGCCCGAACACTACTGGGAAGCTGGGTCGGACTGGCCTATAGGGCAATCAGGCAGTGTCCAATGGGTTGGTCTGATAGATTAGTGTGTGGGCCGATTTTTTAACAGTTTGTGGGCCGGTTTTATGGCCAGGTGGGGCCGGTTTTCAATGTTGAATTCCCCAATATTGCCACACACATTCCCTGCAGCAAACGCAAATGCATGCAGTCACCCATACCTTGCAAAATATCCAAACAGCATGTCTTTACAAGTTCAAAACTGGTCTGATTTCCAAATGTGGGCCAATTTTTTCAGTTTTTAGTTTCCTAATGAGGGCCACTTTTATTTTGAAGCCAAGGCCTATTTTTTGTCCCAGTTCAACTCTGCTGGGGAGGGTTAGGTTTCCCTAGCACGCCATGAAAGTACTGGGATATTTTGTGAATGTCCTTTCAGTTCCATTGGCTGTTAGCAAATACATAGGTAAATTGTACTATAAAATACACTACATACCCCCATTTGTTTTCCGAATGTCCGGAAGGGCACCCTTTCACACCTCAATACCTTTTAAGATAGTCTGGTTTGCTCAATGCAATTTGCACAACTTTAAAAGATCACCACCCAGCACTGGGTTATGCAGTCACTGCAAATTACCCCACTTCTGCCATTTGCGGCCTAGCACTGAAGGCACTGGCCAGTTCCCTAGCGCGAGCAGTGGGATTCTACCGGTGTTGAAGAAAGTAGTAGAAGTGGTAGTGAGCGGCAGCCTCCCAAGAGAATCTTTGGGGCCTGACACTTATTTAAATTTAGAAATTCATCATTGTTGAGAAACATACAAATTTGATCAAGATCAAAGGCTTGGTTAGCACTCAAGTTTCCCGATTCAGCAGCATAGGTCAAGTTCTGGACCTGATGAGCAGCGAACTTCCACCCGTCTACACAATAATTATGCTTGAGTAGGGCGTAAGAGTCAGATGCAGGAGAAATAGGTGGACGTGTCAGGGACTTGGGTGGTAGACATGCACTGTGTTCTATTCTATTTTTGTTTTACTTCTGTAGGGCTTGTCGCAAGCAATCAGTGTCACCAGCAATCACTGAGACGGAAGGGAACACCCAAAAACAGCAGTTCCTGGAAGGAGGGGTGTCGCCCTTTCTCTAGGTCATTAAGATGCCAAGCGCCAAGGACGATGGCAGTTGGTCTTGTTCAATAGTATTTAGAAGGGTGACGAGACCATGCACCATGGGCTGCTCACACAGCACTCCCTGCAATGGGGCTCCTTACTTGGGTTCGCAAATGTTCTGCTGGAAGTGTGGATTGAAGTCTAGCTGGATGATTGGTAGTTATCCATGGCAAGTGGAGCAACGTAACATTTGGCTCCACCCTCAGATGTCGAAAATACGCAATATAACCGTGCACTTAGCATCTGTTCTCTATGTGCACAAACGATATTAATGTTAAGTGTTGCACTTGACATCATTATTGAAGTGCCTTTACTGCAGGATTAGAGAATTCATATATACCATGTGCCTTAACTGTATTAAATGAACATTTATTGTTTAGGTGATTGAATTAACCATCCTCACACTAATGACATGTATCCACATTAGAAACAACAATGGATTTATGAAATGTGTGTCCTAATGTTTGAATTTTGCATTTGAATGTAGTTGTTAGTCACATCTAAAGACGTATACTCAAAGTTATTTTACCTTTATGAACTTCTATGTGAATCTAATGTACTGACCGTTTTAGTCATTTGTGTTTAAATGTGCACTTTTGATCTAATGCTTTAAGTTGTCCTGACTAGGCCTATGTTTCTTCTTGCATAAAATGCTGTTTTCCATTCTCTGCCTGCATGTCTTTTTCCTTGCAGGTAATGTTAACATTGTTTGTTAGTTTGAGAATAGTTACAACACGGTACTAGTGATAGAGAGAGAGAGGGCCTGGGAAAAGGACCTTGACAAGTAACATGGAGAGCCAGAGCGTTAACTGAAAGTGTCCATTCAGCACTTTGTCACCTGCAAAGAACAGTACCGTTCCCATGATTGGCCTGGGATATTTGGTGAATGTTGCAGCTTATGCGAGAAAGGAAAGGACAATGAAGCCTCTGATGATGCAAACTGAGGGGTGGTACTCTGGAGATTTTGGTGGAAATAACTAGTGTTCACACTGTCCGAGTTTAGGCCACTTTCCCTTGGAGTTAGAGAGGTTTAGACCTCTATGCTTATTCCTTTTGATTCTTTGCTGGGTGTGGCTAGGGCTAACACTTATTCCCCTGTCTGACCCAAGAAGACTCTTGACCGAGCTTCTGAAATGCTGACACCTTCCTATGCCTTCCCGCACTTCCCTATTTTTCTGCATTTGCCTGATTTTTGAGATCCTGTTAGGTTATCGAACCATCTTCCTGAGTTTGGACTTATGTTTCCCAAACTGTGGTCCGCGGACCCCCAGGGGTCCGTGACACATTCCCAGGGGGTCCGCAGGCAGCTGTTTTAAAAGCACTTCGAAGTTCCTTGTATAATCTGCAGTTTTCTGGCAACAATAAAAGTGTCAAGATAACTCCAGTAATTAATGTACCTGCTGGAGAGAGATGCGACTTTTGTTCAGTAGCAGGTTTGACTTATCTAAGGTAGCGCAGAGGGTTATTATGCCTGCTGCAAAGAACGTGTACCATGCATTTTAAAAAAACAGTAGTTTATGTGCATAGCTCAGTCGGTTACTGCTTTTGTCACAGAGATTCTTTTGTTACTGTGCAGTTCATAAATTGCAATCATAATCTAGCAACTTGAGCTATGAACTGCCATCAAAGAGCTGCATGCAAACTGCATGGTACAAGTTAGTATGCTATCTTTTTTCCCCAGTCTTTCATTATCCTGATATTGCCAAAAGGTATGTTTGGGTAGAATTAAACTGTTATAATTAAAGTCAACGCTAACCGCTGTGTTACATTCTGAATCCAGATTTTGTGCTTCTCCAGACCAAGCACTCTTAAAAAATGCTCACCAGTATGGATGACGTGAATCCTACACCTTGAAGTCCCCTTTGCCTTATGTAACATAACATTTTCTATACACTGATTTACACACTTACGATTCATTCTCTGTATGTGTGTGATGTAAAGTGCTCTGACACCCTACACTAGTATGAGAGATGCTATAATAAAACAAATGAAATTCATGTGACAGAGGGGCTATGGAGAGAAGAGAGGCACTGTTGCAGGGTGATAGTGAGGGATTCATAGATGAGCCCCAAAAAGATTGTTGTGTTGTATTCCGCTTTAGGGGTCCATATATAGGTTTTCCTGAATTATGTCCTTATATAGGCACAATTCGCATTGCCCTTATATAGGCATAGAATCCCTGTCCTTATTTAGGCATTAACCGTGCACTCCAAATACAGGCATGGTCACCGACATCCGTCCACCCTAACGTCACAACGAGTTCTTAGAAACCAGACCCTTAAGCTTCGGGAGTTCCCCTAGCACAGGACTATTGATTTCTCCAAGAACTCATCTATTATGTATGAACAGTTATACCTTAAGGGTTCATTCCTGACGTCTTCCTCTGTCTGACTTCACGTCAATGCTAACATTCCAAGACACCTACCAGGTATAAATATACCTTCCCTTGCCCAAGCAAGTTAGAGGAGACCTCGACTTCAGAGGAGCCCGTATCCCGGCCTGACGCACTGAGAAGACGCTGTCATTCCTGCACGCAGACGAATCCAGCTTCCAGTGTTCTGACTCCCTTCGCGGGGTGTTAGAGTTCCAGATCCGGCAAGAGATTCCCACCTCTCTCATTCTCAAGGTATGGAGCTGACTAGATCCTAGAGGGACTCTTGGCATACTAGACTTGGCATACTATACTTGGCGTACTATACTTCACATACTCTTAGTATACCAGACTAGAGAATACTCCGCCTACTTCTACCTTTCCCTACACCTAGAGTAGGTTAGGTACACTGGGGTAGAACTAGCTTAGAGACGCATCGTATGAGTACTCGCATTTTTAGCTCATGTTATTTATGTACGTGAATATATGCTAAAAGATAATGCTAGCGCAGTATTATTTATTTCTACTGCTTACGCTGTACATTATTTATCTTGCATACTGTCTTGTGATCATAACAGCACATATCTCTTACACGAGAAACAAGACTGTTCAATAAAACCCTTTTATTGAAACGCCCGTCTTTCCTTTCTGTGTAACTCTGTAGAAACTAAGCATGCACGATTGACTGAGTGAAACTGTTATCTATTGTTTCCACGATTCTGAGACGTGTTCCGCTTCTAAAGGAAACAAAGTTGTCATGTTTTTCGGTTGCCAGAAACTACTCCCTTCTTGTTCTCAAGGAGTTTCTAGTGGCCTCTGAGCTAGCTGGCACAAGTAATTAAGTTTAATATACTCGATAGGGACACACCGACCTTAGTCCTATGTCAAACCTATAGGTTATATTATTCCAATGCGCAGAGCCTATTGGGGAAATAGGAACTACACTACAGTTATATTGGTGCATAGTAAGGTCATCTTTTACTATGCTTTAAAAGCAAATACAATTCAATATATAATGGCAAATGTGTTGCAGAATGCACCATTTTTCCCCACATTTTCTTGGTGGGAGAGCCCCCCAAAGTTTGCTTTCGAGTGGCCAGGCTCACTCACTGCACTTAGTGTGCACCGTAGGGGACTGGTCTGACAAATTTGCCAGGGCTGCTTTGGGTTTCCAGTCTGGCCCTGGCAGGAGCCTCATACTGCTAAATGGAACCAAATATTGAAAAGTTAGTCGCCGAGATGCAGCACTAACCTTCCCATTAAAGGTTTTCAATTTTGCAAATTTTTTCAATATAAAATATTAAAATCTTTAGTGATTCGAGAATTTGTTTGGTGTGCACACGTGTGTGTTTATTTTTTTCGAATTACTGTTTTAATGTTTGAAATTTGAATCGTACAATTTGGGGGTCCTCGGCTTCCAGTACTGACTCAATAGGGGTCCTCAGGATTCGAAAGTTTGGGAACCGCTGACTTAAAAGATTTAAATTTCACTCATGTATAGAAGAGTATATCAGAAACTCTTCTCTGAGCGTCAAATCTTGCTATTGATCTTTTGTATGGCTGTAACTGAACTTCTTGTCTGCCTCTATTGGTACACCTAAAGTACTTCACGAGGTTGAGTTTTCCGATTGTTATTCTGTATCTTTACAGTATGGTAGTAAGATTTGCTTATCTTAACCTCACTGCTAACTTGTAATAAACTTTTTTAACTATAGTCATTAAATCCTGATCCTTATTGTATAGCCAAATGGGTTGCACTGTTAATTGAAATTGATTGATTGAATGCTAACTCTCTTTACCTC
Organism: Calotriton arnoldi; assembly: GCA_963921515.1. NCBI lineage: Eukaryota > Metazoa > Chordata > Amphibia > Caudata > Salamandridae > Calotriton > Calotriton arnoldi. The sequence goes on along the minus strand of CAWUFW010003924.1, from coordinate 1,178,758 downwards.
TCAGTCGGGGAAGAAAAGGTCCACTGGATTACCAATGGTAAGAGGGTTGGCCCAGAGTGCTGCGCCACAAGCAGCGGGGTGCCTTGCTAGATCAGTATTTACGATTAGCCATTTTATGGTGAAATGGTAATTGCCCACTGGTCGCTGGTTTGTTAACATATGATAAGTGTTCTTCATTGCACATTAGACATTTTTCCAATACAACTGGGCAGTGGCGTAGCTAGGCACTTTGCCACCTGTGGCAGTCCCTGCACTTTCTGCCACGCTGAAGAGCGGGGGTGGGGGGTGGGTGCTGGCGATGATTTCTACATTTGCCGCCCCTGCAGCAAACTCAAGTAAGAGTGGGGGGTAGCCGCCGCCCCCAAAACTCGTGCCGCCAGGGGCGGACCGCGCCCTCCGCCCTCCCCTTGCTACGCCACTGCAACTGGGAGGAAATGTGGCCAAGGGCTACAGGTACTGTTGGAATTGGGGACCCAGGTTCGAGCCTTGGCTGAAACGCCTGTGATTGAGGGCAAACTTCCAAATCTCCACAGTGCCTAGAATGTGTAATGTATTCTGGTAAGGTGCCCTAATGCACGTGGGCCATGTTCACAATATATAAAACTGCAAAAAAAAAAGTGCAGCCGGTTTCCACACGAATAAACGTGATTCCTTGGAGCACGCGCCATGGGTGGAATTTGTACCGAATGCCGGGCTTATGTAGCACGTCCTCTCAATTATAGGCACTTGAGAGTTCTTTATTTATTTAATGAGTTTTATATAGCGCTGGCTAGACCCGAAGGTATCAGAGCGCTTACATTAGGATACACTGTTACAGAAAAAGATAACAATTACACATTACGTAAGAAAAAATAAGCAACACATTGAAAGAGGGAAGAAAGGACAGAGAAGTAGGGAGAAGGGGGAAGGGGGAATTGAGAGGGGGAAAGATGAGGGAAAAAAGACGGCAGGAGAGACGAAGGTGAAGTCTGACCAAAGACCGACTGGGTAGGTGACGACCGAGGAAGGAGTCCACAGCCCGTCTCCCCTATAGCTAACCAAGGTAGCTCCATCGGGCATTAGTCACATGTCTAGGTCTCAAACTGACAAGGGACGGTTCACGTAAGAAAGTCCAGTGGATAAACAGGGTGGGAACTGTGAGCAAGAACGGGTGAGGACAGGGGTCAATAGCTGGGAAGAAGAGAAGAGGAGAGCGGTGGGGGGTAGGATAAAGGGGGAGGAGGGAGATAGGGTCACTGCGAGACGCAGGAGAGTTTGCCCAAGGAACGGCTGGGTAGGTGATGGCCAAGGAGGGAATCCATAGCCCATCTCCCCTTTAGCTCGCAAGGTAGCTCCACCGGGCATCAGTCAAAATGGCTGGGTCTCAGCAGTCGATGGAGATTTCACAGAGACAATGGCTGAGGCGACCATCTTGAGGTCAGGCAGGGGGGGATGAGTCCTTGATGTAAGAATTCAGAGGATCCCCATACTTTTCTGTACTCCGGATGAACGAGGGTGCTGACTAGGCAGGGGATCATCATGAAGAGTAGAACCAGGGTCCGCATGTCTTTCGGAGGAACGCGTGATGTCGAGCGATCTTTGCCCGAGGGAGAAACAGCCGCCATTTGCAGGACAGGCGGGGGGACTCACGAGGCTAACTTGCATCAATAGTGTGAGTCCCTGCATATAGCGTGTAGAGAGAAACCCCCGATAGCGATTCAAAAAGTACTTCCCACTTCCTCGAGTTAACCTCACTCGTTGGTTGTACGCTCGGGGAGAGCACGGCGCTGGGCTTGCTGCTGTTGGAGGTGCAGGTCTCCGATCAAGGGGGTGCACGCTCTCCAATGTGCGCCGAACGCACTAGGGGCAGTCACCGCGGGCCAAGTTCGTTCCTCACACCTAGCCTCTGGATTAGGGAAACATGCCAAGTCGCGCCGCCACAGTCTCGCATTCGGGCATCCATCGCGCGTTGTAGTGCAGCGCTTCCCCGCCCGTCACCGAGCCAATCCATGCAGCCCCGGTCTCAGCAGCACTCACGGGATCGATGCCGTAGCCGGAATCAGGGAGATGCGATCCTTCTAGTGGTCATTATGCTCCGGTGCAGAGATCGGCCGCCCCTCCTTCAGCCCCGTCCGCGGTGCGTTAACTATCCGCCGGCGCCATGTTGTGAGACGGGGCACGGAGTTTATAGACTCCGATTTCGGTCCCAACAGTCCACTTCAAACCGCAATTAATGCCCCAGCCACTGCAGCCGATATTCCGATTTCGGAATCGTCACTCTGCATGGGTGTAGGGGATCTTGATGTGCTGTTCTGTGCCGTGGTGAGTGCGGTTGGCACGGAGCTGCAGCTCTAAGCGGCCATTGCTGCCAAGCTCCTCCTCCTCCTTTAGTTCTTTAGTTCATTCCTTTTAATTGAAAAGATCAAGTTGGACCAGCGCTCCTTTCAGTACAACCGTTGACAGGCTAAGCGCTATGTAAATATTATGACACCACACCCTAACATTCCCTAACAATCTTCACGGCCAAACGAGGCAGCAAACATCAGACAGTTCTGATTATTTGAGAGAAGTGTGTTGGTGATTTATTGTAACCAGATATAGACTCAAATTCCCTCAGCAGTTAAAAATATATATTTTAAACAAACAATCATAATAAAACGAAATGGGTGATGGAGTGAGGTTTGCAAAATACATCCTCACAAAATTAAGTAACCCCATAATAATGTATTGACTGCATGAACTAATCAACTCTGAATGCACACATTTACACGAGGGGCAAACGCATTTTACATAATATACTAAATCATGTTGGCATGAGTACGTATTAACTGTTTGCGCTTTGAAAAACCGTAGTAATGCATGTTTATGCTATGTTGTACATTACACATTTTGCATGTTGTGCACAAATAACGAAAGGGTTGCTTTACATTAATAGCTTTCGCTAAGATTTAATTAACACAGGGCATTAGTATGGTGGGAGGTAATCATAATGGGTTTTATTTCATGAATTAATATTCTTTTGTGTTTGTTTACTTTAGTACGGGATTGGGCCTGCATGAAAATGGCCTCTCGTTTAAACCAGCATGTGGTTGGCCTGGTCGGTATGAAGCGCGCATGCGCCAGGATGGGTTGCCTGCTCGCAGATTTCAGAGTGTACCAGCTGATGTAACCCGTGTGACGGCCATGTTGACCTGTGTCCTATTGTTTATGTGCCAAGACGCGACAGCGACTGTGGGAACAGCCCTCACTACGTGCAATTCGAATGTGAAGCGGATATCATAATGTACAATGTGACAAAATGTATCATTATGAATGCTAGTGGTATACAAATGTATTGGTCTTAAATCCTTCCCTTGTTAGAACCGGTATAGGATGAATTTGTGAGGAGAACTGGATGGGGCGACCCTAGTATAATTTATGACAACCAATCACAGACCGAGTTTCTACCGATACTGCAACATTGTAAGATAGTGTGCTAGGCAGAAGGGAGCAGAGATATGGGGGCATATCAATATAAATAAATTGACGATATCCGAAAATATCTTTGTCAGAACACTCGTTTCAGTACCCATAACTACTCCCTTAATCCCACTGTTTTTTGATCTTGGGATTAAAAGAATCGGTGACATGGCATCACTGAAACCTTTATTGAACTAGCTGCGCTTATGGACAACGCCACAGCTTTCTGATTATTGCAACTCCCTAAAGGAGGTTTTAAACATTGGTGGTGCTAAAAGTCTCCCCTGGTTCAAGCATGTTGCGAGTTGGTTTACAACTCTTGGTATGACTGAACTATGGGAACACCCAGAGAAGGCAAATAGAGACTATTGCTCAAAGCTGAAGATCAGATATTGGGCGACTGTGGATGAACGTTATGTCACCAGGCCAGCAAATGGCCAACTAACTTCTCAGTTTTTATGTGTCAAGCCAAGCCCCTCCTTTGAAACCTTTCTGGATCTAATTACGCCACCGCTTGCAAAAAGCCTATATGTTAGATTTAGGTATGGTAACCTTCTACTACGGTTCTCTAGCGATCAGACTGCGGGATTATCTTTAGAACCTTGCCCTGCATGTGCTAAAACTTTAGAGACAGAAGTGCACATTCTTTTCTTCTGTACAAAATACAAAAAGATCCGTAAGAGATGGATACGACCGACCTGCTTAAACATTGGAGTTAGGCAACATCAGGTTACCTACAGAATCCTGAAAACTGATACCACAGGACCAATAGTTTACGCGGTCAGTCATTTCCTATTCTCGTTCTGGATCACACGGGAAAAGCTTTTATATACCGATGGTGCCGATTCTTAATTCTAAAAATTAAAACCCCATGATTTAAATTGATTTGCCGGCTTAAATGAATTGTACGCTGTAAGCAAAAACCTTTTTATCATTGTTACCCTAGTGTTGTGCTCTTCAATTGTATGTTGTTTTATATGCCACTAGTTGATAAATGTGCTGACAAATGTTTTTAGAACTTTTAGCTATGTACTTTTTTATGGATTTTAGATATGTTTGATTACCTTTTTTTAATTGTTCAAATACTTTTAAAAATTAGTAGTATTCGTACTTGCATTTGTATACTTTGATGGTTTCAAAACAAACCGAATAAAGTTATTCAATTGAATGCTAGTGGTATACGAATGTATTGGTCTTAAATCCTTCCCTTGTTAGAACCGGTATAGGATGGATTTGTGAGGAGAACTGGATGGGGCGACCCTAGTATGATTTATGACAACCAATCACAGACCGAGTTTCTACCGATACTGCAACATTGTAAGATAGTGTGCTAGGCAGAAGGGTATAATTGATATCCCAATTAGGGGTGTGTCAGGCAGATGACGGATGGAGAAGAGAGACGGACAGAGAGAGAAGGGTTGGAGAGAGATCAGACGAACCTGAGGCAGTGCGGTCCGGTATAGCAGTGCAGGCTGGGGTGGCAGATCCAAGACGGAGAGAGCAGACCAGCACAAAGCCAGAGAACGCTTTAGGTACGAGAACGTTGCGGGAGTGCTTGGGAGGAGACTGCGTCCGAGGAGAACTAGATCAAGGTAGATTGATTGGGAGATTAATTTTAGTAGTTAGTTTATGGCAAACGTAGCTGCATATGTCCTGTTAACTTTGTCCTCTGAGCCTATCTCTGGGGACCTCTTGCCACAACCTCGGCCAAGGAAATGGTTTTCCGAATTCTTTGGTGGGTATCACCCTCCTTGATTGCTTTAATTTTGCAAATATATTTCTGCAAGTATTTATGCTGTACCTTCTCTTCCCCATTCCTATGCACGCTTTGATATCGATGCAAATGATTCATTTTGATTACATTGCTTGATAATTTGTTCTTTTATATGTAATCTTGTGTATGCACTGACAATCTAATTATGAGCATTTAATAAGATAAAATCATTAACTGAAGAAATGACTCTGTGGTTATTTAGTTAAATATTAAACTGTTTAGTTAATCATAGTCACCATCAACTCTTCAACTAATGGTCCATCGACCAAAGGAAGAAGAAGTTGAAATTACGAATAGTTAGAATTATATACAAATGTTATTAATGTGAAGTATAGTACTTAATAAAACTGACAAATTAAACCCCCCAAATCCTGCGCCTGTCCTCAGGGATCTTTTATGGGTAATGTGTGATGGGCCCCGTTGTTTGGTAAAGCAATTTATGTATGACGAGATTTCCTTTGGTCCCTGGCTCATAAATTTAAGGGTTGCGCTGGATCAGTTTTTCTGGTAGCAGAGAATGGTTATTATTGATTAGTTTGGTGATTTATTGATTATTGATTAAATGTTTAACATTCTATGTAAGGTGAGTTAGTATCGTGTTTTATGTAGTCTTTGGAACACAGGTACAGAGGGGTATCTGGGAAGCCGGCAAGGTAAAAGTTAGCCTGAAATAAGGCAGAAGAAAAGTGTGAGAAGTGAAATCACACGGGAATAGGTGCATTGTCTGTTTAAATTAGTGATAACACTTATGTGTTATTTTAGGGACTATTTAGTGTGTATGTAAGAGAAGAGTGAGATAGCGAAGGGTCCACCTGTGAAACTTTGGCCTTATCCCCGGAAGAGTAGCGAGACCTCCTTTTAATAAAGGGTCCTCTTGTGAAATTTTGGCTTATCCCTAAAGAAGTAACAGGTCCTCTCCTAGCTTGGGTGAAGGGAAGGATATCGGAATTGTTATACTTGCCCGTATTGGAAGGAATGTTCTTGAGAGTGAAAAACTATCTCTTTATTTAGTAAACAGACAGTGTGGTATTGTTTTATGTTGTGACTAATAAGTTATTGCAAAGAAAAAGGACTTAGAAAAGTGCCGATAATTTTTGTAAAGGGAGGGTCAGCAGCAGGAGGAGAGGCTGACGTCACAGAAAGCCGCGCTGGCATTGGTCAGACTGTAAAGACAGAGTGAGCTCAGATTGGCTGGTTGGTGTGAGCCGCGCTGGTATTGGACAGGATAGCGGAGACGTAGAAAGCTCCGATTGGAAGAGTTAGATTGTGTCGCGCTGACATTGGTCAGGTGTTTAGGGAAGCAAAGGAGTTTGATTGGTGAATTATAGTGGATTGTGTTGACAAAGATTTGCATCGAGGAAAGTTGTTGGCTAGCAACAAAAATGTATTTTGAACAACCGAAACAGGAGAAATTGACTTTGTTTGGCAAAATTAAAAGATTCTTTAAGAAGGACAAACAAGTAATAACAAGAGAAGGAGTTCCTATTCCTCCACCGAAGACACCAGCGTCTTATATGATGTTAAAATATGGTTATCACACATGTATTTGGCTAGAAAATTGGGTAGGATATACGAAGAATGATGGTATACTAGCTTTTCCAGAGCATGGTTCTTTTAATTTGGCAGTATTGCGTAATTTGAGAGAAAAGATGATGGCATTAGACCCCAGACCTAGACCTACACAGTTTGAAGCACTAGTAGAATGGGAAGATGAAATGTATGAAAGAGAAAGACATAGAGGTGGTAGAGTTCATAGATTTATGTTTGGGAGATTTCATGATGAAAGACATGAAGACAGAATGAAGAGATGGAGAAATGGAGAGATAACTGTAGGATTGTATCCAGTTTTAATGGTAGGAGAGACTGCAGGAAACAAATGTAAGGAGAATAAGAGACATTTGGAGCAATTTGGTTATGGATATAACCCGAATGAAATTGATGATGAGCTGCTGGATGATATATTAGTTAAACGACCACCACCTTATCCGGAGAATTTAGCGATGGTGACACCAAATGCACCGTCAATGAAAACCCCAATGACACCTCAAACTACACCAGTTCTAACTGTAAGCGATGTAGAGCAGGAAGGAGAAGTAGAATTTGCCACACAAACCAAAGAATTAGTTGAAATATTGAATCAGATGAATATGAAAATAGACGCAATAACTGTGCCAGTAACTATAGGTCCAGCAATACCTGTATTTGAAAATAGACTTATCCATGAACCTTCCTTGGCTGTCCCATTAAATTCTGCTATAACATCAGCTAGTAGTAGAATTAACGCTGTAAGTGTCCAAAGTGAACAGCCCACTACAGTTACTAGGTCAACACCTCCGACTAATTTAACAATAATTGAAACACCTAGGGAAATAATGCAGATACAGCCCAAAAGAATAGAGTTGGATGAGATTCCCAGAAGTGAAGTTTCAATAGGTCCAACCACTGAAGAATTAGATGATTGGGTGAAAGGGTTGCAAAGGAGAAAAACACAGCCACAGCCTATAGATGTATGTACGTTGAGAGTAGATCTGGAAGAAATGATCATTGGGACCATAAGTCCAGACAGGCTAAAGACTTATCAGGATGATGAATTGATGCATCTGTGTAAGAGTATTACTTGGAAAGTGAAAAATCTACATGAAAGGTTAGTGGAAGCTGCAGAGGAGTTGGGAATGGACATAGGAAGATCAAAGGTGTTGCAGAAGACATATAGAGTGGATTTTACTGAAAAGGATATAGAAAATATGAATACGTCTGGTAGACGATTGCAGATAAAAGAGTTAATGGTTGTTTTGAGAAAATGGGGAGATGTGGAAAGATGGAAGGGTAGATGGATGAGGAAGAAAGAAGAATTGGCTGCTAAGGAAGTACATTTGCATCCAGTAAGAGAAGTAGAAAATGTAGCTCTGGAATGTCCAATGAGAGAAGTTCCAGGAGGAGGTTATGTGCATGTTCCGTGGTCTAGACAGGATATATTGTCTTTCACCAATGAGTTTCCCAGGTTGAGAGAAAAATCCGTGGAATGGTATAAACAAGTTGAGAGGTTTATGAAAGTATCGAAAGTATTGTTAAAGGATTTAGATGGATTATTTGAAATTGTTGTCCCTGCGGATTTATGGACTGAATGTAAGATTACAGTTGATTGGCCAAAAGATGAATATCCTAGGGATGCCAAAACAGGAGCACCTTCTGATGAGGTGATGAAAAAGTATCATCAAGTGATTACTTTCTTGAAAAGCAAAATTTCCCCTAAGGAAACTGATTGGGTAAAAATTGATAGAACTACCCAAGAGCTGAAAGAATCTGTGCATGCCTATTATGAGAGGTTATTACAAGTCTTTAAGCAGTATATTGGTTTTGAGAATATTGGAGACAAAGATATGGGTCATTTTGTGTATAGGTTTGTGTATGGATTAAGACCTGAGATTAGTCAGATGATACAGCAGCATATGTTGTGTTGGCAGGCCAAAACGATCGATGAGATTTTGAGGTATGCGAAATATTGTAGCGATGACATTGAGTCTCGCCATCGCAAATTAAAAGAAAAGATGATGTGGGCACAAGTAAAGGTAGCAGAGCAGCAAGAAACTCAGTTGAATTCTCAGGCTATAAATCAAATGGGAGGAGTTAGTCCGAATGCTCAAAAACCTGGTAGAGGTAGAGGACAAATGAGCAGAAAAGAGGCGAAAAAGAAATTTCCTTGTCATGGGTGCGGAAAGTATGGACACTGGAAGAATGAGTGTAGATCAGTGCAGTGGACTAATGGAGGAAATCAAATTTTAACCCCACAGGTGCAGAGTGAGATAGTTGTGCAACAGACACCGCAGCAGCAGGTAGTTACTACCCAATATCAGGTCCCACAACCACCGTTACCACATAATGTAAATGCTCCAAGATACAGTGCAGATACAGGGTTCCACGGAGGAGACCAGGTTGGTAAAAATACTAACACAAATGTGATTCCCCAATTTTGGATGCAATGTGATGGAAGTGATGTTGAGTTGAATCAATGACGGTGCCTGAGGGGGGGAGGAAGAGTGCGTGCTTGGCGCTACTCTAGAGGTAGATCAGTCAGGTCCATTTGTTGATGGAAAAGTGGAAGGTAATGAGATCACCTTTCTTGTGGACACTGGTGCTACCCGTTCTACTGTTAGAGCAGCAGCAATTCCAAACCTACCCCTCTCGGGAGAAACTATCCAGGTAGTAGGAGTCTCAAATAAACAGATAAATACTCCAGTTACTAAACCAATTGAAGTACATATTGGCCCCTTTAAAGACATGCATCGGTTTGTAGTGTGTGACTCGAGTCCAGTGAATTTGTTAGGAAGAGATTTGCTGTGCAAGATGAATTGCACAATTTACTGCACACCGGATGGTATTGCATTTCAGACACCTGATGAGGATGTCGCGTTTAAAATGGTGCTAGCAAAGAAGGTAACAGAAGTGAATGTTTTCGCTTCTTACAGACAAAAGTGTGCCTGAAGAATTGATGAAGGTAGTGAATTCAGAGGTGTGGGATTTCACAGGACAGGAGATTGGGTTGATGAAGAAAGTGGATCCGATTAGAATCACAATGAAAGATGGTATTGACTATCCAAATACACCACAGTATAAAGTGAAGCCAGAAGTTATAGCAGGAATAACTCCTGTAATTGATCAAATGATTGAACAAGGAATTTTAAAAGAAATAATGAGTAGTCCTTGTAATTCACCTATTATGGGATTGAAAAAGCCAAATGGAACCTATAGAATAGTACAAGATTTGAGAAAGGTAAACAAAATTGTTGTGCCTTGTTGTCCAGTTGTGCCAAACCCAGCAGTGATTCTATACCAAATCCCACATGATGCGGAGTGGTATACTGTGATAGGTTTGTGTCATGCATTCTTTTCGATTCCCCTGCATCCAGATAGCCAGTATTTATTTGCTTTCCGGTTTGGAGATCGTGTTTTGGCATGGTGCCGAGTTCCTCAAGGCTATACTGAGAGTCCTTCAATTTTTTATCAGATATTGAAAAAGTGTCTGGAAGATTTGAGAATGTCTGAAGAGTCTGTTTTGGTTCAGTACATTGATGACCTACTGGTGGCATCAAAGACTCGAGAAGACTGTGTTGCAGACACAATTGCTTTACTGAACCATTTGGCAGAAGGTGGACATAAAGTGTCCCCTGCGAAATTACAATTCTGCCAGCGAGAAGTCCAATACTTAGGTCACAAGATTGAGAAGGGAGTCAGAAAGGTAACATCAGAGCGTATTCGAGTGATTAAGGACATGAAACCGCCAATGACACAAAGGGAAGTGCGAATGTTTTTGGGAGTGGTTGGATATTGCAGACAGTGGATCAGTGGATTTTCACTGATGGCAAAACCTCTACAGAGGTTGACGAGGAATGATGTGAAAGACCCAGTTAAATTAGATGAAGAAAGTATGGATGCTTTTGTTAAACTGAAAGACAGTCTGTGTCAGGCTCCGGCATTGGGAATGCCTGATTATTCAAAGGATTTTGCATTGTATCGCAGTGAAAGAGATGGGTGTGCACTTGCAGTTCTAACTCAAAGGCATGGAATGTCAAGGCGACCTGTGGCATATTTTTCAGCTACTTTAGATTCAGTGGCTGCCGCATTACCTGGGTGTTTGAAAGCAGTAGCTGCTACTTGTGTGAGTCTGGAACAGAGTGAAGGGATTATAATGGGTCATCCTATGAGAGTGTATGTACCACATTCAGTTGAGATCCTTTTAACGAGAATACGGACTCGGCACCTCACCTATAGTCGGCTGACTAGGTATGAGAGAGTGATTCTGGGAGCAGAAAATGTGACAATAGTGAGATGTACAAATGTGAATCCTTCTACTCTATTGCCAGATGTTTGGGATGAAGAAGTAAAGGATGAAGCTGAACATGATTGTTTGGATGTGACTGAATTTTGTACCAAACCCTGTCCTGATATAAAAGATGTTCCTCTTGAGGAATCTGATCGTGTGATGTTTGTTGATGGTTCTTGTTTGCGAACTGGAACAGGTGTGTTGAGTTCTGCTTATGCTGTCTGTACTGTAGCGGAAATCCTGGAAGCATCCTGTCTAAAAGGGGTAAAATCTGCACAAGTTGCTGAATTGATAGCTCTAATTCAAGCCTGTAAATTGGGAAAAAGTCAGAAAGTGACTATAATTACTGATAGTCAATATGGCTTTGGCATTGTGCATGATTTTGGAGAACTATGGCTGCAGAGGAGATTCCTGACCTCTTCGGGGTCCCCCATCAGGAATAGTCAATTTGTAAAGGAATTGCTGGAAGCATTACAATTGCCAAAACGAATTGCAGTGGTCAAATGTGCCGCACATAAGTCAGGAGATGATTATGTGACTCAAGGCAACAGATTTGCTGACCAAGTAGCACAATATTGTGCAAAGAATGAGACTTCCATAAATCGGGGAAAAGCAAAAGAACATACGGTTTGTCAACTTATGTTTACTAACACCATTGAAACATGAGAGGAAGTGAGACAATTGCAGGAAGAGGCAGGTGATGAAGAGAGAGAGGAATGGGAAAAGGCAGGATGTAGGAGACGGGAAGATGATGATGTATGGGTATACATTGATGGAAGACCAGTCATGCCAGATAGTTTACTTTCTCATATGGCAAGGATGTACCATGGAATGACACCCATTGGCCGAGACGCCATGTCAGATTATTTAAACAAACGTGGTTTAATACTAAGTTCAGGGCTATTGCAGAAAGCCTTTGTCACAGATGCTTGACGTGCCAACAGCAAAACCCAGGAAGAAAGACAATAGTTAGTCTGGGAACAATAGGGAGGGCAGGAGGTCCTTTTACCAGACTACAACTCGATTTCATCGAGTTGCCTCCATGTAACAAGCTCAAATATGTGTTAGTAATTGTGTGTTTGTTTTCCCGATGGGTAGAAGCTTATCCCACAAGGAGGAATGACAGCCTGACGGTGGCAAAACGTTTGTTGAGGGAATACATTCCTAAATATGGTTTTCCAGTCACTATGGAAACAGATAGAGGAACACACTTCACTAGTGAAACAATCAAACTGATTTGTGGGGCATTGAGCATTCAACCAAATCTTCATTGTGCTTATTGTCCAGAGGCTTCTGGAATAGTAGAGCAGATAAATGGCACAATCAAGAGCAGGTTAGGGAAAGTGTGTAGATCCACAGCACTGAAATGGCCTGACGCTTTACCCCTAGTTTTGATGAGTCTCAGAAGCATTCCTGACAAAAAGACAGGATTGAGTCCACATGAGATCTTGATGGGAAGAGCAATGAGACAAGCATTTGTACCTGCCAATAATTAATAAATATATCTGATGATCTCATCCTTGACTATTGCAAAGGATTGGCTGATGTAGTACGTTCTGTGTTTCATCAGGTTGGAGCTGACTCGACCACAACACAGCAGACTCAAGCGCATGATCTAAGCCCTGGTGAGTGGGTTCACGTGAAAAGGCATAGAAGAAAAACTTGCCTAGAGCCCCGCTGGGAAGGACCCTATCAGGTCATATTGGTAACGACCACAGCAGTAAAGTGTGCTAGCCTACCAAATTGGATCCATGCCAGCCACACTCAGCGAGTCCCAAATCCACTTGAACCACGAGTAGAGCGGCATCTGGAGATCTCAAGTCCGAGCTCTGAATCAGAGGCTGAAGTACAAGAAATTGTTGAGGCTGGAGCAATAGACTCTGAAACTGGTGAACATAAACTGAAAGACTCTGAAGAGCGGCTTGATGAGGAGTTGCTTAGCACAAGTCAAGTAAAGTGGGTACCAGCTACTGGGACTGAAGAAACTGCTGTTGAACAAGAAGAAAGACAACTCCTCGATAAAGAGGGAAAGGATGGAGAAGAAATAAGTGAAAGAATTACAGAAGAAGAAAGCAAACTTAAAGTAGGTGCAAAGAAACGAAGGTACAAATTGAACAAGGAAGAAGAAGAAGTACAACCGAAAAGGGCAAAGACAGATGATCATTGGCCAAGTGGAGTTAAAAGACTGAAATACAGGGTGGTAAAAGGAAGACCCGAGAGCAGGCTAGAAAAGATAAAGGAAGTTTCAGGTGAAATAGAGCAAGAAGAGTCGGATGACGAATCAGTGCTGCAACCAAAGAGTGTGAAAAAACCAAACAAAAAGTTCAAGTCACCTGACTGGATTTACATAGTGTTGGAAGAGATTGAAGAAGAAGATTTAAACAAAGAAAGAAACAGCACTGACAGCAAGCAAGAAGAAAAGAGTGATTTAAATCCATTTTAAGAGACTGTAAACAAATTAAGGTGTCACGTTAACAACTGAAGAAAAGTTTCTGAAGACGTCCTGGAGATTTGGATTAGTTAAAACAAAAGCAGGGGTAAAGAAAAAAGCTTTGGAAGTGTGGGATCACACTACATTTTTATTTTTAAATTTTTGTTGAGTATTTTTGAGATAGATTTAGAAAATCCATTTAGAATTTTATAAGGATTAACATTACTATGGCAGATACACAAGAAACAAGATCTAGATATTGTTTTATGCGTAGGTGTTATAAAGCTTGTTTGTTTATTTTGTATACTGATCATATTTTGGATAATATTAACAATTATAATACCTTTACATTTGATTAAAGAAGATACATCTCGTCCTAACAACTTGACAGGTCCAAGGGTAGACACTGACATTAGGCAAATTCCTATTACTCACTTGAAACAGGTAGACGCTAGTAGTTTGCATCATGATAGATCAGTTACTAATTTTTCTTCGAATGTTTTCACTAAACTACTCTACGAATATGTGGAAACAATGGATGTGAGGGATTGTTATGGATATATACAGTTACCATTGTCTGTTTCAGAAGGTGTGACTTATCATCACCTTCCTTTGACTTATGGTGTGACCTGTAGTGTCTTATCAAGTTTATTGCATAGAACAGGAAAACTAGTTTATTATTATTCCAATGTAGATACGATCTTCTCTAAAGTCCCAGTAATACTTGAGTTGAATAAGATAGCACATGCAAATGTCATGGGAGATTTTTTCCTGACAACAAAGCCTTTAGATATAGCATACGCTAATAAAAATAACTTAACATGTAGATTGAAAAAGGAAGAGAAAATCTTTTTGGAGATGGTAGAAGAAAGAAGGGCTAAGTTTCAGAGAAAAGCTGTTGAAGAGAAATTGAAAACACCACCTTGGGTTTTCAGAGAAGGCAACTATGACAAAAGCGAGACTTATGCTGCAATGGCTCTGGATTGGTCGCAAAAGGGAAAATTATGCTTACGTAGGGAGGAGACTAATTACAATCATTATTTCATCGGTTCCAGTGAATGTGAAGATACCTATAAAATTATTGGGGGTTGGGGATTAAAGGGAGTAACTGACCCTGTCTTGCCAGGCATATATTATGTCTGTGGGAGGAAAGCCTATTATCGGCTGCCAGATCACTGATATGGAACTTGTTATCTTGGGATTGTCTTTCCAAATGTCTACCATGTAGACAAAAGTACAAATGGAATCGATGAAGTAAGGCAAGGACTAAACCGTGTAAAAAGAGAAAGTTTTTCAGAAATTGTAGGCGATATATTTGGAGCATTGATACCTGGAGTTGGGGTTACACTGAATGCATACAAAATTCGACAATTGTCCACAGTGGTTGGTCGTTTATCAATGGATACTGCTGGAGGATTCTTGATGATTGACACTGAAATGATTGACATGAGATCTATGGTTATGCAAAATCGACTTGCCCTTGATATACTGTTGGCCAAAGAGGGTGGAGTCTGCAGAATGCTGAAAGTTCAACATTGTTGTACTTCCATTCCAGACAAAAGTAAGAATTTGGAAGGATACATCCAGAATATCACTGATTTGCATAAGGAAGTAACCTAACTAGAGGTTGATGGTGTCTGGGAGAGACTAAGTAAGAGTTTCTCTACTATAAGCAATTGGTTTTCTTCTATAGGTAGTTCCTTAGTAGGAAAAATAATAGTACCAATAGTTTCTGTAGCTACTATGATACGAATGACCTATGTTTGTGTGAAGAAAAATCGCAAAGGAAAGAAAGAAAGAAAAGAAATTGAGTAAGGAACATAAAGAAAGGGAAAGAGAGATAGAAGAGATAGAGATGAAAGGTTTTAAAGAAAAATTGTATGAAAAATGTAAGGAGCAAGGGCCAAAAGACAAGTTAACAGCTATATAACTTGAAAAACTGTATGTTTTGGGATTTTATGATGGTAAAACCATCAAAGGGGGGATTGATGGAGTCAGGTTTGCAAAATACATCCTCACGAAATTAAGTAACCCCATAATAATGTATTGACTGCATGAACTAATCAACTCTGAATGCACACATTTACACGAGGGGCAAACGCATTTTACATAATATACTAAATCATGTTGTCATGAGTACGTATTAACTGTTTGCGCTTTGAAAAATCGTACTAATGCATGTTTATGCTATGTTGTACATTTTGCATGTTGTGCACAAATAACGAAAGGGTTGCTTTAAATTAATAGCTTTCGCTAGGATTTAATTAACACAGGGCATTAGTATGGTGGGAGGTAATCATAATGGGTTTTATTTCTGAATTAATATTCTTTTGTGTTTGTTTACTTTAGTACGGGATTGGGCCTGCATGAAAATGGCCTCTCGTTTAAACCAGCATGTGGTTGGCCTGGTCGGTATGAAGCGCGCATGCGCCAGGATGGGTTGCCTGCTTGCAGATTTCAGAGTGTACCAGCTGATGTAACCCGTGTGAAGGCCATGTTGACCTGTGTCCTATTGTTTATGTGCCAAGACGCGACAGCGGGAACAGCCATCACTACATGCAATTCGAATGTGAAGCGGATATCATAATGTACAATGTGACAAAATGTATAATTATGAATGCTAGTGGTATACAAATGTATTGGTCATAAATCCTTCCCTTGTTAGAACCGGTATAGGATGGATTTGTGAGGAGAACTGGATGGGGCGACCCTAGTATGATTTATGACAACCAATCACAGACCGAGTTTCTACCGATACTGCAACATTGTAAGATAGTGTGCTAGGCAGAAGGGTTCAATTGATATCCCAATTAGGGGTGTGTCAGGCAGGTGACGGATGGAGAAGAGAGACGGACAGAGAGAGAAGGGTCGGAGAGAGATCAGACGAACCTGAGGCAGTGCGGTCCGGTATAGCAGTGCAGGCTGGGGTGGCAGATCCAAGACGGAGAGAGCAGACCAGCACAAAGCCAGAGAACGCTTTAGGTATGAGAATGTTGCAGGAGTGCTTGGGAGGAGACTGCGTCCGAGGAGAACTAGATCAAGGTAGATTGATTGGGAGATTAATTTTAGTAGTTAGTTTATGGCAAACGTAGCTGCATATGTCCTGTTAACTTTGTCCTCTGAGCCTATCTCTGGGGACCTCTTGCCACAACCTCGGCCAAGGAAATGGTTTTCCGAATTCTTTGGTGGGTATCACCCTCCTTGATTGCTTTAATTTTGCAAATATATTTCTGCAAGTATTTATGCTGTACCTTCTCTTCCCCATTCCTATGCACGCTTTGATATCGATGCAAATGATTCATTTTGATTACATTGCTTGATCATTTGTTCTCTTATATGTAATCTTGTGTATGCACTGACAATCTAATTATGAGCATTTAATAAGATAAAATCATTAACTGAAGAAATGACTCTGTGGTTATTTAGTTAAATATTAAACTGTTTAGTTAATCATAGTCACCATCAACTCTTCAACTAATGGTCCATCGACCAAACGAAGAAGAAGTTGAAATTACGAATAGTTAGAATTATATACAAATGTTATTAATGTGAAGCATAGTACTTAATAAAACTGACAAATTAAACCCCCGAAATCCAGCGCCTGTCCTCAGGGATCATTTATGGGTAATGTGTGATGGGCTCCGCTGTTTGGTAAAGCAATTTATGTATGAGGAGATTTCCTTTGGTCCCTGGCTCATGAATTTAGGGGTTGCGCTGGATCATGGGAAACGCACTGAGGAAATCACTTTATAGAACGTTATTCCTAATACTAGAACGTATTTCAGCCAGTATTTACAATTTACAAAAGATGACCGTACTATAATTTTTTTTAAACTGGATAAAAATGTACCTACAGTTTAACACAGAGAAATATATTCACCAAGTCGCTTTCGCTAGCTTTGTATATCCGCAAATGACATTTTGCAGCAGACTAATTGCCTTCCGTGAAACGGCTGTAAACAACATTTTATAACTACAGGAGTTGCGTAACATTTATCCCTCTTTAACTCACGTTACTATTCGGCTGTCTTCGGAAAACAAACTCCGCCCGAGCGGAGTCAGACAGAAGCAGCAGATCACGTTGTCGAACTGTGTCATGTCATGGGATGCACCTTTCATTGAGCTACTAAGCGCAAATCAGGCTGTACAAAAATATGACACGTGTGCTGCAGCGTGTCTCACCTGCCAAGAAGAGACCGGCAGAAACGCAAGATAAAAATTGAAAAAGAAACGTGAAAGTTAAACGAATGCCTTGAGACAGAGGGGAGTGGGTGTAAGGAAGAAAAATATGTAATCGAGGATATTGGATCAAATAAGGAAATTAACAGGGGAGGGAGTGAATGAAAGAGAAGAGAAACAAGCATTTGCAATGCAATAGGATTCGCATTTAGGAGAGTTTGAGGTATTGTATTTTACATATTTTAAGCCACACCCTTAACTGCATAGGTTGCACCTTTTGGAAAGGATCCATAGTTATGCGCCATTGGCCATGTTGTTTGAGAGCTCAACCCTCCCCCCTTTTAATCCTACTTCAAGCAGTGGATAACTTGGTGTGGGTGTTTGGGGAACCAATAGTGAATTGGCACCAGCATTGGCAGGATATGGCTGAGGCACATTGGTATGCCTTAATACTAAAAAAGCCGTCGCTATTTCTGGTCAGGGTCGAGGGCAAATGAAGTATGTGTCCCAGAGCTAGTAATGGAACAGGAGGTGCTGATGCTGGTTGTGTCTGCATAAGATGCATCGGTGTGGGCGCCTTGGATGCTGGATGGCTAGCAGGTGCTGATGCTGGTTGTGACTGAGGTGCATCGGTGTGGTTCAGGCACATTTGGTGTGGTGGTACACCGGGCTCCATCACTGGATTAGCAAGTGCGGTTGCTGCTGTCGGTGCACTGGTGTGGTTTTACCTGGTTCAAGGACTACAGCAGGTGCCGCTGCAGTTTTGTTTTAGATGCATTGGTGTTATGTTTGGCCCAAACACTAAATACCACACACTGCTGCAGATAAGAGCGGAGGTGTACGTTAAAGTATGTAGCTGCTGACGATTAGTGGGCAGTTAACCCACATACGAGAAATTTCATGCCACCCAGCCTTTTCACCGCCTCCATGGTAAAGGTTTATCCTACTCTTCAGTTGTTTACATGTCATCTTGCAGACTTCAGCCCTCTTTGTAAGCAGTTTCTGACAAAAAAAAAAAAAAGCAGTCGCCATTGTCCCAAGATACTTTGAAAGTGAAAGCACCCCGCCTGCTTTGAAAGTGCATACGCGCTGAACATAAAAAACAAGAAGCGGCCGCAATTGTCCCTGGCTGCTTTAAAAGTGAAAGCGCACATGGTGTGCTGAACATAAAAAAACATGAAGCGGCCGCCATTATGAAAGCAGCGTCCCACAAGTGGTGCAAGCAAAGCAGGCGCGTGTTGCAGAAAAGCATGTCGCGCCTGCAGTAGGAGAAATTCATTAAAGAAAATAGAGCTCACAGACTGGTAATAAAACATACCATGCAACAACCGAAGTAAAAGGGCCAGTCCTCATGGGAGGTTACAAATGAAGACCAGGCTGTATTAAGGAGGGACTAACAAGCCTATTAACGAATCAGAACCCAGCACTTACAAAGGACAATAACACAAGCCAATAAAAAATATGGGCAGAGAGTGGGCGGACCTTCAAGTCCATACCTGAATACAGCATGCCTCGCAGAGCCGCGCATGCGCTGCCTAGGCTCGACCTGGAAAAAAACCAAGCATTGGCAAAGCCAATAGGTCTCGCCTTTATGGCCTATATTGGCTCATCCAATGCCTTTTCTTCTTGCAGTACAGCATCAGTGCTAATGCTGCACAGCATGAAGAAAATATATTATTTTTTTTTAAAAGGAACATTGACATGGTTGCTGCTGCATCATTTTGTAGACACTTGCATGCATGTTGAATGCAAGCACGTGCCTACGAAATGACGCAACAAAGCAGGCCATTTCATTATAGTTTTTTCCAAAATTTCAACAGGGGAGTGAGTTTGAGATGGGGGAAAGTGAAGCAACACAGAGGGTGGTGAGAAGTACCCTGGTATGAGAGAGCAACACTGTTGGACCTGGCCCTTTTTGCAGATTTTTGCCTTCCTGTACCTTCCTTTGCTGAACCTTTTTTTTGGCTTTTAGGGCTCTGCAATTTTTTCCTGCTAACCAGAGGTAAAGTGCGTGTGCTCTCTCCCTAAATAATGGTAAAATTGCCCTACACCTGACTTATACATAAAATTACGTCCCTAGTAATTGGCACTACATGTACCCAGGGCCTATAAATTAAATGCTACTGGACTGCAGCACTCATTGTGACACCCACTAAAGAAGCCTTTTAAAACATGTCTCAGGCCTGCCACTGAAGCCTGCAGTGCAGTTTTAAGCTGCCATTTCAACCTGGCATAATAAAGCTTTTACCAGGCCTAAACATTCATCTTTAATACTTATAAGTCACCCCTAGGGTAGGCCCTAACCACTCATAGGGCAGGGTACATGGTATTTAAAAAGTAAGGGTTTAGGTTTAACATGTCCTAGCGGGGAAAAACTCCTAAGGTCGTTTTTAGGTCGCGCGAGGCATGCTGTAATCCCTCTGAGGGCATAGACCACGTTTTCCATTTGTTGCTTTGTGTGCCTTTTCTAATTGGTTTCTTTTATTGGTTAAACGCTGCTCTTTGTCCAGCCTTTGGGTGTGTTTTCTCCTTCGTGGCGATTGCCCCTGTTACAAATGCCCATACACTTGGATTTATTCATCATTTGTCCAGCGCACGCTTTTTTTTACATTCAATGGTCCAGCGCCATTTCTTGGTTGCCCGCGGCCGCTCTTGGTCCCTTTGTGCAGATTTATGATCTGCTCCTATCTCCAAGTGCTACCCGTTGTCCGTGTGCCTTTGCTCTCGCCCCCTTCCGTTGTCCGTGTTCACCACCTCCCTCCTCCTCCTCCCTTTTCTGGGCCCATGTTTTTTTGTTTATGAACTTTTTTTTTTATAGATGAAACAATAGGACACGCGTCAACATCCACGCTGATCTCCTATTTCCACTGTGTGAGGAGTGAGGACAACAGCTGCCGGAGGTCTCACGCGCTCCTCCTCTCAGCATGCTGTTTCAGCCTTATTTCTTCCAGCAGGCTCACTCTGCTCCTGTTTACTCGCTGCACGGGCCTGTCGTTCTTCCTTCTGGTTCGTTTTATGCTTCCTCCCTCTGCCTTTGTTTCGTTCTTACTCCTCCCTTTCTATTTATTTAACTCCATTCACATTTAATTATGTAAAATTCCTTCCTATCCTATTTCCTCAGTGCAGAGGTCTCCACTTGGTCGTTTTACGTTTCACTTTCTGTTTTTTTCATTCACACCCTCTGCTTGATTCATCTTGGTGCTATAAAAAAAATTGGAAAAACTGGGGTTACTTACTACCCTTTGGGAACACAATACATAATATCACAGAACTGAATGACAGAAAAACGAACTAACAGTTCTGCACATTAGCGATACCTTAGTGTGGTGGTCCAGTGAGGGAAGCGCTGGGTGGGTTTGAAGCTGCTCACATTTCCTAGTAGAACTAATGGGGGCGGCAGCAGGCTGTCAGTCAATCCCAGCCTGCGCAATTCCCCGGGGAAAAGAAAAACAACTCAATGGAAGTGCAACATTCCTGCTTTGGTTTGGAGTGCGCCCTCAGGGTGAGTCAAAAATTCAGCCCTGTCGAAAGCACTGCACTAGGAGTTTTGTATTGCCACTTTGGCATTTTGTTATCTTGCCAGAAGTGTGCGTTTCAGAATGGAAGTAGCTTATCATGATTTTAGGAATACGCATTTGTTGAACTGCAGTGTGTGTGCTCTCTGAGGCTGAATACTTGCATTGTGAGGCTTATTCCTCGTTTGAAATGTAGGTAAAGCCTTTCGAGAAAAAATGCCGGTATTGTGTTGGGAAGAGATAGTAAGACTATAAACATGTATTGGGTTATAGCCCATCTCTCCAAAACTGCCTTTAGCGCATTTAACATAAGGCTTAATGCTCAGCGGGTAAAGTTTTGTTTGGTACGCATGCAAACAGAAACCAGATTCAGTGTGACTTAGCAATCATTGCAATGAAAACGCCAAATTTCCTGTTATGACACAGCTAGATCTATGCTTTAAATGGATACCACCGTGTCAGGTCAGTATCGTTTCCCTTTAAGATCAGATGTAAATTCACAATGAATGAATTTGACAACCACCTGAGACAAAAAGAAGGGTGTGATCATAACTCGAGATAAAAAAATATCAGGAGATAATGCGAACTTGGTGGTGCTGCAGCAGGTAAGGAAAACAAGTAGACTGGATGCACTTTGAATCACTTTATTTACACTTCAGTAAATAAACAGTTTATGAAGAACACCAAGTGTACTACAGCACACATAGATCGATGCTTATGGAATGGACTGTACATTGGACTTTATTTTTTTACTTTGGAATCTTCTACACAGTGCAGTGGTCTTAAAACTTCCTAATGCTGCAGCCCCCTGGAAAAACAAAATCCTCTGGGCCCCCCTCAATTTTTTCACATTTTATTTTCACAGTTTTTATTATAATAACAGTTGGCAATGTTTAAATATGTCTAAACATATTTAAACATTGCAGTTAAGCTCTGTTACCCTTTTTTACACATACTCCCATTCAGAATATAAATGACAAAAGTTGTTAGTGATGGCCCATTACAAGGTGGCTTTCTGCCGCTTATGTTTTTAACACTTAAAACAAAGCATGATGCTTCTCTTGGCCAGAGACTGGCGCTCCCCCTGAGATCACTTATGCCCCCCAGGGGGGCCTGCCCCCCAGTTTGAAGACCTATGTCATAGTGTGGAAAAGTGTAAATTCTATGTTAGCATAAGCTACAGCCATTTTGACTGTCGCGTCCATTTCGTTTCTATCGTATTCATTTTGCTCTCTGCTGTTCGCCTTTTCACCCTGCCTGTGTCCTTAACTTTAGCTGACCTCTCTGACAAGGTCAATCTGATGTACGTGCTGGGGGGCTGCAGCTGCCGGTGCACCTGGTCTCAGATGTTATCAAATGATTGCTTATTGCCACCATAAACATTCCTTACTCCCCCTGCTCATCTCCTGACCACCTGGTCACCAATCTGCTCTTGTTTGCCTATAGCTATTTCCGTGCTTAAACTTGTTTCTTCCAGTTTTCCTTCCCATGCGATTACACTGCAACAAACAGTATATAAGGGTGATGGTTTTTGTATTCGAGGTACTTCCTCCCTCAACACTCTAGGGTGTTGTTCGGACGCGGTCCCACTCATGAGTGTTTAATAAACTTGGTTTGTTTTACTTCCACTCCAGTGCCGATCTCTCCTTTGTTAGTCTTCGGACCCGTGGACGAGAGGGTGACCCTGCACCAGTGTGCCCTCACGGGGGTACATTTCCACAATTGGCGCCCAGCACGTAGGGGCCCAATCGGAGACGCGGCCGCCTGAAGGAGTGGTCTCGACGGAAGATCGAAATTGTCGCTGAGGAGCGCACTGCATGAGAAGACCCTTGTCTTGCAGCCGATGTGAACTTTCCGGTTTTCCCGACTTGACCCTCCTGGTGGTGGCCGGTCTCGACTGGGGCTTCTTTGGCGAATTTTGCAGTGACCATTAGGTCGACCAGAGATCGGCAGGTGGGAGTTGAAGACTTCTGTTTGGTAAGGTCGCTGATGCGGCACTCTTGATTGTTTGGTTTGGTTTTGGTATTCATTCTTTGCAAAGACTGAAGGCAGGTAATGTGGGGATATTTTTATATTCCCTTTTGAAATTTCTTTTGGATAAGTAATATTTTACAATACTTGTAAAGCATGCCTGTTTTTAGTACACTTCGTAAGTGGTTCTGCTGTTGCAGTACCAGAAATGTTTTGGAACAAAGTCAGCCGGCTCCTCCAGAAGGGACGCGGAATAGAGATATGTATATAAAATATGGTATTTGTCCCATAATGTATGGCACATTGTGGAACAAATACACAAAGAAAGAGCCCGACCTACAGTGGCCAGTAAATGGGTCATTTGATTTTAAGAAGGTTCAGTACGTGGAACAATGTTTGTTCAAAAGAAGGAGTAGGCAGGATATGTTTGATTGTTTGCGTATGTGGGATAAGGAAGTGCGAGAGAGAGAGGAAAGCAGAAGCTATAGCAAAGAAAGAGCAGTGGAAGACGATATATCAAAAATGTGTTGAATTGAGAGATAAAGAGATGCAGGAAGAAATAGAGAAAAAAGATAGGGAACGTCGATTACAGGTAAATGGCCAGTACCCTATTAGACGTCCTGTCTATCCAATACTTAATAAGCCTCATGATGATTCCATCTTATTAGAGCGACCCCCACCCCCGTATAAATCTCCTGATCCGAGTGCCCCTGAGAGAGGTACTTCAGATGAGGAAGTATTTCCCTCAAAAGAGGTAGACAAAGATAAGCAACTCATGCGGCAGACTCGCTCCACTCTGTCTAGCGAAGAGAAAGATAAATTGAAGGGCAGTGCTAGAGAGGAATCTCGTCTGACTACTACAGCGACGCTCCTCACAAATACAGTTCAGACTTGGGAAGACGCAAAACAGTTATATTTTTTAGAAAAATTCTGTTGGGATGTATTATATAATTGGCAACATATCTCTGACGAATCAGGCCCAAAAGACTTGAATGCAGATTATAAGCAGTTAGGAGATGGAACTTACCCTTTCAACAATATACCTGATACAATTAGACGAGCGGTTAAATTACGGGATGACACATTAAAACTGCAAAAGGAAAAAGAATTAGCTAAAAAGCAGCACAAAGGCGTAGAAGCAGAAGAGTCTCAGATAGAGAAAACAGATGTCCCGGTAGATGCGGACAAACCTAGTGGTAAGGAGCTTGCTATGAAACCAATGCTTGAAGCCGCACCCCTGTATGTTCCCCCGAAGGGTGCGGGAACAAATGATGATAAGGGGTCTGATGATGCAAAGGGGTATTTTATATATAATTGGGTCTATACTCCTTGGAGTAGAGCAGATGTTATGGCTCTTAAGACTGCCTTGCCCGACCCCCGGAAAAATCCTGCCGCCTTCTATGAGGAGGTGAAAGGAGCCATTAGCTCTTGCACTATGACCTTAGCGGATATAGATATGTTTTTGGGGCTTATTTTGC
Source organism: Calotriton arnoldi (assembly GCA_963921515.1). Lineage (NCBI taxonomy): Eukaryota > Metazoa > Chordata > Amphibia > Caudata > Salamandridae > Calotriton > Calotriton arnoldi. Next base: position 1,154,151 of record CAWUFW010003924.1, on the reverse strand, counting down.
CCCCTGATATGTGGAGAACAATACGTAAAATCAATGACGCTGAGGCATTTGGTGACACCTGGCGAAAATTAGAAGAAATAGATGCGGACAGGGAGCCTGCCCAGAAGCCCCAACAAGAGATATTAGATCTTCCTAAAGCTATTGTGACTAAATTGAAGACTCTCATACCCCCTAAGAAAATAGATTGGACTACGTTAGCGGCCTGTAAACAGAAAAAGGATGAGCCAGTTTCTGACTTCTTTTCAAGATTTGAGGAGACATTTCATGATTTTAGTGGCCAGTCTCTGGCCGACGAAACGGGTAAACACCTGTTTGTTGATAAATTTGTTGCTAATATGTTACCAGAAATATCTAGTCGCCTCAAGGCGAGTGAAAGTTCTTGGACCACGTCCTCCGCAGTTTCCCTTCTGACATTGGCTCAATATTATGAGCGACAGGAACAAGAAGCAAAGGGAAAGGAGGATAAAAAAGTTAAGGAGTTGAAAACAAAGGGTATGATGGTTCAGGCGTATGGCTCTCCATTTAGGAGAGGTGGAGGAGGCGGACGTGCAATGTATACACCCGGAGCACCCCCTCTCCTTCGAGCAAATTTGTCTCCTGACCAGTGCGCTTATTATAAGGAGACTGGGCACTGGCGTTCTGAGTGCCCCCTTTTGCATGGCCAACAATACCAGCGGGGAAGGGGAAGTATGAGAGGGCGTCCAGGGAACGTAGGAAGCAGGGGAGGTGCAAGTGCTCGCCCCCGGTTTGAGGCAGTTGAACAAGGACCGAATTACCCTAACACTTTTGATAAACGACATCAGTACCAAATGACGGACTATTTTGCTGACACACCCACAGATTCCGATTTTGCATAGGGATGCCTAGGACGGGGTGTGGGACCAGTTGAGGTGCCAGTAGATCAAATGGGTCCCTATGTAGATGCAAATGTCTTGGGATCTACTGATCGGTTTCTGGTTGATACAGGGGCTACACGTAGTGCCCTGTCTAAAAAACTGGTTCCTAGGGCTCCCCTGTCCGGCACAATGATAAATCTATAGGGTTCGATGGAACGCCTACACCTAGCCCATTATCACAGCCACTCGAATTCGGACTATATAAATTCACTACTGCATGTCCATTCTTGCTCTCTCCTAACACTCCAGATAATATTGTAGGTATTGATATGCTTAAATATTTTCGTGCTACAGTACGCTGTTCCCCAGAAGGTGTACGTGTTATCCTTAATGACAATTATTCAATCATTGATAGATCTTGCCTTGTCAAAGAGGACGTCGCTCTGGCGTCCCTGCTTTGCACCCTGTGGGCTAGATCAGATACTGATATGGGTCAAATGGTTATTCCACCTGTACAAATTCAAGTGAGAGAAGGTGCCTCCTTGCCTCGTTTGCCCCAATACAAGATATCTCGAGAAGGCGAGGAAGCACTAGCAGGCATTGTCCAGGATTTGATTAAAGTAGGTGTAGTGGAAGAGGTTCCCTATAATACCTGCAATAGCCCTATCCTTCCTATTTTAAAAAAGGACACTGATACTAAGATCTACAGGTTCATAATTGATTTGCGTGAGGTTAATAAAATTGTGGTGCCCCAATATCCGGTAGTTTCTGACATAACAACCCTTCTCACTATGGTCCCTCCTACTGCCACCACATTTTCAATGATTGATTTAAAAAAATGCATTCTTTTCAATACCCATTCACACTGAAAGCCGTTATCTATTTGGGTTCACACTGAAAAATAGATCCTTCCGGTTCTGTAGAGCTCCACAGGGCTATACAGAAAGTCCAAGTATTTACAGTCAAGCATTACAGAGACAACTTGATTCCTTTCCTGTACCAAAAGGGGTGGCTCTCATTCAGTATGTTGATGACATTCTGCTAGCTGCAGATACTCCTGAGCAATGTGAAGAAGGTACATTGTTACTGTTATCGTTTCTTGCATCACATAATCACAAAGTCCCTAGAAAGAAATTGCAATATTGTAGACAGCAGGTTACCTATTTAGGTCACCTCCTGTCTAAGGAGGGACGTGCGCTTACACCAGATCGCATTCGGACCATTCTAGATACTTCTGTGCCTCGTACTCAAAAGGATGTCCGTGCATTGATTGGCCTTACTTCTTTTTGTAGGCAGTGGATCCCCAGTTTTTCGCACATTATTAAACCTTTGTTAGCCCTTTTGATCAAAGACACCCCGATGCCCCTCCCATGGACTGCTGAGTGCCAGAGCGCCTTCCAACTGTTACGTCAAGCCCTTTGCTCTGCATCAGTATTAGGTACCCCAGATTACACTAAAACTTTCACACTCTATGTGCACGAAAGGGAACGTTGTGCCCTCTCAGTCTTAGCACAGATGCACGGTGATAAACAACGCCCGTGTGCATATTTTTCAGCTGTCCTCGACCCAGTTGCTCGCGCGCTGCCTGGATGTTTCCGAGCGGTGGCAGCAACGGCTGTATCTATACGCCAGAGTGAAGGAATAGTTTTGTCACACAAATTGCTTGTGTTAGTACCCCATTCAGTTGATCCTTTGTTAAACCAAACGAAGACGCAGCATTTGACTAGTGCTCGCTTGACAGGATATGAATTGACACTTTTGGCCCCCCATATTACACTGAAAAGATGCCTGACACTAAACCCTGCCACGTTATTACCATTTCCATCCACTCAGCCTCAGTCACAGGAGTCACATGATTGTATATTTCTTACTGAAGAACAAACAAAGGGTCGCGTCGACCTGCAAGACACTCCCTTCTCCACTGCAGATGGGGAGTTATGGGTTGATGGGTCATGTTTGAAATTACCCGATGGCACCACATCTGCTGCCTATGCTATTACGACACTCCAGACAGTAGTTGAGACAGTTCGCATCCCACAGAAATCAGCTCAAGCGCCGAACTGATTGCATTAACAAGAGCATGTGAGCTTAGTACAGACCTGATTGTCAATATCTACACTGATAGTCAGTACGCATTTGGGGTAGCGCACAATTTTTGCCGCCTGTGGAAAGAGCGCGGTTTTCTCACTTCACATGGAACACAGATAGTGCATGGAGAACTAGTGCACAATCTTCTTACTGCCTTAACCTATCCCAAGAAGATAGCTATTGTCAAGTGTGGCGCACCCAAGAAGGTGACAGATAAAATAGGAGCAGGTAATACCTTCGCGGATCGCACAGCTCGTGAGACCGCAACGCAGCGAAACACCACGTCTATGTATGTGGTTAAGTCGCAAGCTGAACGTTGGCATGATGCTAGACAGGAAGTGTTGGATATGCAACAATCTGCCTCCTCTGATGAATTAGACCTATGGTCTAAGGAAGGAGCACTGGATGATGAGGGCTGTTGGAGGAGCAAAGATATGACTAAATGGAAGTTGCCCACTGCATATCTATACCCTCTGATCCATATGGCACATGGTCCAGCCCATGTCGGTGCATCCTCAGTAGCAAAACAGCTTATGCAAGTCTGGGACCATCCTGATATTGCTGGTACCGCTAAAAAGATAGTCCAGTCTTGCCTGGTTTGCCTCCAGTATAATCCTGGGAAGGGAACAAAGACTCCAACAGGAGGGTTTGCGACACCATCTGCACCTTTTGAGGTCCTTCAAATGGACTACATTCAGTTTGAGCGCTGTAATAATCTCAAATACGTCTTAGTAGTAGTCTGCGCCTTCAGCAAATGGGTGGAGGCATATGCTACCAAAGATAATACAGCCCTCACGACTGCGAAAATACTCCTGAAGGAGTTCTTCCCCCGATTTGGTGCTTGTCGAATTTTATGGAGTGACAATGGGCCTCATTTTATTGGACAGGTTGTAGACTATGTTATGAAAGGGCTAGCGGTCAAGCAGAAGTTCCATGCTGCTTTTCACCCACAGTCAGCAGGCTTGGTGGAACGCTATAACTCCACACTGAAACTTAAATTGGCAAAAATACAGGCTTCCACTTCTTTGAAATGGCCTGATGCATTGCCCTTAGCACTGCTTTCCATCAGATCAATACCTCATACACGCTCTGGGCTTACCCCATATGAGGTTGTGTTCGGCAGGCCCATGAATATTTGGGGGTTCTAAGCCTCGCCCTATACACGATGTGCCTCACACATTAATGAGTGATTATCTGTCTCAATTGACTGACAGTTTACTTTCTATTCATCAGCAGGTTCGAGAAGCTCTCCCGGACAGGTCGCAAGGTGACGGACATGACCTGCGTCCGGGAGACTTTGTGATGATAAAAATCTTTCAGCGAACGAATTGTCTGGAACCTCACTGGAAGGGCCCCGAGCAGGTCCTCCTCGCCACCCAAGCTGCAGTCCGAGTGACCAACAGGAAAAATTGGACGCATGCCACCACTGCAAGAAGGTTCCACACACCCTCGTGGATCCTACTGCGTTGAAGGATCACCGCGACATCCTGGTCACAGAGACAGGACGAGCTGCATCACCTGAAAGAACTGTGGAAGTCTTCCCGGACCACACGATCCCTGGTACATCCAGGTACCTACTCCGATCCAGGAAGAAAGGCGCTCCAGTACAAACCAAGATAGGTTAAGCCATTGTCCTGAGTGGTTAAGTCTGACTACAAAGGGGGGTCTCCTATTGGTGGTGACTCATCTCAACGTCAGTGAAGAAACCAACGCCCACTCAGGACTCTTAGGGCGTTACCCTTCTTGTCGTTTGTTGACAAAATGAGCCCGCTCCAGAAGAAGAAGAAGATTGCTGCGACAATGTGTAACAGCTGCACCATTTGTATCCTTGGTCTGACTCTGACTGCTGCCGTTGTCGCTACTGTAATGTGGGTAGTGGAGGAAGCAATGCCTGGGGCTTCCTTGCTCAACATTACTGCTACATCGCCTACTACAAAGGAACACCATTATTTTGATTTGCCGCAACATGAACAGGGGTACCGGAAAAATCTGAGAAACAATTCATTTCTTCAAATGTTGCATCAGATACACCAGCTGAGCAATGCTACTAACTGCTGGGTTTGTGGCAAGATTCCTCCTCATCAGAACGTAAAAGGAATCCCGTTGTCGCCACTGCCATTTTCTCACAATGGCTCATGCCAAGCTTGGTTTGAGCTTCTATATGCTTCCTACAAATTTAACCTCTCAGAAACATGGGATGTGGGCGACCACAACGCCAAACTGAATAAAGTGTGCTATCCCAACGAAGATGGGGACCCACAAGCAAAGGGGACCGTCTTGGAAATAGAAGAATATAGTAGAGGAAATGCAGCAACAAACTATGTGTATCCAAACTCTAGGTCGGCTAGAGGAAATGGGCCACCTGTTATCTCTGTTGCTCTGACTACTGGCCCCCTCTGTGTACGGAGTACAGGCTATGTACCGATGGGCCACAGTAACTGTACTACAGTGTTGCAGATGTCTACGAGGGGCCGAAGCAGCTTCCTCGCATCACGTCATACTTATTTTGTTTGTGGAGCTAAGGCATACTACTTCCTACCTTCAGGCTGGTCTGGTACCTGTTACATAGCCTTTCTTCTACCACCTGTGTTTCTAGCTCCCCCAACATACCACCAAGATTTGCAATTGTTCGATCACCACGTTGGTAGTAGGGGAAAACGTGCCATTGATGTCTCTGTAGTCATTCAGACAGAGACCACATGGGAGCAATATACAGACTTTAATAAAGGATTTTTCTTCTTTGTTGGCCCAGTACAAAACAGTAAGCTGGTCCGTCGCCTCACCCGTACAATGGAGGCAGTGATTAATCAGACAACTGCGGCTTTAGGAAACTTGACAGAAGAACAAGCATCAATCCGCATGGTCGCTTTACTGAATAGACTTGTTTTAGATGTTGTTCTAGCTGACCGAGGTGGAGCATGCCGTATCATCGGTTCCAGCTGCTGTGTTTTCATACCGGACAATTCACCATCTGTCTATGCGGCCATCTCCAAACTACACAAGATAGCCACCGAAATACATCAAGACCCAGGAACATGGACTTGGACTGGGTGGTTTTGGGACTTACTTTCAGTTTGGGGTTTGAAAGTATTATCAGTCCTGTTCATATTAATAGTTATTATCTTCTCTTGCTGTTTGTGTATTCATTGCGGACCAATGCTCTGTTCTCTCTGTACTTCTGCCTGTACTGCCTGCATACCGTCTAAAGTGAATGTCCAAAATGTAAATGCCCGTTTAGCAGTGGAACAAGAAATATTTAGATTAATGGCAATAGATGTTGAGGATATATGCTATGCCCCTTTCCAGGGACAAAAACTGTCTTAGCTTATGCTAAAAGGGTCATCTGTGGAAAAGTGTAAATTCTATGTTAGCATAAGCTACAGCCATTTTGACTGTCGCGTCCATTTCGTTTCTATCGTATTCATTTTGCTCTCTGCTGTTCACCTTTTCACCCTGCCTGTGTCCTTAACTTTAGCTGACCTCTCTGACATGGTCAATCTGATGTACGTGCTGGGGGGCTGCAGCTGCCGGTGCACCTGGTCTCAGATGTTATCAAATGATTGCTTATTGCCACCATAAACATTCCTTACTCCCCCTCCTCATCTCCTGACCACCTGGTCACCCATCTGCTCTTGTTTGCCTATAGCTATTTCCGTGCTTAAACTTGTTTCTTGCAGTTTTCCTTCCCATGCGATTACACTGCAACAAACCGTATATAAGGGTGATGGTTTTTGTATTCGAGGTACTTCCTCCCTCAACACTCTAGGGTGTTGTTCGAACGCTGTCCCACTCATGAGTGTTTAATAAACTTGGTTTGTTTTACTTCCACTCCAGTGCCGATCTCTCCTTTGTTAGTCTTTGGACCCGTGGACGAGAGGGTGACCCTGCACCAGTGTGCCCTCATGGGGGTACATTTCCACAATAGTGTGTTTATTCTGGTGCAGGGACAAGCGCCTGGAATCAGTCGGGCACAACCTGAGGCACACTGGCAGTGTTAGACGTTGCACGTTGAAACTGCAGCGCTGGTTCTTGTTTTTGTGTGATGGCTCAGGCCCAAGTATCACTGTCAGTAGATGAGTAACAGCCCACTGGAAAAAAGGTAACACTATCCTATACAGTTGGGGCCGATGGCCAGACCTGGAGTGTCACGGGAGTAGACGCTTCCTGAAGAAAAAAAACATACACTTTCAAACCTTTTTCTGGTAGACGGCTTTCAGTATTTTTTTATTGGCATGCTTGTAGAAACATTTGGTATGGGCTCGGGTTCTGTAGGAAAGACAGAACTGGCAAATAAACCAGCTGATTGGCACAATGCATATTCATCATTAAGCGCGCTTTTAATGATATATGCGCTTTTGGAAATCGGTTTTTCAAATGAACTGGTATTTTGGTGTTTTAGTGACAACAATCTTTTGTGAAGAATGAGTTGGAACCACCCAAATGCTTCAGTTTTATGAGCTGCGGAAGAAAGGTGGCACTGTGTTGAAGTTCACATTATTCTGAACCTTGGTTAGGACTTTGTGAAGGTAAAAGTAACCGAATTTTAGTGAAATCTAGAAGACGACTAGCATGTCGATAAATCAGACAGGTGGCTGGCTGGTGCCTTGAAAATGTCAGTCTAGCTGGAGAAGAGTCAGCCACGTGTTTGGCATGTAACATGTTGTTTCTCAACATTACATGCCTTGCAGTCGCACAACATGGCCCTTATTCTTATTTTCCCAAAGGCCTCTGCGCTTCTGGTGATGCTGTGCCCACTCACATATTTTGCTTGTGACTTGGGTCTACTGTAAGAACCTTGCTCGAGTATGCAGACAATCTTTTTGTGGAGTACAGACAGATGGGCAGTCTGTGGTTAGTTTTCCAGAGACTGGAGTCATTTGGTTAATTTTTAAGAGAGTTGCCAAATGTTTCACTCCGAATATTTTTGTGATTAGCAATTGATGATGAGTCGTTTTATTTGAGTTGCACATTCAATAGAGTGAATGCCTCTATAATGTTGTTGAAGGCTTGTAAACATGGTTCTTTCCACAAACCTAGCATATTTAAAGAAGTGTACTGATTTTCCTAGCATTTGGCATAGACCAGGTCTTGCTAGCCCTCCTTGACTTGGTCAAAGCCCCATTTCCTTTGAATGAACGGGGAGCAGATGCCTTGGCTCTTCTGAACTTTATGAAATGGCACTAGCACTTGTAGACAGCTGATCTCGTAGCATAAACCTGGAATACTTGCAGTCTCATTCTGCTATTTTGCCATGTGGCATGCCATAGACCTCTCCATCTCACCTGAAATTGCTAATATTCATAGAATCACCCACTTAGGTTGAGTCCATTTCCAGGGGCTTTGCAATCAAATGTATCTAAGAACTTCCACCAAGGACGAATCTTTTGCTTCTTAGTACCATGCTGGAAATGGGTAAAAGACATTGTTATTTACAGCGCCAATAGCTCTAACTCCAGAAAATGCGAGACTGGTTGCATTGCAAATGCTTGTTACTGCTGTCAGGCTATTCCATCCCATAGACTAACACTGGGTTACCTTAATACACTTAATAAGTGCTAACTTCAGTTTGGGACCAGATAGAGATGTGCTGTTTCCACTCAAATGAATTGTAATGTAAACCCCTCTTTAATGGTAAAGTCATATTTTTAGTTATAATTTAGAAAATGCCACTTTTAGAAAGTTGGCATTTTTCTGCCCAAACCAAATGTGCCTTTCTGCCTGTGTCCAGGGTCACATGATTATGAATGGCTCTCCTACTGTGGAGCTCCATTGTGGTTGGCCTGAACCTGTGACTTTCCTTTGGTCCAGCACAACCAGATAACCGTTGAGTGACAATTTGAACTTTTTGGGCGCTATTTTTAGCTAAAACATTATAAAAGTCATATCTCCAGTTCTACTGCTTTAAGTTTTGTCGTTTTCATGTCATTTTATTTATTACATTTGACTCCGTTTTTCTAAATTTGTTTGGAATTTTTCTTGTGTTGTGTTTTCATTTCATTTTTGTTTGTGTGCTGCATACATACTTTACACATTGCCTTTAAATTAAGCTTGACTGCTTTTGTGCCAGGCTGCCAGAGGATTAAGCACAGTTTATTTAGTGGCCTTTGTGGTTAAACCTGACAAGGATTGTGTCTGTTATTTGAATGGGACTTTCATGCCCTCAACTAATAACCCAATTTCTTGCAAACATGAGCACATGGGGGGAACAACCATAAACAAGAATGAGACAAACGTGAGGTGAGAGACAACACAGAAACATACAGGTAAGAGTGAGCAACATGAGCAGGGATGTGGGACGAAAGCCTGCGGGTGAGAGAGAGAGAGAGAGAGAGACAGAACGCAGAATGGAAGGGAAGTGCATAAGGAAGACAGCTGGATTAAACATGCCGTCTCATGAAGTACTTAAACAAAAAGTAGTGCCCTAAAAGTGAAGAGTGGAAGAACACAATTAACAAGTCTCTCCTCCAAGGGAGAGACAAACACTATATGGACAAGGCAGGCCATTGAATAAAAAGCAAGCAAATGAGAGTGAAAATAAAGTCAACCAATGGTAAGCAATGGGTTGGTTTTAAGACCACTGTAAGTGACAATAAAACCTTCCTTTCCAACCGGACAGCTTTGCTCTCTGGCAGGCTTGACCTAAAATAATAAGTCCTTTTTAGCATTTCGCCTGCACAGCGTTAGCACTGTGTTGGTGAAATCTATTGTATTTAATATATCTTAAAAGGGGCTTACACCCCACGCTTACTTTTCATTTGTTGCTGTGCTTGCCACTTACTTTTCCTCTGTTTCTATTGGTTGTTGCATACTATTTCCTGTTCTTTCCTCGTGAGTTTCTCTTATCAGTTTCCCATGACCCACGTACTCTTCATCCGCTTTAGTGGGGGGAACATCTTTTATTAGGTTTGCCTGCGCAGTGTTTACTGTTTATTTTTTATTTCTCCGACGCCTTTTAACCAGTGGGGAGAGGCCATGCCTCCCAAAGTGAAGCCGTCTTCTCTCGCCCCGACTCTCCAAGAGTTAGGGGTTCATGGCTGCTAGTTTACACTTTACCGCATGCATCCATGGTTACTTTCCCCTCTTGTCATCCTAAGGTATCAGAGCGCTTTGCATGAGCACCAGCTGCATTACATACGGACACGGCGTACACACCATGCCGTGGCAGCAAAGGGCTTGTCATTACATTCGGATATGGCGTACACACAGCGCGGTGGCAGCGAAGGGCTTGTCATTACATACGGACACGGCGTACACTGTGCGGTGGCAGCGAAGGGCTTATCATTACATACGGACACAGCGTACACACTGCGCAGTGGCAGCGAAGGGCTTGTTAAAACTGCATGTGAAAACATTATGTTGCAAGTGTACGTGTTTTTAATAGCATTTCCTAAAAATAAGAAAAACAAAGAGATCCTTCCGCGCAGCGAGAAGGCATATTATGACGTCAACTGAGCCAATTGCTTCCTTACATTCGCTATGACTGGTCATATGTAGAGGAAAAGAACAAGATGGCTGGCGCCGTTTTGGACTGCATAACGGAATGCATTTCAATTTTGCGTTCTAAAGGAATGCCAGCCATCTTCTTTTAATTAGAGACAGCAGGAGCGCTCCTGTGCTGTCCGTTGTCATGACATGCATCTCCCATCAGCTTTGGACTGCGTGGCTACATTTTATTGGCAATTTTGCAACATAGGAAACAGGTTCAAGTCATGGCATTCGCTCAACATTCTGTGATTCAGGGCAAAAGCACTTAATCTCCCCCTGCCTAAACATCTGACCTTGTGTGATATAATCGGGCGCATATAAAGCAATATATATGACTAGCAAATATTTAATTTTCCAAATGCTATTGAAAAGGCTGATGGACACAGCCATATGAAATGCAGTGCTGGTCATATAAAGCACTCCTTCGGGTGATGTGTGTCTTGTTTTTACTTCAAGTGGAACAGTTTACGTTCAATTAAACACATGCAACCGTACTTACCTTCCCCTCTTGTCCCCCTCCTTAACCCATACTCCTTTGTGTTTATTGTTTTTAACTCACAGTCCATCCCTCACACAAATATGCTGTACTAACACATCTTGGTGGAAGGTATGTGGGTCCGTCACTCAGCAGGGAGGGAATCAGGGGCTGCCTCAGGTTTGCATGCACTCAGTTACTCCCAGCATTTAGAGCAAAGGAAACAAGCTTTATTTACAAGAAGTGGGAGTAATGTTGCGCTAATATGCCCTTTTTTATGAAAGAAGAAAAAATGTGTGCACAATTCTGTTAATTGGAATTTACCCTGTTGTTTTTGAAAATCTTTTATTGAGCAGAAGCGCACAAAAGGCAGGCAGTATATTATAGTCTCATTATTCAGTGCTAGAAAACACAAGCAAACTGAAAAATGATGTAAAATGTGAAATTACCAGTATTACTGCAGCATATTTCCTACCACGTTGATAGTATTTTGTCTCTTTTTGCAGGAAATGGTAGTTGACCTAGGTCTATCTAAAAGCGGTGGGTTCTAAACAAACCCCATATTCTTTAATGTATAGCACCCTAAAGTCACCCAGGCACCCAGCAGCGCTTTATACAGCTTCCAATAAATACATGTACACCAGAAACAAATACTTACAGGGGTACAGCTTCATAAATTAGTCCTCTTTTGAAGGTTTTCGCACCAGCACGTAGATGGACATATGCATGTATACATAGACATACTGACACATGTAGACAGATGTGCATACACACAAAAAACCACAAGAATGGAACCAACATTGATCCCGTCAAGCTGCACAGCCAAACTTCGTTTTGAATCCAATGAATTAAATTCATCTGTATTCTTTAATTTTACTCCTTTTTTCACCATTCTTTTTTTATTTTTTTATTTTTTTAATATTTCTATTTATTAAACAGAAATTAGTGCAATAATACATTACAGAGGTGTCAACCACTTAAGGGCATGAGGTATCATGGGGGAGCAAAATCGTGTTACATGAATACATGAAATGAGAAATGCTACGGTGAGGGCGGGTCTTCAATATCAAAACAGCAAGGCGGTGAGCATATTTCTCCGCGATATGTATTCCAGGGGCCCCATACACGGGACCACTTTTTGGGGCAACCCCTGGCTAGGTATACCGTTTTTTCCCTATACATGCACCAGTCTAGATCCCTCTCCCAAGCTTCTATTGTGGGAGGCTGCTCTGCGCCCCACCGCTGCGCAATGTTCCTTTTCGCTATCATGAATCCCAGTGTAGACCATTGTGTCTGGGCGGTATTCAAGTCAGTAGGTTCCCAGATGTTCAGGAGGCAACGTCTCACCTCTGGGTGAAGCGAGATCGAGAGTACTGTGTTGATGACGTCATGAACCTTGCGCCAGAATGAGCTGATGGCCGGGCACTCCCAAAGAATATGTATGAATGTTCCCATGTGCCCACAGTTCCTCCTACACTCCCCACTCGTCTCCCTTCCCATATGTAATAGCTGGGGCCCAGTAATGTAGATCCTGTGTAGGATTTTAAGCTGAACTAATCTGAGGCACGCTGGTATGGCTACCACCCTAGGAGAGGCTATCGCCTCCTGCCAATCTTCCTCATCCAGTTCAATCCCGTCCCTTGTCCACTTCTCCCGCAGTGTTTGGAGCAGGTCTTCCCCATTATTGATTAACTTCTTATATAGGAGAGAAATAGTTTTCTCAGGTAGTGACCCGTCTAGTATTCTATCTTCCAATGGTGAAGAGTCGGGAGGGACGGTGTCTCGTGACAGGTGCGGACGGAGCGAGTGCAGGATTTGTACATAACGGAAGTGTTCAGTGTCTGCCAATTTATATTCTTTTTGAAGGTCAGCAAAGAGCTTGATCCCGCTTGCTCCCCAAATATCTTTTATGCGTGAAATTCCTATAAGATCCCACCTGTCAAACCCTTTCGTCTTCCACAAACTACCCAACCTCTCTGAGTATCACAATGGAGTTGCTAGTGTCAATTTATTGCCCCACCCGAGCGAGTTAGTCGCGCTGTGCCAAACTTGAACGGTATGTGCAGTGGGGCCGGTTAGGGCAAACCGTCTAGGCCTTGAGTGTAGTGCTCTACCCTACGTCCCTCCCGGGAGGAGCCATCTGTCCATAGCATAGCCAGGGTCATCCGGGCGACCGTAGGTGCCGTGATTAACGGCAGCCAGGTGAGCTGCCCAATAGTATTTTTTTATGTCGGGAAGGCTGATGCCTCCGTCGTACCACAATAAGGTAAGCTTAGTCAAGGCAATGCGGGGTTTTCCCTCCCATTTCAGAGTTCGCTGGAGATTCTCAATCTCTTTGAAGTAGTGAGCTGGGACAGGGTCCAGCGTGTTCTGCAGGATATATAGGAATCTAGGGAGGGACATCATTTTAAAAAGGGCCGCCCTACCCAAAAGCGAAAGGGGGAGTTTTTTCCAACTAGCAATATCCTTCTGGAGTCTGTGAAGGGGTGGAAGGAGATTCCGCTTGTACCGGAGTGTGGCATCTAGGGAAACAAATATGCCCAGGTACTTAAACCCAATGGTGTTTATCTGTATTGGACAGTTCCTCAGGGGAAGGGGTGGGTCACCACTGAGGGCATATAACAGGGACTTACTCCAGTTTACAGTGAAGCCAGAAAATCTGCCAAAGACTTCTAGTATATCTAATACCACCACCAGGGAGTGTTTAGGAGAGGCTAAATAAAGGAGGATGTCGTCCGCATACAAGGAAATGCGGTCCTCCCAGTCCGGGGACCATTTCAGTCCTCTTATCCTAGGGTCTCCCCGGATCCAAGCTGCAAAAGGTTCAAGGGCCAGGGCGAAGAGGAGGGCGAGAGCGGGCATCCCTGGCGGGTTCCCCTGCGAAGTGGGAAGGATGCGGAAAGTTTGTTATTAACTACCACTTGGGCTAGGGGCTCACTGTATAAAAGACGTACCCATTGGATAAAATTAGGCCCAAAGCCCATTTTAGCTAAGACTGCCCATAAGTAAGGCCACTCCATAGTATCAAATGCCATGGTGGCGTCCAAGGACACGACCATAGCTGGCTCTTGAATAGTATGTGCTCTACTCACCACTCCATGTAGTCTGCGCAGGTTTAGTGCCGTGTTCCTATGGGGCATAAATCCAGATTGGTCCGGATGAACCAAGACGCTGATTATTTTAGCTAGGCGCGTGGCCAAAAGTTTGGCCAATTATTTGGGTTCGGCATTGAGAAGGGAGATGGGTCTGTATGATGTGCATTCGGTTTTGGCCTTGCCCTCTTTGTGTATTGTAACTATGGTCACGATCCTCTGCTCCCTGGGTAGCACACCGCCCTCTCTGGCCTCCTCGAACATGGCCTTCAGGTATGGTGCCAGTTTATCTGGCCGAAGTTTGTATAGCTCAATAGGGAGTCCATTAGGACCTAGCGCTTTCCCTGAATTTAAGGAGCGGATTGCTTGCCCAATCTCATCTATTGTCAAGTCACTGTCCATATATTGACGGTCTTCTAAAGTGAGTCGGGGGAGCCTAATGTCACGTAGTAGTTCCTGAGAGTCTTCTTCGGAGTGCGGGGTTACTGTTTTGTATACAGTAGAGAAGTGAGTGGCAAATCTATCCACTATGGCCTGTGGCTACGTAATGGAAATCTCTCCCGCAACCTTAAGTTCCGGCACAAGCCTGCTCGCATACTCTTTTTTGTTGAGCCACGCTATAAGTATCCCTGCTTTATCTCCAAGGTCATAGACCCTACCTAGCTGCTCCCTGCTCAGCGCCCTCGCCCTATCCGTCACCAGGGCCTTGTATTCATGTTGTTTCAGGCTCAACAGGTGGAGCTTTTCTGGCGTTGCTCCAAGTTCGGGGTCTCCCTCCAGAATACCAATTTCTGACTCAATATTAACCACTTCTTTGTGATTGTCTTTCTTAATTCCAGAGATCAATGACAGTGCTTGGCCTCGGATTACCGTCTTGGATGCTTCCCACAGTGTCTGGGGTGAGGAAACAGAGCCCTCATTATCTAAGAAGTAGTTATCCATAGCTTTCACTAGGTCTTTCCGGATTTTTTTTTTTTTTTAGGTACCAGGGGTTAATGGGAGCTAGCCTGCCCACCGTGGAGTGACTAAGGGCTATATGTGTCCATATTGGCGAGTGATCTGAAATGCCTCTAGCTAGATGTTTGATGTCCTGTATGCAGTGGGCCTGTGCTGCCGGAACCAGGCAGTAATCCAACCGGGAGAGACTATTGTGCGCTCCGGAATGAAAGGTGTATTGCTGCTGATCCGGATGATATCACCATTCTTTTTCATCCACTTTTAACTTGTACTTTCAATTCATTATATTCAACCTTTGTGTTTCATCGCTGTTCAAAAAAGTGCAGGAGTAGTCAATGGGTTCCAGATGCCATGCTTTATTCCAACAACCCAATGCATTTCGGGAAACGAAATCCCTTCATCAGGGGTATCTATAAATACAAGTACACATATTTGTTTTAACCGTCTTGAATAACATCATAGAACATTTAATGTTTTATCTAAATATAAAAAGCGTTGCTAATCCGTTGTACACCGAAATTTATATTAAGAATAAACAATGCTTAGGACGCTACTAATTATGCCCAAAAGGTTACCTCCTGCTTGCTACGTTCTATTCTTTCCCCACCTTCGTATTTCACACATTCATTATGGCGCATCAATTGCAACTGCACTCTCCCTTCCCCTGTTTTTTAAGCATGTTAAAGATAATTACGTTCTATCAACCAATACGAACACTGACAATTTTTCTACGCTTACCATGGCATGCTCATCCCTCTAACTTCTAAAAACCATAGTGTCAATATTCCGCATCCGTTATCAAACTGTATGTCAAATCTCATTCGACGCATCCTTTTATTGCCGTCTGTGACCCGTTTCAGTGCCAAATGAAATGTTGGAAGTTTACTTGCATGTATTCCCGCCCTTATTAACTATCCTCCAACCAATCAATTACACCTGAATATGCCAAAATTCAAAGGCTAAACATAAACAAAGGACCATAGCGTCTGTACACTTCCCGTTGTTTCACTGCATATCCCAAAATGCAAAGTAACCCGTCCCTTTTCTCATAGTATTTTGCGCTTAGGCACCGTTATCCCCTTATCATATTATTCTTAAAAATGACTGTTTGCAAATCTGTCTGGTCAAAACAACTATAGATGTTAAAGACAACTTGATTAATTTTTCTGTGAAATGTATCTCGATGCGTAAACATTCGGCAGGTGAAGCCCGTCTCCTGTGCCATTCACAATCTTTCTCATGATCGTTGGTTCGTATCTTCATTTATGATGTTCTTGGTTTGGTTAAACTTTTTCTTTGCTTTTTATCCATGGGTGCAATCTCATGTGAGACGAAAGGGTTCATGTTAATGAAATTAGAAAAATGAGATGCACACCTCTTAATCCATTATTAAACCTTATTTTCACTCCTTTCATTTTTTAGCGGCGTGTAAAGCTTGCCCAGCGCTTCGTCTCGCTGCGCTGCAACATAAGAAACCACAAGAATGGAACCAACATTGATCCCGTCAAGCTGCACAGCCAAACTTCGTTTTGAATCCAATGAATTAAATTCATCTGTATTCTTTAATTTTACTCCTTTTTTCACCATTCTTTTTCATCCACTTTTAACTTGTACTTTCAATTCATTATATTCAACCTTTGTGTTTCATCGCTGTTCAAAAAAGCGCAGGAGTAGTCAATGGGTTCCAGATGCCATGCTTTATTCCAACAACCCAATGCATTTCGGGAAACGAAATCCCTTCATCAGGGGTATCTATAAATACAAGTACACATATTTGTTTTAACCGTCTTGAATAACATCATAGAACATTTAACGTTTTATCTAAATATAAAGCGTTGCTAATCCGTTGTACACAAAATTTATATTAAGAATAAACAATGCTTAGGACGCTACTAATTATGCCCAAAAGGTTACCTCCTGCTTGCTACGTTCTATTCTTTCCCCACCTTCGTATTTCACACATTCATTATGGCGCATCAATTGCAACTGCACTCTCCCTTCCCCTGTTTTTTAAGCATGTTGAAGATAATTACGTTATATCAACCAACACGAACACTGACAATTTTTCTACGATTACCATGGCATGCTCATCCCTCTAACTTCTTAAAACCATAGTGTCAAAATTCTGCATCCGTTATCAAACTGTATGTCAAATCTCATTCGACGCATCCTTTTATAGTCGTCTGTGACCCGTTTCAGTGCCAAATGAAATGTTGGAAGTTTACTTGCATGTATTCCCGCCCTTATTAACTATCCTCCAACCAATCAATTACACCTGAATATGCCAAAATTCAAAGGCTAAACATAAACAAAGGACCATAGCGTCTGTACTCTTCCCGTTGTTTCACTGCATATCCCAAAATGCAAAGTAACCCGTCCCTTTTCTCATAGTATTTTGCGCTTAGGCACCGTTATCCCCTTATCATATTATTCTTAAAATGACTGTTTGCAAATCTGTCTGGTCAAAACAACTATAGATGTTAAAGACAACTTGCACGCCGCTAAAAAATGAAAGGAGTGAAAATAAGGTTTAATAATGGATTAAGAGGTGTGCATCTCATTTTTCTAATTTCATTAACATGAACCCTTTCGTCTCACATGAGATTGCACCCATGGATAAAAAGCAAAGAAAAAGTTTAACCAAACCAAGAACATCATAAATGAAGATACGAACCAACGATCATGAGAAAGATTGTGAATGGCACAGGAGACGGGCTTCACCTGCCGAATGTTTACGCATCGAGATACATTTCACAGAAAAATTAATCAAGTTGTCTTTAACATCTATAGTTGTTTTGACCAGACAGATTTGCAAACAGTAATTTTTAAGAATAATATGATAAGGGGATAACGGTGCCTAAGCGCAAAATACTATGAGAAAAGGGACGGGTTACTTTGCATTTTGGGATATGCAGTGAAACAACGGGAAGAGTACAGACGCTATGGTCCTTTGTTTATGTTTAGCCTTTGAATTTTGGCATATTCAGGTGTAATTGATTGGTTGGAGGATAGTTAATAAGGGCGGGAATACATGCAAGTAAACTTCCAACATTTCATTTGGCACTGAAACGGGTCACAGACGGCAATAAAAGGATGCGTCGAATGAGATTTGACATACAGTTTGATAACGGATGCGGAATTTTGACACTATGGTTTTAAGAAGTTAGAGGGATGAGCATGCCATGGTAAGCGTAGAAAAATTGTCAGTGTTCGTGTTGGTTGATATAACGTAATTATCTTTAACATGCTTAAAAAACAGGGGAAGGGAGAGTGCAGTTGCAATTGATGCGCCATAATGAATGTGTGAAATACGAAGGTGGGGAAAGAATAGAACGTAGCAAGCAGAAGGTAACCTTTTGGGCATAATTAGTAGCGTCCTCAGCATTGTTTATTCTTAATATAAATTTCGTGTACAACGGATTAGCAACGCTTTTTATATTTAGATAAAACGTTAAATGTTCTATGATGTTATTCAAGACGGTTAAAACAAATATGTGTACTTGTATTTATAGATACCCTGATGAAGGGATTTCGTTTCCCGAAATGCATTGGGTTGTTGGAATAAAGCATGGCATCTGGAACCCATTGACTACTCCTGCGCTTTTTGAACAGCGATGAAACACAAAGGTTGAATATAATGAATTGAAAGTACAAGTTAAAAGTGGATGAAAAATAATGGTGAAAAAGGAGTAAAATGAAAGAATACAGATGAATTTAATTCATTGGATTCAAAACGAAATTTGGCTGTGCAGCTTGACGGGATCAATGTTGGTTCCATTCTTGTGGTTTCTTATGTTGCAGCGAGACAAAGCGCGGGGCAAGCTTTGCACGCCGCTAAAAAATGAAAGGAGTGAAAATAAGGTTTAATAATGGATTAAGAGGTGTGCATCTCATTTTTCTAATCTTTCTAATTTCATACACACAAAAAGACATACTACTTCATACATAGAGAAACAGCTACATACAAGACGGACACATGTTTTTTTTGTCAAAATCTTATTATATTTTCTTTTAGTTTAAGAAAACATTAATCAATACATTAATTGCATTTATCCTTCACATGCACTAGATATCATTCAGTTTTCTAAATCCAGCGGAACATCTAACGTTCCGGGCAAAAAAAATATTAATAGTACAAACAATAGAAAAAGCAATCAATACTGTACATGTAAAGTGTCAAACCGTAATGCAAACTACAACAACACCAGAACGCTTTGTGCTTCCTTAGTAAGTGAGAAAACATTAATAAAAAAATTAAATTAATTAAATAAAAACATATTACAGTGCTGCTATGTAACACGTTTTTCAACTAATTAATTTTTGGGGCGCTTTTATATAGTGCCAACATCACCCGAAGGTACAGGAGCGCTTTATATTACCACCAATTACTGCAGAAGATATTGCCTTTCTCAATAAACAAGTCATAACAATTTTATGGAGCTTCTTTAACTTATGTTGCCCAACTGCTCACCAAGCAAAAACTTACAAACAAAAAAATTATAATTCACATAGGCAAAACCTAATGCATTTGCCACTGCTTGTTATTTCCAGGTAACTATACAACCAGCATGGCTCAAGAACAGAAGTAACCGTCCCCCACATTCCAATTCCATATTCAGCATTAGAATCCCCATTAGTGTGCCAAAGGCTCCATAACAACTACCTAACACTAAGCCACTAAAAGATTTGGCTGCTAAATGTCCTAACAAACATCAAGTAACAATATGATAACAGTTTTTCAAGTTATCTATAGATTTGTTTTTCAATATTTAGTTTTTTTCAGTAATTTAGATTTAGGACCTGATTACGAGTTTAGGCTGTGCAGGAGCGGGTGGCATGCCACTGCCACCCTCCCACACTGCCAAAACTCACAGCCGCCTGCCTGCCAGATTACAAGTATTTTTGTGGTCTTGCGGGTGGCGGTGCAGTTTAAAGGCTCACAGTGAGCCTTAAACTGCACCCCCACGGGACTGCCAGTGCACGTTCCTGCACAGGAAGGAATACACCTGCATTCCTTCCCGTGCAGTAACTGAGGGTACAAAAATACAGGGGGGCACATGTGCATCCCGTGCACAGGGGCAAGAGGGGACCCTGTAGGGCCCCCTTTATTTTTTCAGCCAGCAGTTTCATGGAAGAAGAACCTCCATGAGACAGCTGGCGGTGAGAAAAGTTGTAATATGCTTGGCGGTGCCTCAGGGCACCACCAGGCATATTGCACCCCTCAGAAAACTGCACCACCCCCAGGGATCTCTGA
Source organism: Calotriton arnoldi (assembly GCA_963921515.1). Classification (NCBI taxonomy): domain Eukaryota; kingdom Metazoa; phylum Chordata; class Amphibia; order Caudata; family Salamandridae; genus Calotriton; species Calotriton arnoldi. The sequence continues at coordinate 1,133,964 of CAWUFW010003924.1, read as the reverse complement.
TCCCTGGCGATTGCGGCGTTGCAATGGCAGTCTGACTGCCCTTGTCATAATAGGGCAGTCGGACCGCCGGTGAGGCAGTGGCCGGATCGCCACCGCGAGTCTGGTGGTCCATGTACCGCCAGACTCATAATCAGGCCCTAAATCTCTACAATGCCATCTATTAAAGAAAAAAGTATTCAAATGTAAACATTTTCCCACCACCAATGCTGTGGCAAGACTCGCTTGAATGAAACAAAGAGATGTTCATTTGTCAATGGCACTGTATACATAGCCAGTATTATTATGTTATGTCGATTCGTATAGCGCTACTAATCACCTGTGAGGGTATCCAGGTGCTTGAATGCAGTGACATCATTTTTTATTAAACCATATACTAAATAACTTTTTAAATAGTGAATATCCTGAACTTACTCAAGATTCTCTGAGAACTGGAACTCACTCAAAATAATGTGCTACGCAAACAAATGATGGACGGAATGCTGAATAAATCATAAATTCACTCCCAGTCAAGAGATCTGGGTTAAATCCATCGTTTTTTTGCTTACCATGCCAGCCATGACATTCGGCCCATCACATGTTCTTTTTGCATTTGTCACCCCGAGTGGGACGGGTATGCCCAGACTTGGGTCCCGTGCTCTCCATGCCACTGGAGTCAAGATGGCCTGGCTGATGAGGGGTGAAACCCCGAAACCAGTCCTAGGATGCTTGTTTTCCAGTCAAGGGAGAACCTGGCCTGGCAGTTCGGGCTGGACTGTTTCCATGGGGAACAGGGTCAAGACTGATTTGCATATGGCTGGGTTTAAACTGGAATGGCATGGGGAGCAAAAACAGGATGGACTTAGGCCCAGATCTCTGTACTGGGGTGAATGTTTGACATTGTTCAACATTCTGTCCATCACATGTTCTTTTTGCACTTACTAAAAATAAGAAACAGTGAAGTACAGTAATTTGAGTAAAATCACACAATTTGGTTAAGCGACGAAACTGGTATTTGAAACCTTATTCCTTTGTTCTAGACAGTGCAGTTCAGTCACAGGATAAATTTCTTCTGCTCTGTCACTCAAATGTTGTGTGAACTAAATTAGTTCTACACTATTTTTAAAAAATGAAGTGACACATTTTAATTCAGTATGACACATAATACACATATAAAAGGCAAAAATATATATTTTTTTATGTTAGTATCACTGTGTTTCCCTTAATTAACAAACAATGAAGAGTGAGCGAGTCAACACCTCAATGATAGAAATTACATTAAATAGCTAAACAAGGAAAATACTAACATCCTGCTGAGATTTTCATCCTGTTACTAGTCTGCAGTGAGATACATGTAAACTGCACTTCAGCCTGGCTGCAAAACTGGTGATGTGAAAACTTGTGTACCTTTTTTCAAATTCCATAAAAATGTCATGAAATTATGCTGTAAGAGTGGTTTACAGGTGTGAAAAAACGGGTTTTTGATTGAGGGGGGTGAAAACCCTTCTTAAACAACAATCACAATCCTTTTCAGGTTGTACCACAAAAGTCACTAAGTTAACTTGTGCTTAACCCTCTGGTAGCTTGGCACAAAAACAGTCAGGCTTAACTTAGGGGCAATGTGTAAGGTATTTATGCAGCACAAAAACAGCAAGAAAGTGAAAACACAACACAAGAAAACTTCTACACCAATTTAGAAAAATAGAGTAAAATGTAATACATAGATTGAGACCATAACAACAAAACTCCAATCAGTAGAACCGGAGTTATGAATTTTTCAAGTTTTTAGTGCAATCTGGCACCTAAAAGATCAAAGAGCCAACCGCAGACGGCTAGTCGAGTGAGACCAGGGCAAAGTCGAAAGTTATGGGTGATCACAATGGAGCGCGATTCAGAACAAGGAGTAGATTGGGCCCGGCCTCTGCTTATCTTCGGACTTAAATTTCAAAGAAAATTTCTGACAAGGTAATGTTTAGCGGAACAAGCCAGCCTGAGGAGAAGGCGGCGTCGAGCCACTGGACGAAGCCGCAGTGAATGCTTCTACAGTCTGACATGGACTCTTTTTTGGAAGTCAAAAATCTCCAGTGGGATGGAGCTGCACGTTGTATCTGACAAGGGCTTCAGTAGGGTGGATACCCTTCCATAGAGGAGCCGCTAAACAGGATTTGCTGCTGCAGATAATGTAATGGGAGCTACCGTGAAGTCTGGCCAACCTGCGATGCACCTTGGGCGGAATTGCGAGCAGGTAGGTCCTGGTCTCCTCTCAGAGCACTTTTTGACAGAAGAGTTTGTAAGGCCCAAGTTTGGGATTTTGGTTTGTTGGGCACGTTTTACACCACTTACAAGGGTCCAGGACTGGGTGCCACCACGTGGAGGGTCAGGACTCACTTCAGGCTGGATCGAGGTGTACTTTAAAAGTAGTTGGAGCTTTTTGTATCCCTGAAGCTCTGAACAGGAGGCCAACAAACTAGCCCTGGGGGTCACTCTGGTGGTTCTGGGTTCAAGCAAAAAAAGCAAGTCTCAAGCAGGAGGGCAGTCATCAGAGGGCACAGTGTAGGCTTCAGACAGCAGGGCAGTCCTCTTGGAGCAGCAGGGCAATACTCTGAAGTACACAGAAGGCCTCAAGCAGCAGGATAGTCCATTGAGAGTCCTCCGCAGGTCCAGAAGTGAACTAAAGAGTACTTCTTAGGGTCCTATTTTTATACCTGGTGCCAACTTTGAAGTGGAAGAAACTGCTGGGGTCCCCCCACCCCCCCTCCCCCCACAGATAGTTCTGGAATTTCCTGCCTCCCTGTCCAGGCTCCCAAAAGGCTAGTGTGAAAATCTTTGTGTGCGAGCACTGGGGCAGCTCCTGTGAAATGTAAGTGGGGCTATGCACAGCTCCGGCCCTCCCATTATGCCTGGATGGATCATCTTTCCAACATCTAGTACCCCTGTCTGGGAGGAATACATAAAGGCTAACCACACCTAGTCATATGACCTAGGATCCATGCTGCAGGCACCAAATGGTTAGGACATGAAAATCCCAACTTTCTAAAAGTGCCATTTCCAAAATTGTGACTTAAAATCCGACTTAACCATTAAAGAGGATTTTAAATTACAATTCTCTAGACACCAAACATGGCATTTCTACCTGTTCCCAAACAAACGTTATCACTTATTAATAGGGCTCCCGGTTTTATGGTATTTATTTTTTTCACATTTCCGTCTGTATTTATCCATATTTATTTTTTTATCATTTTATCTGTATTTATCCGCATTTATTTTTGTGGCAAGCAAAAGAAGACGCTGCAGCTAGTATTTTTTCACATTTATTTTAATAGACAATGCACACTTTTTGCCGTTTTTATAGTGTGACTTTGCACCAAAGGTACTAAAGTGCTTTACATGAGCAACAGTTTGATTACACAAGGTTATTTTAATTTTTACAGACACTGGGAAATTAAGGGATTTGGCCATAATCATGGGATGGTGAGCCAAACCCGAGACTTGAGCCTGTATGTTCACATCCATGGTTGTTAATTCACCCCAGTGCTATGGGTAGTGAAGGTGACATCACAATCCTTTTGCCATCACAGGGTTACACCCACTCTTAGCCCCACAGAAGTCACTTAATTCCTGCTGTGCGGCTATGAAAATAAAGCTGAGTGAAAATCAAGGAACGCAAACAGGGCTCTTAGATTCCTGATTTCTTCCTGTTTCTCCCACAGCAGTGATGACCAGGCAAGTCGGGTGGTTCACTGGCTCTGGGCTGTAGCTGTGAACCAGGTGCTGTTGTACCTCAGATGCCCAGATGTTCACGTGCCCTTTTTTTAAAGATGCGTCGCTGCCGTCCTCGGGGTTCAGATCCACAGCGCTCCAAGTTCAAGTGGCGGACACCGCCCGATATATCTTTCTTTACTCAAGCTGCTTAGAAGTGGAGAATGGCGTAGCAAATGTGCCACGGGCACTAAAGGAAGCTAAGCCCCCCCCCCCTCACACCAACCCCCAATACACTGGTTTCGTTTCGTACTCATTTTCGGATGGCCGCTGCTTCTGCTGCCGTTGACAGCTAGGCCCCTTCCAGTAAAATATTCAAAGATTTTGCTCCCCAGACTTTGTGGGGGTAAATGAAGCTATAACTTCGCTGTGGTGCCAGGCCCTAGTTTAAACGAGCTCTCTTAATGGGCCTTTCATTTTTCTTGTACATGGACAAAGAAATTGAGCTGCACCGACTCCACCACCACATCGTGCAGTTTTACCACTAATTCGAAGACAAGGAGAACATCACTGTCCCGCTGCTTGCCTATTTCTTTGCACTTTAAACTGTGCCGCCGGACAGGCAGTTCCTAGGAGCTGATGGTGAGACAACAGATGACGAACGTTATGGTGTTGACAGGATGTCTGGGGGGGCAATTAACTCCGTGGCATGGTCACTAGTGTGTGATATATTGATAAAGGCCGATAAGCGCTCTCGGCCTGCTGCTGTCTGGGAGGTAGAGAGGCTCGCTCATTAACAGATCAGTCTCACTTGGCAGCAGAGTGCTTAGTTCAGACTCCGGAGGGTGGGGTGATTTAGAGGGGACAATAATCTGCAGGACATCCCAGTAGCAGTTTCAGATTTCTTTCCTTGGCCCCTGTGCGCCTCAGACACTGATTTTCCTGGGGAGCACATAGACACCATAAAGCCGGTTGGTAAGTATTTTTCCGTTTCTATTTATAAATACAGACAAAGGAATAAAAGATTTCCGTCTGTATTTATATGTAAATATCCGTTTAAACGGAAAACCGGGAGCCTTACTTATTAAATGTAGTGAGGTAACCCAAAATTATTTAAGGGAGATGTAGGCCTCACAGTAGTAAAACAAAATCTGTGTGTGTTTTTCACTACCAGGACATGTAAAACATAAAAGTACCTGTCCAGTGTTTTAAATATAATGCAGATTGCCCAATGGGCTGTTTAGGGCTATCCTAGGGGTGATTTGTGTGTATTAAAAGGGAATTTTAGGCTTGGCCAAAGGTTTTTTTTGCCAAGTCGAATTGGCAGTTTAAAACTGCACACATGTTACAATGGCAGGTCTGAGACATATTATATTTTAAAGGGCTAAGTAAAAGGGGGCTTAATAAGTGCTGTAGGCCCAGTAGTAGCATTTAATTTACCAGTCCTGGGTATATGGTAAACAACTTTACTAGGGTCATATAATTAAATATTCCAATCAGGTGTAAGCCAATTATACCATGCTTTAGGAGAGAGCAGAAGCACCTTAGTATTGGTCAGTAGTGGTAAGGTACACCATGTCCTAAGGCCCATTAAAACTAATTCAGTAAAACAGAAGTGGATAAGGCAAAATGTTTGGGGGAAGACCACCCTAAGGCTGACAGGTCTAAGAGCGGGTATAAACTGGAGAGTGATTTAAGTACAAAATGTATCCCAGGAAGACATTTAGGGGCCGATTCCGATTCGGGCCGGAAAACGTACCGACCGACTCGGAGCCGGAATTCATTCCGACCGACACGTACCGGTGCAGCCCGACCCGCAAAGTACGATGAGAAGCGTGCAAAATCCGACCGACTCGTACGGAACACAAGCCGAACGACCGAACCGCGCGGAAAACAGCTATCCGGCCGGAAAACCACGCGAATCGAACCGACCGACACAAACCAGGAAGAATCCCGAACGAAACGTACCTGGGAACTCCTACCCGCCAAGTACAATGCAACGCGTGGAAAACACGACCGAGTCGCACGGGGCCCAAGCCGTACGACCGACACGCATACAAAACTGCGAGCCGAAGCAACCCAAAACACCGCGACCGACGCGTACGCAGCACAGAAAACAGCACAAACACAGCGTGAACGAATCTGAGAGGCTCGCACGAGACAACTGCAGGGTCCGATTCGGTCAGAAGAACGTCTCCTACATGCACAAAAAGAACTAAGGAAAAAACACACAAAAAAGGCCAAACAAGCAATTACAAAGCCAATAAATACTGGGTGGGGAAACAGGGAACAAAGACACACCCACAACTCCACCCATATAAAGGACACAAATCCCTACCATGATCCTTTGCAAATTCAAATTACCTGCCAGCACTCAACACCAACAGACAGCAACCACACACACACTCACAGCTCAACCATCACACAAGCCACACACCAGCAGCACCTCAACAAATAGCACCCTCACATACACCCAGCAAAACACACACTCACACACCCTCACTTGCACACCAACACACACATCACTCACCAACACCACCCATCACCATGCCCCCAAAGAAGAATCATAAGTTCCTAGATAGTGAATTGGAAGTCCTGGTAGATGAGATCCTCAGGGTAGAGCCACAGCTGTTTGGTACACTGGTCCAACAGACACCCATGGCGCAGAAAACCAAGATGTGGGAGAGGATTGTTGACAGGGTCAACGCACAATCACCATGTTTGCGCACAAAGGGAGACATCCAGAACAGGTGGTATGACGTGCGCAGGAGGGTCAGGGACCTGTTGCAGAAGGACTACCTCTTGAGCCAACACACCGGCAGTGGCCCTCCTGCCAAACCAGTATACCTCAGGCCCTGGGAGGAGAAGGTGCGGGCCATCCTACCACCAGTGAGCGTATATGGACTAGAAAACATCCCAGAGCCTGGTGAGTACACAACAAATGTACACAATATTGTGCCACAATACACACACATCACTGTCAAGGGGAGAGTCAAACCATGCACCCTTAGCAAATACACACCAACCAAAACAGAATCATCCCAAAATGTGTATGTCAGTCAGATAAACACAATACATGCCATCTCATAGTGATATGTAACTGTGTCATCACATGTACAAACCCAACAACAAATAGAGCTAGGCAGTGGCACAAATCTAACCAACAAACACAGTCAGATATGTAGCCACCACTAGAACACCACCTCACAGGGAAGCTCACTGAAAGGAAGGAATTCTGTGTATGCTGGGCAAGTCAGTGTAGCCAATAGCATCATGGGAGTCGTAGTCACAGATATTGCCCACCCTCACAATGCGCACATCAACACCACCATGAACCATGCCCACATCACAGGGAGTGGAAAACAACTGACAAGATGGCTGACACTGGCTACTGCTGTGGGGAGCACAAGGCCCAGCTGGGAACTGTGCACCAACCAACAGCAGGACACCACTGACTGACATCCTGAAAGACAACTTGCACTCCCTGCAATAGAAGCACGTTCCATGGTGGGATATCTGGCTGGGTGGGAAGGAGGACTGACACCTCAGACCATATTAACAAGCAGCTTTTCACCCCCCCCCCCCTTAACACAAACTACACACAACTCACCTGGGAGAATGCATTGCCTCAAACACACAAATCAAATATCCCACAAAGAACCACAACCCTGGGGCATGCTGTGTGAAGCACAGGGACACACATGGGACTTGTAGCAAAACTAACCCCAGGATAACACTGTCAGCCATCTTGACAGCACAGGCACACAACCCCACAGGGAAGCAGAGTCAAAAGGAAGGAAGCATGGGCATGCTGGGAAGGGGGGTGGAGGCAAAAGCATGATGGGAGTGGTAGTCACAGCCCAACATCCCCCACCCACATGGCCCAGCAAGATCACACCCAAGCATGCACACCTCACAGGGAGTCAAAAGCCACATCAAAGATGACTTACACTGGTGCAATGTTGTGGGGAGCACAAGGCCCTGCTGGGAACTGGGCACCAACCAACAGCAGGACACCACTGTCAGCCATCTTGCCATTGCTGTCACACTCACACACAGTGAAGTACACTCAAAAGGAAGGAAGTATGGGCATGCTGGGAAGGGGGGTGGAGGCAATAGCATGATGGGAGTGGTTGTCACAGATATTGCTCACCCTCACAACTGTCCCATCAACACCACCCTGACCCATGCGCACATCACAGGGAGTGGAAAAGAACTGACAAGATGGCTGACACTGGGTACTGCTGTGGGGAGCACAAGGCCCTGCTGGGAACTGGGCACCACCAACAGCAGGACACCACTCACTGACATCCTGAGAGTCAACCTGAACCCACTGCAAGGGTGGCATACTTCATGATGGGATAACTGGGCTGGGGGGAGAAGGAGGGCCGGATGTCAACCAAATACAACCCATGCAGACCATGTACACACCCCAACATTCAAATTGAAATGCTCAAAGTATGCAGGACAATGTGCTACACCAATATCATCAACCTCTGACTGTAACAACTCAGGACAATGCAATGTACAGGCCCGCATCCAGAGGTACAGTCACAATTGTCAGGTGTGTCAACCATTGATGCCTGCAGAAACTTAACATACATTGTGTGTGTCTCCCAAAAACAGGTGATGATGGGGACACAGCAGCAGACGCTGAGGAGTCCCTGTCCCAGGATCCAGGGGAAACGGAGCTCACTGGTGTGGAACAGCCTCTGCCCTCCTCGGATGACGAAGACCTACCTGGCACCTCCAGAGCGAGTCAACATGCAGCACCAGCAGGACCACCAGCTGCACCCCCTGCACCCACCCCTCCAACGACTGACAACACACAAACCACCCCTGCCGACACGGACAGACCAAGGACCACCACCACCAACAGCAACAGCACACGGACCCCTGCCCAACGTGGGGCTATGGACACCAACACCACCAACAACCCCCAAGGGGGCCCAGGATCACCTGTGCGTGCCACCTCAGGTACTGCACGTGTCGCCAGGGGTGGTGGGAGGGGTGGCAGACATAGGTCGCTGCTCACAGAGGGGTCTGGACTGCATGATGACCCACAACTGGTACGCATAGCCGATGCGTACCAGACCAGCACCGGAGAGTTCAGCCAGGTAGTGGGGATCCTCAGGGACATCTGACAGCAGCAGGCTGCCCATCATGCACGCTTGGACTTGCACATGTCCCGCATGGAGTCCAAGTGGGACACACTGCAAGAGATGACGGCGGTGCATAGGGACATATTACAATGCCTCCGCCAGATGAGCAGCAACATGTCAACACCTCCCTGTGTGCCCACAACATCTGGTGCTGAAACAACTGCAACTGCCACAGGGAGGGAGGATGACTCTGGCGGAGAGTCCCCTGCATCGCAGCAGCCTGCACTTGAGGGTCCCCCCCCCCAAAGAAGAGAGGTCGTCCGAGGAAGGGCAACTGAGAGGCCGATGGCCATGCACAACCACCAGGAAGCCAAAACCTGTGCTGGATAATCACCTTTGTGCGCAAATTGTACACCCTGTTGAATGCAACACAACTCCCCCACATGACATGGGGAGTACAAGTTGGACCAATGTATCAGATGACTGTGGACTTTACTCAGGACATTTCTGCTACCAGGACTTCCAAATCATCTAGGAACTTTGGATTACAATCACAATGTACAGCACCCACCATCCTGTGCACCATACTCACACATGTATGACAATAAACACACTAATACACCATACCTGCCTCTGTTGTGATTCAAATGTGGTTTCTGTCATGGAGATGATGGCCTGCGAAATTACACTGTGCATGCTAACTGCCACAGCAAGTACAACACAGGCATGTGAGTCATGGCAACGTGACACATATGAGGGAAACACACCACCAGGGCTACACATATACACACCAAGGCCACCTGACTCATCGCCTACACTGATGTTGCCAGGAAATAAGGTGCAATGCACAGACACAACACCTATTCACAGTCTTTGTCAACTAGCCCACTGGTGCAGTAAGCAAATGTCAGTCAGATGTGTGACCACAGACAACGCACATCACAAAGTGAAGCACAGGTTTATTACACATTTGCAACATGTTGTAACCACTACAGATGCAAGGTAATCCCACCTGGCAGTGGGCACACAGTCAACAAGTGTAGAAGGAAGGAAGTCCATGGGTGTGGGGCACATCACCTGTAGGGATACGACAGCTACCACCCTGGAAGTTCCATCACGGTGTTGGGGGATCACAGTTGACCAAACAACTCTGAAAGTACCCTGTGAAGGACAGAAATGACACACAGTCAAAAGCACTGAAGAACAGGACAGAACTGCAATACTCATGCCCAATACATGTCACAAGATACCCACCCAGAACCACGTTAGCATGTCAACACTGTTGGGGTGTTCAGACTACCTGTAAGGACACATCGCTACACGCATACAGTCATGTAGCACATGGCCACACTCAAACAGCACCAGAGCACCACCAACACATATCATGCATACTCACATCATTGACATGACATCTCCGGATACTCACATTCAGCTGAAGAAGTTGGTGATGAGCTGTGTGCGGACATCATCATCATCATCACTGGCATCGTGGTCCAGGCCAGGTTCCTCCACAGGTGGCGGATGTTGATCATCGTCATCCAGGATGAGAGGCAACTCCTTCCACACAGCCAGGTTGTGTAGCATGCAGCAGACGATGACAATCTTGCACACCTTTGCTGGGGCATATGGGAGGGCCCCTCCTGTCTTGTCCAGGCAGCGGAAGCGGCTCTTCAGGAGACCAAATGTCCGCTCAATCACTCTCCTGGTCCGACCATGTGCCTCATTGTAACGCATCTGGGCTGGTGTCACAGGGTTCCTGAGGGGCGTCAGCAACCACGGCATGTTGGGGTATCCGGAGTCACCTACATACAGACAATTGCACATTAGCTGAGTTGGAAAAGAGGGTGGAACACAACATTGCAGAACACACACAATGGTACATAGTCAGTACACACCAACAAGCCAGGCACGCTGGTTCCGCATCTGTGACATCATCCTCGGGATGCGACTACTCCTCATCACGTAGGCATCGTGTGCAGAACCGGGAAACGGGCACACACGTGTGTGATGCACATATCTGCAAGACATACCACCAGTGCATTGACCGAATGGTAGTGCTTGCGGTTCCTGTATGCCTGCTCTTGGGCCTGTGGTGGTACCAAAGCCACATGTGTCCCATCAATGGAGCCAATGACATGCGGCATCCTCCCCAGGGCATAGAAGTCACTCTTCACGTCAGTGAGTTGTTGAAGTCTAGGGAAATAGATGTACTAGCCTCCAAAACATCGCGGAGCACACGGCTGAACATGGTCTGTGACATCCCACCAGCAGACGCCACAGTGTGTTGAAAGGTACCGGTGGCAAAGAAGTGTAGGGCTGCCATCACCTTCACCTTGGGGGTCAGCGCTGTAGGGTATGTCCGGCCAGGTTGCAAATGTGGGGCCAACCGCACCGCCAATTCCTCAATCAGTGGCCTGGTGAAGCGGTACCGTCGGATGCAGTCCCGTTCAACCACTGTTGCAAGGTCAGGGAATGGCCGATGGACAGCTGGTGCCCTGCAGTGCATAGGTGAAGGAAGAAAGATTGTCAGTCACGCCACATATGTGGCATAGACCAGACTCAACATCACATGATACACCATTACGAGACACAAGTACATGATGTGTGTGCCGTTCCGTAAGGACATGTATGGCACCTACATGGCTAACATCTAACATCACAGTTCAACATGTTCCCTCAACAAGTCCCAGGTTGTGCTATGGGATTTCATTAGGCTGTGTCACAGTACCCATGTACTGCTGCCACGTTCCAAACACACACCACAGTGACATGTGAGGACAGATGTGCCCCAGGCATCACAGCTCATCGACAGGTAGATTCCCAGGGACCCTGTATTGCCACATGGACACTGGCATGACATGGTGCATCATGAATACACCACAGCAAAACAACCATGACCCCCACAGGTAGTGGTCCCTGTTGCCTCGTCAGGACAGACATGGACGTCTGTGACACACACACGCACAACATCAAAGTTCATGCACAAACAACGTAGATGTGGAGACTGTCTCACATTGTGCACATGGAATCAGAGACATTGTAAACACAACATGCACACAGACTGTGGAGGACCATCACTATTGTGCCAATGGGTCACCCTGGGACGTACATACCGTCCCACATGGGACTCAGGGGTATGTGACATGACATACACATACACCACCGTGAAATGTGACCATGCCACATGCTCAGGAATGAACAGTTGCACATCACAGTGGTCATGTGCACGACACACCAAGGATCCTGTCCCCATGAACACGTGCACAGCCTGGGAGTGGCTGCCCCGAAGTGACACCCACAGAACAACATGTTCACCCCCATACACGGAATAGGTAATGCAGCCTTACATGCCTTAGGATACAGTGTGGACAGGCTGTGGTGTTGTAGGTGTGCCCCTCACTCCCTGGGAAGTAAATGTGGCTGGCATATGTTCACCTGTGACAGGCATGGTGACATATGCCAGTGACTTGTCCAGGGACGCGTTGTACAGCAATGGACGGATCGGTGTTCCCGGCCGGCTAATTGCATTCAAAGTGAGCCAGTACGCGTTGTATGCGCAATACGCGTTGTACAGCAATGGACCGATCGGTGTTCCCGGCCGGCCCATTGCATTCAATGTGAGCGGGTACGCGTTGACCAGCAATGGACCGATCGGTGTTCCCGGCCGGCCCATTGCATTCAATGTGAGCGGGTACGCGTTGAACAGCAATGGACCGATCGGTGTTCCCGGCCGGCCCATTGTATTCAATGTGAGCGGGTACGCGTTGTATCGCGGGTACGCGTTGAACAGCAATGGACCGATCGGTGTTCCCGTCCGGCCCATTGCATTCAATGTGAGCGGGTACGCGTTGTATCGCGGGTATGCGTTGAACAACAATGGACCGATCGGTGTTCCGTCCGGCCCATTGCATTCAATGTGAGCGGGTACGCGTTGAACAGCAATGGACCGATCGGTGTTCCCGGCCGGCCCATTGCATTCAATGTGAGCGGGTACGCGTTGAACAGCAATGGACCGATCGGTAGTTCCGGCCGGCCCATTGCATTCAATGTGAGCGGGCACGCGTTGAACAGCAATGGACCGATCGGTGTTCCCGGCCGGCCCATTGCATTCAATGTGAGCCGTACGGTACGCGTTGTATGCGCAATACGCGTTGTACAGCAATGGACCGATCGGTGCGCACACATTGGCTATGGCCTGGCCTAGCAACGGACGCGTTTTCAAATCTTTAACGAGTCTGATGCTGTGAATTCAGTTGGTCACCCACAACAATGTTGCAAATTCATGGGTGTCATGAAGTTGAACTTTTGAAGGATGCTGTGGGCGTGTATTAGTGCTGCTATTCCATGGATTGGTCAGATTCAGAAGATGCAAACGACTTGGACCTATCACCTTGGACACATGGGACAGTATTTGCCTCTGCAGCACACATATAATGCTGGCTGTTCCCCTGAGAGCTCACTTGCCTGCACTACATGCTCCAGGACGAGATCTGCCACCACCACTGCTGCTGTACCTGCACCCTCTGGATCCTGCAATGGCACGTACTGTGGAGAGAGCTTCAGCACTGAGGAGAACCAGGCCCTGCTGGACAGCCTCCTTCCACAGTACAGCAAGCTGTATGGGAAAGCAGGGGAGCAGGTGAGTGTGCTGTCCACTGCCTTACTAAATGTGCATGTTGTCTGACTAGCAAGACTTACAGTCTGCACGCCACTGGCTAGCAGGCTCACTGAGTAGTTGTCACCCCCATAGTGTGTAGTGACATGCACTGAACAGGTATAGTGCAGTGACAGTGCATTTAAACAAGGTTTTACTACCCAGGCAATGATACCATGTAGTAACTGCTGGCAAACGGTCCATAGCCATCGTTGCACTGCCTGTGTACATCATGTGCCCCTGTGATTGAGACATGTATATCCAACTGTGTAATGCACGGATATGTTGTATGTGTAGTAAAGGCATTTTCACTTTGTCATCCTCACAGGTTGATGCCCACCAGAAGCAGCAGATATGGCTGACCATCGTCCGGGCAGTGAGATCTGTGGGGGTCTACAAGCGCCGGATCCGCAACTGCCAGAAGAGGTGGCAGGACCTTCGGGGCTGGACCCGGAGGATCGCACGGGTCCAGCTGAAGTTGTCGCCTCCTCGCAGGAGGGGCGGACACCGGACCCTGACCCCCCACATGCTCAGGATCCTGGCGGTGGTCTTCCCTGATCTGGATGGGCAGCTGAAGGCCAGAGAGCAGCAAGGAGGGGGTGAGTCCATGACTGCATTGTGAACTTTGTCTGCCATGCTATGTGCCCTCCTCTGGCCTGGTTAAACTTCCACAGTACATCAGTCATGTGGTCCAGGAGCCATGTCCCACAATTGTGCACTGCCCACTCCTCATCTGATGCCCAGGTGTGGCCCTTACAGTCAGGGAATTGTGTCACTTGGGTACTGTGTCCTTGCATTTTGCTCAGCTCAAGGTGGGGGACAGCATTTGTTCTCCTAACTCTGTGGTGGGCATCATGGGTGGGTCCATTGCTTACACAATGCCTGTGTTCTGACATGTAATCTGCGTGTTACTTTGATATGTGGTCCAATTGCTGAGCTGATCCACCACATGTGCCTGGGGTATCTGGCACACACCCATGCTGCGGGTGGGTACAATGTTTGGGCCCCAGGAGTGTGTATATTACGTGTGTCACACATACTTAGCCACCTGCCTACTGTCCAGGGCTCATCCCTCATTCACGTGGGGCAGGACAGTCATGCCTACTCCAGGCCATACAATACACTCTGTACTCCCACTCACGTGTATCAGCTGACACGTTGTGCTCAGTGATATGTCCCCTCAGGTGTCTGCCTCTGTGTCAGTGTGCTGTGACTTCGTTGTCAGGGGTGTTTCTCGTTTGGGGCTCAGCATGCCACCGGAGATGTGACATAGGAGACAATACTTGTGTGACACATAGGTGTTTGATCACCTGACCGTGCAGACTGGGGTATGCGAATGTGAAGTTCAGGCAGCTGTTTCCCATTCACAGCAGATTGTGAGGTGCTCAGGTTCAGAAGGTTCTGTTACAGGTCTCCCATATGTCCAATTGGTATGACGTGGACAGATGAGGGTTCAGATGATGTGGTGTGTGGGGGATGTACATGTGCACTTGTTCAGCTCCAGGACTTGCATTCTCCATGACCTACTATAGTGACAGTGCAGACTGTTGTTGTCTGGCTGCCCTGCCCATGTGACTGGAGACAGTGACGTATGACTTAGCAGGCATGCCTGTGCCATGGCATGAAACATCCTATGAGTGATCCTGCAGGGGAGTGACATGTGCTACATGCACACCATTGTGGCAATGACTATCAGGACATGGGTGCATCATGGTGTCTGTCGCTGGTATGCATCACATGCATTACAAAATTGACTCTGGGCATCCCTTTATCCGGACACCTGTACTGACTCAGTGGCAAGAGTTGTGATGTGTGCATGTTCACATGCTTCACCGTCTTCTCTGCACTGTCCAACTACTGTGTAGGTGGTGCATGTGTCCACACTGGGGTATTGCCATCCGACAGACACCAGACAGATGGGTGCAAGGCCAGGAGAGATGTGAGTGCCATGGTTGACCATCAGACTGACAATTGGCTTCCCCTACTCTGTTTGGGCACTTTTAGCAATGTTCAACTAAGGATGCCAGGGCTTGCTCTGTAATGTGCTGTACTTACTGTGGTGTGTGCGTTCGGTGCAGGTGACTGATGTCTGTCTGTTTCAATATTGTTTGCAGATACATCCACGGCCACAGGAGGGGACAGCTCCACGGACCAGGAGGAGCCGCAGAGCCAGACTGGGTCAGCAGCCGAGGAGTGGTCGGAGGGACCCAGTGGCACGGAGGGCGAGGGGAGCCACACCGAGGAGTCCACAGCACCATCCACCTCAGCTGAGGACCACAGCAGCTCGGAGGATGACTCCCTTATGGAGGCGGGTGTCAGCAGCCACCACACCACAGCTAGTGTTGCTGTCCCCGCCACCACCACCACCGCCCTCCCATCGGCTCCCATCCCCGAAGTCCGTGGAGGCTCCCATGTTCGGGAGCGTGTCTCCTTCGTGCCAGGCACCGCACCCCCTGCCCCTGTGTCCCCTGCTGCCCTGAGTGAGGAGTCTGTGTACCTCCTTCGCCAGCTCCATGTAGGGCAGACAGCGATGCTGAGTGTCCTCCATGCACACACCACTCTGTTGACTCAGCTGGTGTCGTTCATGGAGGGCATCTCATCGGGCATATCTGCCCTACAGAGGGGCAATAGGTCCATGGACTCCTCCCTGACGGCAGCAGTGTCCCTCCTCCAACAGTCCCTCACCCCTCCTACCTCTGCCCCATCCACACTCCCCAGCACCTTACCTGTCCCAAGCACACACACACCGGCACAGGCACACACCAGCACAGGCACAGGCAGCACACAGACACACACGCCTAAATCCACACGCACACGCACGCAGTCAGGGGACTGAAACCACACTCACAGGGGATGGGGCCAAGGCACACACACACGCATCCACGAGCACTGCGCAGTCCTCAGTTACCTCTCCCTCCAAGGCCCCTTCCCTTGCCTCACCTGCAACCCCAAAGACACAGCGGGTCTTCCTCAGTGACCTCGGCCTCTTCCCCTCCAATGAAGCTGGTCCAGCATTCAGGGGGAAGAGGAAGCCCACCCACACGGAGGGGAGTGCCCCTCGCCCCCGGACACCCTCCCCCAGGCGCAGACCGACTGACGCCCCCATCCGCAAGTCCCCCAGGACCCGGAAGAGCAAGACCCCGCCGCCGCCCTGCAGCTCAAGCACCAAGTCTCCTTCCTCCATCCCTCAGGCCCCCACTCCACAGGTGCCCCCACCACACCCTGCCCCAGGTTCCCCCACCCACAGATACACCATCCCCAAAAAGATCCGGCCTTCTCCCCTGCCACTTGCTCTTCCGGCACCACACCCCCCGCTGCGCATGTCTGTGCCACTGGTGTGGAGACGGTGTCCTCCCCTCTGTCCTGCCCACCTTACCTGAACCCCATTCTCCTCCCCTGGAGGTAGGCACTGCAGTGGAGTCCACTACCACCCCGTCTGACTTGGGCACTGCAGTGGGGAACCTGTCCACTCCATCTGCACGGCCCACTGCAGTCGTGCCGGCACCCACACCATCTGAGTCATGCCCCCAGTTGTGCCGGCACACACCATGTCAGACACCTCCACTGCAGTTGTCAGTGGCTCTCCAGCACCCACCACCCCTTCCCTTCCTCCTTCTGGTGAGCCCTGATCCTGTCCCTGCGGTGCCTGGCCTGCCCCCCGTATGCCCCTCCGAGGGGATTGTCCCTGGTGTGTAGCAGTGCAGGCATGCGTAGGGTGACATCTGCCACTGTCACCCTGTTTTGACTTTCAGAATGGACTGGCCATTGGCCTTTGTTTCTATTTTTTCTGGACTTTAACTTTAGAACCCACATGTGCTGAATAAAGCTACTTTCTGTTCTCTAGTGGTTTTGCTTCTGATGTACATGATGTTGATGATGCTAACCGTGCCCTTGCTGCAGTGATGGTGATTTTAGGTCTCATGAAAATGAAGTGTTACTGTGCAGGAACCCATGTGGTCCACGGGTAATGTGTCCTATCCTGTAGTGCATACATGTCATCCTTAGCAGCATATGAGGGTGTCATGTTTTCAATATTTGGCAATGGGATTTCCTACTTACATTTGCAATATCACATCTGTGGCTTACACCCCTGCACATCTGTTGTGCTTGCCATTGTTCAATTAGTCTACTTCCCTGAACGTGTGTCCATCTCCACTGGACATGCAAGTTTGGGCATCAATGGGGAAGGACTCATCTGTGTTGTCGGTGCAACTTGCTATACACGTGTGTTGGATCTGTGCTGATGATTTCGTTGACACTCCCATGACCAGGCTGATATGACGGGAGCCTTCATTTCGTGCTAATTGTTGACTGTGTGACCAAGTGTTCTGCTGACATGATGGAGCCCTACTGAGGCGACATATGGCACAGCTTTCCTCACACAGGAGTGGAGTCCCCTCATGGCAGTGAGTATTCCTGTGACATTGCCTGAGCCCAAGGTGTGTGTTGTGTGAGCATGTCTGTGTGTGTTCACTTCCATTTTGCTGTGCATGCTGGGATCCCTAGTGATGTTCCTGTTTGTGATGCTTGCTGAGTTGACCTACGTTCCCCCAAAGTCTTCTCCCTGGGTTCTCTGTGATGTGGGTGCATGGCACATTACTGGTCATCAGGGTGTCACCCATAGGTGTGTTTGCTGTCAGGGCTGAGTTTGTGGGCTAAGGCAGATGGGACACAGTCAGGATTCCGCTTGGCACTTGTTGTTTACACCTGTCATGTAATTTCCAGTTTGTGTTAGCTTTCAGTGATTGTGACACGTTGTGTGTGTGACTGCTGGCACTCCTCAGGGTCAGGGCTGCAATGTTGGTAGTTGTCTATGTGTGTTCTTTGTGGGTGAGCTTGGCTTCTTCATTGGTGTGGGGCTGTGGCTGGGATCCCATTGGTTGGTGTGGTATTGCCGTCATGTCCATGTACAGCGTAGTGTGCAGTGTGTCAGACATTCAGGAGTCTTGTTGAGTGGCCATGTGTGATGTGTTTCTGCACCTTAGTTACTACCCCCCATGGGATTGTCATGGGTGCATGTGCAATGTCACCAGTGCATGTGATCTTCACTGCTGCACATTGTTGGAGGTCGAGGTGTGTGGTGTTGAGTGTGTGCAGATGAGAGTTGTTGCACGGCTAGACCCCTGCCTCCATGTTGGCCTTGGCTTACTGGCCGTGCAGATTGATTTGTGCTTGTGTAGGTGTGATGGTAGTTTGTTGCTCAGGACACATGACTGTGGTTCACAGTGTGAACGACATCTAGCTTTGTCATCACAGTGGGATTGTCATGCAGCCCAGGGTCAACACATTGTGGGGACCCTGGGGGTAGTGCTGTGGTGTGTCTGTGTCTTGCTGTGTCAGTTGTTGTTACTACATGCTTGTGTGACATGTGTGATTTGTGCTCCCTCTCATCTAACAATGCCTGATTGCCCACATAGGGGATTTGGATCCATGAGTTACTTTTGTGTGGCACTGTATGCGCATCTGTGTAATTTGTATTCAGGCATCATCATGTGTTGTGTGGTTGCCTGGGGACACTGGCACCCCCCCCCCCTTCACCTGTTGTGTTTGATGTGCAGTGTGGGGCTGCCTGTTTGTGTTTGTGCATCTGCACCACTGCATTGGCATATCTTTAGTGTGCCATTGGCTGTATGTTGTTTGGTGGGTTTCACCTGCTGTCCCTGGGACTCCTAGGTCATCAGTCAGCACTATGATCATTGTTTGTGTGTCCCATTGCTGCCATGGTATGGTATTTGTTCAGCTCACATCTACAGTCTCCACAGGATATCTACATTTGTGTGCCCATTGGTGCAAATATGTGGGTCTGCATTATGATGGTCACTTCTGTCATTGTGTCATTGATGAATGTTGACAGTGTCAGCCCCCATGGGTGATGTTTGTCTGCACATGGCCAAAGGTATGTCTTATTTGCACTGCACTGTTTGCCTCCCCCAATCTATGTTGCTATGGGACACAAGCACTACTTTGCCACTGATGTGTTTGTTGTTCTGTGACCAGGAATCATCCATGCATTTTGGCAGTTGCAGTTTTTTCAATGTCAACACTTACCTTTTGGTCACTGTGATGATGGGGGTTGGACCCCATTGTCACAATGTTCAAAATGTGCTTCAGCTATGGACCCCACACTTACATTTTGGTCACTGTGATGATGGGGGCTTAGACCCCATTGCCACAATGTTCAAAATGTGCTTCAGCTATGGACCCCACACTTACCTTTTGGTCACTGTGATGATGGGGGTTGGACCCCATTGTCACAATGTTCAAACTGTGCTTCAGCTATGGACCCCACACTTACATTTTGGTCACTGTGATGATGGGGGCTTAGACCCCATTGCCACAATGTTCAAAATGTGCTTCAGCTATGGACCCCACACTTACATTTTGGTCACTGTGATGATGGGGGTTGGACCCCATTGTCACAATGTTCATAATGTGCTTCAGCTATGGACCCCACACTTACCTTTGGTCACTGTGATGATGGGGGTTGGACCCCATTGCCACAGTGGTCATGGTCTGCTTGCATTGTGGAGGCCACACACATTTATGTGTGACACATGTGATAGGGGGTCACATTGTGTGTTCATAGTCATGTTCAGTGTTGTAGGCATTTGACACAGTCTACACACGCTTGTCATGGTGTTGGGGGGA
This sequence comes from Calotriton arnoldi, assembly GCA_963921515.1. Taxonomy (NCBI): domain Eukaryota; kingdom Metazoa; phylum Chordata; class Amphibia; order Caudata; family Salamandridae; genus Calotriton; species Calotriton arnoldi. The sequence goes on along the minus strand of CAWUFW010003924.1, from coordinate 1,113,885 downwards.
TGTCTTTTTCTTGCATTCCCTAGGTTGTAGTGTGCTGGTTGTGTCATGCATTGTCCATCCTATGAGTGGGGGTGGTGTTGGTGGTAGGCATCCAGCCCCCCATGGGTAGGGGTGGTAGTAGTGACAGGCATCCAGCCCCCCATGGGTAGAGGTGGTAGTAGTGGTAGGCATCCAGCCCCCCATGGGTAGAGGTGGTAGTAGTGACAGGCATCCAGCCCCCCATGGGTAGGAGTGGTAGGCATCCAGCCCCCCATGGGTAGAGGTGGTAGTAGTGACAGGCATCCAGCCCCCCATGGGTAGGGGTGGTAGTAGTACAAGATAACAAATCCTATGCAAATGCAAAAATAAGAGGTATATAACACCGTTCCTGGAATTTACAAAGTCGAGACAAATCCTTGATCCTTTATGGTTCGATTTTAATATGAGTTTTCTTGCGCAAACCAGCCAACGCGCGTTTCGTCAATGGGTAATATCTCCATGACTTCTTCAAGGCTGGGGAGCAATACAGAAAGTAAAACATGTCACCTTTCGCACAAGATGACTACAAGTGAAAGGCAAATCATATTATCACACTCCCGTGTTCTAATTACACAGGTGTGCAATACACCCCTAAGGTATCAGAGAAGACAGAAAGAAAACCAGAAAGAAACACTCCAAAGCAAAACATCACATTATTCATTAAAAACATTTAAAAACATTATACTCCTGTTTGGTCACGTGTTAATCAGAATTCACAGTATCATCACCTACTATGCCAATTGACAGAGTAAAGCAGGAAAAGACAGAGGAAATTCTGCAATCATATTGCAGATGTAGAACAGAACATAAGACAACTTGTCTTATCGTGTCACAAACGTTAAAAACTAAACGCTAAACCCAAAATTACACAAACATAAGAGTCAATATGTGAGAGAATTAAAACCCTAGAAAACCACAAATGTAAAACGTACATCACCCAAGTGTCAAGAATGAGCGTAAGGCTACAATTTCCCCCAAAACGGTAAATGATTAGTACATATTTGCTAAATAACTTCGCAACCTTAAAGAACCCAATGTCTAAAAAACCCCGGGGTCGGCGGCAATCAAAGGTGCTCACAAACAAATAGGGTTGTTTGTGTGTTTTAAACACGGATTTATTGCGGGAGTGCTATCTATGTACCTTGAGTTATCTGGACAGTTTTGGACGATAGACTCTCCAACATGTCATACCAAAGTAAACCACCCCCCCCCGCAATATGTGTGTATCATCCTCATGCATGAGCATGATCACTGCAACATTTTAATTACCTGATTAAGTAATATGCCTTAAAGACATAAGTGTATGACGGGTTGCGAGCATCCTGTGCATTATACATACATCATCTTAACTCGTCGAGTCACTTGAATTATTCAAGTATCCTGAACTGTAGGGTGTAATAAACGTTTTGGATATTTTTATTTGTATATGTGTATGGATTTGTATATATGATTGATAAGATTACTGCCGATACACTGGATTGAATTTTGAGGCATTTGTTTAGATTTACATAATTAATATTATTGAGCATCTAGTATGATATTGATCGGAAAAGTCCTCCCTAGCTTAACTAAATGTACTTAATGTCTTTTTGGATTTATATATGTTTAAATTGTGTTTTTGCATGTTTATCATATAGATATCCTGATGTATTGACTTGTTTTTAATGATTAGCTGGTCTGTCCTTTCGGTTGTGTTTGAAACAAGCCTTATATCGTTATGTGATCTATGTTCTAACTTACGTGCTGGAGATAATTTAGTGATTTTATTTCCACCTTCTTTACTACTTTTCATCTTTTCCCCCTTTTTTATTCGATCTTAACGGGATGTAGTAGTTTATTGTAATTATAACCCTCGTTAAAGGGTATATGTTTACTCCCAAGATGGTGGTGTCCTATTGCTCTTTACTATAATTTACGGTCTAGCGCTTTACACGGGTTCTAACATAAATTAACTTCTGGGTTCTCGTACAACCATATCCGGTTGATAGAGATCCCGAGATTACATTGGTCGTGTTGGCTTACTCGCCATGGGTGAGTGTTTGTTTCCCTGATGGGTGGTTGGACTGAATCCGGTGTTTTACTGTAAGATTGTTACACCGCTTGCGGTTGCGAGTTGAGTTATTAAGTGGCTCTATCCCTTCTTTTTAAATATCTTTTCAGTCTGGGTCTAGTCGGCTTACTCCGCCGCCTGTTTCTATAGAGTGGGTATTCAGAATGAGAGTGGCGCACGAAGGTACAAGAATAATGGGATAAGAGGCTCGGATCAGATATTATCTGGATTGAAGGTAAAATCTGACTTACCAAATATATAGAAGGTCACATGTGGAATATATGACTGTGTGGTCGAATGTGACGGTTTTATTGTTGTTATGGATGCAAGGATGATTAGGTGTATTTCTATATGAGAACCCTATACCAACGGATTCATGATAGGGCGTGGCTGTCCCTCTCTTTCAGATTAAAGCATTGGAATTAATTTTATACGAGGTGAAAAACTGATAGATGCCCAACTGGGTTGGAATTATCACCGGTGGAGAGGTGAGCTATTAATTTGATTGGAGTAATATTTTGGGCTTAATTGGCTTTTAGTATAGAATTATCTTGCGATATTTGCTTGATAAGAAAAAATCTTTTGTGATACCTGTTGGACAAGAAAATCTCTTTCTGACTGGAATGTTTTTATGCCTTAGTATATAGATTGGGAGCTGCAATCAATTGTGCAGGAAGGTACGTGGTTGTATAGGTGCTAGCTTGCTTAGCTGCCTATTTGTTTGTGAGCACCTTTGATTGCCGCCGACACCGGGGTTTTTTAGACATTGGGTTCTTTAAGGTTGTGAAGTTATTTAGCAAACATGTACTAATCATTTACCGTTTTGGGGGAAATTGTAGCATTACGCTCATTCTTGACACTTGGGTGATGTACGTTTTAGATTTGTGGTTTTCTAGGGTTTTAATTCTCTCACATATTGACTCTTATGTTTGTGTAATTTTGGGTTTAGCGTTTAGTTTTTAACGTTTGTGACACGATAAGACAAGTTGTCTTATGTTCTGTTCTACATCTGCAATATGATCAGTGGCGGCTGGTGACATTCAAAAGTGGTGAGGCGTAAAACAATAGCCGCACTGCAATGTTGCAGCGAGCGAGCCCAAACCACCTACGTGGGGTTCGGGGGGGGTTCTCCTCCGAGAAAATTTTGAAAAAAGAGTGGGCAAATGGTGCATTTTCAAGCACATTTGAGATAGCAGGAAAGGTTAATAAAGCAATTGAGAATATTATGCTCCTTAATTAACATTCTACACAAAACATGAAGAACACATTTATTGGTTGTGCCCTGGGCCTGAACGCACTTCAGCCCAGCAGATACAGGTCAGGCAGGCTGAGCCTAGAAAACACCAGTCCCAGCAAAAGATTGTGAGCCAAACTCGGTGCTTATACTGTCACTGCCCTGACTTTGAATATATAATTGAGCGTATCAACAGGGTAGTGTAATGTAGTGAAGTCTGGTGACATACGGTGCGTGCGCAAGGTGTGGTGCAGTGGGGCATGCCTTGTAGGAAGTTGTTAGTGTTGTGCAGTGTGTTAGCACGATGAGGTGTTGCGTGGCGTTTCATAGTGTGCAGCGGAGGTGTGTGGTGTGATGTGCTACAGTGAATGAAGAGGTGTGATATGTTGTAACAAGGTGCGGGGGTTTTGTGATGAAGCCTAGCGGTGTATATAAATGTATTATTAATGTAGTGGTGACGCGATGCAGCATGGGGTGTATATCAGAAGTTTTTGAAGAGGTGTCTGTTTAAGTAGAACACAAAAAATGGTGGTGTGAGGCCCAACGGACAAGAGTCTTTTCACTGAGGGCCCTGTTGCCTGGGCTAAAGGTCGCGAGCTCTCAGAGCAGGGCAGATAACAAACCTGGAGCAGGCAGCAGGGCAGGTCGCCAGAGTGTCGATGGCAGCTGCAGCTCCCATCGTATCCCCAGAGATAAATTATGTAGGGACAATTGTCACTGAAGCTATTCTATGAATTGAGTGGAACCTCCGATCCCAGCCATGCCACATCACCCGCAGGTTAACACAGCATCTGATCTGTGTGAGAAGTACATCCGGGGCATTAGAAGCCTGGAGCCACCTGTGCCTGGTGGTACCTGATGAGATTAATGCCAACGCGCGTCTTGATGCAAAGCACGCGCTTTATGCTAATAGACACCTGAAGCATGGATCATGCCCTTTGAATAACCAAAGCTGGAAGGGGTGCCCCTTAAGTTCAAATGTGCCATTTTAAAGCTCTTTATTCCTTTCTCGAGGGGGGTCAATTAAGGCCTCTATCCTATTGATACTACGATGTCTGCATAACCCATAAATGAAAGCCCAAAAGACGTTTTTAAAGTCCAACCGTGGCTGTAACTTGCGGCTCACATTTGACATCAGACAGACTACTTAAAGCCGTATTTGTCCTCTATTACACGTTTTGGGACTCCTTGGTAAAGATACGAGCGTTGGCATCTTAGCCTTTGTTCTGGTCTGTATACACACTAATACATCCCAGAAGCAACTGAGGAAAAGTGTCCCAGACGCAATGATTTAAAGGGGTATCTATGTGGAAACCTACATCGGAATTTCAATGTCTGTGAAAGCGACGTTTCATGACTCCCGGCGTTGAGGCTAGGCACTGTTGTGCGAGTTCACCTGCTGGTCTTATCAGTCGTTCGAGGTCCTCCCTCTATGTCCCCCACCCCCCGCACCACCTCATCGCTGGCATGCCTACTCGTTTCCTCTGGGCGCTTTCCCTCTACGCACATCCTTTCACCCCTTTCTCATCCGGTGCTTGTCCCATAAAACTATCTCCAGCCCAAGTCACCTCAATGATTCCTGGGAACAGACCTCCCTTCGGTCGGCTGTCCCCAAAACCTAGTGGCACTGCTCCTGGACACGCAGAGCAAGGTTAAGCATCTCTGTCTCCAGACAGTGACTCACTTGGAATAAACATACTGTTGTGGTGGTGTGTGCATTCAATTTCCAGTCAGCGAATTCAGCTCACGGTAAGAAATGAGCTTGTGAGGCCTTGGGATCGCAGAGAGTAGCCACGAACAACGATGCAGCACTGGTAAGCAGCAGCCAGGTTACTGTAGAGTGCTGGGGGGGAGGGGTCTTAGAGTTTCAGTGGGGTTGTGGGCTATCTACTCGTAGGCAGCAATAATTACAAAGTACTTCCTGCTCACCTGGCTCCTCCCATCGGTTATTTCATGTACACAAACTACATCTGAAGTAGAACACAAAAACCTTCAATAAATGCATGTGTTTACAGTAAATAAAAAAGACGCGTTCCTCATTTGCAACATTCACCCTGGCTGTAAAGTTGTCAGGGAATGCTTTAATCGGTAATTTACGAGGCTTGTAGTTATATGCACAATACCAAGCATTTCTTCCTCACAGTAATACTGCTATTTGAGAAAGTAATGGGGGTAAGTTTATTATAATGCTATACCAGGGCAACCTTGTTACATAATGTAAATCCGTTAGTGACCTGCATGTCCTCCTCAACCATGTGCCTTCCTGCTGTTCTAAAGTACACAAAAACGGACTAATTTCTAAAATATGCCTAATTACATGATTAAAATTTCTTCTATTCGTGATAAAGAGACACTTGAAGTTTCACACATGGTGAAGTGAAATGTCACGCATCAGCACATTGAAAAACAAAAATGTCACACACGAGCAAAATTAAAGCTTGGCAGCCATGCTACCTGCTGGGCTCGCACTACAATACTCTGGGGGGTTTAGGGGTCACGCGCGCGCAGGGAAAATAATTAAGAAATTACTTACCAGATCCGCGCCGCCTCTGCGAGTCCTCCCGGGCCGGGGTCCGACTCCCGCGTTGGCGCCTTGGCAAGTACCGCCTGCTCTCAGCCAATCCAGACGCTGCTCCAGCAGCAGCGCCAGGATTGGCTTGAGCAGTAGTGCGCATGTTCTGTTTAGGGCTTCAGCATTTTGCGACCAGCCCTGAACATGCGCACTAGGCTGCTCATTAGAAGAGCGGCATGGAACAACCCTCGCTCTTCTAATGAGCAACCTAGTGTGCGCATGTTCAGGGCTGGTCGCAAAATGCTGAAGCCCTAAACAGAACATGCGCACTCTTGCTGTGCGCTCCGCCGGCCGACCTCCTGTTATACGTGTTATGGTGGAGGTCTGTCAATCAGACACGGACTTGCAGCTTAACTGTAGTGCTGCCCCCGCCCCTTCTAAGCCGACTGCCTCGGCTCTGGCGGCATGGGAATCGGAGGGATTCCATTGTGTGACTCGTGAGAGAGTCAGAGTTAGGGAGTGACGGAAACGCTCAGTGGGGCAACGCCCAAGCGCCCTAATGGACGCACCGCCCCTGAATATGATTGCAGAATTTCCTCTGTCTTTTCCTGCTTTACTCTGTCTATTGGCATAGTAGGTGATGATACTGTGAATTCTGATTAACACGTGACCAAACAGGAGTATAATGTTTTAAAATGTTTTTAATGAATAATGTGATGTTTTGCTTTGGGGTGTTTCTTTCTGGTTTTCTTTCTGTCTTCTCTGATACCTTAGGGGTGTATTGCACACCTGTTAATGTAATTAGAACACGGGTGTGTGATAATATGATTTGCCTTTCACTTGTAGTCATCTTGTGCGAAAGGTGACATGTTTTACTTTCTGTATTGCTCCCCAGCCCTGAAGAAGTCATGGGGATATTACCCATTGACAAAACGCGCGTTGGCTGGTTTGCGCAAGAAAACTCATATTAAAATCGAACCATAAAGGATCAAGGATTTGTCTCGACTTTGTAAATTCCAGGAACGGTGTTATATACCTCTTATTTTTGCGTGTGCATAGGATTTGTTATCTTGTTCTGTCTTGGATCTTCGGGTCCTGTTTTGGGGGTTTATAGGGATATTTTCCCCACCTTTTGCACCGCATATATTTTGTTCAATCTCAATACTGATCACGCTATTTGGTTTAGCGCCGATACAACATGCCTGTGTGAATTAATGTCCCCTCCTCCTTTTTTGCCAGGGGTGGTAGTAGTGACAGGCATCCAGCCCCCCATGGGTAGGGGTGGTAGTAGTGGTAGGCATCTAGCACCCCCTGGGTAGGGGTGGTAGTAGTGGTAGGCATCTAGCACCCCCTGGGTAGGAGTGGTAGTAGTGGTAGGCATCCAGCCCCCCATGGGTAGAGGTGGTAGTAGTGACAGGCATCCAGCCCCACATGGGTCGGGGTGGTAGTAGTGGTAGGCATCTGGCACCCCCTGAGTAGGGGTGGTAGTGGTGGTGGGCATCCAGCCCCCCATGGGTAGGGGTGGTAGTAGTGAAAAGCATCTGGCACCCCCTGAGTAGGGGTGGTAGTGGTGGTGGGCATCTAGCACCCCCTGGGTAGGGGTGGTAGTAGTGGTAGGCATCTAGCACCCCCTGGGTAGGGGTGGTAGTAGTGGTAGGCATCTGGCACCCCCTGGGCAGGGGTGGTAGTAGTGGTAGGCATCTAGCACCCCCTGGGTAGGGGTGGTAGTAGTGGTAGGCATCCAGCCCCCATGGGTAGGGGTGGTAGTGGTGGTAGGCATCCAGCCCCCCATGGGTAGAGGTGGTAGTAGTGACAGGCATCTGGCACCCCCTGAGTAGGGGTGGTAGTGGTGGTGGGCATCCAGCCCCCATGGGTAGGGGTGGTAGTAGTGGTAGGCATCCAGCCCCCCATGGGTAGAGGTGGTAGTGGTGACAGGCATCTGGCACCCCCTGAGTAGGGGTGGTGGTGGGCATCCAGCCCCCCATGGGTAGGGGTGGTAGTGGTGGTGGGCATCCAGCCCCCCATGGGTTGAGGTGGTAGTAGTGACAGGCATCTGGCTCCCCCTGAGTAGGGGTGGTGGTGGGCATACAGGCCCCTATGTGTATGTGTGGCATTGGTGATGGCCATCCCGCCCCTATGGTGCTGCTGTTGCTGGTGTAAGTATTTCTGCATCCCTCTGTGTGTGTGTGTGATATGTCGGGTACGTGTAGTTTGTTTTTGTGGTTGGTGTCTGACTTACCTTCTGCGCCGTACGCGTCCGTGCCTGTTCCGGTAATAGATGTAGAATATTGGTAGGATCGGCACGATGGGATCCATGGTTGGTTCGTCTCGTTCGTCTTTCTCTTTGCTTCGCCTCGTCGCTGGCGTGTACGTCTCGTAGCCGTGGATCGTCTTGTGGCGCGAATCGGAGCTTATGTGCGCCTCGCCCGGATGCTTTGACGCCCCGTGCGTAGCGACGGGTTCGGCGCGTACGGGAGGCGCATCGTACTTGTCCGGCCGGACGGGGCTGCATTTTAGCTTCCGTGCGACTCGATTCTGCGTTTCCGGATCCGCCTCGGTCGGAGTACAGGACCTGTATTGGGTCAGTACGACTGGGTCGGGATTTGGGCAGTTGTGCTCATCGTACTTGCTCATTCGGACGTATGTGCGGATCGGTCGGGAAACAGGCATTCGCCTGGCTTTTTTCCCGACCGAATGGTATTAGGTGCGCCTCCGACCGGGATCGGAATCGACCCCTTACTGTGCTAACTAGCCTCCCATGTGCAAATAAAACAAATTCTGAAATAGCGCAATATTGAGAAATTTCATGAATTTTGCATGATACAAAATTCTAAAATTACATAAATTTTGCTGAAATAAAATTATGGCCAGGCGTAGTGCAGGTACACTGCATTAAAGCACATTTGTAGATACCATGTTCTCAGCTGTGTTGCTCGAATATGAATTTGCCTTGGAAAAACAAAGACAAGAGGCGTTTAGCAAAACAGGAACAGTTGGTTTAATCAAACACTTCGGCCAGGAGTGCAGCATACAGAAAGGGGTCTGAGGACTGACTTAAAGTACAATTATTTTGAATGTCTTTTTATACATTTCTTGAAGCATTATAAAACAATTCAAAGATCCTGTTTTGGAGTGGAATGTGGGTCTTGTCATGAGGCCATAAATTACTCCCAACTGATGACAAATGAAGGTGGGTCTTGACCTTGCGTGGACACAATGATGGCTAGTGGGTAACGTGTCCAGATGTCCGGCATGGGGAGCGTGTGATCACTGTGTGTGTTGTTTTCTGATTGGCTGAGTGTTCCTAACTTCATATAGCATCTAACTTTATGGTGTTTTGGGAACGTGCGCCCCTCCGGCCATATGCGTTTTATTGGGGCCAATCTCCTAGCACCATTGTGGTGTCGCTGCCTATCTGTGGGGCTAATCTGGGTTTTTCCTGTTCACGCGTTTGTCCTGCTTGTTACGTGCCACCCCACCTGTGATCTGTCAATCAGTAGCCTCAGGGCGCAGGGACTGCGAGACCACGTATTTCTGACTTGGGTTGATGGAGAGGTCATATAGGGGGATTTCGACAATAGTGATTCGATTTTATTTTTGTACATACACGTATCATTGCATACATCGACATCAATATTAACAGCTGTCTAGTAGTTTTTTTGTTTTTAAGTTACAATAGGAAGGGAAAATATCAGTGGATAGAATGCTAGGCTCAACTCTTTTTTTTCTTGCCTGTCCTCATGGAACAAGCGCCGGGCCAGTCTTAGGCTCGAACCTTGCTGGTCGTTCACCTACAGCCAATATTAGCTTTTTAACAGTTTTGGGATTTTGAGGGCATTTTGTCAATGACTGAAGAAATTCTGGAAAAGAGAAGGATAGAATGAGATCTGATATATACTACTGAGCCGGATCTGGGATCTGAGCCAGCGCCAATAAAATGTACTGACTTTGTCCGAAAGTGATCTGCCAGCACTGGGGTACATTCAACAGCATTCCCACTCTGTGTGCTTTGCATTCAGAGTGGCTATCTGACGGGGTGAGGGAGCGTCTTATTTTCAGTTATAGTGGGGCCATAAAAATACCACAGTTAAAAGGCAATCAGCACTGTTCATCTCTCATCCTAGTTGAGAGTTAGCTGTAGCTTAACACCTTGATGCTAATGCCATTGACAAAACAAAGACACTTAGTTGTTTACTTCACAAGTGCTCAAGATACAAACCATGATTTGGAAACTGGTGTTTACCTTTTCCAAGGTCTTTATGAAAAGGGATATGAACGCACTGTAAAGATGTCAGACATATCTGTCTATCAGTCAATCAATCAATCAGGGAATTATAAGCACACTATTCACCGGTGAGGGTCTCAAGGCGCTGGGGGGGAGGAGCAGCAGTTCCGTTTAGTCGAAGAGCCAGGTCTTGAGTGCCTTCCTGAAGGTGTTTAGGGAGGGGGCGCGTCTGATGTTGATAAGGAGCTCATTCCAGGTCTTGGCCGCTATGTAGGAGAAGGCTCTTCCCCCTGTTCTGGCTCTGCGGATGCGTGGGGTTTCGGCGAGGTTGGTGGAGCGGAGGTTTCATTTGGGTACGTGGAAGGCGATTCTCTCGTTGAGGTATTGAGGTCCTGTGTTGTGGAGGCATTTGTAGGCGTGGGTGAGTGTCTTGAAAGTGACTCTCTTCTCGACGGGGAGCCAGTGGAGGTTCCGTAGGTGTTGGCTGATGTGCTAGTGTCGAGGGATGCCGAGGACAAGTCTGGGTGCGGTGTTCTGTATCGTCTGGAGCTTGCAGAGTAGAGACTTGTTGATGCTGGCGTAGAGGGCGTTTCCGTAGTCCAGTCTGCTGGTTATGAGTGCGTGGGTGTCTGTCTTTCTTGACTCTGGGGGGATCCATTTGAAGGTCTTTCGGAGGATGCGGAGGGTGTTGAAACAGCTGGACGCGACAGCGTTGACCTGCTTGTTCATGGAGAGGGAGGTGTTGAGAACGATGCCGAGTTTTCTGGCGTGGTCCGTGGGGATAGGAGGGCTGCCGAGTGCGTTGGGCCACCAGGTGTTGTTCCATGCTGATGGGGTGGTTCCGAGTACGAGGACGTCTATCTTCTCCGAGTTGAGCTTCAGGCACCTGTTGCTCATCCAGGATGCGATGTCCTGCATTCCTTCCTGGAAGTTGAGTCTGGTGGTGGTGGGGTCCTTGGTGAGCGAGAGGATGAGCGTAGGATTCTATGCTGAGGCCGTGCTGTCTGACGATGGCGGCGAGGGGGGCCATGTAGATGTTGAAGAGGGTTGGTCTGAGTGATGATCCCTGGGGTACTCCGCAGTTGATTTCCGTGGGTTCAGAGAGGAAGTGTGGCAGTCTGATTTCGTTGGCTTCTGCTGGTGAGGAACGAGCGGATCCAGTCGAGGGCGGTTCCTTGTATGCCGGCGTCATGTAGTCTGGAGGCGAGTGTGCGGCAGGAGACAGTGTTGAAAGCTGCTGACAGGTCGAGTAGGATCAGGGCTGCGGTGTGGCCTTGGTCGAGGAGGGTGTGGATGCCATCTGTGGCGGCGAGTAGGGCGGTCTCGGTGCTGTGGTTGCTGCGGAATCCAGATTGGGAGGGGTCGAGGATGGAGTTGTCTTCGATGAACTTAGTTAGCTGTGCGTTGACGGCCTTCTCTGCGACTTTTGCCGTGAAGGGGAGGAGAGAGATGGGCCGGTAGTTTTTTAGGTCCGTGGGATCAGCGGAGGGTTTCTTGAGCAGGGGTCGGACTTTTGCTCGTTTCCAGTCATCGGGGAAGGTGCCAGTCATGAAGGTGGCGTTGATGGTGTGCCGTAATTCTGGTGCGATGGCGGCTCTGTGGTAGATGTGCGGTGGGCAGGGGTCCGTGGGAGCCCCCCGAGTGGATGCCTTTCATGGTGGAGGCGGTCTCTTCGGTCGTGACCGGTGTCCAGGAGGCGATGGTGGGCTGGCTGGTGTTGCTGGAAGGCGCGGTGGTTGCGGCATCAGGTGTTTGGTCGTTGAAGTTGTCGTAGAGGTTCTTGATTTTCAGGTGGAAGTACGATCCGAGCTTGTCACAGAGGTCCTGGGAGGGGTGATGTCCGTGGTTTCGCTGGGGGGTTTGGTGAATTCCTGTATGACGCTGAAAAGCTCCTTGGAGTTTCTGGTATTGGCGAGGATTTTGTTGTGGATGAAAGTTTGTTTGGTGGTTCTGATGTGTTGGTGGTATTCCGTCATGGCGTCTTTGTAGGTGGTGTGGTTTTTGGGCGTCTTGTTGTTTCGCCAGTTCTTCTCGAGGCGTCTGCAGGTGCGTCTGGCTTCTTGGAGGTCGGCAGTGAACCAGGTGGCTTTCCTGTGGTGCTGTCTGTCGGAGTTGCGTAGCGGGGCGAGCTTGTCTGCGCAGCTGGAGATCCAAGTGTGGAGTCCTCTGGCTGCGAGGTTGGCATCGGTGGTGGGGGTGTCGGGGTTGAGGGTGGAGTTGAGGTGCTCCTCGGTGACTCTGCTCCAGTTCCTTCATGGTGGGCGAGGAACAGGCTTGGGCGGCTTGGGTTTGTTGACGGAGAAATGTACGCAGTGGTGGTCAGTCCATGGAGGTTGCGTGGTGTGGCTGAAGCGGGTTCTGTTTCCCCCTGCGAAGATGGGGTCGAGGGTGTGTCCTGCCTTGTGGGTGGGCATGGTGATAAGTTGTTTCAGTCCGATGTTGGCGAGGTTGTCGAGGAGGGTGGTGGAGTTGTGGTTTCTGGGGTTGTCGAGGTGGAAGTTCAGGTCTCCGATGAGTATGTAATACATTGAGGCAATGGCATAGGGTGCAATGAGGTCGGTGATGGTGGAGGCGAAGGGGGCGCGGGGGCCGGGGGGTCTGTAGGCGAGGGTGCCGCGGAGTGTGGAGTTGGGGCTGGTCTGGACCTGGAAGTGCAGGTGTTTGGCGGCGGAGAAGGCGTCGCTCGAGAGGCGGAGGGAGTTTTTGTGCGCGATGGCGAGTCTTCCTCCCGGGTGGTTGGGGCGGTCCTTCCTCTGGATCTTGTATCCGTCCGGGATGGCGATGGCGATGTCGGGTGTGGAGGAGGCGTTGGTGCAGCTTTCTGTAAAGAAGGCGACGTCTGGTGAGAGGGTGTCAAGGAGGTTCCAGAACTCAATGGCGTGTCTGTGCATTGAGCGCACGTTGAGGAGGATGCACTTCAGGGCGTCGGCGGTGTTGGCGGCAGGGGCGGTGGTGAAAGTCTGGCGGCAGTGGCGGCAGGAGAATTGGCCGTGGGTTGTCCTCGGGTGGACTGCTGGCAGTTGTTGTTTCTTCCGGGGTTGAGTGCGAGGAGGACAGCTGCTTAGTAGCGATGGATGGTTGGAGATCCAGGGTCCCTGGCGCAGGTCGCGGATGGGCGCAGACGGGCTAGCGTTTGGCGCAGCCGCCGCCATTAAATAGGGAAGGGGGAGGGACGTGCAGCTGGGAGGCGGGAGCGGGACCCGCAAGGGGGGGCGCAGGGGCAGCAGCGGCGGGCACGGGGAGGCTGACAAAGCACTAAAGAAACAGGCAACTGAACCAAGGACACGGGCAACAATAAAAACAGGCAAACCAAGGACACAGGAAACAATAAAAGCAGGCAAACCAAGGACAAGGGCAACAATAAATACAGGCAACCAAGGATACGGGCAACAATAAAAGCAGGCAAACCGAACAAAGAAAACGGGCAACAATAAAAGCAGGCAACAGGGAAGAACAAGCCTAAGGCAGTACGAGGCGCAGATGAATAAAACGGCACAGAGCACAGCGGCCTCAAACACTTACCAGGTGGAGGCGAGGGGGTCAGCGGCGAGGCACAGCAGAGCTGCTGGGGAGAGAGCACGTCTCAGACCAGAGATCAATATTTACCACTCAATTCATGATCAGGTCATTGATAAAAGACCTCTCCAAACAAATAACGATATTATAAAATGCCCAAACATGAATTGTGATATTACCGGATGCTCTGCCGACCTGAACTAGGCCTGCATGAACTCCCCCTGTCTCAGGCAAACTCTCGCTAGCTCAATTATGTTAGTAATTATTATGTAGCACTTATTAATAGGTGTTTATTAGTACCAAGGAACACTCTTGGAATAATGAAAGAATGATAAAAAAATATTGAGGTTCTAAATGTATGCCTTGCAGTTTGCATGCAGCTCCATGATGCAGGTTCATAACTCATTAAGGTATATGCCAATTACTGTAGCTTGTGACCTGCAAGTAACACATGGATATCTGCAACAAACACAAAAAGCGTTTGAACTGTTTGCAATGAAGACAAATCTGTAATACAAAAATACAAAGTTGCATGTTACACTGTCTACTTTGCAGCAAGCACATTAACACTTTATTCTATTTTATGAGTCAAACCTGTAGCACTGCACACAGATCTCTCCAGCAAGTGCATTAACTGCCAGAATTATCTTACCATTATGATACACCTGAACTTGATCTTTACACAAAGATCTGTGCAGCAAATATTTTAATCTCATAGGGTATCTTAAAATGCAGTCTATTTGCACCAATGAACTTGGATACATTTACCATCAATGTTGTAGTCTTGTGGAGTTGTTTGTAGCAGGGTTTTTTAAAAATAAATGCATAAGCTGACTGCCAGAGTTCACTCCTCATGACTCTCCCACCCCCACCCCCATTACTCCACTTACTTGACCCCAACTTATAGGATCTGGACTTTAATGTTTCCATTTTCAGCTGTGTTTATGAGAAAAAAACAACATGTCTCACAATGCAAATTGCTGGAGGCTAAAAAGAAGACGCGTATCGTAGCACGCATCCCTTTACAAAGGAAGAGGTAGATGATCAGTCCATGTTACCCACCCAGTGTCTTAAACAAGCTATGAGAACGTTTTATTATTGAAAAGCCAAAGTGTTTAACTCAGTGGTTGAAATGGGTGGGATATATTGGGAATGACGTTTTCAAACTTGTTTTAATTTATCCTAACAGTTCACTTACTTCTTGCTACCTCACCCCCTAATTCGCCGACCACATCCCCATAGTGCTCATCGTAGTTCCCATACTTTTTGTTATGCACTTCAACTTCTGGTTTTATTTTGGTTTTCCTCCTGTGCGTTTTCCCATTCTCTTTTTATTCCTACACTGTTCCTTCAGAGTCCTCTTCCCTGGTTGCAGATCTTCTTCTTATCACTGCCATTGTTTCCTCTCTTTTTTGTCTTCCCTTCTGTTATGTAGGAAATTACATTTTGCTCTTTCCATAGGTTTGTGCCCTTCTGGCACCCGTCCCCCACTCCCTGGTGCATGTGCATTGTGATGCAATCAGCTGGCATCCTAGAATGCCAGCTGATTCTAGTTTCAGTTATTGCCAGTTCGAGAGCCGACACGTTATGCTTCCAGCACTGTCCTCTCATACTGGTGTGCTGTATATGTACTGCTGTACTTTATTTGTTCAATAAAGCCTTCATACCGTTACCGGAGTCCCCGTTCTTTACAAATTATGGCGACGATGAGACCATAGCTACCAAGGTTCCAGATTGCAATGTGTGACATTTTCATAATTTCAGTGTAATTATGAGTGACATTTCAATGACTATGAGTGACACTGTCTTGCGAGCAAAAATCAAGCAATGAAGACGAGGGAATCATATAAATATCAGAAATTAGACCCCTTTGAGCAAGGGGAAACTCTAAGAAGGTCTTAGAACTACTGCAAACGCCTGCGGTGGTTACCTCATAATTAAAATGAAATTATGAGAATGTTACACATAGCAATCTAAAAGCTTGGCAGCTATGGACATCTAGAAAGCAGGTCACATGGCTCCGCTAAGAATTAACACCAAAAAGAGCAAGGACCTGCGTTTAGACTGTAGAACCACTGGAGCGAAGCTGCGCAATAAGTGCCACTGGCAATACAAGACAGCAGTTTAGTAGAGAATACAGATCTTTACTGGAACATGCCCCACCAATGTAGAAGGGGTATTGATGGGTGTCCATGAGGCAGTCAGAGGTGTGGTGGACCTGAGCATTACCAGAGCCTGCCCTGATGTCCTGGCATAAATATCTCTAGTGTCACACAGTGTGTCTGCGTGATCCAGCGAGTGACAAGTTACACACCAAGCATAAATACACCAGATGACACTTCTGACAAAAATTGAAATGTGTTTCCTGTCCATGGGCAAGAAGTGAAAATATGTAAACAGCAAAGAAGCAGCATGGTCTGAAGTCGGGTATTCTGTACGCCCTGTATTGCTGTTTGAAGCCTGGAGAACAGCAAGTGTCAAAAGACCCCTGAATCCAACACCTCGCCTCCTTCAGATTCAGACACACACAGGTAAGTGCAAATGTAGTCTGTCTCGAGTGACAGTCACGACGCATGCTGATAAGAATACCTGTCTGTGAACTGATGGACTGCAGCTGTTTAGAGAGAGCCCAAATAATAAACCAGGCAAGGAGCTTCACTAAACTCCATGCCTCTCTCTCTGTCCCTCGTGCGACCTGGGCCTAGACTATAAAGCTGCCTCAGTCCAGATGCCATAAATTAATTAGTCAGCTGTCTCCAGTTGGCACGTGTGTGATACCATGCTGTTGAAGCCTCAGGAGAGCCTGTGAGACACATAGCGGTCACAGTCAGGCAGGCTGACTATTATTGCAAAAATTATTTAAAAAATGTCACATCAGTATAATTAAGTGAGCGGCCCCGGAGTCCGGTGCGCCGCCTACTACTACTGCGAGTTCAGTTAACACTTACTTGCACAAGTTAATAAACTAAGAGAACAGCGCGTACTCGGTAGCAAACATAAACTGTTTATGTCATTTTAAAAACACAGACTCACTTACAGCATATATGCTTTGCTGGTTCACCCTTCAGTGGAGCCTCTGTTCCTGCTGCAGAGTACATCTTCGCACCCATGCTGTCAAGACTCCGCCTCCGTACGTGCTCTCTGAACAGATATCAACTTTTCCAATTAGATGCTGTCAGAGTTATGACGTTTCCCTTCACGCAAGAGTCGAAACTCTTGCAAATAGGTTTGTTTCTGTTATTATGATGACACCACCCGCAAACCAGCCAGCGCGGAGCTGCACCGGCCCTTCCTCAAAACTTCGACCCTCGCTGCGGCAACAGGATGCGAGTGACGTCACGTCCCCCTCTGCGCCTGTCTGCCAGGTCATTAACTAATTTGATCATGGGATCACGACGTCAAGCTGCAGGCTGTCAGTCAGAGGCGTCGTGAGGAATCTGATCACATGAAAGGTCTGGCACTGCAGAGTTCCCTTGTCACTGAGTGTGAGCCTGCCAGCACTGATCTAGCTCACAGAACCAGAGCCAAAGCCTGCTGCGTGAGTACAGTGCGTGCAGTGCATGCCACGGGTGGCGTGCTGCATTTGCGCTTTAAGGGACAGCTGAGACACAACACAGATATGCGTGACAATGCATTTCAGTGCGGTAATGCGGATTACCACACTGAAATGCGTTAGTCTAACGCCTGATGGGTGATACTTGGCAGGACTGTGAGACAGCACACCAGCGGATCCACGCAAGCTAAGGCAGCATTGTTGTGACTGCTACTCCGACTTTGGTGATCCTGAGGTGCGGAGCGTTCTTTCGCCGTGTGGAGCCTTCATCTTCTTCATCTGTTCCAGCGTCTCCAGCGGACTTCTCTCGTTAATTTGCCAGCTGGTCTACATTCTTCTGAGGTAACCTCGCTTTTCCGTTGTGGCGCGATCCAAAAGCTGTGAGTGATGTCATGGTAACTTGGATCAACGTACTCACCTTGCTTCTGCCACACACGCGCCATCTTGGATGAGATGAACACAATACTGTTGTGGAGGTTTGCATTCCACTCATTCTACACTCTACGCAACAGCCGCTGTACGCGTGGCCATGTTTTTTTTATGAAAGCGTCATTGTATTATGGAGCCCGGTTCTATTTTGAAGCAGCCCCCTGGAGTGTGTGCGTTGTTTTCGTTAGCATGCATTCAACTTCAAGCACCTCAGAGGCCGATCTGTGTATCAGGGAAGTACTATCTAGTGAGCTGAACATGAGGAGTTGGTAACAAAAATTGAGAAATTGTATTTTTGTTGTTCTCGCAATCATGTATTTCTGCCTTCCTCTTTCATTTCAATACTTTAAAAATTGAAAACACTCTCACACAGGAATAAGTGTTTCTGGTGATTGCTTAGTACACAGTATTCTTTATTCAGAAGTGCAAACTGTGAGTTAGAGAAAAAAAATTATATTCATGACTATTTGTGGTCCATCATAACCTAATACTCAGTACTTTTAGAGCAGTTGTGCATCACCTTGTACCATGGCTTCTGGCAATGTTTCTACCTTTGATGATGAGGACGACCAATTAACCCCAGAAAAGAAGAAAAAGATTTTATTACATTGCTTAGGTGCTGGTGGTCTCACAGTACACCACCGCATCAATAAGAAAGTTCGGGCAAGTGTGCGTCCATGCATTGGAAGACTTGGACAGTTATTACAAACCCACAGAATGCGTCGCAGTGGATCGCTTCAAATTCTTTCACCGTAAACAAGGTAAGGATAAGTCCATAGAGGATTACGTGTCTGTGCTCAAACATTTAGCACTGACATGTCGTTTTGAGAATTTACACGATGAGTTTATAAGGGACCACATTGTAATGCGTGCCGCTAATCACAATATTCAAGACTCATTATGGGCCAAAGGTGAAAAACCACTGCAAGATGTGATAGACATTGTCAAAAGGGCCGAGTTGACTGGAAGGTGCGTGAAAGCAGTACTCTCCGAAAATAAGTCAAAGCAGTAAGACTCCGGAGTGGTGGCCAAAATAAGTGGTGCTAAGTTGGCGTACCAGATACCTTTCAAGAACAAAGAGGTTTCTGAGACTGAGCTGAAAAATAGTGTTAAAAGTTCTCCTCAAAGAAAGTGTTAAAGGAATAAAAGCAACAGACATTTAGCCAATGACTGGAAATGTCCCGCATGCACACAGAAGTGTGCAAAGTGTGGGATTATTGGGCATTTCCAGAAGGTTTGCCAGAGAAAACAGAGAGGTAGAGTTAAAATGATTGAACAGAAGGAGGAAAGCAACTCCAGTTCGTCAGATGAATCTGATTGTAATATGTGTATGCTTAATGTTGTTGAGGCGCATGCATCTGGTGAGTGTGTTGATGAGAAGGGGAAAAGAAAGAAACCCATGTGCTTGATAGCTATAGGGGGTGTGAGTCTTTCCATTGTTGCCGATTCAGGCTCCCCATACACTATTGTCAACAAGGATGTGTGGGCTGAGAAATGCGTGCGCTTGGTCATGATTTAGACCTACCCGATATCACTTTAAAAACATTCACAGGGGAACCCATTGAGTTGGTGGGTTATAGGAAACTGAAATTTGTATTTAAAAACAGAGAAACCATTAGCAAATTGTATGTCTCTGCCACTGCCCTTCTGTGATGGGTTGGAAAGATCAAGGTAAATTGGGCATAACACTTAACCCCAACAGTCCTGAACCAGTTTTGTTGACGCAACCAGAAGAAGGTTTTGGGTTGGTCATTTCAAGAAAGTTTCCTAAAGTGTTTAGTGGTACCATTGGAAAATTGAAAGGGTTCCAACACAAGATCCAACTCAAATCTAATGTCATACCATGTATACATAAGGTTAGACATATTCCATTCTCCTTAAGAGAGGAAGTGAATGCACATGTCTTACAAAATGCGGGAGTCGTCGAACCTACAGAATCTTCCGAATGGGTCGCGCCGTTGGTCGTGACCACAAAGGCCAATGGTAAATTGAGATTATGCATAGACTTACGCAACTACAATCGGAGCATCCTGGTAGATCAATATCCTCTCCCTAAGGTAAATGAGATCCTCGCACTCACTAAAGACATAAAATGGTTCTCTACTATTGATCTTACTGCTGCAACAGGTTTCCTTACATCCAGACAGAGGAAGCCTTACCACATTCATTTCATCATCATCATTTACTTTATTTCGACCACAAGATCATAAAAGTACACACAGCATGATAAAAGTACACTTAAAAAATGGTCAATACGAGATAATCCTTAGAAAGATACAGATAAAATACAAAAATAAAAATGATAATCAATAAAATCAAGAAGAGACGAGCGGGCCATCAAATAGTCCAAATTGGATGATCATATGTGGCTTCCGTACTCCAAAATGCATGTTAGTTTACCCACCACTTTACAGTATCATTCAGTGCAGATATTTGGACCTTTTCAGCCACAGCGCAAACCAATATCTTGATAAACCAAAAACCACAACCCTGCTTGTATCCGTGCTCAAAAGTCTAAGCACCTCCAAATAATGTCCGGTACCAACAATTTTACAAAGTGGAAAAATCCACTTGGCCCTCAATGATTTATACATTGGACAGAAAAATAGGAGGTGGGTAATGGACTCAGCGCTTTCATAGCAAGCGGGGCATTGATCATTGTTTTCTATATCCTTCCTCCATTTTTTACAAAATGTTTTAAGCGGGAGTGTTTTATAGCGGAACTGAAAAACAACTTCCGAGCCAAGGGAGGAACAATTTCATCCAGTGTATCCTCAAAGCGAGGTACACATTTGAAATTTAGAAAACAAGTAGTCAAGCTACCCTCGGCATCAAATGCAGTTTGTAAGAGCGATGTTTCCCAAAACCTTTCCTTCAGCACGGATCTCGATATGGAATTCATACATTCATTTCACCATTTGGATGCAATAGGTTTAAAAGAGGGCCCTTCGGGCTAGCCTCAGCAGCGGCCTTATTCCAAAGATTAATGCATGAAATTTTCAAGGGGTTCGAAAATGCACTCATCTTCCAAGATGATATTTTAGTGATGGGCAAGAACAAGGAAGAACATGACCAGAAGTTATTTCATGTCCTAAACACATTGCAAAATAGAGGTATGACTGCAGAATACAGTAAATGCAAATTTGCCATGAGGCAAGTTACATATCTGGGTCATGAAATCACGCAGAATGGTATCAAACCAAAAAAAGAGTTGTTGAATGCAATCAGAGATACACCTGTACCAAAGAATAAATAGGAGTTGAGAGCATTCCTGGGGTTAGTGGAATTTTATTCCAAGTTCGTAAGAAACTTTTCTTCCAAAACGTTCGACATTAGACAACTGTTGAAGTTGATAAACAAGTTTGAATGGTCCCCTTGCTATCAGAAAACATTCGACTCACTTAAGGAGGAAATCTGCAATGCTTCTCCCTTGCAAGGTTTCAATCCTGAACTAGCAAGTGTGATCACAACTGATGCTAGTGGGAGAGGTATTAGTGTCCTTACGCAGAAAAATGATCAGGGCAGAGAGGTCACCATTGCTTTTGCTTCGCGCTCATTAACCCCTACTGAGGAAACATACTCAGTAATAGAGTGCGAAGCACTAGCATGTATATGGGGCCTGGAGCACTTCCGCCAGTACATTTGGGGTAAAAAGGTTATTCTACGTAGTGACCACAAACCACTTACCAGAGTACTTACCACAAAAGGGTTGTACGCCGCATCACCCAGATTAGCAAGAATGTCGGTAAGACTGTTGGATTTTAATTACGAAGTGCAGTATGTGCCTGGTGCGAAGAATGTGGTCGTGGATTTCCTCAGTCATTTGCCCCTCCCTAATTGTGGTGACGTTGAAGGTACAGAAGAAGAATTCTGTGTAGCCAATATCACTGAAGAATTCCCTAGCATTTCTAGTGAGGAGTGGGTAAAAGCATCAGAACAGGATGGGATTTTACAAGATGTAAGCAGAATGTTTCTTGGTGGTTGGCCTAGCAAGAAAACCATTCGAAAAGAATTAAGAACATTCTAGGAACTTAGACATGAGTTGTCGGTAGAGGGCGGACTTATTTTGAGACAAGGGAAGGTTGTTCCTCCTGAAGTGTTGAGAAACAAAATAATGGAAATTTGCCATGAGGGACATCTTGGTATTAATAAAACCAAGCACAGAGTTAAATATTGGTACTGGTGGCCAGGTTGTGATTTGGAGATCAAAAGGAATTTGAGGAATTGTGTGCAATGTGAAAATTCTGACAAGTCACAAGTCACCCTGAGTCCTCCCTTGCAGCCATTGTCATGTCCAGGTATGTCCTGGGAAAAAGTTGGCTTTGATATAATGGGACCCATATGGGATCAAGGAGAACAAGTGTACGTGGTGGTGCTTGTCGATCACTTTTCTAAGTGGCCAGAGATAGACATACTTCTGAAGACAGACACGAGCAGTATTGTCAAATTCCTAGACAGAGTTTTCACTAGGGAGGGTTTACCTAAATACATCGTAAGTGACAATGGTACACAGTTCACCTCTGAAGTTTTTCGAAAATACCTGGAAAGGAATGGCATTACACATAAGACAACCTCTGTGTATCAC
The DNA here is from genome assembly GCA_963921515.1 of Calotriton arnoldi. Lineage (NCBI taxonomy): Eukaryota > Metazoa > Chordata > Amphibia > Caudata > Salamandridae > Calotriton > Calotriton arnoldi. The sequence continues at coordinate 1,091,763 of CAWUFW010003924.1, read as the reverse complement.
CCAGCTGGGAATGGAGCTGTGGAATGGTTTAACCGTGTTTTTTAAAGGTATTATACAGTTAGCGAACAACAATGGATTCATCTGGAGAAATGAATTGAAAAAATTATATGAGCATACAGGATCACTCCCTGTGAGAGGACAGCCTCCAGTCCATTTGAATTGATGAGAGGAATAACTCCATTGTCCAAGGACAATGTTGGTTGGCTTAAAACAGCTAGGAGAGTAGAGTGGTCTCCTGAAACTGTGAGGAAGAATGTATTAAAAGCACAGAGTGGTTGCAAGAAGCGGTATGGCTCCAAACATAAGAGCAAACCGTTAAGTCTCAAGGTGGGTGATCACGTTAGAGTCAAGAAGAGTGGTTTCATAGAAAAAGGCCAAAATCGCTATTCCCAACCCCTAGTTGTTGAAAAGATTTTTTGCAATTCAGCTTTACTTGGTGACGGCATGGTCTGGCACTTGTCTGTGCTTTCTGTGTGCGAGAGGGTGGATAACACTTGTGAGAGAGGTGAACCTCGCACTCACCAAGCTCAGGTTCAGCGTGCAGCACAAGACACTGTGTGCAAGAAACATGGTTTTGACTGGCTGCATGATGATGAGTTAGTACCAGACAAAGAGGGTATGAATACACCCATACATTTACAGCCCAGAATAATCAGTCTCGGCTCAACCCAGGGACAAGGTGAAGCTCATGAAGAAGACCTTACTCATGGAATGAGTGATTCTGATGATGTGCCAATTACTTGTAGCTGGAGTCTACAAGTGGAAGAGGGGGACTCCACAGGTGACCACGTCACTGATGGAGGCAGTACAAGCAGATTTGGACGTGTCATTGTTAAACCCTGTAAGTTAAAAGGCTTCGTATGTATTGTATTGTATTGTAATTGCATTTGTATAGCGCTTACTACGACCTGACGAGGCGTCGAAGCGCTTTTTCGGCGAGTAGCACGCTACTCCGGGACCCATAGAGGATTAGTGTTGAATTAGTATAGTGAAACATGCAAGTAAATTTTAAGTGGTGGATATGTTAGTCAGTTATTTGGATTCGGAAGGATAGCAGAAGGATAGAAGAGGAAAGAAGGTTTGTATTTATATAGCGCTTCTAACCCCTGATGGGGTGTTGAATCGCTTTTTTTGGCGAGTAGCACGCTACTCTGGAAACCCATAAAGGATTAGTGGTGAATTAGTATGGTGAAATATGAAATTAATTTGAGTGGTGGATATTAGTCAGTTATTTGGAGTGAGAAGGATAGTGGAGGGATAGAAGGGAAAGAAAGGTTTGAATTCATATAGCGCCTGTTACCCCTGATGGGGTGTTGAAGCGCTTTGTTGGCGAGTAGCACACTACTCTGGAACCCATAAAGGATTAGTGGTGAATTAATATAGTGGAATATGGAATTAGAGAAGTGAACATGCTAGTCTGTTATTTTGATTGAAAAGGATAGTGGAGGGATAGAAGAGTGAAGGATTTCTTTTTTAGGTTATAGCAGTAGGAGGAGGCTTTTGGATGAGTAAAAGGGTTTTTGGAGGGGAAAGAGTCAGAGGGAAGAGTTTAGAAAGGTTTGTTTTGGGGGATCGGTACAGTAAAGGAGGTGTCAGAAGATTCAAGGAGGGGTAGAGTAAGTCAAGAAAGGGTTATTTTGGGGAACATAGTAGTGGTATGGCGTTTGGGATAAATGAGAGAGTGGGTGTAGAGGATATAATGATAGATGTATAGGGTGAGATAGGGTAGTGAATTGGAAAGAGTAGTAGAAAGAAGTTTGAGATGAGTCAGAAAGTTGGGCTAGAAGATATATTGAGGGAAGTATAGGCTGAGAAATAGGGTAGTGCATTGGAAATGCTAAATTAGAAGAAAGTGATAAATATATAGATCCATAAGTACATTGAAAGTATATAGATGCATAAAGGAGGTAAGTATATGCAGATTAAAGATATTGATAGAGGTAGCGGATGAGAAATAGGGTAGTGCATTGGATATGCTTTTTCAGGAGAAAAGTAACAGACACACAGATCCAAGTACATGGAGGTACATAGATGCCCAATGGGAAGCAAGTACATGTAGACCAAAAAGATTTTTTTTCTTCTTTTGTTTTTGTTTTTATAACAACATAATTATTGTACATGTTTATACAAAGCAATACACAAAGATAGGTACATATCTATAGTGTAAATCAATGCTTATGTACAGTGGGACAAATACATATGGTGGTTATTAATGGATGGTAAAATGGGCAGCATTCCTGGCCCTGGTCCCGACCTGTTTCGAACAGGCTCAAACAGGCAACTGCCCTTGTCCTCTCCGCCCTTAACAGGCTCAAACAGGCAACTCCCCTTGTCCTCTCCGCCCTTAGCTGAGACGCCCTAAGCCTGGCCTTTTATAGCCCTAGTAATCAGGTGACCCCGTCAGCCAATGGGAACCCTAGCCCTAACACTATCCAATCACAACACTAGTCCTAAAAATCTAGAACCAATAGGAGACCAGGACCTTACAGCCAATCTTAGCCCTAGTCCAAGCACCCAATCAGTTCAAAAACCCTGATCTCTACATCCAATAGAGGCCCTAGCCCTACCAGTAGTCCCAAGCCAAGTCCTAGCAACCAATGGGACAGGAAGCCCTACTCCCTACTTCCAATAGAAAGCCTAACCCTACTCTTAGTCCCACACCTAGTCCAGCAACAAATCACACCAAAAGCCCTAATTGCTACTTCCAATCAAAGGCCTAGCCCTAGTCCCACCCTAGTCCCAACAACCAATAACACAGGAAGCCCTAGTCCCTACTTCCAATAGAAATCATAACCCTAGCCCTAGTCCCAACCCTACATTGATTGAATTACAGACCCAGAAACCAATAAGAACACTCAAATACCCAACCAATGAGGACACTAACCCAATCCAATAGAAACATCAGATACAACCACCAATCAGTGTATACATGTACCAACCACTATCAGACTATATAAGGTCCCAGCAACCTCAAACAAGGTTTGCTGGCCAGGGAGTTGGAAGCTGCTTCTCCTGTTCAGAATCCCCTAGGCGACCGACAGGCTCAATCCACACTTTGGACTTCTGAAGGTAAAGGCCTCACAAACTTGAAATCTAACACTACTGTTTGAATAAAACTTTACTCCCTCTCCTGGCCAAAAAACGAAGTGCACAGTCCCTATTAAACACAGTTTAAGCAGCTCACAGAAGCACCCTCTGATGTAGAATATCCCTGTTGCTGGGGGGGGGAAGCAGGGGGGCTGGTTTCACTGGCTTGTTAACACAAAATGGTGGCTGGGGGTGCACTGTTTAACATACAGGTCTTAGTACAGAGCAAAGGAGAAATTTGGAGGGAAAAACTGAATAGTCACCAGGAATGAGAGGGAAAAACTACAGAATTTGGACTGCAAATCCCACAATTCAACACGTTAAATGGAAGCAATCATGGGCAGGAAAACCACAAGTTTAAAACACAAAACAGGTGATAAAATATGCAATCACAGGCAGGTTAAAACTACAATTTTAAACTGTAACAACCACAGGCAAAGACAGTGATCACAGAAAGGGAAAATCGTTTTTAAACACTTTGGAGGGGGGAAGAGACAGCACTAGTCTGCCTCCTTACCACTTCCTGGACTCTGCTCACTGCAATCTGGGGCACAGGTAGGCTGCAACTCACAAGATGGAGGAGAATGATTTGGGGTGCACCCAGCAAAGCCTTAAGGGGCCTGGGCAGGTGTGAGGGGAGGGCTCAGAGTTGCCTGGTAGCTGAATAGCCAATCCCCAGTCCTAGGCCTGCTGGCCTGGGGCTGGGGAGCTGCTTCTCCTGTTCAGAATCTCCTAGGAGACAGACAGGCTCAATCCACACTTTGGACTTCTGAAGGTAAAGGCCTCACAAACTTGAAATCTAACACTACTGTTTGAATAAAACTTTACTCCCTCTCCTGGCCAAAAAACGAAGTGCACAGTCCCTATTAAACACAGTTTAAGCAGCTCACAGAAGCACCCTCTGATGTAGAATATCCCTGTTGCTGGGGGGGGGGGAGGGGGGAGGCAGTGGGCCTGGTTTCACTGGCTTGTTAACACAAAATGGTGGCTGGGGGTGCACTGTTTAACATGCAGGTCTTAGCACAGAGCAAAGGAGAAATTTGGAGGGAAAAACTGAATAGTCACCAGGAATGAGGGAAAAACTACAGATTTTGGACTGCAAATCCCACAATTCAACACGTTAAATGGAAGCAATCATGGGCAGGAAAACCACACGTTTAAAACACAAAACAGGTGATAAAATATGCAATCACAGGCAGGTTAAAACTACAATTTTAAACTGTAACAACCACAGGCAAAGACAGTAATCACAGAAAGGGAAAATCGTTTTTTTAAACACTTTGGGGGGGAGGGGAAGAGACAGCACTATTCTGCCTCCTTACCACTTCCTGGACTCTGCTCACTGCAATCTGGGGCACAGGTAGGCGGCAACTCACAAGATGGAGGAGAATGATTTGGGGTGCACCCAGCAAAGCCTTAAGGGGCCTGGGCACGTGTGAGGGGAGGGCTCAGTGTTGCCTGGTAGCTGAATAGCCAATCCCCAGTCCTAGGCCTGCTGGCCTGGGGGCTGGGGAGCTGCTTCTCCTGTTCAGAATCTCCTAGGAGACAGACAGGCTCAATCCACACTTTGGACTTCTGAAGGTAAAGGCCTCACAAACTTGAAATCTAACACTACTGTTTGAATAAAACTTTACTCCCTCTCCTGGCCAAAAAACGAAGTGCACAGTCCCTATTAAACACAGTTTAAGCAGCTCACAGAAGCACCCTCTGATGTAGAACAGTGGTTCCCAAACTTTTGACTCCTGAGGACCCCCATTGAGACACCACTGGAAGCCAGGGACCCCCAAGCAATTTGTATGATTTTAATTTCAAACATTAAAACAGTAATTCGAAAAAAAATAAACACACGTGCACAAAAAAAAAAATACTCAAATTACTAAGGATTTTAGGGGCATGTTTACAAGCCCCTATCGCCATGGGAACGTCACTTTCTATGACGATCCCGTGGCGATAGGGGCTTCTCCTTATTTACAAGGCAGTGTTAAGCCACTTAACATGGCTTAACACTGCTTTGTAAATAACCCCCCCTTTCACGCAATGCTTAGCGTGAAAGGGGTGGGCAGTGGGTGTTGCGGTGGGCGTTCCACCGCAACACCCATTGATTTTGACGCTGCCCCCTATTTACAAGGGCACCGTAAATAGGAGGCAGCACCAAAATTAAGACCAGGGAAAACCAGGTCTTAACTTGGCTAAACAAGGAGAAATGATTTATTTCTCCTCGTTTTTGCTTTTTCCACGTGTGCTGCCTGGTGCAGCACACATGGAAAAAGCAAAACGTGTTGGATTGTTTATGTTCAGGAAGGTGACCATTCCTGCACATAAACAATCTTTTAAAAATTGCATTTTGTAACTTCCATGTGTGCTGCATTAAGCAGCACACATTGAAATGACAAAACTGCATTTCAAGATTGTTTATGTGCAGGAAGGGGGACCTTCCTGTACATAAACAATCTTCTTCCTGCACGCAGACACCCTTGCACTATGGTGCAAGGGTGCCTGCGTTGCCGTTACACTGCTAAGTGTAGCGCCAGCACGGGAGGAAACGCAGGGCTGCACCATATTCTTGTAAATATGGTGCAGTCCTGCGTTTCTGAAGTGGCGGAGCGTGTCGTTAAGCCAAGGAGGCTAACGACAAGCCCTGCCACTTCTGTTGTAAATATCCCGTTAGTATTTTATATTGAAAGAATTTGCAAAAAAAAACATTTTAATGGGAAGGTTGGTGCTGCATCTCTGGGACTAACTTTTAAATGGTTGGTTTTATTTCGCAGTACGAGGCTCCTGCTCCTGCCAGGGCCAGACTGGTAACCCAAAGCAGCCCTGGCAAATGTTCTCAGACCAGTCCCCATACGGTGCACACCAAGTGCAGTGAGTGAGCCTGAATACAACAAAGGGGGCTTTGGGAGGCTCTCCCCCCAAGAAATGTAAGAAACAATGGTGCAGTCTAAAACACATTTATCATTATATGTTGAATTGTATTAGCTTTTAATGAATAGTAAATGAAGTCCTTACTATGCACCAGGATAAGACAATCTTTGTTGGGGTTCTTCAATGGTTCCCTTATTATCACCCTCCAACAGTGCCTCTCATCTCTCCATAGCCCCGGTTGTCACATGTATTTCATTTGTTTTATAGCATCTCTTGTACCATTGTAGGATGTCAGAGCACTTTACATCACACACATATAGAGACAATGAATCATACATGTAAATCAGTGTATAGAAAATGTTACATAAGGCAAAGGGGACTACAAGGTGTAGGATTCACATGTCATTCATACTGGTAGGCATTTTTAAAGATTGCTTGGTCTGGAGAAGCACAAACTTGGGATTCAGAACATAACACAGTGGTTAGCATTGACTTTAACAATAAAAATGTATTTCCACCCAAATAAGCGGGGCATATTACTAAGGTCCGGCGATAATTATCGCTCAGCGCGCTTAGCGCGAGGATAATTATCGCCTGCCTAACGCTGAATTTTATCACTGAGATAGCGTGCTATCAGCAACGCTCATCTCAACAGTGATAAAATTGCAAGCGCTAACTGCCAAATGTGCGATTATCGCTGGAAATCCAGCGATAATCACACAACTTTTGGCGATAGCTTGCTGATAGGGCAGGACAGACTCAGCCATGATATCCACCTTCCATTGGATATCATGGCTAAGTCATACTGAGAGCAGGCGTTAGAAAAGTAGCGCTAACCGCGGTTAGCGCTACTTTTCTAATCGCTCTGCATGTTCGCCTGCAGCTTGATAATAGGAGAAATGTCGGTTAGCGACATTTCTCCTGTTATCCTGGGAAGGAACGCCCACTTTGCATCTCATTAGAGATGCAGAGCGAGGCGTGGGGAAAACGGGTGCTAACATGCGTTAATGCATGTTAGCACCCGCCTTGGTAATAGGGCGGTAATATTATCTCCGCTTTTTTGGCTCTTAAAGCCGAAAAGCGGAGATAATGGCCCTTGCTAATATGCCCCAAGCGTTTTTAGCAGCATCAGGATAATAAAGACTGGGAAAAAACATAAGATATTAACTTGTACCATGCAGTTTGCAAGCAGCTCTTTGATGAAAGTTTATAGGTCACTGTGCTAGATTACGGTTGTCACTTATGAACTGCACAGTAACAAAAGAATCTCTGTGACAAAAGCAGTAACCCACTCACCTATGCACATAAAATACAGTTTTTTAAAATGCATGGTACACGCTCTTTGCAGTAGGCATATTAACCCTCTGTGCTACATTAGATAAGTCAAAGATGCCACTGGACAAAACCCTCATCTCTCTCCAGCAGGTACATTAATCACTGGTATCATCTTGACACGTTTATTGTTGCTCGAAAACTGCTAATTATAGAAGGAACTTTGAAGTGCTTTTAAAACTGCTGCCTGCGGACCCCCTGGGAATGTGTCACGGACCCCTGGGGGTCCGCGGACCACAGTTTGGGAAACACTGATGTAGAATATCCCTGTTGCTGGGGGGAGGAGGCAGGGGGGCTGGTTTCACTGGCTTGTTAACACAAAATGGTGGCTGGGGGTGCACTGTTTAACATACAGGTCTTAGCACAGAGCAAAGGAGAAATTTGGAGGGAAAAACTGAATAGTCACCAGGAATGAGAGGGAAAAACTACAGAATTTGGACTGCAAATCCCACAATTCAACACGTTAAATGGAAGCAATCATGGGCAGGAAAACCACAAGTTTAAAACACAAAACAGGTGATAAAATATGCAATCTCAGGCAGGTTAAAACTACAATTTTAAACTGTAACAACCACAGAGCAAAGACAGTAATCACAGAAAGGGAAAATCGTTTTTTTAAACACTTTGGGTGGGGGGGAGGCGGGGGAGAGACAGCACTAGTCTGCCTCCTTACCACTTCCTGGACTCTGCTCACTGCAATCTGGGGCACAGGTAGGCTGCAACTCACACGATGGAGGAGAATGATTTGGGGTGCACCCAGCAAAGCCTTAAGGGGCCTGGGCAGGTGTGAGGGGAGGGCTCAGAGTTGCCTGGTAGCTGAATAGCCAATCCCCAGTCCTAGGCCTGCTGGCCTGGGGGTGGGGAGCTGCTTCTACTGTTCAGAATCTCCTAGGAGACAGACAGGCTCAATCCACACTTTGGACTTCTGAAGGTAAAGGCCTCACAAACTTGAAATCTAACACTACTGTTTGAATAAAACTTTACTCCCTCTCCTGGCCAAAAAACGAAGTGCACAGTCCCTATTAAACACAGTTTAAGCAGCTCACAGAAGCACCCTCTGATGTAGAATATCCCTGTTGCTGGGGGGGAAGGTAGGGGGGCTGGTTTCACTGGCTTGTTAACACAAAATGGTGGCTGGGGGTGCACTGTTTAACATACAGGTCTTAGCACAGAGCAAAGGAGAAATTTGGAGGGAAAAACTGAATAGTCACCAGGATTAAGGGTCCTCACTTCCGCCATCCCATTACATTTTATATTCCTCAGTTTAGTTTTTCCTTGTATTATATTTTAACTGTAATATTCCATTGGATTGTGCTTTATCCAGTTCTACCAGGTTTTTTTTTCTCTTTTCCCATTAGTGCTCCTTCTTCTCTCAAACCTTCCCTCTCTTCCCCTCCGGCCTCCCTTAGTTATTAAAAGTATTCATGTATAGCTCCTCCCTTTCCATTATTGGGAAGCAGATGTGTTATGTATGGAATTACATTTAGCTCTTTCCATAGGTTTGTGACCTTCTGGCACCCGCCCCCCACTCCCTCGTGCATGTGCATTGCGATGCAATCAGCTGGCATTCTAGAATACTGGTGTGCTGTATATGGACTGCTGTACTTTATTTCTTCAATAAAGCCTTCATACCGTTACCGGAGTCCCCGTTCTTTACACCTTCGTGTTAATTTCTTTCTGTGGTTACTGTAAAGTCTGGGGCTACGGGGCAGCAAAGGACAGACTAGGCCGCAGGTTTGGGCCGTGACGTCATAGAAGGTACACCTACACAGTTGGCTAGTATTGGGCCAAAGACCCCGAGCGGTCTTGCGCCCCTTTATTTATGCCCTCGGGCGAGCCCGCCCTCGGGATGCGTGGGTGCGTGCATAAACGGGCCGGGTGGCTCCGTTACTACATCCCTCCAATCTTTTAGATACATTGACTCTTCTCGGGAAAACCGCTCAGATCTTCTGAGCACACCACGCAAAGTCTCTCAGTCTCTGACTAGGGGTCGGATTCGGCCGGAGTCCATACTTCTGGCTCCGGGAGCTCTTCCTTGCTTCTGACCCTTCAGGCTCCTCCTCTGGTGCGGGTACAGCCTCCTCAGGACTCCTCCTGTCCTCCACCGCCTCTGATTCTCTTCGGGGTTGCAATGGCACCTCCTCCGGCTGACTTCGCTGGACCTCCGCAGGGACCACTCCTTCACCACCTTCCAGCTCTTCGGTGAGTTGGTCATCCCTCTGCATGTCCCTGGGGACTCTTTTGAACCAGGAGGTGTTCCTCGTGACCACACGGGTGCCCCGCATGGCCGATACCATGGTCCCTTGTATGTTGACTACTTCCCATATTTCTGGCTCATATGGGGTGCGATACTTCCAGTTTGGGTGGCGGTCTTTTATTATCACTCTGTCCCCAACTTGAATGCTCATGGGCTGAGCTCTTCGAGCCCGGCTCGCCTTGTCGTTAGATGACTTCCTTCTATTCTGCGCGGCGCTTTGATCCATCTCTGGAGGACTCCAGGATCGATTGGCAGGCACACTGTCTCTCGGGGCCCGTCGAAACAGTAGATGGGCTGGAGCGCACCGGGTGGTGCAGTGTGGGGTTTGGCGATATGCACTGAGAAACTGCGACAGGCACTGCTCGGCATCGTCTCCTTTGTCCACTCCGATCCTGAGGGCCCGGTTCATCGTGCGCATGAACCGCTCCACCTCGCCGTTTGCCTGGGGCCACTGTGGAGTGATCTTCTGGTGTCGGATACCGCGGGAGGTCAGGTAATCCGGGAAGTCTCTGCCTTGGAACGGCGGTCCGTTGTCGGATTTGATCTCGTCTGGCAGGCCCATCATTGCGAACGTGCGATCCAACACAGCCTTCACGTGGGAGAACGCCGTTGAGGACACTACTTCCACCACTGGAAACTTCGAGTGAGAGTCAACTAGCACTAGCGTGTTTCGTCCATCTGGGAATGACCCAAAGTCGATGCTCACTTTGGACCATGGTTCTGGGCACGGGTCTTCGGTGATCACTGGGTGCGGTGCAGGGTCGCCACTCGTGATGCTGCAAGAGTGACAGTTACGTACTACCTCCTCTACCATGACGTCCATTCCGGGGAACCAGACCTTGCTCCTGAGTCTGGCCTTGGTCTTTGATGTGCCTTGATGACCTTGGTGTGCCAGCCGGACCACCTCTTCCTGCAGACTCTTTGGGATCACAAGGGAGGCTCCCCTCAGGACCACTCCGTGAGGGCCTTCGCTGAGTTCATTTTGCACTCTCCACACCTGTTGCCGAAAGATTTGTTCCTCCGCCGTGAGGGAGCTGACGCCGTCCAGAAAGTGACGCCAGTTTCGGTTTACCAATGTGCCCTTGACTTTGACGAGGCACTTGTCAGCCTCTGTGGCTTTCCCCACGTCTTCAAGCGTGAGTGCAACTGGACACGCTTCCAGGGAGACCATACGAACAAACTCCTCGGTGTACTCCTCATCCGCCGGTGCGCGGAGCGACGGGGGTGAGCCAGGGTGGCGTGAGAGAAAATCAGCCGGGTTGTTGGCCCCTGGCCGAAGATCACCTCGAAACGGTACGTTTGTAGCTGCACTGCCCATCTCTCGATCCGTGGAGGCGCGAGCCGAGCGGTGCCGGCAAAAAGCGGGACGAGGGGCTTGTGATCAGTGACCAGCCGAAATTCGTGTCCATAGAGGTACAGATGGAAGTGCTGGCACGCCCATTTTATGGCCAGAGCCTCTCGTTCTATCTGTGCATACCGCATCTCGGTGGCCGTCAGCGCATGACTGGCATATGCGGTGGGGACCCATTCTCTTGACTCGGTTTCCTGCATCAGGACGGCCCCTAACCCAACTGGGCTGGCGTCCACCACGACCTCCGTGCGTCGATGCGGGCGAAAGTACGCCATGACTCGGTCGTCGATGAGGGCGCTCTTGACTGCCTGAAATGCCAGATCTTCCTTGGCAGACCAGGTCCATGGTTGGCCCGCTTTCGTGAGGACACGGAGTGGCTCGGACAGAGATGCGAGGTTGGGGATGAACCGGCCACAGTATGTGGCCATTCCCAGGAAGCTTCGTACTTCAGTGGCCGAGGTAGGTCTCGGGGCAGATCGAATGGCCTCTGCTTTCTTCGGGTCTACACGCAGCCCGTCCCTGGAGAAGATGTATCCGAAGAAGTCCACTGACTCCTGATAGAACGAACATTTGGATCTCCATTGTCTGCCAGTCGCTGCAGGGTGGCTCGGAGGTGCGTGTGGTGTTCCTCGAGTGTCTTGGAGAACACAAGGATGTCGTCACTTAAGTTTATTACACCTGGTAGTCCGGAGAGCGTCTCCCTTATTGCGTTTTGGAACATCTCCGCTGCTGACAAGACTCCAAAACTCAATCTCTTGTAGCGACGTAGCCCAACGTGAGTGGAAAACGTTGTGATGTTCCGGCTGTCGGGGTGAAGTTCCAGCTGGTGATACCCCGCATTGAGGTCCAGTTTGGTGAACCATTTGGCGCCATTCAGGTCGGCAACGATGTCGTCCATCGTAGGCGTAAGGTGTCGCTCCCTCTTTACGGCCTTGTTTGGCAGGCGCATGTCGACGCATAATCGAATGGCCCCCGGCTGCTTTGGTTTTGGGGCGACGATGAGGGGGGACACCCACGGGGTGGGGCCTGACACTTTTTGTATCACCCCCAGGTCTTCAAGCTTTCTTAGTTCTTCCTCCACCTGCGGCCGCAGGTGGAACGGCACCTTCCGGTGTCTTAGCGCCATTGGCCGGACTGTCGAATCCACGTGCAACTTAAACGTCTTCCCCCTTCAGGCATCCCAGGCCTTCAAATAACATGGGGAAACCTTTGAGCATCTCTCGTGCGTGTAGATCGTGTACTTGATTAGCAAAAAACACAAGTTCCAGGTCTTCTGCGTGTGGCAACTGAGGAGGGTGCCCCTTCTCCCTTCGGTGACATGGAATTTCGTGCTCAGGCTCCGGCCGTCACTGGTGACGTCGACCTCCATGACTCCTCGTAGAGGGAGCGGCTCGTCACTGTCATACGTGTATATCCTTGCTTTGGACGGTAGGAGTTGCGGGCGTGGCACTAGTTTCTCGTACTGGTCACTGTCCATTACGTTGACAGACGCTCCGGTGTCTATGAGGGCGCTTACTGGGAAACCTGCTACGGTGATACTGCACATGGGCGGCGGGCGGCGCGTGGACCCTTCTCTGCCAACGAATGACACAAAGAATACTTCATCTTCTTCCGTCCCATAGTCGAACCCTGGCGATGGGTTGTCAACTTGGTTATTTGGATCTTCTAGTGTCAGCTGTCGTACCGCCGTTGCAAACCCACGCGGGCCTGGGGTATTGCTCCGCCCTCTTCCGCTCCTGCAGACTTTGGCGAAGTGGTTGATTTTTCCACATTGCGAACACGTTTTCCCTCTTGCAAAACATTTTCCTCCTGGGGGGTGATCCATGCCGCAGTTGCCGCACGTGTTTTTTTGCGTAGGCCTCGCGACTCCTCTCGATTGTGGTGGGTGTCTGTGGACCACATCCACTCTCTCCTCCTTGACTGGGGGTGTCCGCTGTGATGTCGCGGGCCGATTCAGGGCCGCTTCCATTTCATCCGCCCGTGCGTTGGACAGTTCGTGAGACCTGGCGAGTACTAAAATTTCGTCGAGGGTGATGCCTGGCTGCCGCAGTACGAGGCGTCGTATCGAGACTGACCGGCAGCCTTGAATGAGCTGTGCGCGGATTTCCGCCCTCTGATCTGGCAGCGTACACGATGTTGCAAGCTTCCGTAGGCGGGCGTAGAAAACGTCTATGGTTTCGGCCTCTCCCTGTCTTGCTTGCCTGAGTTTGAACCATTCGAAATCCGGGTTGATTTGGGGATCAAAGTGGCGGTTCACAGCTGCGACCGCCCCGACGTAGTCGTGATCCTCCCCCTGTCCGGCAAGGTCTCGAACAGGTCGTACAACTCTGCTCCTCCATAGCACATGAGGAGTGATCCCTTCACTCTCCCGTCCCTCTCTCGCACTCCGATAAAGTAGTGGTCCAGACGACCAATCCAGGAACGCCACCGTGTCGCGGCAGTGGACGGGTCAGAGAGTTCACTGAAGGGCGGCAACGGGGCAGCCGTGCCATGACCGGGCGGAGCGGGAGCTTGTTGGGCGGCCTGTTGCAGAGCGGGGGCCGGTAGTGCGGCCTGCTGAGGGGCCGGTGCCACTGTGGGGGCACCCCCACCGTCGGCGGCCGGGTTGTTCATCTTCTATAGCTGGTGCTCCACAGCACAGACGACTCTTGGTTCTGGGAGAGGTGTGGCGATTACTGTAGCAGTCCCCCCACCAAACAGCAGGCCCAGCGCACGTGACGGTGGCGCTGGCGCAGGTATCACGACACAGGGTCTTCCCCCTGGCGTCTCCAGGCTGAGTGTGGTGTCTATGTATGGGCACTGGTGCGTTCTGGTGCTGGGCCAGAAGACGACTCCTAGGCTTGCCCCCGTTTTTTTTTTTCATTTCTTTTCAGCCTTCTCTGAGTGGGGGCTTCTCTTCCCCCTCCAGTGGCCACACGTACTGCTGTTCAGGCTGATACGCCGTTTTTCAGGCCTCACCGGCGGGCAGGCCGCAAGGGGCACAGGCAGGCTGAAGTGGTGCTCCTCGGGAATGCCCCTGCTCGCGAGGGTCGAGTTCTCCCTCGGTGCGATTTTTTTTTCCCCTCAGGACCCGCCGTGGTAGGCGCATAGCTTCACCCGCCGGCTCTATCACGTGGCAGTGGGAGCGCGGCCGAGCAGCAGCAGTGCGGGCCCTCGTGACTGGATGCGGCGCAACGCTGTGACAGGAGGGCGCTTGCTCGCACTCACGCGCAGGGTAGGCCTCACCTCATGCGCTGCTCCATGCGCAGCAGACAGCTCCGCTCTGATCACGCTCCCAGCAGAGGCGCGCATGCCGATGCGGCACACCCGGAGCCTGACGCGGCTCCTGTGAGGTAACTTCACGCGGGGTGGGCACCCGCTGCCAGTCCGGTTTGGCGCCACCAGCGCAGACTGCGCGAGTGCCGGGAGTGCGGGGACACAGGTACCGGGCAGCAACTGCGGAGGCGAGGCGTGGGACAGACCCACTCTCGTCGCCAGTGTAAAGTCTGGGGCTACAGGGCAGCACAGGACAGACTAGGCCGCAGGTTTGGGCCGTGACGTCATAGAAGGTACACCTACACAGTTGGCTAGTATTGGGCCAAAGACCCCGAGCGGTCTTGCGCCCCTTTATTTATGCCCTCGGGCGAGCCCGCCCTCGGGATGCGTGGGTGCGTGCATAAACGGGCCGGGTGGCTCCGTTACTACAGTTACGATCATTTGTTTTCGTTTCGTTTTAAGGTCATCGTTTATTTTCCTCGTTTACTTAACATTTATTTGCATTTATTAGAGACTCCCGTGAGGCTGTCATCGCTCGTTATCAGTGCTGATGGCACAGAGACGCTAGCTGACGTGCGCTAGCCAGCCAAATGGTGAGGTGAATTTCTAACCGTAGCTCTCCTCCGAGTGCGGCTGCTTCTGTCTGCCCCTGAGGAGGTGGCGGTGCCCATATGCTTGAGTAGGCGGGGCAACGGATAAGCCATCCAAGCAGTCCCTTAGGACGACAGCCGTCGTGCAGTGGATGCACTTTTTCTCTGAATATCAAGTGTTACACAACACCGGTTCAGTTTCACGGATCCCTTCCCAGCGGCGCGAACAGACACCGATTAACCTGCGTTTTTGTGAATGATAAACCGGCTCCGAGTCCTGACGTGACCAGCTCCACTTTCGGTTCATTTAACGCTATCCAATCAGCCTGTACAACGAAGGTGCCGTAACATCGGCCGAGTCCTGCGATTGGTTGGCGGCCTGATCCGAGAGGCGGGTAACCAATAGTTCGTGTCAGCCCACCCTGAGGCCAGGTGCGCCATTGGCTGAAGCCGAGGAACGTTTTCGCTGCTTTTTAAGATGTCGCTCCGGGAGTTGGGTGATCGGGAGGCGT
Source organism: Calotriton arnoldi (assembly GCA_963921515.1). Classification (NCBI taxonomy): domain Eukaryota; kingdom Metazoa; phylum Chordata; class Amphibia; order Caudata; family Salamandridae; genus Calotriton; species Calotriton arnoldi. The sequence continues at coordinate 1,076,514 of CAWUFW010003924.1, read as the reverse complement.
TGGGTCGGGGAGGGGGACATCGCCGAAGCCTCCGCCGGTCGAAACAGCAACAACACAGCAGAAAGGGAGGAGTGACAGCTGTCGCGATGGACATCCTTAAGTCGCTGGGGCATCCGGACGAGATATACAAGTTGCTTAAGTTCAAGATGGGGGGATGCTCCACTATAATGCCCAGGCTGGACTATGTAAGTAGACTCATACCCGTCTGCTCTTGTCACAGCTGTATATGCACCTGCCTCTTACACACCCCTCGCTGACAGGATGCTTCCATGTTGTCGTTTACCACAGGGCAGGTCACACGTTCGGTGTCACACATTTGAGCCAGTTCTTGCCTTTTATACAGGCATTCTTTGCTTTCTGCGACATATAGCTCAGTTTCACACATAAATATGGGTTTACATGCCTTTAAAATCAGAATGGGCAAAAGGCGCACACATAATTTGGGCCCAATGTATGTGTTGTAGCATAATATGAAGATGCGCAGGACACATATTGTTTCTCCAGCATGTTTACTTCAAGGTTATCGGTCAAATTCTGGTTGCGCTCTACACGGGGCCAGATTAGTCTTTCAGTTTCCAGCCTAATTCTAAAATCGGAGTAACTAAAGGATCACAAATATTAGGAACACTCCACAACCTAACACTTACTCTCCCGGCAAGTAGCCTTCGAACACCCTGAAGCCAAAGGAAAAGATACCTCCTTCATTTCATAAAGCACAACCCAACTCTATGGAAACTCCAAGTATAAACTGAGGCACACAAAAAAGGTTCACGAGATTACCACACACCTCCCCCGCTCACAAATAATCCAGATCATAGCACTTAGTCTATGAGACAGTTTGCAATAACACATTCCAGACCTGAAGACCTCCACAAAGGCGTAAACAAATTAGGGATAGAAATTACCCCGCACGATAAAAACTCACCGCTGCCCTACCTCCTTTTGGACCACTTTGAACAAAACCTGTTGTGAAAACGCAGTACAAACCCTTGGTCGCAGAGCTTTAATCTGGTCCACTAAAACTGCCCAGAAATACTGACACATTGACTGGCAGAACACTTCCAGACAATTGCTCGAATCCACCTTGACTCTAACATAAAGCTTCAAACCATTGCACTGGTCCACTTTGAAACCATGGCAGCAACAGTACATGCCCACCGGGACCAACCAGCAAGATCTGAAAGTTCAACCTCGATCCGCCAGTATCCTCAGTACGGGTTCATTTTCACTCTCCACCAGCATTAGTACAGAGACATTTTAACCCTCGGCACTGGTAGTACTGCTCTACTTTAAGCGACAATCAACCCAATAGGTAATCCTTCACTCTCCTGCACCTTTGTATTGTTTCAACCCGACCCACAGGACACTAATCATACTGTCTGTTAGATGAGCAACAAAGAAATAAGTACAGAAAAAAGACACTAAGTCCCTGATTACGAGTGGGCTGGTAAATTCCGACCCTTGCGTAAACCCCTGTTTTACACATGGGGTGAAATAAAAAATTTGGCTGCATTTAACACATCCTATATTTACCGTACCATGCGGATTTTGGTGCATTAAACACCAAAATCTGCATGTTATTCCCACAAATTTGTGATGGGTGTTATTTATTTCACGCAATATGTAATGTACCTGTGGTATCTCTATTTATCATGTGCGATAAATATCGCATCAACTTGTAATCAGGGCTTTAGCATTTACAGACTTCTGTGTCTGCACATTCCCGATAATATGCAAACAGTGCTTAATTTGTAAAAATGTAAGTGTCAGTGCCCTCTTCAGGAGGCCACTTTCACTTGCACCGCCCATTGCCGCTGCCAGTTACAATAATAACACCGCTACTAACCTTCACACTACTACAAATGGGATAATTTCAGATCCTAAAGCTGTAAGAATGGCTTTGGCTGCTTCTATTAGTCATTTTTAATGTGCATTGAATTAATAAACCGCTGTTGTTATGCTCGCCTCTAAATGAAACAAACCGCACCACCATGTGGCAGACTGTCAAAAGTGCTGGTGCCAAGCACTGGAAGCCACCGGCTCAAATTAAGCACTGCATGCAGCAAGGGATATACCCAGGGCCACTGGAAATATGTGATTTTGCGACCACCGCGTTTTGTTTGCGTAATTATTGATTTGCCACATAATCCATCCTATTCTGCATAATCTGCAGATTTTAACAAACAAAAAAAATAGTTTCTAGCTCAAACGGTTCAAATGTTACTAAAAGCGCAGCAACATGAGCTGCAGCGCAGTGGAAGGCCCTTTGCAAAGGTTGTCTGGGCACCTTTCTGTTGCTTATTTTTATATTTGGGTGTTCAACCGGTACTTATAAAGTGCAAACAATGCCCAAGCAGTGTTAACATGTGTAACAAGCATTTGCAATGCAATAGGTCTCGCATTTGCAAGAGTTTGTGCTATTGGCATTGTAAATGATAATGCCTTTTATTTATGTGTTTAAAAAACGTGCAAGCGCTGCGTGAACACCCCTTGCAGGTTTAGTAAACACAGAAATAAAGGCATTATCATTTACAATGACAATAGCTCAAACTTTGCAAATCCGAGACCTATTGCATTGCAATGCAATAGGTCTCGCATTCACACGATTTTGAGCTATTGGCATTGTAAATGACAATGCCTTCTATTTATGTTTTGGGTTTTAAAACATAAATACAAGGCATTGTTATTTATAATACTAATAGTTTTAAAAAAATGCAATGAACCTCACCATCTATACCAACAGAAAGGGTGCTTTAGATATGTCAGGTCAAAGAGCAAACGCCCCGACTGGCGCAGATGAAAGCACCTCAGATTACTGAACGGACAGCAACTTTACCTGAAAGCAGACATCGTTTGTCACAAAATGAAGGGACCCGTGCACACTTCGTGGTGTCTTGAATGAACATTAGACCCCCAATCTCTAGTTCTGTCTCCCGCTAACACTCTAAACGAGTCACGGTTCGTGTTAATGTTTATCGTACACCTTTTTCAAACTTCAGCAATATTTTGAATTTTATGTATAGCGAGGAGAGCGATCTTGCCTGAACTCTGCGGTTGTAAATTAGGTAAAGAGGTTACATAGAAGGTAGACCATTTCTCCTTCACGCCTGTACGCACATACTCTGTATTCAAATATGCTGCAACGTGTGTTTGCCTCGACGCCTCACCTGCGTTATCAGAGGCACAGTTATATTAGCTGGTTACAGGAAAATAACCTACACCCTGAGCTTAAATAAGGCGCTCACCGACGTCACGGAGCGCGAGGCGAGGAACTATCGTCAGGTTGAGATTACTGTAGTAATTAGGGATGATGACACACGTACAGTCACAATCTGTACAGACTCATACATGCACACGGACACATGCAAACACACGCTCAAACACCATGCACCCACACGCCACATAACACACACATTAACTACACGTACATACGGACCATCACAGACACACCCCAGGAACAAAAACACAAACCCAACAAGTAAACACACACGTACCACGCTCAAGAACCTGCACGATGTACACACACACATACTACATAAACACGACACACACTCTCACAAAGTTGTACGACAAATGAACACACCAGGCCCAGCATTCTTTGCCACCTAAGTGCTAGTGAACTACCTCAAAACGCCCACAGCTGTGCAGAGGGCAAGCACCAGACACCCTCGCAGAACCACACTATCTCCGCCCAAACAAAACGTGTACCCATGGCCCCCACTGTGTGGGTGTGTGACAGCGTGCGAGAGCCTGAGAGAGTGCGAGTGTGCAGCGTGCGAGTGAGTGTGTGACAGCGTGCGAGAGCCTGAGAGTGTGTGACTGCGTGCGAGAGCCTGAGAGTGCGAGTGTGTAACAGCGTGCGAGAGCCTGAGTGTGCGAGTGTGTGACAGCGTGCGAGAGCCTGAGAGTGTGTGAGTGCGAGTGCGCCCGGGTGTGCGAGAGCGCGCCTGGGTGTATTCTTATATGGACTTTCAGCCTCTTAAAAACATTCATGCAGGCACACCAGTCGTGGCCAGATTTGCATTGGCACCAACGGAAATGAACTAGCGCAAATCTCTCGCATTACAAATATCAGGACGCGCAGTTAATTTTTGGCAAAGCGCTAGCTACTCAATAAGTGTATTTAACGTGGAAGGGAATCCAACGTCAAATTATAAAGCTGCAAACCAAACCTTTTGAAGCGTGATACACAATACAGCAGGAAATCTGTCACGGGAACAGCTTGCGAGGGGCCGACGGGCGATGCTGACGTTATACAAAAAAAAGTAAATAGGAAAAATTAAAAAAAATGCAGCGCAGAGAGAATGGAGACAGCATTCTGGAAGTTAGAATAACAAGCACGGAATCGAAACCCGAACGCGGAATCGAAACCAGTGGTGCGCGCGCACCACAGAGGAGCGGGGGGAAGGGAGCGCGGCAGCGAGGCGAACGCGCGCTGCTGCGCGTGCTGGACACCGGTGGGAATGGGCGCGGCAAAGGCGGGACATGCGCCCGCCTTTGCCCAATTGCGTGCTGTCTTTCTTATAAAGACGCACGCAAAGCCCAATAGCCGGGGGAAAAACGAAAAGCACACGCACGAGCGTGTGCGATTCCTAAGTCAGCTTCTAAACCCCCTACATGAGGTCTCTCGCTGCGCACTGCAACGCTAGGCGCGAGACCTAAAAATGACAAGGTAATCAAGTAATACTATGATAAATGTGCAACATTATGCTGCATAGTTTGACTTTTCTTGCAGCATAATCTACTCAACCCTGACGCATAATTTAGCCCTCCCTCCCGCATAATTCTAGTGGTCCTGTATATACCCGGAAAAACATAAGCATGCTCACCATAACTTGAACAATAGCTAGACACTTGACATTGAATTTAAATTAACTACTCATGTGATATTGAAACTAACATCATGAAGGATCAGCTAATTAACATGGCTTAAAACAAACTGGTCTGGTTACAAATTAGAGATGCAGGACCCTCCAAAAATAAATATATTGTAATATTATTATGTTTAAAGGATGCAATGCAAGACTGTGCGGTGTGGGTGGGAGAACTCAAAACCGTAGCCGGGAGCTTGGGGGTGGAAGGTTTGAACATTTTTAAAAGGCCTGACGGGGAGCGGTTGGGAAGCAAGTGAACAAACTGGGGGCTGGGGGGGTTGTTAAGGTTGTAATTCAGAAAGTATGAGGATTTGAGGGGGAACAGCAAACGTGAGAGCAAAAACATGCACTGCACTGGAGTGCTGAAATGGAAAGAAAAAAGTAGTTCTCTGAATGTAAGGAATGATAGAAGACATCCAATCAAATTGATACTAAAAAAGGTATTCTTGAGGGGGGGATAAACGTAAGAAGGGGGAATGCTGTCAAATAACAAGCAAGTAAATTATAATGACAAAAAGCCAGCCAATAGTGATAATAGGCTGACACAAATCCCAGTGCAAGTATTCATATTTTCCATATTAAGTCTTCAATAACAGACAGCTAAAAGTGTCCGTAGGCGAGACTCAAAAGTTAATGCGACCACAAGCACCACTGTTCATATGACCTCACAGAGTACTCGGAAATGGTTTACAATCTAACGAGACAGAACACACTTGCTATTTTCACAACTACTTTATTTCTAGTTTCAGGCATATAAAAGAGGGCTGGATTTAAAGGGCAAGGTGTGACATGCTAGGAGCTGGAATGCCTGTTCCTCGATTAGTTTTTCCATATGCAGAAGGCCACAACTATTGGAAATCACCCGAGCAGCATGTTTTTTGTGAACTCATGCACTTGCCAGCATTCTGGCCTTTTTGCTGTGTGCCATACCATGCCCAGGATTTCATCAAAGCCTTGCTGCCATACGTGTCAGTAAATTACTCTAACTGCCGCAAGATCACACAAGGCAGCTGCTGCATCAGTCTACCTGAAAACAGTGAGAAAAGTGATCCACGTTTGCAGATCCTGCTATTATCCTAACATAGTGATGCTTCTTGCATAAACCTGTTATGAGTCTTATTACCCTCTTCACAAATGCCTTACAGAGCAGAATATCGCCTTCCTTGCAAAGTCTGCAATATCATGGACAGCTGGACCTCCAGGCAGACTTTCTGGCAGCCCTGGGACTCAAGGATGTATGGCACGCCCATAATCTGACTGAATGCCAATACACGTTCCTTTCAGGAGCCCATGGAAACCTCTCGAATCAACTATTTCCTCGCCCTGTCATTCCAATTCCCACACTTTTGAGAGGTCTGTCACCTGGCTAGGGGGATCTCCGACCATTTTCCTGTTTGAACGGCCTATGGGCAGCCTGACCGAAGTAACAACATCCGCATCATACTTAACCCCTGATACCTAAAAGTATCTCGCATATGCACTGGACTCCGTGAAGCCATGGAACGATACTTTGATGAAAACGACGTCTCGGTAGTATATCCGCGGACTCTCTAGGAGGCATAAAGGGTCAGGGCCTCTTGCTGATAGTGGGGTATAAGAAGGAAAAACGAGTCTGCCTGGAGACGTTGGAGTACGAAATTCAGGGACCGTAGGCAAGACTTACAGATACGAACCAAGGAGGCTTACACCACCAATTTATTTTAAAACAACAGGAGTACTGAGATACTGCTGCATAGGCCGCTAAATCTGCTCACTGGGCAATCCAACACCGCCTCTATGAGGTAGGTGATAGAGTGGAGAAACTCCTAGCCTGGCTTGACACAAAGGAGAGAGCTAACAGATGGGTGCTGAAACTCCAGACTATTGGAAGGAGGAGCTCATGAAAGGTAGACTGGAAATAGCACAAACCTTGGCGATATAGTATACACAGTTGTACTCCCTGCCGCTCACCGCATCAGTGGAAGTCCCTTGAGCTGCTTTTTGATATCCTGCTCCGAAGTCTCTCACTGACTGATAGAGAGCTACTGGAACAATAAGTCACTGAAAGCGAGATAGCCCAGGCAATGCGCGACCTGAACTGTGCAAACTCACAGGCTCTAAAGCCTTCCCCTTGCAAATGTTTATGGAAAGCTGTGAATTGGGCTCCCCGCCGGTGGATCAGTGACTGGCGATTATAGTTGCCATGCATCAAGAAGGCAAACCTGAAGACTGAGCTTCTTGTAGACCAATCTCCTTGCTAAAGGCAGAAGTTAAGATTCTGGCAAAATTACTGGCCTCTCGATTGGTCCAAGTGGTCCAAACGTTGGTTTATCCAGATCATCTGGATTCGTGCCGGGGACAAGTACCTTTCTCAATCTGTGTCATCTGCACGGGGTCCTTGTCTGCGTGCCTGAATTGGGTGAAGACGCACTTATGGCATTTGGTACAATTTAGTGGCCATACATGTTTGAAGTCCGGACTAGGATGGGCTTCGGCCCACGCTTCTTGCCGTGATTGCGGCTGCTCTAAACATCCTCTGGCCCAGGTGACTGTAAATGGTGGCACATCTCCAGTGTTCCAGCACGGACCGCGACCGGGTTGCCCACTTTCCCCATTGACATTCGCCTTAGTCCTGAACCCCCTAGCCGTCTGGATTAAGTATGATTCCCTTGATCAGGGGTTTGAGGTAGTCGGAGAACTGGAAGGACAGAATATCCTTGTATGCCAATGAGATCCTTCTATTCATTTCAGACCCTGTCCAATCACTCAATAGGAACCTCCATATACTGTTTTGTCTGTATTCTGGCTACAACATCAACTGGAACAAATCTTTAATTTACCTCCTCCCTGGTCAAGCCCCACTCCTCCCTAGGGACCTAGAGGCTCAGATTGTCGAAGACTGGTTTAGTTACCTGGGGATTTATGTCACCACAGATCCAGGCGTCTTCTAGGCATGCAACTTAGCTCCCCACTGGCGTGCCTGAGACGGGATGTCTTACACTGAAGAGCCCTGCCCTTGTCACTGCTTGGGAGAGCCGCTCTATTTAAAATAATGGCATTGGCTCACTTTCTATATGCCCTCCAAAATACACCTTACCCAGTCCCAGCGTCCTACGTTCAAGACATCGATTGTATAACCGGTACACTGCTTTGGGATGGTGGGCTTCCGCGTATAGCCACCAAGAAACGAACTTGAGACCCGTACGACAGCAGGATAGCCCTGCCTGATATACAAAAATACTACTGGGTGGCGCAGCTCACTGTCATTAATCAGTAGGTCTACCACTCGCTAGAAGAGCCAGTATATCGCATGGATAGGCAGTTCATGCGGCCGGAAGGATACTTCTGGGCCATCTATGGGGGGGGGTCACGGGACGTGTCATTCCCGAGCCCAACTGCGACTACACTTGCTCTCTGGCATATTGCGCTGTGTGCTGTGAGACGGCGAGGAAAATTAACCCAGGCCTCACCTGTATGGGACACAGCCCAAATAGACACTGGGGACTCAAAGACGCTTTGAATGGGATCTAATTGGCCTGTCTAAGGTAGGAGACCTTTGGCCGCGGGGTGGGGGTGATTCCGTTTGCGGACTTACTGACTGAATACCAACTCTCCCCCAACAAGACCTACCGCTATTTGCAGGTCCGGCATGCACAACAGACGGCACTGGCAAAAGGAAAGGACCTCCCCAAATTGTACCCACTGGAGGACAGACTATTGACTGATCATATGCCCAGACGAGCAATCTCCCTCACTTACCGTAAGCTAATAAATAATTCTCCTTATACCCTGACAAGGCTGCAAAGCACTGGGAGAGAGACCTGGGGGCGGGCTGGAGGACGATGAATGGCCTGAAGCCTTGACGTCCCCCGTGAGGTGGCTACAGGTCTAGGTACCATCTAATCCAACTAAAATTCCTGCATAGATGCTCTACTATCCAAGTACAACTATGATGTAGATGGGGAGATTATCAACAACTTCATGTCGTAGAAACTGTGGCCAAGTAGGTATGTTTCTCCATATGATCTGGAGCAGCCGGATAATTCAGTAATACTGGCTATCCGTGACCATCTATGAATACTATATGCAGGAGTGATATGGAGGCAACTGCGAAGTGGTGCTTATTAAATGTTTGGAATGAGACTGACCTTCCCCTAATGGATCAGATCTGGACGAACCAGGGTTTTATGGTGACTAAATGTAATATCGCACGACTATGGAGGGCAGACCTGCCACCACAATTAGCTGATTGGAAAAAAGACATGGACTGGTGCATGTTTTCTGAAAGGGTAATCTGAGGGAAGGGGATGCCCAAAGAAATTGATACATTTTTTGGGGAAGTGGAACGACCACTGGGGGGTGCTTTGTCCCCCTATTGAAAGTACTGATTTTGATGTAAAGTGTTGAACATTAGATCTCATCTGAGGCCCTGTAACGTATCTGATCGAGGGGATTTAGCAGGCAGAGAGGGATTCTGATTTGTAGGATAATGTTATTGTGCTGCAGTGTATTATTATATTCCCTTTTCTTTTGGTCGAGATCTTTGTTTGCCTTTCTTCCGATGAAATCTTTTTAAAAGAAATAAAATGAAAAAGGTGGAGGCTATCTGTGCAAACGGAATAGTCAGAAGGATGACTAGATGCCTATGATAGCTGTAAGAGCGCCCTTTCTAGCTGCTCATACAAGTTAATTCGCCTCATCAGAAGCCCCCAAGCACTGTTCCCAGATGATCCAGTCATTGACGCATTACCATCAGGGACGAGATAGATGATGGACTAGTCTAGACTGTGACAGATCTTTCTTAGTGACTACCCCCAGCGGTGAGACTGTAAAGTTGGGAAATGGGGCTTGGGTTAAAGGGCCTTCGATCTACTCCAGACTAAGTTCTTTGTCCAGCTTTTCGCTAACCACTGTTGTATGCTTGGCAACTGATTTCAGGTTTTTGCTTGTTCTTTTTACTGCAGAAACTGTGTAAGAAATTTGAAACCCGCCTTTCTACATGTGACATCAGTATTGGGCATCCTCATTCCTATGGCAGCATACACCGGTATGCTAGCATTATGGGTGATGGAAACAATTGTCTGTCCCTGCCATTTCCAGTCCTTGTCCCAGGCACCTCAATTGCTGCGCCTTCACTGCATTTGGGTTTGTGTGCTTTCTTGCTAGCCGCTAAGTCTTGGTGATTCCATGATGTATTCTTTATGATATTTATTAGTTTATGCTGCTGTCTTGTGATTTGTGAATCACAATTCAAAGGTAATCCAGCTTCCGCGCACTGTCTCGTCCCCTCCATAAAATGTAAATATTCAGGCCAAAACTGCCAAATGAAGGACACCTAGATATTAAATTGTGCACCGGCATTCTGAATGAGTTCTTTCAACTTTTTACTCTAAAATCAGTAAATGGTTAGAGCATGCCAGACATTCCTAAAGAGGCAAGAGTTGTAAGCAGAATTATGTTCGCACCTCGGTGGTCATCCATCTCTTTCCTTTTATCCACTGCCTATCATCTATCCATCTTTGTTCTTCCATGCTCCCTTCTTTCATTTGTTTCTTTCCCCCAGCTCTATCATACTATTGTCTTGGATCGACCTTCTGTTTGGAGACCATTGTCTCTAATCAAAGTTAAAGGAGTGGCAAACTAAATTTTAAGGGTTTTATGGTTACCACATTTCCACTCAAGCAGCTAAAATGAGGGGTTCATGGCGCTCCTGATATCATCTCTGATTCCAATTATAAGGAGAGAATTTATCTTTTTTGTCACGTGGGACGCCTAATTCTCCCGAGAAGTACTGGCCTTCTGCGTGTTATTCAAGGGAGTCCTGCCTGCTTGAAAATCAGTTCATTTTTAATTATTTTCATTGTGAGCGCCACAATTTTCCCAATCTGTTCGCAAGGTTTAATTATTTTGTGTAGGTTTCTGTTTCAACTGTCAACAAATGGAGACATTTCTGCTGAAACCAGCTCTCCCGTGGGAGAAAGCTATTCTGACGTGTAAAGGAAAGACAAACTTACACAAGATAAAATTAACCCAATAACCTGGCCGTATGTAACGCCTAATGTTTACTCTTTTGTGTTGCGTGTGCTGGCAGAAAGAACTCTGAACCAATGGGCACTCGGTGTTTGCTGTAGAAAACACCCAAAAATAATCCTAAGCATTATTGATTGAGCTGGTGAGCTGAACTGCAGTTGGGTAACTTGGGATTGTCTCTATGCCTTGGAACCGGTGACCGTTGTATGCAACAGGGTCTCACCTACCCACCGCGTTCCATTATACGTTTTTGGGAAACTGTTCCCCCGTAGCATGCTGTTGACACCTGATACTGAAATATACTCGAGTGGTTTCCATAAGAGATTTAGTGGTCTCTGTTCTACAGCGTGAAGTGTGTACCCTACCCCCTTCTATCTTCTCACAAGCTGCTCTACATCCAAGTACAGAAGGTGTAACACCCTCTTTGTCCCCTGCCAGGTGTCTGCAATATTCTAAGTGCTGCACCCCCCCTCCCCATTTCCACTCCCCCCCTCCCCATTTCCACTCCCCCCTCCCCATTTCCACTCCCCCCTCCCCATTTCCACTGCCCCCCCTCCCCATTTCCACTGCCCCCCCTCCCCATTTCCACTGCCCCCCCTCCCCATCTCCACTGCCCCCCTCCCCATCTCCACTGCCCCCTCCCCATCTCCACTGCCCCCTCCCCATCTCCACTGCCCCCTCCCCATCTCCACTGCCCCCCTCCCCATCTCCACTGCCCCCCCTCCCCATCTCCACTGCCCCCCCTCCCCATCTCCACTGCCCCCCTCCCCATCTCCACTGCCCCCCCTCCCCATCTCCACTGCCCCCCCTCCCCATCTCCACTCCCCCCTTCTCCCCCTCCCCATCTCCACTCCCCCTCCCCATCTCCACTCCCCCCTCCCCATCTCCACTCCCCCTCCCCATCTCCACTCCCCCTCCCCATCTCCACTCCCCCTCCCCATCTCCACTCCCCCCTCCCCATCTCCACTCCCCCTCCCCATCTCCACTCCCCCCTCCCCATCTCCACTGCCCCCCCTCCCCATCTCCACTGCCCCCCCTCCCCATCTCCACTGCCCCCCTATCCCATCTCCACTGCCCCCTCCCCATCTCCACTCCCCCTCCCCATCTCCACTCCCCCTCCCCCTCCCCATCTCCACTCCCCCCTCCCCCCTCCCCATCTCCACTCCCCCTCCCCATCTCCACTCCCCCTCCCCATCTCCACTCCCCCTCCCCATCTCCACTCCCCCTCCCCATCTCCACTCCCCCCATCTCCACTCCCCCTCCCCATCTCCACTCCCCCTCCCCATCTCCACTCCCCCATCTCCACTCCCCCTCCCCACTCCCCCTCCCCATCTCCACTCCCCCTCCCCATCTCCACTCCCCCTCCCCATCTCCACTCCCCCCCTCCCCATCTCCACTCCCCCTCCCCATCTCCACTCCCCCTCCCCATCTCCACCCCCTCTCCATCTCCACTCCCCCCTCCCCATCTCCACTCCCCCTCCCCATCTCCACTCCCCCCTCCCCCATCGCCACTCCCCCTCCCCATCTCCACTCCCCCTCCACTCCACCCCTCCCCATCTCCCCATCTCCACTCTCCCCCATCTCCACTCTCCCCCTCCCCACTCTCCCCCTCCCCCTCCCCATATCTCCACTCCCCCATATCTCCACTCCCCCATATCTCCACTCCCCCCATATCTCCACTCCCCCCATATCTCCACTCCCCCCCATATCTCCACTCCCCCCCCATCTCCACTCCCCCTCCCCATCTCCACTCCCCTCCCCATCTCCACTCCCCCTCCCCATCTCCACTCTCCCTCCCCATCTCCACTCTCCCCCTCCCCATCTCCACTCTCCCCCTCCCCATATCTCCCCTCCCCATATCTCCACTCCCCCCCATATCTCCACTCCCCCCCATATCTCCACTCCCCCCCATATCTCCACTCCCCCCCATATCTCCACTCCCCCCCATATCTCCACTCCCCCCTCCCCATCTCCACTCCCCCCCTCCCCATCTCCACTCCCCTCCCCATCTCCACTCCCCCCCTCCCCATCTCCACTCCCCCCTCCCCATCTCCACTCCCCCCTCCCCATCTCCACTCCCCCCTCCCCATCGCCACTCTCCCCCCCTCCCCATCTCCACTCTCCCCCTCCCCATCTCCACTCTCCCCCCTCCCCATCTCCACTCTCCCCCCTCCCCATCTCCACTCTCCCCCCTCCCCATCTCCACTCCCCCCCGCCCCCCAATCTCCACTCCCCCTCCCCCCATCTCCACTCCCCTCCCCCCCATCTCCACTCCCCCTCCCCTTTTGTTAGCACCTAGGCTTTCGGGGTGGGTTGAGCATTGCGGGTTGTGCTAGTGGGAGAAAGGCTTTTGTTTTTTTGCAGCTCCATATAGCGCGAATTGGACCCGAAGATATCGGAGCACTAATTACATTACACCAGGTCGCATTCATTTTTTAGGGACGGGGAGATTAAGCGGTTTGCCAGGATGTTGAGCCGACGCCGGGACTGGGATCTGGCTCCCCAGTTTCATAGTGTCCAACTCTGACCTTAACGTCACAGCCTCTCCCGTGCTTCTCCAATGAACGGCTCTAAACAATGCCCCTGGTGTCCTGTATACTTTCTTGATTCCTCTATAAATGCTTTCACACGTCAGTAAAGGGAGGAGGTTTCCAGTCCTATGCGTATATATTCTACACAGGATTGTAACGTTTTGGAAGCCGAGCATGTCCAGAACAACAGTGGGCAAAGCTGGGATAATGGTGTCTTGAATTATAAGTTATCTTCAAATGATATGGATAGTGCTGTGAGGTTACCAGGTAACTACATCAATCACCAGGAGGCACTTTTTTCAGTCCTGGGCTGCTAAAAAAACAAAACTCGGGCGTTCTGAGAGCTGTAGTAGTTTAAGCACTTAATACCTGTTATTCTGTATTCCAAGCCTATAGAAGGGCCTTCTCAGTGTGCTTCGAGTTACTGCCACTTATTACAGTATTTTGCCTTTAGTGTATTTTGTACCCCATGTATCATATATTTTGTACCCCATGTACCCCCTGTTGAATCCACGCCCTCTCTACTACCTCAAGGAAGTTCTTCCACTATAGGAAATTCTGTACTCCAAGCCTATAGAAGCGCCTTCCCAGTGTGTCATGTGTGACTGCCATTTATTGCAGTATTATACCTCCATTTGTATTTGGTATCCCATGTTTCATGCACATCTGTCACTTTTTCCTATTGGAACTCATTCCTCTTTTGTATTTGGTTTGTTTGTTTTTGCACAATTGTCACTTTTTCCTCATGCAATGTAACGCTTGTCTTTGTATTATGCTCATTTGTATCCTCCTCCTTATGTAATGTTGCTGATCCTGTTGCGAAGCGCTCTGACACCCTCGGGTAAAGTCCGCGCTATATAAAAACGCATAAATAAATAAATACCGCACTGCCTTGTTTCAGCAGATTCGAATCTTGCTGTAAAGTGTTTTGTTGCCGCTGTCTTTGGTTTGTTCCAAGTGTGTTCTGATAGCGTACCAGTACACCGGGGGTTAAGGAGTTTCCTCGGCTGCCTCCAGGCGGCAGTCCGCTGTCTACTCCGAGCTTTAGGGGCGGGGAGGGGAAGGTGCTTGTTGTTCGCTTGCAGGAGGGCGTGAGTCGTGTGTTTATGTGATTGTCTGTCGATCACCCCCCACCGTGCAGAGGGGGTCCCGGCTGTGTGCGCGCGCGACCTCGTCGCGACCCCCACACCTCGCGAGGCCATGGAGAGCCCCCCGCTGGAGGGCCAGTACCCCCTCAGTCTGTGTGCTTGAGGCCTGAAGAAGGCTGCCATTGTTGGGCTCATGGCCAGCGCCAACTGTAAAGTGGCGGCGTCGCTCTTCAAGCGCTCCCTCGCCCTGTCCCCGGCCCAGAAGCCCAGCAGCCATCGGTCCCTGCTGGGCCTGCCCCGGCTGCAGGAGCGGGGCCTGAGGGAGAGCAGGGTCGTGCATAAGTGCGTGCCTTTGCAGGCAGCCGCAGCCTCCCGCATTCACCCTGTGACTTTCCTCTCCCAGGACTCCATGAGCGACAGCCTGAAAGTTTGTTACAAGTACCTGAACGAGACCAGCAGGAGCTTTGCAGCGGTGATCCAGGCGCTAGACGGCGAGCTGCGGTGAGTACTGTACTTCTGCATACTCTGTCCAAGAGCTTTCATTTAAAATGCGGGTGTCTGTGCGAGTTATACGTACTTGTTTGGGTGTGTGAGGTGCAACTCTTGTTTAACAGTTGCTGCAGTACTTTTTAAGAACGTGGTATTGTTGTGGAGTGGAACATTGAATCACACTAAGTAGCAAGTTACTGATATCCAGGCATGACTAGAAACAAAAGTTTATGTCGTTGTTGAAAAGTACGTATGTTTTTTTGCAATATTTTTTTATATCTAAAGACATAGATATGTATGTCACTGTTTAGGACTTTAAGCGTAAGTTAATTCGTTATTCTTATTTTATTTAGCGTTTTATAAAGCGTGAACATGACCCATGGGTGTCAGAGCGCTGTACATAAACATGTGCAGACATTAAATATCGGGTTTTGCAAGTGAATGCGTTCCAAAATATTCAAAATTACTCTACGTAAGAAATCGGCATCTGGGAGAAGATATTCAACCCCCCTTGATCCCATATGCGGGATGTAGATAGATGATAGATGCACGAATGTTGAAGTAGCATAGTTTCCTTTGGGGAAGGATGGTGGCGGGGGCCTCTAAGAGGAATACCTCTATAGTGCAATCTATGCTCCTGACTAACCAGCAGTGGAATTTGTGTGTAATCTGCATTTATTTATTGCAGTCCCAAGGTATTTGGTGGAAATTTGAGTTGGCCAATCCACATCAGGTACTTTCATCCCTAGCATTTCGAAAATAATTATTGATACGTTCAGGAGTGAAGTGAATTCATTGGACCCTAGCATTTCTAGATATTTGGGAAGCTCTTGTAAGGATTCTTTCCCCTGTGATCTCCTCCGATATTCTGCCCATATCTCCCTCCCATTTGGCCTTGAGTTCTGGTGGCCATCCCCTTAGCTTTTGCACAAATGCTCTGTGGATCTGCGACGCAGCTTTATCTGAAATGGAATACACGTAATGCATGTCATAACTGAACTGGTATGAGAACAATATTTCTGTTTGTAAATTAATGAAATTTGTAAGCTCTTCGGTTGTACATGACAACAAGTGTGTATGTATGTACGTTTGGAATAAAGGTTGAACGTGAAATAGTGGTTGTAAACATGGGGTGAAATAATGGTTGCAAAGGAGTACCGATCTCATTAAATAGAGCTCAAGCACCCTAAACAAATGCTACCAGGGGATAAGGGAGTGAGCTAAGCTACTGTATGAAACGGACACAGTTTCGAGGGAGGGCGGTCAGGTAATGAAACTTTTAAAATCAGTAAGATAAGGGGAGCTGGTTGTTGGGCGTGTTCCAGGATAACAGGTCAAGTAACTCAAATGATCTGAGCACAGGGTTAATCAGATGGAGGTTAATGACGGTAATAGGAGGATTGTAAATGTAGATGGGGCACCAGAGTTGTGCCATTACTGACTGAGTTATTGATCTCTACTCTTGAAGGCGAGCCTGCTGACGTCATTAGACAGGGTGAACCATGTAGTGCTAGTGTATCGTCTCGCCAGCCTGTGATTAAAGGACAGACCCGAGTTAGTTCAGTCCTTTGTGTAGGATCCTTTCTCGGGGGTAGACCTACCATCTTTCATGCGGACATGTGTTATTTAACACTATGGAATTCCCAAAGCTCCTTCTTGGCACCTTTGTTCTGATGGGTATTTCTAACTGCAGATTCTTCTCTTTCTGAAGTACACACAGATGCCAGATTGGATGCAGAGACTTTTTCTTCAGCAATTGCCTCCTGTGGCAGCAGGTGTTGTCGTGCTGCTCAACGTATGGTCTGGCCCATCCCGTAAGTGACATCGGGCCACCATATGACCACTGCTTCCGTGTGTCAATATTAGTTCCTTTCTTTCTGCGCCTTCCACTGCAGATCCAGAGCTTGCTCCCTCACTTCTGTTCACCTGGCAGAAAACTTTTTCAAAATGTTTTCCGGTGTGCAAGGAACATGTCTCCTTTTAAAACGACCTGTGAGGACTGTCACAAACAGATGTCCGTGACGCAGATTGTTGATACTCCCGCGGATCTCTTTGGCATGCCTGGGGACCCTATGAATCTAAGGGGTCCTCCAGTTGGGTTACAGGCCAGCTGGCTGATTTTTCCCAGAGGCCGACTGTGCCTTTTAAGTCTACCCCGGCACCAGGGCCAACAGGACACTGTAGGCGCCGAGACTGATGCCGGTTCCCCATGTGTATATATCAGTGCTGGAATTGGAGCCAAAAGTCCTTTTGACTCGAAAGCAAATCCACTGTGAAATCGTTCGAAATCGCAACCCCAACATTCAGTCCAACCTCAATCAGGTTCTGATACGCTTTCCTTAGACTCCCTTTTTTTTTTTCTCCCCTTTCCCAACGTGTGTGCTCAGATAGGCCTATTTTTTCCTTCCCCAGCCTGCTTTCATGGGTGTATTTTCCTTTACCTAGCCTGCCCTAATAGTTGCAGCGGTGCTCACTTTGTTACTGACTCACATTGACTAATCAAAGAGGATTTGCCTTTGCCTCCCTTTGTGTATGTTTTTCCTGCAGGGACTCCAGAAATGCTGTGGTGCTTCCGGTACTATGTACTCCTCGCAGAGGCCACAGCAGTTCAGTCCGTGGAGCACAGCTTTCGTTCTGTTGCCATAGGATGTATGTCACAGAATATAACATTAAACAGGCCACAAACCAGGGCCAGCCTTCCTTTCTTTTCACTGCACGGTGCACTATACAGAACTCTGTGCACAACTCTACACCTTCTCCTAACAGCCCCATAGACGCTCACTGTGTGTTTTGTGGCCGTGCCATTAGTGTTTTAGCCTCCTAGTTATGGATTGCTTCAGCTTTTTACCTGCAATACAGCAGTGAAGCTCCCAATGGACAAACAAATCTCAAATAACCATCTTTTTGTGCTAAAATTCTTACTTTCTGGTGCAGTGTATTCTTTAATTACTCAAATAAAAGAGAGAGGGACCCAACAGCCAAAGGAGAAGGGTACCAGAAAAGACCTAAGTCATAATAAAAAAACCTTTGGGTCAATACATACTGCACAAATCACACTTTCACATGAAACCTCAATCACCTATATGATGACAGTGGACAAAAAGACAATATAATCAAAGTAAGCAAAACTTATTATCAAAAATACAGATTTATTCTACAAATTTATTCAAATAACAATAAGCAATCAATCACAGATAATTAAAATCATCTAATCCCTATCTAGACTATAACATAAAACCATAAAAATAGAGACCTAACAAAAACATAAATATTATCATACTAAATAAAAGCTTGTAAATGTGAAATACTCAACAGAATTGGGAAAACAAGTAGGGAAAATAATTCCAAATCACAGAAAAGTGCCACTAAATCTGCAACAAATCAATTGTAAACATTAAAAAACATTAATTCATATGTTGTATCTAATACAATTGCCCGCATAGATTTAAGTAGACTTTTCTTCTCAGAGCATCGACGCGTTTCGGTGGGCACTATTTTATGGCCATCACCTTCTTCAGGACAAAACATATAATTCCCAATCAAGATATATAAAAAACCTGTAAAAAATAAACAGGACAGCATAAAATTAACCACAAAATTATTTGATACATCGTCTCATTGTCCAACAGCCAACACAACGGTGACACTATGTAGGTTTCCACATCCATACTCACAAAACATACATTTCTTACTAAAAACATATTGTCTCCAATTGAATACTTAAAACCATCTTAAAACAGCTAACACGGCTGGCACAGAGTAAGGACTAGACAGCCACAGTTTCTGTATAGGAGGACCCAATATCCTTCTCTTTTTATCTATTCATATGACAATCCTATATACATAGTTTACACAGTGATTATCTAAATATATTGCATTAAAATTAATATTACCTCAG
The DNA here is from genome assembly GCA_963921515.1 of Calotriton arnoldi. Taxonomy (NCBI): domain Eukaryota; kingdom Metazoa; phylum Chordata; class Amphibia; order Caudata; family Salamandridae; genus Calotriton; species Calotriton arnoldi. The sequence continues at coordinate 1,057,625 of CAWUFW010003924.1, read as the reverse complement.
CTGATATATCAAATGGGCATAAAAACCTCGAAATGCACACAGCCAACTGGTGATTCCAGTACCTATATACAAAGGGAGATATAACCCTAATTATTAATTTCGGTGGCATTGTTAGTAATATAGCCCTTTCCTTTAAAGAAAAATATTAATCAATTACCCAATGGAGATCAAAAAATTGATCACCTCCAATAAATCGGGCTGTTAATGCAACGTCCTTTTCATAGGTTCAATCAATCGCAGATGCCTCAAAACACTTCTGTTATGCAGTCTAATCACCCGAGATGTTGTGAAGATACCGCAATCTGCAAATATATATAGACAATTAGGCACTATACTAAAATGAGTACCAACCCATAAGCAGCCCATTCCACACACCCCAATATTGACATTGGGCATTCGTAATTTAATACAAGTCAAATGAATACATTCATCAAAATGGCGGTCATATAGTAAAAATTATATGCAGAAAGTATATACGTAACACATATCCTTCCAAACGACTCTCAACTGAACTTAGGACTTTCAAACACTACTAATATTGTCCCTTTCTATTAAGCATTCGGGAAAACCCACGATGCAAAGTTTAGTAGTCTCACAACAGAAAGTTTGTGAGACTACTAAACTTTGCATCGTGCCCATTTGATATATCAGCTGAGGTAATATTAATTTTATTGCAATATATTTAGATAATCACTGTGTAAACTATGTATATAGGATTGTCATATGAATAGATAAAAAGAGAAGGATATTGGGTCCTCATATACAGAAACTGTGGCTGTCTAGTCCTTACTCTGTGCCAGCCGTGTTAGCTGTTTTAAGATGGTTTTAAGTATTCAATTGGAGACAATATGTTTTTAGTAAGAAATGTATGTTTTGTGAGTATGGATGTGGAAACCTACATAGTGTCACCGTTGTGTTGGCTGTTGGACAATGAGACGATGTATCAAATAATTTTGTGGTTAATTTGATGTTGTCCTGTTTATTTTTTACAGGTTTTTTATATATCTTGATTGGGAATTATGTTTCTCCTGAAGAAGGTGATGGCCATAAAATAGTGCCCACCGAAACGCGTCGATGCTCTGAGAAGAAAAGTCTACTTAAATCTATGCGGGCAATTGTATTAGATACAACATATGAATTAATGTTTTTTTAATGTTTACAATTGATTTGTTGCAGATTTAGTGGCACTTTTCTGTGATTTGGAATTATTTTCCCTACTTGTTTTCCCAATTCTGTTGAGTATTTCACATTTACAAGCTTTTATTTAGTATGATAATATTTGTTTTTGTTAGGTCTCTATTTTTATGGTTTTGTTATAGTCTAGATAGGGATTAGATGATTTTAATTATCTGTGATTGATTGCTTATTGTTATTTGAATAAATTTGTAGAATAAATCTGTATTTTTGATAATAAGTTTTGCTTACTTTTTTGATTATATTGTCTTTTTGTCCACTGTCATCATATAGGTGATTGAGGTTTCATGTGAAAGTGTGATTTGTGCAGTATGTATTGACCCAAAGGTTTTTTTTTTATGACTTGGGTTTATTCTTTAATTACTCCAGTTGTCTACATTTTAATCTAGTGCCATGAGACCCATGGCTTTTTAAGGAGGTGCTATGGATACCCACCCTATATCAGATGCCAGGATGTTCACCTTGAGTCACAAATGGCGTGCTTGGGCCAGGGAAGTGCACCATATACAAAGCATGGCTAGTAACGGTCTGAATTCTATGGAAGGGCCATTTATATTATATGGGGCCATCACTGCAACATAAACGACCCCAGTCATGTTGGGGACACTGACAAATGCAAGAAGGGTCCCGGTATGTTAGACGTGGCCATCAGATGCTATATGTTACTATCTTCTAATAGCACTAGATACTAGCAGTGGCCACCAGTTGTCAGTTATGTCTAGTGTATGTTGGGGATGGACCCCATAGTGTGGGGTGGCCAAACAGGAGCACTGTGACCACTAGATGCCAGGGAGGAATACCGTCTGATTGAAACACACTGTGTCCCACCACAAATAATTGCTTTCATCCCATAAGTACATGCGCACACAGACCTATGCAGACCAATGCGTATGCCCCTAGACATGCATATGTGTGCTATGTGAAGCCATACTATATTACCTACGCACAAACACCCACACTCGAGCTTTTACTGTCATGGTCTGAAGCTTTGCGCAGTCTCCTGCTGCAGTATGCAGAGGCAGTGCTACAGAACTTCAGTTTCTGGCGGGGATCAGTGACCATGAGGAGAAGCCTAGGCTGCTCCATATATAATGTATTTAAACTTTAGAAAACCCTTTAGTTTAATGTCCCTTTCTTGACATTGGCTGAAGTGTTAAATCTATCTTCACATTCCAAAGTTGCTTGAAATTTGTCATGGCTTTGGGCTTCATCAGATTCAGCTCTGTATTACTATTGTTTCCCCAAGATTGCTGTCTGAGCTATAACATTGTAGGTCTGGCTTTAGCCAAGACATTTTTGTTTTTGATGATTTTTTCTTTAAATAAAAAATGTACTTACTAAGAGGGGCTTCCAGTCAGCCCTCTTAATCTATTGCTCTGGTCATTTGTCATTCTTATTTTGGTTTTCATTGCCACACTTGCAACATGGCTTGTTGATCAGCCTACTTCTTCTTTCTCTGTGACAATTTTTTTCTTTCTCTGTGAGTGACTGCATTCTTCCCAAGCACAATGTCGTGACGAAATACCCATATAGAAAGTAGTTCCTTTCAATGCCAGGGACTTATGGGCCAGTGTGAGCTATTTAATCTGTCTGTGTGTATTGTATTGTAATTGCATTTATATAGCGCTTACTACCCCTGACGAGGCGTCGAAGTGCTTCGGCGAGTAGCACGCTACTCTGGAACCCATAAAGGATTATTGTTGAATTAGTATATTGAAATATGAAAGTAATTTGAGTTGTGGATAGGTTAGTCAGTTATTTGGATTCAGAAGGCTAGCGGAAGGATAGAAGAGGGCAAAATGTTTGCATTTATATAGCGCTTGTTACCCCTGATGGGGTGTTGAAGCGCTTTTTTTGCGAGTAGCACGCTACTCCTGAACCCATAAAGGATTAGTGTTGAATTAGTATAGTGAAATATGAAAGTCAATTGAATGGTGGATATGTTGTTCAGTTATTTGGATAGAGAAGGGTAGCAGAGGGATTGAAGAGGGAAAGAGGTTTGCATTTATATAGCGCTTGCTACCCCTGATCGGGTGTTGAAGCGCTTTTTCGGTGAGTAGCACACTACTCTGGAACCCATAAAGGAATAGTGGTGAATTAGTATAGTGAAATATGAAATTTGAGAAGTGGACATGTTAGTCTGTTATTTTGTTTATAAAGGATAGTGGATGGATAGAAGAGTGAAGGATTTAGACTTTTTGTGTGTTTGTTTTGGAGGTCATAGCAGTAGGAGGAGGCTTGGGATGAGTAAAAAGGGATATGGAGGGGAAGAGTTTAGAAAGGCTTGTTTTGGGGGATCGGTATAGTAAAAGAGGTGTCAGATGATGCAAGTATGAGTAGAGTAGGGGATAGTCTAGAAAGGGTCATTTTGGGGATCATAGTAGGGGTATGGGGTTTGGGATGAATGAGAGAGTGGATGTAGAGGATATATTGATAGAGGTATAGGGTAGTGCATTGGAAAGAGTAGTAGAAAGAAGTTTGAGATGAGTCAGAGTTGGGGTAGAAGATATATTGAGAGGTATAGGGTGAGAAATAGGGTAGTGCATTGGACATGCTGAATTAGAAGAAAGTAATAAATCTATAGATCCAGAAGTACATGGAAAGTATAGAGATGCATAAAGGAGGTAAGTATATGTAGATTAAAGATATTGATAGAGGTATAGGATGAGAAATAGGGTAGTGCATTGAATATGCTTTTTTAGGAGAAAGTAATAAATATATAGATACCAAGTACATGGAAGGTATATCGCTGCATAAAGGAAGTAAGTATATGTAGATTTAAAATGCATTAGATAAACTCAGGTTTTCAAGTGTTGTTGTACTAAAAAATTTATTTTATCTATTTTTTTAAAACAATTATTCTATATGTTTATACAAAGCAATACACATATATAGGTACATATCTATAGTACAAATAAATGCTTATATACAGAGGGATAGGCTGTATATTTCTAAGAGCCAATTCTTGAGTAGTTTTCTGAAGATAAGGTGGTTGTCCGTGGATCTTATGTTGGGGGTAAAGAGTTCCATAGTTTGGCTGCTTGAACAGAGAAGGATGTGCCACCCATGTTTTTTTCTTGTATCTTGGGATTTTGAGGCGAGGTGCCACTCTAGAGCGGAGGTTCCTTTGTCGAATGTGTTTAGTGATTTTATTCCTGATGAAGAGCGGTCCCATTCCATGTATCGCTTTGTGGGTGATACAAAGCAGCTTAAACGTGGATCTTCTAGCAACCGGTAACCAATGCAGGGCTTTCAAGGCAGATGAGATGTGGTCTCGTGGTTTGATATGCAAGAGTAGTCTGGCAGCCGAGTTCTGAATCCGTTGTAGTCTTTTCATGGTCGTTAAAGGTGATCCGTGGTAGAGGCTATTGGCGTAATCGAGTTTGGACAGAACAAGGGAGATGGTAGCTTGGACCTTGTGTGGAGATCCCAAATGGGGGAAGATTTGTCGCAGAGTTTTTATAGTGACAAAGCTTGATCTTGCTAGTTTGTCCACTTGGGGATTCATAGATAGCTTGGAGTCCATGGTCATTCTGAGGTTTCTTACTTCCTTCGATACTTTAGGTGGTGATCCCAGTTCATCTGGCCAGACGGCAAGTGGGTCATAATGTTTCCAATCGCCACACATGAATATTTCCGTTTTGGAAGCATTCAATTTGAGATGGCTCCAAGTCATCCATTGATACACAGCTCTGAGACAACTGAAAATTTGCGAGTTTCCAATGTCTTTGGGGCATTCCAGTTGAAGGAGTATTTGTGTGTCATCTGCATAGTTGTATCATGAGAGGTGAAACTGATTGATCAGTACCTGTAATGACTTCATGTAGATGTTGAAAAGCATGGGTGAGATGATAGAGCCTTGAGGGACCCCGGCTTTTGTTGAGTATGGTTTTGACGAGAAAGGTGGGGTAATGATAACATTAGTTCTGTTTCGAAGGTAGGACGCGATCCAGTCTAGGGCAGTCCCTTTTATGCTGGCTTCATAGAGTCTTTGTATCTGAGTGTCCTGGTCAGCCGTGTGAAAGGCAGCCGAGAGGTCCAAGAGGAGTAGCGCAGCAACCCTGTTGCGATCAACTTTGTTCTTCATTTCATCCCACATGGCAAGGAGGGCAGATTCTGTGCCTCTTCCCGGACGGAATCCCGTTTGTATGTCAAAGTATGGCATTCTCTTCAATGAATTGTGACATCTCGGCGAACGCTGCTCTTTCTATCAGTTTGCCCAGGAAAGGTCGATTTGTAATGGGCCTGTAGTTGTCAGGGATTCAGCGGGTCCAAGTTTTTCTTCAGTAAAGGGCGTATGTATGACTTTTTGAGTTCTTCTGGAAATATTCTGTGTTTTTTTTTTTTTTTTTTAACGTAAAGTTTCTGAGGGCTTAGCAGTTTCCCATACACTGCTTCAAGCCCCCGCTTAGTGTGTCACAACCCTCATTCACTGTTTGCAGGAGCGGCCATGTTGCAAAATAGGTTTTACCCCATTCCAAAATGGCTGCCCTTGCATGTACAAGGCGCGGATAGCCACCGTTTAGTGTTTTTGTAAAACTTGAAAAAACATTAAAGACAGTTGTTTCCACATGAGCACCGCTACACACAAAAGGGCACCTGTTTTTAATGTGTGTATAAAAAAAAAAAGTTTTGCAAGAACATTGAAAAAGGTAACACCATCATTGGCAATGCCAATGGGCTGGCAGCCAAAGCTAGACCTTTTGGGTCAGGAGGCTTAGCAAATTATTTTTGCAAATTGTAGTTGGCTTGAGCATCATATGTTCATGTGCGTTTGTGCACTCCTGTGTTTTTTTTTTTGTTTTTTTTTGCAGTTTAGTGTTTATCTCACCTGCAAAGCTATCCAGTTGCAGGGCCAACCTGTCAGTTACTCAGACATGTGCCATAATTAGGTCTGGCGTTGTGTAAGACTTTTTATTTTTATTAAAAAAATCTATATATAATCTACTTGCATATAGAGGCTCTTAGAAAGCCCTCTTCACCCATTGTTCTTTTGTCATTTACATATTTCCTCTGCCCACTACAGCATGGGGCAATGATCAGCCACTTGCCGACGTCATTGTAAATGACTACATTCTGTTCTAGCACAATGAGCACATCTGCACACAAAATAGTTATCTTCGGTGTCACAAACTGGTGTGACAATTGTTTTTTGAGAAATATTTTTTTATAGAAGTATTGGCAGGGCCATGCAGATCCCTCAACAATAAAGTTTTTAAGAAAACAGGAAAAATCAATCATTGGCTAAGCCAAAAGGCTGGCAACCAACGCCAGACCTTTTCGCTTTGCCAGTGTTTGTTGTAGGCTATAGGTTGCCACTGGGTAGTTATAGTTACGACTACATTTCCATAGGAAAAAACATTTTTTGTTTGGCTAATAACTTTAGAGCCGCTTGATGAATGGTCACTTAACTTTCCAAATGGAAAGTTCACCCACCTCAGCTCCTTCCCGGAAAGTTTCGGGTTGCTCTATTAAGTGGGGCCTGAGATAAAGGAGGGGGTCCCAAAACGTCTTTTCCCCCATGTAATTTTCCATTGGAAAATTGGACACTGCCACAATCAAAATGGCTTAATGGGATTACACCAAATTTGGTATAAAGCTAAATCTTGGTCCAGAAAGCATGCCTTTTGTGATTTGGTGTAAAACATTCAGTAGTTTTTGAGAAATACAGATTCAAATTTTTTTTGTATATATTACGCCGCAGTGGATCCAACAGATCTAAAGTGGAGATCTCATGTGCTGCGACCACGTAAACAAAGAATGCAGACATTTTAGTCCCTTGTCCTAAAAAAAAAAACCCAAAGATGGCCAGTGATCGACAGTTAAAAACGGTGCGGAGAAAGCAACAGCACTGTATGCTGCCACTATATAGCTGCACTTGATGGTTATCAAGGCAGAAGCAAGCACCCACTCTGTTCCCCTCTCCCAGCGCAAGTCTGGGAAAGATTGAGCACACTAGGCCATTATTTTTTAGAAATACCTGTGGGCATCCAGGTTTCTCTCACACACTGATTCTCCTGCTGGTTTCCCTAACTGTAGCTCATCTGAATAAGGGTCATGTGAGATTTCACTCTTAGTGAAAAATATGACCTCTTATTAGCAAGCTACTCAGAATTTGAGGTATAGTGTAGGTGTGTTATCCACTTTCTAAATTTCCTTTACTATTTTTATTTTTCTCACCTAAATTCTCCAATGTTGCATTAGAGATGTCACTTTCTTTTCCCGTGACCCAGGTTTTCTTCTTAATCTTGAAAGAGGCTAAAATCCACAAGGCACCTATTAAAAAAATTGTTGGTTTGATTGTAAGTGGCTACCATTGGGGTTCCTGAGTAAGTTATATAAAGGGAGAGGATGTGGCCTAACGGTAGAGCGGCCGATCTTGAAGCTGAGGAGCCAGGATCGAGTCTGGCGGCAGGCTCAAACATCCTGTTCTGGGCAAATCACTTAATCTCCCCCTGTGTTAGAAATGGGATTTTTGGCAGGCTAGGGCATGTGCCAAAGCCAGGCAAAAACCACCACCCTAGTCAGGATAAGGGAGTTACACTCCTACAATAACCCCTGCTCACCCCCTTGGTAGCTTGGCACGAGCAGTCAGGCTTATCTTAGAGGCAGTGTGTAAAGCATTTGCACATAACCAACAGTAATGCAGTGTAAGCACTACAAAAGGTCACCACACCAGTTTAGAAAAACATCCAATATTTTTATATACTTAAGACAAGACGAAAAACGATAAATCCACAATACAGTACTTAAAAATCTTCAGTTATCAAAATATGCTTTAAAAACAGTTCCTTGATGCCAATGGCTCCGTCCGGGGCTATCACGGCGTCGTGAGCAAACAAATCTAAACAGTTCTGGCTGACCGCGGCGTCGCGGGCCAGCTACGGTGTCGGAAAGACCCGCAAACAGTACCTTTTAGAAATGCAGGGCGTTGATGACCTCTCGTTGAGCTTATGAAAACACGGCGTCCGCAGGCGTCGGTTCCGGAGGTCGGTGCAGGAGTCGTCGGGGCCCTCGAAGTCACACGCGTTGCAAGTCGATCTCCTCTCTGATGGAGTCAGGAGCGCTGGCATCGGGTGCTGCGGTGCGAAGTGCAGCGGTGCGGCGTGCGGTGCCCTCAGGTCGCGGTGCGAGCAGCGGCTCGGTGGCGGCGTCGGATGGCGGCGTCGGTGAGACCAGGGTCGCGGTGCGAGATGAAGGCGGTGCTCGTCACGGTGCTGGCAGGTCACGGTGCAAGCAGCGGCGTCGTCGTTGCTGAAGCGCTGTCGTCGGCTGACGAACTGGAGTCGATGGCGCCGGTGTCGGTAGGCCATGGCTGCGGTGCGGGATGAGGGCGGTGCGTCGTGTGACTTACGAGCGGTGCCCTCGAACCACGGTGCAAGCAGCGGCGTTGATTTCGGCGGGAAGTGGCGGCGTCAGGCAGGCCAAGGCATCCTCGTGAAGCAAGGCGGTGCGGAATGCGGTGCCCACAGGTCGCGGTGCGAGCAGCGGCTCGGTGGCGGCGTCAACAGGTGTCGTCGGTGAGACCAGGGTTGCGGTGCCCTCTGCGGTGCCAAAGCTTCAGCACGAGGCGGTGCGGTGCCCACAGGTCGCGGTGCAAGCAGCGGCTCGGTGGCGGCGTCAACAGGCGTCGTCGGTGAGACCAGGGTTGCGGTGCCCTCTGCGGTGCCTTCGGGACACGGAGTCGGCAGCGTCGTCGTCGTGGAGTTGCTTTTCTTCTGTTGCAGCACAAAACACACAGTCCCCAGTGCTGAGGGCAGAAGAACTTGAAGTCTTTGCTGTTCCTGAGACTTCTTGAACAAGGGGGCAAGCTCTACCTCAAGCCCTTGGAGAAACTCACAAAAGTAGATTGCAGAAAGTCCAGTCCAGGCCTTTCACTGCCCAAGACAGAAGCAGCCACTGCAGGCCAACACAGCAAAGCACACAGCAAAGTGGTAGTTCCGCCTCGCAGCTTCTCCGGCTCTTCTTCTTGGCAGTCTTCTTGATCCAAAAGAGTTCTAAAGTTCAGGGGTCTGGGCCCCAGTATTTGTATCCAAAAATCCTTTTATCCTCTAGGCAGAGGGTGTCTGTGCCCAGCCAGAACCAGTTCTGCCTTCTCTGGTGTGATTTCCTGGCAGGAGGTGGAGACGGCATTGTCGGAGGCAGACCAGGCCCTTTGAGGTGCAAGGAAATCTCCTCCCCCTTCCCCCATTGTAGCCCAGGTCTATTCAGCCCTTTCCTGACCCACCTAGACTATCTGGAGCCCTCCTGCTCCCTAGCCTTCTGTCATCCAAAACCCAGACAGGCAATCCACATTCCAGCAGAGGCACACAGGATGACTGAGCAAGAAAATACCTACTTTCTAAAAGTGGTATTTTCAAACACAATGTAAAAATCACCTTCACTAAAATATGCATCTTTAGATTCTGAGTTCAGGCATACTAAATTCTATTTTCTTACCGAATTCCCTGGGCCAGTTATGTTTATAAGATGTTATAAACAAACCTCCCATTCTATCCTATGGGGAACTGGTAGCCTTGCAATAGTGAAAAACGAAATTGGCAGTAATTCACTATCAGGACATGCCACACACACCAGGGCATGTTCCACCATTCACATACACTGCACCCTGACCACAGGGGTACCTTGGGCCTACCTGAGGGGTGTCTGACATGTAAGAAAAGGGAAGGTTAGGGACCGGCCAGTGTGTGCACTGGCCAAGTCGACATGGCAGTTACAAACTGCGCGCGGACTCTGCAATGGCAGGTCTGAGGTACCTTTTCAGGGCTACTCACGTGGGTGGCACAATCGGTGCTGCAGGCCCACTAGTAGCATTCGATTTACCAGCCCTGGCACACTCAGTGCACTTTACTGGGGACTAACAAGTAAATCAAATATCCAATCGTGGAAATACCAATCCATAACACAGTTTACACAGAGAGCATATGCACTTTAGCTCTGATTAGCAGTGGTAAAGTGCCCCGAGTCCTAAAACCAACACAAACAGGTCAGGGAAAAATAGGAGGAAAAAGCAAAAAGTTTGGGGATATTATCCCTGCAAAAAGGGCCATTTCCAACACCCTGCTTATAAAAAATTAACGTGTCTGTCTAATGGAACTGGTGCTCATGTAAAGTGGCCCTGATACCTTCGGGTCAAGTTCACGCTGTATAAAACTGCAAAAAAAATCTCTTTGATATGCTCTCTCGGATTTGTGACCGATTGAGTGCCTTGACCGGTGACACAGTCAGAGTCTTGGAGAAGAAGGGAGATGCATGTGAAAGGATGAACAGACAACAGTGACGGGCAGATGGAGGTCTTAGTGTTCTCTAGTCCATGTGTTAAACATCTTTGTTAGAGACGTGCTCAGTCAAAGAAATTAAGCTTTTTCAATTGATTCATACTAATTTTGATAGATACATTAGGTCTTTATCCCAGACATTAAGACCACCAATTACCAGTGTGCGTTTGGTTATGACATTGCATTTGTCCAGTCCTGAATGGATTTCGTAATGGAAGACTGCTTTATAGAGAGGTAAAGGACATAATCCACACCAATAGTGAAGAAAATATTGAGGCCCTTGGTGCATTGAGCAGCAAACAATTGCAATAATGGAAGAGTTCTAAAATTGAGTGGGGGTATCTGGTAGCTGGGTGATTCTTAAATTAGTAATATTGTTTTACCAATCGTATTTACGGCCTTATGTACTTTTGTACTGAGAAAAGTGGCAGTAGTTCCTACTTGGGTCGCCTTTCTGTATTGGTAGTAAGGTCAAGCAGACCAGGCGTAGTCCAGGGTTGGTTATAGGGATGAAAATCATTTACACTATGGCACAATGAAATAACACTCAAAAGTCAATGTCAAGCCGGAGCGATACGTAGGTCTTTATTTATTGCATAGAGCATGGATACTTAAAGTACAGACCAAGAGCCGCTTGCAACCCTCCTGACCGTTACAAGCCCCCCCGTGAACAGCAGAAATTTGTTGCTGTTTACATGACCGATCGCTAACATTGTGATAGCTGTTAAATGAGTACGCCTTTATTTCCAAGTTAACTAAAGTAAAGGAAAAGAAGCACAGAAGGTGTCCTGATCCACTTCTCTTTAAGAACATTCGTACAGTGTGCATCAAACATGTAAAAATATGATGCACTTTTTTGAATTTTGAAGAGTTTATTTCATTAACATGCAGAAGTGTTTCACCTTAGTACATCGGATTATATAACTGCTGTAGGAAAGTAGCCCTTTTGACATGGTCACCCCTACTTTTTGCCTGGTAACTGATGTGATTTTGACTGGAAGTGCACTGGGTTCCTGCTAACCAGATCCTCAGTGCCAGAGCTCCTTCCTAAAACTACAATTGTTTGTCCAATAGGTAAAACCTTTAGTCCCCTCTAAGTCCCCGGTACCTTGGGCCTGAGGTACTAAAGAGGGTCCCTAAAGGCAGCAGCACACATTGTGCCACCCTAAGAGACCTCTCACCAAGCTCATGCAGGGCTGCTATCGCAGGCTGCGTGTCTTGGTGCAGACAAAAGTGAATCCACGACATGTCGCACATCTCTGTGTACCATGTCCCCTAACACTTCATGTAATATTTGTAAGTTACCCCTACAGCAGGCCTGGCAGCCGTAAGGCAGGGGTCTGATTATTACATGTGAGGGCATACCTGCATGAGCAGATATGCCCCAGTGCTGGTCAGTCCTATTACTTCCAATACAAGTGACCAGGGAAGCCATTTTAAGACGTGTGCTGGACACTGGTGAAAACAAGTTCCCCCAGCTATATGATGGCTTCACTGAAGATAGGGATGTTTGGTATCAAACATCTCGTATTGGTAAACCCACACTGATTCCCGTGTTGGATTTACCAATACATGCACACAGAGGGCACCTTAGAGATGCCCCCTGAAAATCTACCAGCCTCTGGTGTGATCGCTGACTGGTTTCTGTCAGCCTGCCACCCGAGACACTGTTCTGACCTCTTAGAGTGAGAGCCTTTTGCTCTGAGGACTCCTAATAAGAGCCTGTCCAGGAAGAGGGTGTCACAGCCCCTCCCACAGGAAGACATGCTGATTAGCCTTCATAGGGTGGCAAGCTTCAAAAAGTTGCTGCCTTTGAAATGCTAATCTGGCTCCCCTCACAGGAAAGGAAGCCGACCCCCCCTTTCTCCAGAGCCCCCTTGGCACCTGGACAGGCAGGAAAATTAGCTAGTCAGTTAGGCGTGCCACCCAAGTCTAGTACCACCCCCTAGGATGAGCTAAACTGAGGTGGATACAGCATTTCAGAAGTAGCCATCTTTGTGATGGCATACGTAAGACTTCTGAGACAAGGTTATGCCTACTTCTAACAGAAAGTGGTCATTTAGGGAGCGTAGTGACCCCAAGGGTCATTAGCTCATTGGCTACTACTCTACACTCCCTTAACACCCTTAAATTGAGTATTTAGGGGAAGCCATGGCACCAGAAGAGCAGATCCTGAAGATACACGAGAAGAGTCACACAGCAAGAACAGAAGACCCAGCAACTGACTTGGCACCAACCCTGCTGGCCTGCATGCTGACTTCGCCTGTTGCACCAAAAGTCGACTTGTCCTGCAGGTACTGAGTTCCCAAAACCCGGGAGACCTGCAAGCCTTCGCCCATGAACCAAGACCTCCAGAGGGACAGCGGAACTGTCCCCTGCAAACAGCAAAATAAGTACCAAGAGGACTCTGTGCACTTTTCCTCTTGTAACCTGTGGTCAAATGCTTGTGCTCTCTTTAAAACATGGTAAAAATTGGCATGTAGGTGATTGGTGCATTTAATTTACTTGTAAGTTCCTAGTAAATGGTACTACCTCTACCCAGGGCCTGTAAATTAAATGCTGCTAGCAGGCAGCAGCACTAATTGTGCCACCCACTAAAGTAGCACTGTAAAACATGTCTCAGGCCTGCTACTGTAGCCTGTGTGTGCAGTTTTTATACTGCCATTTCGACCCAGCAAAATATACTGTTTTCCAGGTTTAAACCTTCCTTTTTAATACATATTAGCAGTGCTTAATTTGTAAAATATGAAGTGCAGGTGCTCAAATGTTTGTTGGAGGCCACACCTACTTTTCTTCAGCTCCACCCATTTTCTCCACTGGCTCCACCCACTCTTGGCTCCACCCACATCCTCAACTGGCACTGCTAAAAGTCAGATGTAATACCCGATCGCATGGGAATATCACACAAAGGCACCCAGGCCAGAAAACATGAAAATCCCACACATAAGTACTCAGACCAAAACGTAACACAAAGCCACCCAGCCTCAGGCCAGAAAGCACAAAAATGTCAAACAAAGGCACTCAAGCCAGTGGCGATGGAACAATTTTCAGAGTGTTGGTGCTGCCCTCAATGTTACATCACTAAAAAAAGTCATAACATTGTGAAAAATCCAAACATCACACTAAGGACAAACATAGCAAATGAGCCTTACCCATACCGGCGGAGGTGGTGAGGGTGTGGTTAGGTATGTTGCAGTGTAGCATTTTGAACACCGCTGCTTGTTGAGTGGTGTTCAAAAGACTCAGTCTTTCACCCTGAAAGTCACGGGTTGTGTTTGTGACTCAAGCCTGCAACTTAATAAGTTCTCTTACTGTCTTAAATCCTTATTCGTAGGGTCACAGGTTCTAGTGTTGATCTGACTGCTCAAACCAGGAGTCACAGTTTCTGCCCCTGAGTCAAGGCCTCAGGTTCAGTGCAACAGGTTCTTCTTTAGACCAAAGAAAAACCTCTCCAGCCAAAGACCAGTGGACCTGTACTTGAGTCTCAACCTGAGGGCCACAGGATCAGAACCTCAACCTGGGGCCCACAGGATCAGAACCTCAACCTGGGGGCCACAGGATCAGAACCTCAACCTGGGGGCCACAGGATCAGAACCTCAACCTGGGGGCCACAGGATCAGAACCTCAACCTGAGGGCCACAGGATCAGAACCTCAACCTGAGGTAGACCAATTCTACTAACAGCTTATCTTATAAAAGCGCATCGCTACCTTAAGGATTCACAGCGCTGTGAGTCAGAACCTCAACCTGAGGGTTGCCCATTTCTACTAACAGCTTATCTTATCTTGACTTATAAAAGCGCATAGCTACCTTAAGGTTTCACAGAGCTGTGAGTCAGAACAGTGCACTTACAAAACGGCTTTTAAAAACGTGCCTCATTTGCTAAAGTGGATAAAAAACACCTCATTGATAGGGCCATTAGCTCTAATGCAATCAATGAAAATGGGGTCCTGGCCATCGGTTGGATACTAAAAGACAACCATATCGGGGGTGAAATGAGCCCCCCTCAGCCTTATGCCCCAGCACCACTGCACCTGCTGCGCTAATGGCAGCTACGTGATATATTCAAGTCTGAGGGAGAGGATTCCCCCAGTGGCCCCTTCTGCTCTCTCTCTCAGGGGAGCCCCAGCACCCCTTTCTCCTGCTCTGCCGTGGGTGCTTGCTCGTGTCCTATTTAGGGAAGAGGCTGGCGCAGCAGCGACTATATTTGACACCCGAGAAGGAGGCACGGTAAACAAGATCTCCGGGAGCCGGACCGCAGCTGTCCAGGATCTGTCACCACTGCTGCCGGGGTAGGAGGCGGTAACGGAGAGGCGGGAAAAGGCAACTCGCCGGAATTGCCCCAGCCCCAAGCGCACATCCCTCTGTCTCCTCAGCGCGCATCTCCGCGTCCCTGAGAGCGCAGTACCAGACCTGCGCAGCTCACACATGAGCACGAACGGCCCCTCAGGACCGCGGTTTTAAGCGCAGCCAAAATATACAGAGGCCTACGTGGTCCAACGCCCGGCGTCCACCTCCGCGAAACTCACATACATGAACTTATCACAAAAATGCACGTTGTTTTGACCAAATAGTCACTTCACAAGCAGCGCTTTTCGCCTATGCACTTGGAGACACCCAGATTTCGCTAGCAAATTCTGGGAGCGTGAACACGGAGATTCCCTCGCAATTGTCATCCCAGCTCTCCCACCAATCGCCCCCCCCAAAAGAAACCTGGCGATTACTGGTTGTATGGACTACCTGTGTTTGCAGTGGCAGCACATGCTACGACAGCACCTGCCAGCAGCAGCCCTGACAAGGAAAAAGGGGTTTCCCCACCAAATCCCGGTGCATACAGCGCCCCAACCCCCACCCACGAAAGAGTGGCTCCCGGAGACAGTAACAGTTATTATATTTAAAATAAAATTTATTTACATATATGATATATACCTGATTATGAATCTTCCTCTGGGGCTCAGGGGCAGGCTAAGTCAAGTGTCTACTAAGTCCCGCAACCACCGATGCCCTCAACTGCCACGGTCGTCGGGTGGGGGCGAGTTGTTGGCGATTGACTCGTGGTGGTGGCAGGTGGTGTCGTGGTGCTGCGCGCTGCTGCGGTGGTTATGCTGGGGCGGGCCACGGGCGTGCCAATGAGAGAAATCAAATCTGCGCACGTTGCCACAGCCCGGCAGCCAAACATAACCAAAATGCAGCCCAAATCTCGGCCCGGGCCCCTGGGCCTGCTCCCACCCACAGCAGGGCAGCAAGTTAGTGGCACTGGCACCACGGTACGCAACACTGACTGAAGCACTAAGGCAGGGCCGCCGCGGCACGTAGAGCGCCGCCATGACGCCATCATCTCATCAACACAGTAGTTAAGTTATTATATTTAAAATAAAATGTATTTACAAAATTTTACATATACCTGATTATGAATCTAGGCTAAGTTTTGCCCTCAACTGCTCAACACGCCATGGTCATCGGGTGGGGCCGAGTTGGCGATGACTCGTGGTGTCGTGGTGCTGCGCGCTGCGGTGGTTATGCTGGGGCGTGCCAAATGTGAAAATAATCTACGCACGTTGCCGCAGCTCGGCAGCCGCACCAGTATAACCAAAATCCAGCCCAAATCTCGCCCCACCCACCAACAGGCAAGTTAGTGGCACTGGCATTGGCAACACTGTCTGAAGAGGAAGCACTAAGGCAGGGCCGCCGCGGCGCGTAGCGCAGCAGTGCGCCGCCATGAAGTTATATTTAAATTTATTTAGATCAACGTACCGTACGGCAGGCTAAGTGTCTAAGTCCCACTGTAGACCCGGCCCTGTCAATTAAGTGCCGGTGCGAAGCACTGGAAAGCACCGGCACAAATTAAGCCCTGCATATTAGTCTCCTCTATGGTAGGCCGTAAGGGCTCATAGGGCAGGGTGCATATATCTAAAAGGTAGGACATGTAAGTTTAAGTTTTACTTGTCCTGGCAGTGAAATACTCCTAAAGTCGTTTTCCACTGCTGTAAGGCTAGCTCTCCCATATATTTAATGCCGAGTTACCTTATTTCAGTTGATACATGCTAATTTCGGATTGGGAGCAGATAGAGATATGCTGGTTACACTCAAATTTATTATAAATTAAAATCCTCTTGAATGATTTCAGGTTACAATTTGGAAAGTTGGCGTTCTGTTGTTCCAACCAACTGTACCTTTCTTCCAGTGTCCTTGGTCACATGACTGTGAATGGCTTTCCTGTTGTGGGTTGCGTATTTCTTCCAGTCATTGAGACAAAGGAACACTAGGTGTCAGGAGAGAGGGTCTTCCTGACAGGATGGCTGGGGAGGAGCTGCCCCCTGCCCTGATTATTTCAAAGGGCTCTACTTAACAGCACCCACAAAAGAACCTGACACCAGAGCTGCCCTGCCTTTTGTCACCCTAGACAATTTGAAGCCAGGACCAAGGGAATGGGAAAACTGACCAGAACTAGTTTTGCGGGTCACGCAGGGAAATTTCCCCACACAAGGCTAGCACAGGCATACAAATGGGACCTTATGAACCTACCATCAGAACACTCTTGGACCTCTCTAAGTTTCAGAAGAAGAACTGCCTTGCTGCTGAGAGGACTGCCTTGCTATCTGAAGAACGAAGATTGGGCGGGCTTGCCTTGAATCCCAGTTACCCAGAGTGACTCCAAGGGTAGTTGGCTGACCTGAGCGAGCTACCAGGATACAGAAAGATTCCAGAAGTCTCCTTGCAACTGCCCAGCACTAACTGGACCTACCTGAGCCCTGCTTCTGGCCTCTGTTAGAGTGAGTCCCGATCCCCCAAAAGGAGCACCCCAGTTCCTGAAACCTTCATCAGGGAGAGCTCCTCCTGAAGAAAGGTAAAGAAACGGAAGCTTAAGCTTTTGCAACCGCAAATAGGCCCATTCGTGCCAGTGCTCTCATGCCACAATGACCACCAACGAAAAGTTCCAGTGCGACCTGCTCTTTGTGACAATTACAATCATCCTCTGCGATCAACCAACACGAAGTTCCAGCAACAACTGGCTCTGTGTGCTACAGCAACGGCCCTTCGGGATGCTCAGCCTACTCTTTGCAGCAAAAGCCTTCTCGTCTCCACCAGCACGGACAACACCCTTGACGCCGTACTTGAAAAGGTAACACTTCAGTTGGACTAACCTGGTCCCTGCATCTGGCCTGCACTCCATTGCGTTTGGCCTGAACTTGTGACTTACCTCTTGTCCAGTGCAACCAGATAACTGTGAGTGGCTCTTTGTGAATTCTAAGTGCTATTTTCCCCTAAACCCTTTAAATTCAATATCTACAGTTCGACTGATTGGATTTTTGTTGTTCTGGTATCGTTTTATTTATTAAAATGTGCTATGTTTCCAAATTGGTTTGAAATGTTTCTTGTATTTTCACTTTATTACTCTGTGCACTGCATAAATACTTTACACATTGCCTCTAAGTTAAGCCTTACTGCTTTGGGCCAAGCTGCCAGAGTGTTAAGCACAGGTTAATTTAATGACTTTTTGTGGTTCACCCTGATGAGGAATGTGGTTGTTACTTGGGATTGATCCAGCTTTTCTGGTTTCACATTGTGCAGTTCAGTCACTAGATCTTTCCCTTTCATGTTTTACATCAAAAGTTAATGCTTTTTCTTTAATTCTTGGTGCATGATGTCAGAGCGTGAGCGACAAACAGAGGCCACATGAATGCTTGGTTTGTTTTGTGCTCAAGGATTCAAGAAAACCTAAAGTTGAGCCAGGCATTTAACTATAGCCATCTGTGGCTCACCCGCCTGTATCACATAATGGTAATTAAGGGGGCAAAGAAAAGATGATTTGACCCTCAAAATAACTCCACGACTCGCTGTCCACACCATGCACATTCTTCGCTTCCCCTACGCCCACCTTACATACACCCCACCCCCCTCCACCCTGCTGGCATCAATGGGCCCTTGGTCATGCCACAAACAATACTTTTTGGTGTCTGGGGAAAATGTTTGTGAGTACCCATGCTATATAGTAATGAGAAGTACAAAAAGTAACAAAGCAATCCGGAATGGCACTGAACCTTCTGCTTCGAAATACATGAAATTGTACGGTATTATACCTCTAGGCACCACTGGCTGTAACATTGAGCTCTTTAGCTCAAATCCACTATAGAGAAATATTTGCATTTAATTATAAGCAGTTAACTCCAGGCCAGCGTCCCAGTTGTTGGAGGTTCCTAGCCTCCTTGATCACTGTAGGATGAATCCGGCCCAGTCCAAATGTACTTGTTAAATGAGAATTCACGTTGTTCTGCAATCATGCAAATGTGTTTAGTGTATTGGTTGCTCCATGTAATGGTCTTCTTAAAACTGTTTTTAGGCATGTGCATCAGGCAAATACATTTTTATTGTCTGTTCTAATTATGGCTCTTTTTACCACAGCCATGCTGTCTGCATTTTCTACCTGGTGCTTCGAGCACTGGACACCGTAGAAGATGACATGACTATCAGCTTGGAAGCCAAGATCCCATTGTTGCATGACTTCCACACTTACCTGTATGAGCCTGAGTGGAGATACATGGAAAGCAAGGAAAAAGACAGACAAGTACTGGAAGACTTTCCTACGGTACGAAAACAATCATCTATCTTTTTCTGTTTCAGAATTCATGTCTTTTTATGTTTTTTGTGTATTTTATTGAGTTGAACCAGCTTGCGTGTAACCGACTGCTTCCTCTGGGGGAAAATTAAATGTTACTTGGAAAGCTGTTGAGCCTGTGTTTACCTTGGAGGCTGTCTCAATGACCTGCCATTACTGGAGGAAGATCAGCTTTCCCCTTAAGTGGGATACCTTTTAGGAGAACACTGCTTGGCAGCGCTGGACATTGCTTCTTTTAGGGTGTTGTCCTGCACCTTAACTAAGAGTACTAATATCCCATTATCAAATTCCAAAAATTGCCCAAATGTCATAGGAGTTCAGTAGAAGGATTGACCTAATTATTCAAGAAACTCAATCCTAGATCATCTTTGAATCTAGCATGGTATGAAGTTCTGACTTTTAAGTAGCTAACCCCAGATTGATCCACATTCTACCTGCAGTGCCGTGCTGTCCACTGCTTTGTCTTTCAAGTTTCTTACAAGATGTTTGTTTTGCTTAGAAAGTCCCATTCTCTCAGTCTTCTGACAAGGAATATTCTTCTTCAGAAGGAGAATCTCTCAACTTCCCAACTGTTATCTGTTGCTCACTGTAGCTGGTGCAGGTCTGATACCAGAAACCGTTCTGACCACCAAGGAGACTTTGTAAAGATGGGGTGGGCATAGATGGTCTTCCAGAGCCTTTGGGAATGACCATTAGCCACCTGGGAGGATGCACAATAGATTAGGGAGTAATCTCCCCTCAAACGTGACTGGGGTCAGGGTATGTTGAGGGTTGGGGATTCTAACAAACTTGTAAGGCTTTGAAAGTGCACCCGCTACTTGTCAAATCCCTGCCAGTTCCTGCCAAGAGCTACAGCCTCCATTCTCTCAGAAGCATGTAGATGTATTCCTTTACCCCAAAGTTGATCTTCTCATCTCAATTCCAAGAAAGTGTTTGTTTTCGCTTACTGGCCCTGGGAAGAGAGCAATCTTGAGATTTATCAAGACTGAATAATTCATTCAGGGATTACTTCAATTGTTCGTGCAAGGTTATTTATTCCCTTTATGTCCAAGTGGATGCAGAAGTGTGCAAAACTGATATTTTCCGCATCTGTCTGAGAATCCATTCACATGCGTACCCAACATGTTAATTCAGAACTTGCATGTGGGATACGGAATATTCCAAGGAAAGTGATATAAAAACCGGTTTATCTTTTCATTAATCTGAGAATGACACACTGAAGATTATCCTGAATATAGAAACCTCACTGGGAGGATATTTTCATCTGCCAGTGCACTCCAGTTTTGTATTGTGTGATATATATTAAATTCCTCATTTTTTCATGATGTGTGTTGTGCTCCCTGTTTCAGATCTCTTTGGAGTTTCGTAATCTGGATAAGGAATTCCAAGTTGTGATTGCAGACATCTGTCACAAGATGGGCGTTGGAATGGCTGAGTTTTTGGAAAAAAAGGTGGAATCTCTACAAGAGTGGGATAAGGTAAGAAAACGTGCAACCTATTTAGAGAGAATGTAATATGAGGCTTAAGGTATGTCCTGCTTATTTTAATCAGACCTGTTTCTAGATAAGTAATGGAAAGTTTGGCACCCGAGCCAAGGTTATTTACACCTTGTATCACTGCTTTTGCTCTGTATCCAGTTGTATATTTGTTAAACTACAGCAAAGTGCCTAAACTGTTTGTTGTGATAATAGGTGAATTGTATATAATGCGCATCATAAAAGGATACAAGTTATTACATGTGTCCTGATTAACACGTGGTAATTACTTTTAATGCTTTCTGGGCAGCAATGCTACGATGTCACTACAGATAGGGACCAACCAAATGCATTGAGTTGTTTGTTGAAAACCTATTATGAACAATACCAATACTTCCAGTGGGCTATAGGTCAGCCCATTGTATACCATTAGTTGGCTTTCCTATCAATCTCATTTGCTTGCCTCTTATTCAGTGGCTTTCTTTCTTCCTCTATGTGCTTCAATCCTTTTGATAGGTGACTTGTATTCTTCCACAATTTACTTTAAGGCAACTACTTTTTTCGTTTTTCTTTTCCAGAACTCTTTGAGGGTGCATGTATTTTCTTGCTCTCTGCCTTGTGTGCGATCTCCCCTCCAAATACCCCCGTCCTTTACATGTTGCCGACCCTTCACTGTTTTTTTTTTTCCCCTTCAGCGCTGCCTCCCTCAAGCTCCTCCATTACTCACCCACTTCCCTTTGCTTCCTGACTCTTATCTCTAGGGTTACCTTTTAACTCACTTCTCAGTTGTGCCCCCACCTCTCAGTCGATTAAAAAAAAAATGATATTTATTTTTTTATTTTTTGAAGCACCGACGTCTCCAGTTTGCTTCAGCCCAACTCCTTGTTTCATTAATGCTTTTTTGCATATATGTTTTTTAAATTTATGACTTCAAGATTGGCATCCACCATTTTGGAAAGCAAATTAAAAGTTAAAAAAGAAAATGGCTGCCTATATATGACAGCGACATGCTGGTGTGTAGTGACACACGCACTTGTATATGTCATCGTGATGAGACAAAAACGTTATTTTTAGCGATGTGGAAATTAGTTGCGAAAGGCGTTGGCAAAGCCAAAATATCAGGTAACGCCATTGAAAGACAAGTGCTCGTTTTTCTCTGAATCTCCCTAAGTCAGTGGCAGTATACCCATGTTTCTTATTGTGCTTATATGCTCAAGCTACACTTACAGATAAAGCACGCTCAAACAGAACTTATTCTGGTTTTGCTTGTTTCTGTGCAGAGAGGATCACAGGGTAGGCTTCTCATCTTGGTAAGGGCGATTGTGTGATGCCTCTACTTTCTTGTAATGCCGATGGCGAGCTTAATGCTATAGGCACAGACGAGCAGGTTTTATCAAACTGAAAATTACCATATTTCTGTAGTGCAGTTTTTCCTGAAAAGGAGACTTAAGACCATGCCAACGTAAACCTAATGATATTAACCACCACGTTTTCCTTGCAGTATTGTCACTATGTGGCTGGACTTGTAGGAATTGGCCTTTCCCGTCTGTTTTCTGCTTCAGAACTGGAAGACCCCATTGTTGGTCAGGACACAAAGCTCTCCAATTCCATGGGCCTTTTCCTGCAGAAAACCAACATCATTCGGGATTACCTGGAGGACGAACTTGATGGTCGAGAGTTCTGGCCCAGAGAGGTAAAAGAAACCATAAGTTATCCCAACTGTTTAGAATCTCGGTCCATTATATAAGTTTCAAATACAGACTGGTGGTGGTGTTCAAAGTGAGCAAGGTCACTAATCAGTGGATAGGTCCAGAGGAAAGAGGTTTTTTTAAAGCATCCTTGTAATTTGCTCCAATTCTTTTTTTCTGAGAAATCGAGACCTGCGACCTGCTACAGTTATGTTATATGTAAATGTATAGCAAACAACTCTCCCCGGAGCATATTTTGTCCCTTAAAATAGAAATTGGCAGATTAGCTTGCTACTTTCTGGTGTAGATTTAGTTATTGTTTCTTGCAGTGTACACAAGTCCTTGGATAACCTACCTGTGCTAAAAGATGTGTGAAGCTTTGGCTCTCCTATTTATTGTTATTGGCAGCAACTTTATAGATTAAGGGAAAGTGGTAAAACAAATTGCTAACTTAATGTTGAGTTCGTGCATTATATAATTTAGATAGATTTAAGTATTTTTGAAATGTTGCTTTAATCTTCAATTAAAGTGATTAAACAGTTGCATTGTTCTGATTACAATCTCCTTAGTGTTCACTTAGAATATGTTACAATTCTGTACACTGAGATATAATTTGAGTTCTACACGAAGACCAGCAATGTTAGGCTGTTACATGTACTTTGAATTTGGAAATAAAACCGGACTCTCCCATATCAAAATAACCGCACCCATTTTGCTAAAACGTATTCAATGAATTAATATTTGTTTTGTTTTCCAAGTGCTACGTCTTACTCCTAATGAGCTTTGAGCAACAAAGGGTGTATTTTATAAAGCACGTAGCAGCGTGTTCCTTTTTTTTTTATTTCTTGTTAACAGTCCATTGCTACTACTGTCTTTTTACTGCCTGCAGTCCCCCTGAAATGTTTCTTCTTTCAAGGTAGGATTGTTTTAAGATCTCATTTATAACTTGTGTTACAATGTACTTAATCACTATATTACTGTACAACTTCGACACATAGTGGGCGAAGGGCATTTGAAGCTAAGAACTATGAGCTGCTCTTTCTAAGGAAAGGTTACTTTAAAAATCAGGCTTGGTGATCAAACAAATAATTGAGATTTCCGAAGTTTTTCTAGAACTTGCCTTCTAGTCTTCTTGTATTTTAGAAAGAGATATGGTCATGGTTGCTGTTTCAACAAGACTAGTCATGGTTTAGTAGGGCCACCTCCCCCTCCTTGCCAATTCTGTAGTTAATCTTTCCTGCCGACTTTTTTGTTTGACTCTAGGTATGGAGCAGATATGCTAAAAAGCTGTCAGACCTGGCAAAACCAGAAAACATAGACTCAGCAGTGCACTGCATGAATGACCTGATTACCAACGCCCTCCACCATGTGCCAGACGTCCTCACATACCTTTCTCGATTGAAAAACCAAAGTGTCTTCAACTTTTGCGCTATTCCACAAGTAAGTCAACATTTTCGAAATTCACATATTTCGTTGATTATTCTGTATATGAATAGTATTGTGAGTAACTTTTTTTCCCCTTTAAAATGACACCTCATCCACTGCATATAAATTAAACTTGGTCTTTAGGAGAATGTTTATGAATATTGTGTTGTGTGCGTTGTTTCTTATGTGGGAACAAAATAATTTTGTACTTCAGGAATTGTTGCGAAGTCATCCTGTGCCCTGGGCACCCCCCAACTTTTTGCTGACTGGTACTGGTGGTAACTGACTCTGACTGACCCTGGGCTTTGCCTAACCAGGCCCAGGGCCAGTGCTATGCTGAAAACACTTAGAATACAGTGAAAACACCTACATACACTAGGGTACACTATGGGTTGGGGTACCCCTGTGATTGGCATGACCTACCCTATAAGCCCCTAGTATATAATAGGGCAGGGGAAATTGAAACTACCCATCAGTCCCTAGTATATAGTAGGGCATGGCAGTTTAGAGGCTTGCAGCCTTCTGCACTTGCATGTGTGCACTGCCGAGGCCTGAGGTCAGTTTTAAAAGCAGCCCTCAGGGTCCCCCACTTGATCCTTGTCCCCCACACATCTTACATTTGGCTCCGGAGGTGGTCGGTACATCCTTGACACCACTATTAAATCTAGTTACAAGCTCAGGGGTCTTCCCTTCGTGTTGGAAGATGGCTTGTATTCGACCTATTTTTTAAAAAAAAAACCTACGTTTGATCCACTGGAGGCCAAAAGCTATCGCCCGATCTCCTGTCTACCTCTACCCTCCAAAGTTTTGGAGAAAGCTATAAACTCCGAGTTGACGGCTTGTCTAGATCTATATAACATCCTTGACTCCACTCAGCATGGGTTTAGATCTAGGCACTCCACAGAGTCAGCCCTGATCATGGCGACAGAGGAGATCCGTAAGGTGATGGACGACGGTGGTAGGGCCGCCCTGATACAGCTTGACCTTACGGCAGCCTTCGATACCGTAAATCATGCAGTATTAGTACGAAGGTTGCGTGCCGTCGGTATCGGTGGTAAAGCTCTTTGCCCTTCTAACATCATTCCTGTCCTCCAGGGATCAAATAATACATTGGGAGGGTCTTCGGTCAGAACTGTTTACTCTCCCAGGTGGAGTCCCCCAGGGCTCGGCCCTGTCCCCGACCATGTTCAACATATACGTGGCCCCTTTAGCCAGACTAATAAAAAGCCACGGTCTGTTGCTCGTATCCTACGCTGATGACACGCAGCTAGTGGTGTCAGTCACGCAAAACGGGGACATGACAGCCGAACGGTTTCGCAATTGTATTACATCACTGATGTCTTGGATGAATACAAACTTCTTAAAACTCAACACTGAAAAAACTGAGATTATAGAATTTGGTCAGAAACCATCGATTTGGAGCCAATCATGGTGGCACATCGAAGCCGGAACTTGTCCGACTCCGGTGCCCAAGGCTCGAAACCTTGGTTTTCTTTTTTTTTTTTTTTTTTTTTTTTTTTGGTTATAACAATTTTTATTAAAGTTAAAGCACAGAGTCATCGTAACAGTATCACATTTCAGCCCGATTATCGTGCATTATAGTAAATCAGTGTTTACCTACTACAGATATTTAATGAATTGGAAGGTCACTGTTTCGATTTCTCCATATCGCCATATCTTCTGTTGGAGAAGTGCAGATTTCCCCCCTAAAAGCATTCCACCTTCCCCATTTTTTTGTCCCACTTCTTAGGGCAGCCCCGTTGTTTATAGACCTCCTCCGCAATCATGCATCTATCCATCTCTGCCACCCACCCAACCGTCAGTGGTCGTTTGTTGGATCCCCAAAGCATCGCTATAGCCCGTTTTACCAGCAGGTACCCCAGTGCCACCCATTGCTGTTCTATGTCTGTCATTTCGGTGGCCTCCCATATATTTAGGATCCCCAGTCGCGGCGATAGTTGAAAGTGTTTACCTAGTGTGTCGCTCATGTTTTTTGGTTGCTCTGTCCCACAGAGGACGTATATTGGGGCATTCCCATAGGACATGGTAAAAAGTACTGTCTTGGCCGCATCCCCTAAGGCACAACGCATCTGCACGGCTACCAATTTTGGCCAGGAGTACTCCGGAGAGATAGGACCTGTGGAGTATTTTTAGTTGTATTAGGCGGAAGCGGTGATTTATCGCTGTTTCCCTGGGGGACATTAATGCTGTTTGCCAATCTTCGTCCTCTATTGGCCCCATGTCTGTTTGCCAGCGGTCTCAAAGGGTTTGGAAGGAGTCGGGTAGATTATTGCAGAGTTTACGGTAGGTACAGGAGATAGCTTTTGTGAAGAGCGGTTCAGTGAGCAAGCGGTCCTCCAGGGGGGAGGAGTCTGGCAAGGAGGTTAGGTCTGGAACGTTGGTGAGAAGAGCATGTCTGATCTGTAAATATCGAAGACTTCTCCTTGTGCGAGAGCATATTTAGTTAGTAATTCTTTAAATGTGAGAAGTTACCCCTTGCTGACCAAGTCCCCCACACTGGTTATGCCAATGGTGTCCCACTTATCAAACCCAGCGTGGAAGCAAAGTGATCCTAACCGCTGAGATGACCACAACGGTGTGGCGTTTGTGAATTTATCTGCCCATCCCAGGCGCTTAGTGGCCTTGTGCCAAATGGCCACAGTTTGTGACATAGGCCGTAAGTATCGGCCTCTTCGGACCTTGCTGTAAAGAGCACCTAAATACCCTTCCCGGCCTGTTTGGTATAGTTCTAGGTGGAAAGATGGGTTCGACGGGGATCCATAAATCCAGTGATTAATGGCCACCAGCTGTGAGGTCCAGTAGTAGAGGCGTAGATCCGGAAGGGCAATCCCTCCGTTGTACCACCCCTTCGTCAGCTTCTGGAGGGAGATGCGGGGTGCCTTCCCGTCCCATAACAAGGTACGGAGTTCCCCTTCAATGGTGGTAAAATTGTCGGCTATAGGGAAAGGACAGTTTTGGAGTACATATAAAAATCTAGGAAGTGTAAGCATTTTACATAAGGTCGCTCTTCCCAGAAGGGACCGGGGCAGCGACCTCCAGTGCTTAACATCGTCTTGTAGCTGCTTAAGGGGGCCCAGGAGATTATGCTCATAAAACAATTTGGGGTCGGGTGTGATAAAAATGCCCAGGTACTTAAAACCTTCAGTGGCCAATTCAATCGTGTAGCCGCGAGGTAGTCGAGGCGGGGGGCCGTGTAATATATACAATACAGACTTGGACCAATTAATGGTATACCCTGCATATTTGCCAAAGTTAGTGATGACATTGAGTAATCTGTTAATGGAGGCTCGAGGGGATGCCAAGTATATAAGGATCTCGTCCGCGTATAGCGATATTTTATCTTCTTTATCTTCCATCCGGAACACGAACGAAAAGACACACAGGAGGACGACTGATCATCGAATAAACCCTAATTAGGAAAGGGATTCTTGCTGGGGCATCCATCATTTATTAAAGTGCAACAAAAGTGCAACCTTATTTTATGGACATTGGTCTCCGTAAAGAGAAAACATAAGTTTTAAAGATCTTTTAAACCGACTACTGGATTAAGGGCCGTGATATGGGTGGATTCTATTAAGTGCTATCAGTAATACCCTTCGGCTTCCAGCATATTTTGTGCTCCAGATCTTCTTGACTTTGTTTAAAATATTTGAATAGGAAAAAGGAAGGTAGAAGCTCCCTAGGATCCTATTGGACCTTTCGAAATTTGGTTTCATCCTACATTCCAGTTGACCACAACAAAAGGTGGCCCAAATTGTTCTTGTTTTTTTTATTATTTATGAGAGTTAACAAATGACTTGGTCTTGATAAAGATGGATATATAAAGGTACCATCGAAACGCGCCGACGCTGGATAAAAAGAACACAATCCGTGAAAAAACTAGGACCTCTTGAATGCTCATTTTATGTATGGTATCGGGTCTCAGACTTCAATGAGACAATCACGGATGTGCTCATTCAATGACAGTCTTCTGTCTTTTATGTGTACTCTCTTTGTTTTTTATGTGAATCAGTTTTTATTGATTTTTTTTATTGTCTTTACTGTAATTTTTGATGGTACTTTGTTGAAACAGAAATATTGTATATTTATGTACTGTTAAGCGTATGCTTTTTTTTTTTAAACAAATGCAAAAATAAATCGATATATATATATATATATATATATATATATATTTTTTTTTTAAACTTTTGTCCTGTAGTCCCTAACAAAGGGGTTGGAATTATACTGTTCCCTCTATGTATGTGGATAGCGTGTATGTAGGTGAGTGCGTTGTACAACAGAATACATATTTATGAGCACTAGAGTAGCATATTTTCCAAAGGAAATACGTTTTGTTTACACCAGCTGTGAGGCCCAGTAGTAGAGGCGTAGATCCGGAAGGGCAATCCCTCCGTCGTACCACCCCTTCGTCAGCTTCTGGAGGGAGATGCGGGGTGCCTTCCCGTCCCATAACAAGGTACGGAGTTCCCCTTCAATGGTGGTAAAATAATTGTCGGCTATAGGGAATGGACAGTTTTGGAGTACATATAAAAATCTAGGAAGTGTAAGCATTTTAAATAAGGTCGCTCTTCCCAGAAGGGACCGGGGCAGCGACCTCCAGTGCTTAACATCGTCTTGTAG
This sequence comes from Calotriton arnoldi, assembly GCA_963921515.1. Taxonomy (NCBI): domain Eukaryota; kingdom Metazoa; phylum Chordata; class Amphibia; order Caudata; family Salamandridae; genus Calotriton; species Calotriton arnoldi. The sequence continues at coordinate 1,029,308 of CAWUFW010003924.1, read as the reverse complement.
CCGGTTAAGGGGGCCCAGGAGATTATGCTCATAAAACAATTTGGGGTCGGGTGTGATAAAAATGCCCAGGTACTTAAAACCTTCAGTGGCCAATTCAATCGTGTAGCCGCGAGGTAGTCGAGGCGGGGGGCCGTGTAATATATACAATACAGACTTGGACCAATTAATGGTATACCATGAATATTTGCCAAAGTTAGTGATGACATTGAGTAATCTGTTAATGGAGGCTCGAGGGGATGCCAAGTATATAAGGATATCGTCCGCGTATAGCGATATTTTATCTTCTTCATCTTCGCACCACCGCAGTCCCCGTATAGAAACATCTCGCCGTATCCAGTGGGCTAATGGTTCAAGAGTCAACGCAAACAATAAGGGGGACAGCCCTGTCTGGTCCCTCTCTGCAGAGCGAATGTACGTGACGTGTGATTGTTCACTCTGACTTGGCCTAACAGTTCAGTGTAGAGCAGTGCCACCCATTGTCGAAACTTGGGGCCGAAACCAAACTTCGCCAACACTTCGAAGAGATAGGGCCATTCTATCGAGTCAAACGCCATGGTGGCGTCTAAGGACAGTATAAACGCGTCTTCTTGTAAATAGGGCTGTCTGCCTAGGACATTTTGGACACGGCGAATGTTTAAGGCGGTGTTTCAACCTGGTACAAACCCTGATTGGTCTTCGTGGACCAGAGATGGGAGGACCGCGATTAGTCGAGATGCAAGAATTTTAGCCAATACTTTGGCTTCTGAACTGATTAAAGAAATGGGCCTATATGAACCACAGTTAATTGCTGATTTACCTGGTTTGCGTATGACGACTATAGAGGCCAGCCTTTGGTCCAAGGGAAGGATACCCCGCTCCAGACTTTCGTCATACATGTTTTTAAGGTGTGGAGCCACTTTAAGGGCCATCCCTTTGAGGAATTCAATCGGATTTCCGTTAGGTCCCATTGCCTTCCCGGAATTAATGGCAAAGATAGCTGTACAGATTTCTTCTGCTGTTATGTCTGCGTCTAAAGCATCCCTGTCACTGTCCGGGAGCGTAGGTAGGTTCATTTCCTCCAAGAGCTGACGAGAGTCCTCGGAGGAGGATGTGGTTCTGGAGGTATATACTGCCTCCAGGTGGTCCGCAAATGTTTCTGCTACTTCCCTGGGGTCCGTTACTCGCCTCCCACCCTCAAGTAAGATTTCAGGGACCCATCGAGCCGCTTGATCTCGCCGTTCCAGCCACGCCAGCATTTTGCCGGCACGGTCCCCAAGCTCGTAAACTCTATGGCGTGTGTGAAGGAGTTTCGCCTGGGTCTTTTCCCGTGCTAGGGCTTTGTATTCTAGTTGCTTATTTCGGAGTATGTGGGACGTGGCTTCAGTGGGAGAGGTATTGTATTCTGTTTCTAAGAGGAGCAAGTCACTCTCCATTTGGGTCAGCTGTTCGTTTTGGTTCCGAATATACCCGATCTTCAGTGCTAGGGCACGTCCTTTAATTACTGCCTTATATGCCTCCCATATAGTGTTTGCCGAATCGACTGAGCCAATGTTTTCGGTAAAATAATGGTCTGTGTTCAGTTGGGTCGTCTTTGATATCTGGGATTGTAAGAAGCCATGGGTTAATGACTGGGGCCTCGGGTGTATGGAACCTTGGTTTTCTCATCGACAAAGATTTAACACTTGCCTCTCAGATAAACCAAGTGGCTTCAGCCTGCTTCTTCACATTGAGGGTTCTACGGAAGATTCTTCCTTTTATTCCTTTCTCCCTGAGGAAAACGGTGGTAGGAGCTTTAGTGCTATCTAGAATGGACTATTGCAATGCCCTCTACCTTGGCGCCGGAGCACGGCAGCTCACTATACTCCAATCACTGCAAAACGCAGCAGCACGAGTACTGCTTAGGTTACCTAAACACCACCCCACCTCTGCCAGTATAAAGCAACTTCACTGGCTTCCAGTGAGACGGCGGGTGCAGTTTAAAGCCCTCTGCCTAGTTCATAGAGCCCTCTATGGAGGAGGGGCAATGGACTTACAATCTCTATTCCCTCGGTATGTTCCATCGCGTTGTCTAAGATCCACTGACACTGGACTGGTACATCTTCCGAGAACAAAAAGAGTAAGAGGGGGAGGAAAACGTTTTTCATTCCAAGCAGCTAAATTATGGAATTTCCTCCCTGTCCAACTTCGACTTCAGTCCTGCCATACGCTTTTTAGGAAAAACATAACCTGGCTCTTCATGCAACTCTAATTTTCTTTGCCTGTTCCGCCTTTCACATTCCCCCAGCGCCAAGACACCTCGGCAATAGTGCGCTCTATAAATATTTCAGTCAGTCAGCCCTGGGTGCCATGACTGCTTTTAAAAAGTAAATTGTGCCCAAACTCGACTTTGGTGTTTGGGGCACTTAAAAATTGATAACCTACAATGTTGTGGCATATTAGGAACCTCCAGGGTCTCCCCTAGGTGTCCCAGGGGTGGGGGGTCAGGTATCTATAAGGTAGACCCTTATAAAATGAGTTTTATATGCCCTGGGTTAAGTGAAATTTCACATTTCACTCCCCACAGTGTGATAAAGTGCTGCCCAAATTCGACTTTGATGCTAGGAGCACTGTGAGGATCTGCAATATTTCTACAGATTCAGAACCCCTAAAGTCTCACCTAAGTGACCCATGGGGTGGGGGTTCTGTAGCTATAAGCAAAGTACTTATAAAATATGTTTTTGTAAGTCCTGGTGCTGGAAAAATGGCCCAAGTCATTTTTCCCATTGCAAATCCCCTGCTACATAGGTTAACATGGTAGGAAGTTATTAACTAATAAATCTTGATAGGAGAGGGCTAGAAGTACTATTCAAAGACTTCCCCGAATGGTATTAATAAATCCCACAATATGATATTGTTGAATTTCTCCTAAAGTGTACATACAAGAAGTTATAAGACTTTCTAGTTTGTAGGTCCAGATTCAGCCTTCCAGTGGTCTGCCCCGATTAGTCAGAGTTAAGTGGATTAGCCAGGCTGCCTTGAAGAGGTGATAAAGAGCCCCTGGGGTTAACCAGCTCTGCTGGCAGGGCAGTGTGCTGTTCCATAGGAATGCCAGGCCAGGGAGAGGAGTCGTAAACTATGTTCTTCAAAGAGGAGAGCAGAGAACAGTGTCATTTACAACTCTGAACTTTCCACCTTAGGCAGATGGTAGGATTAAGGAAGGTATGCGCAGATGCAGGGGGGAGAGTCTAAGTAAATTAGCCATGCTAGGGGTGTGTTTAGCCAGCTCTTACCTCCTTGCTGGAAAATCAGCCATTATGGATTTGGAAGATTTGATGCACTTTGGGACAAAATAATGCCACACTCTACAGGATGTGGTCATATCTTTGAGGAGTTACCCTGCTCCCATTGGTCAGGAGTGACCTCCTGCTTGACCCAGAGAACTTGGAATAAGTATCTGAGAGGGGCAGAGCCCTCCAGATCTGCTGCTTGAAACTGAAGAAAGCAAGACATTGTGCCAAGCTGAGAAGTTTTGCTGTGCAAATTCTAAGGCCTGACCTCTGAAGCCTGCTACATCAGAAACTACAGCCCTGTGGACAACCTTGCTGAAAAAGAAGTAAAGAGTGGACTCCCTGCAAGCTACAGGTTAACAGAGCTCACCTGGACCCTCACCACCAAGGATCATCAACCTGGGGAACTACCAGTGGATTTGTAAGGGTGACATTCAAGTGGATTGTGAGAACTGAAGTCCTCAACTTTCAAGGACCATCTTGGAGCTTCCAGACCCTTGGAGTGAGTTTGAGACACTTTGGGACCCTTTGAGGAACTTCAGGGAGAAGTTCAAGAAGTTTGGAGAACTTTGGAGAAACTTTGAAAAAAAGCTCCATAGAGGGACCGACTCAACCTGGTCAGCCAAGCAACCTGCCTTCAACCGCGAGCCGGCAAACCAATCAAATTTCGTCCCGCTAAAAGCTCAGTCTGTCCAACTTCCATAGTTTGACCGGGAGTAGAAGAAATCTGAGGCCGGCGAACCCTCACCGAATCCGGCCTGGTGAAGAGCATCGAGGGACCCCGCGAGAAAAAGCTCCAGAAAAGTTTCTAAGTCCGCTCGAAGAAAAGGTGACCGGGAGCAACCGCGAAAGCCAAGCCGCCTGCCTTCAACCGCGTGTCGGCCTGGATCCTGGGTTTGCTCCGCTGGAATGCTCCAGAGGTCGCACCGCAAAAGTTTCTAAGTCCCAACGTAGAAAGGTGACCGGGAGCTCATCGCAAGGCAAGCCGGCGAACCCTCACCGAATCCGGACTGGCTGAGAGCTTCGAGGGACCTCGGGGAGAAAAGCTCCAGAAAAGTTTCTAAGTCCGAAGGTAAAAACTGTGACCGGGACCTTCCGCGTGGGGTATCCGCTCAGGGCTCCATCGCGGTCGGCCTAAACTTTGACTTTGGGTCGGTCTATTGCAAGCCTGTATCCCAATATGGTGCTATAAGCTTCTAAGTGCTATATTTTGCTAAATCTTTGAAAATTCATATCTCCGGTTCCCTACTTTGGATTTTTGTCGTTTTGGTGTCATTTTAAAGATAAAAATATTTCCTATTTTTATAAATTGGTGTTGGATTTTTCTTATGTGTTGTGTCTTAATTATGTACTGAATTGGTGTTTTTAAATGCTTTACATACCTGTCTTTAAAGTTAAGCCTGTCTGCTCGCAGCCACGTTACCAAGGGTTGAGCATAGGAATAATTTTCTAAGACCTATGCTGAGTCCTACCAATGGTTAGTGGCCTTATTGCCAGTGGCAGACCTACATTTGCCCCTACCAATAATCCACTTTCTAACATTTGGTGCTCAGCGGTGTGGATGAGGACTTGTGTTTTAAAGTACACCTTTCAGTAAAGTGAATTAAGATTATAAAAATCCTCTAAATTGCCTTGGAACAAAACTTTTGAGTTTGATTTTTGGAATTTGGACTAAACTCTTTTTAAGCCATTGTTTTGATTTTTCCAAATTGTTCTAAGTCTGTTGTGCCTAGTTTTTGTGACCCAAAACTAGGGAACCATGGAGCTGGACCTGGCTGAACTGTCCCAGTTTAAGATGGCTGATCTTGGGGAACAGTGTAGGCTTAGGAGGCTGCCTGCTTTCAGGAAGCTTAAGAAGGCAGGGTTGCTTGAGTCCCTAAAGGCCTGGGCTGGGGCAGATGAGGAGAGTCAAGGGGGGATAGAGGGTGTCCCCCCCCCCCCCCCCCAACCTCATCCAAGAGGAGGGCGAGGATGATGCTGCTTCCATTTTCTCTAGTGTGAGCCATATGAATCCAGATGGTGGGCGTGGGGAAGGGTCCCTTACTCAGGGACCACCACCGTCCCTTGCAGAGAGACGGCTTAAGGCTCAATTAGCTTTGACAGATTTGGAGCAGAGGAAACTGGAATTGGCTGAGAAGAGATGGAAGAGGGAGGAGGCGTTGAAAAGAAATGGTGGCAGTGAAAATGATGAAGATTTTGAAATGTCCAGGGGTGGTGCATTTGATCACAAACTTCCCAAGGGTATAGTACCCAAGTACACTGAGGGGGATGACATTGACAAGTGGCTAGCAGCTTTTGAGAGGGCCCTTAGAATGAGTAGGATCCACTCTAGCTATTGGGGTGCACTCCTGTGGGAGTTGATTCCAGTAGCTGGGAGGGATAGGTTCCTGACCCTGAAGGGAGAGGATGCAGAATCATACCAGCAGATGAAGGCATGCTTAGTCTAGAGGTTTGGTCTGACTCCAGAGCAGTACAGGGTGAAGTTTAGAGGCACCCAGAAATTGAGTTCGAAGTCTTGGGTAGACTTTGTGGACGTTTCAGTGAAGGCACTGGAAGGCTGTATTGTTGGTAACAAAGTTGACACATATGAGGGATTGTATAATTTGTTTTTGAAAGAACATATTTTGACTCATTGTGCAGAAGAGAAGTTACGCCAGTATCTAGTGGACTCTAAGCTGACAGACCCCAGAGAGCTGGGTGAAGCAGCTGATGAGTGGGTGAGAACCCGGGTTTCCATACAGCACCAAGGGGGTGACCAGAAGAAAGGAGGACAGGTCCCGCCCCAGGGGAAAGCCCAAGGGAAAGAAGGTCAAAACCAGGAGTCCTCCAAAGACGCACAAAAACCTGCACAAGGAGGGGGGGGCCCCGAGCCAACCCAAATCCAAAGGGAGGTGGAATCGGGGAAAGAATGGTAGGTTCTTTGATCCCTCAAAAGTGGGTAAGTGCTTTGACTGTAACCAGCCAGGACACAAACGGGGAGATGCTGTCTGCGCCAAGAAGCTCCCCCCCCCAAGGGGCCATTCACAGGGATTGCCAGTGTCAGTGTAGGGGTGGAGAGTGGTGCCCCAGTGAGGAGTAGTCCGGTGGTGTCCCTGGGTGGGGTGAATAGTGCAACCCTTGCTGCCTTGCCTCCAAACATGGACAAGTACAGGCAGAGGCCTAAAGTGAATGGGACTGAGGTTGAGGCTATCCGAGACACTGGGGCTAGTGTAACTATGGTCCTGGATGAGCTGGTGCCTCCAGAAAGGTTGTTACCTGGTGAGTTTCACCAGGTGACTTATGCAGACAGCACTACCAAACTCCATCCTATGGCTGCGGTGGATTTGGAACGGGGAGCTGTGACAGGCCCTATGAAGGTAGCGGTGTCAAAGGTGCTCCCAGTCCAGTGTTTACTGGGCAATGATCTTGAAGCCTCTGTGTGGTCAGAGGTGGAGAGAGGACTCCGTATGAAAATATTGGAGCTCCCTGAGTGGGTATGTGCTGTGACTAGGTCACAGACTAGCCAGAAGGGAGGGGCTGGACCCTGGAACAAAGGGCCAAGGACAAGGGCACTGGGCCTGGTGAGCCAGCCCAGAGAACTCCAGAGGTGCAAGAAGAATCTAACCCTAATGGGGAGGATCTGGCCTCTGAGGGAGGGACTCCATCCCTGCCAGAGCTGTCAGATTTGGCAGAACTGACAGGAGCAGGTGGACCCTCCAGAGAGGAGTTCAGTAAGGGACAGCGTGACTGTCCCACCCTTGAGAGCTTGAGGCGGATTGCTTCTAAGCAAGAGGAAGAGGATGACAGTGGGTTTCACAAACTCTACTGGGAAGATGGACTACTTTATACTGAGGCCAGAAACCTCAAGGAGGGGGCCACCAGGAGGTTGGTGGTGCCCCAGAGGTACAGAGAGTTCATCCTTTGGGTCATGATATCCCCTTGGCAGGACATTTGGGACAGACCAAGACATGGAACCGGTTGGTGAACCATTTCTACTGGCCCCATATGTCTGAAAAGGTAAAGGAGTTTTGCAGCTCCTGTGTTACCTGTCAGGCCAGTGGCAAGGCAGGGGGCAAGACAAAGGCTCCCCTAATACCACTGCCAGTGGTTGGGGTTCCTTTTGAAAGGGTGGGGATGGACATTGTTGGTCCCCTGGACCCACCTACTGCATCAGGGAGTAGGTATATCTTAGTGGTAGTGGACCATGCCACTAGGTACCCTGAAGCAATTCCTCTTAGAACCATTGATGCTCCTGCAGTGGCTAGAGCACTGCTTGGTGTGTTCACCAGAGTCGGTTTTCCAAAAGAGGTGGTGTCCGATAGGGGCACGAATTTCCTGTCCAGCTATCTGACTGCTATGTGGGATGAGTGTGGTGTCAACTACAAGTTCGCCACCCCCTATCACCCACAAGCAAATGGTCTTGTTGAGAGATTCAACAAAACCCTGAAGGGCATGATAAATGGGTTGTCAGAGAAACTCAGGAGGAGATGGGATGTTCTCCCCCATGCTTACTGTTTGCCTACAGGGAGGTGCCACAGAAAGGGGTTGGTTTCAGTCCCTTTGAGTTGTTGTTTGGACACCCTGTGAGGGGGCCATTGAGCCTGCTGAGAGAGTCTTTAGAGAAGCCTCTTAAAGAAGCAAAGGACAATGTGCTTGACTATGTGCTAGGCCTGAGATCTAGAATGGCAGAGTACATGTACAAGGCAAACAGGAAACTGGAGGCCAGCCAGGAGCTCATGAAGCACTGGTATGATCAAAAGGCTACTATGCCTGAGTATACTCCAGGACAATTGGTGTGGGTGTTGGAGCCTGTGGCTCCCAGGGCCCTCCATGACAAGTGGAGTGGGCCCTATCCAATCTTAGAAAAGAAGGGTGAGGGTACCTATTTGGTTGACCTTGGCACCCCCAGAAACCCTCATAGGGTCCTGCATGTGAATAGATTGAAACCCCACCATGACAGGGCAGACATGACCATGTTACTGGTCACTGATGAGGGTGTGGAGGAGGAAACTGAGCCTGTGCCCGACCTCCTCTCTACTAATGTGCAAGATGGGTCAGTGCAGGGGGTGATACTCTCTCCCAAGTGGACAGAGCAGCAGCACAGAGACTGTAAGCAAGTGCTGGATCAGTTTGCTGGCCTGTTCTCTTTGACCCCAGGCATCACTGAGTGGTGTGTGCATCACATTGACACTGGTGACAGCCTACCTGTCAAAAATAAACTGTACAGGTTGTCTGACCATGTCGGAGCCAGCATTAAAGCTGAGGTTGCTAAGATGCTGGAATTGGGGGTAATTGAACCGTCTGAGAGTCCATGGACCAGTCGAGTGGTGCTGGTGCCTAAACCTAATCCTCAGGGGGGACCCAAGGAGTTAAGGTTCTGTGTGGACTACAGAGTATTGAATACAGTCACAAAGACTGACGCTCACCCTATACCTAGAGCTGATGAGCTCATTGATGGGTTAGGGGCTGCTAAGTACCTGAGTACTTTTGATTTGACTTCAGGTTACTGGCAGATTGCCCTCACTGATGGAGCAAAGGAGAGGTCAGCATTCTCCACACCAGAGGGACATTATCAGTTCAAGGTAATGCCCATTGGCTTAAAGAATGCACCTGCCACCTTCCAAAGGTTGGTGAACAGGGTCTTGTCTGGGTTGGAACAGTTCAGTGCAGCTTACCTGGATGATATAGCTGTATACAGTTCTACCTGGGGGCATCACTTAAGCCACCTAAGGGAAGTGCTTCAGGCCATGCAGCAGGCAGGCCTGACTATTAAGGCCAGCAAGTGCCAAATAGGGCACAGTTCTGTGGTGTACCTGAGCCACCTGGTAGGTGGGGGCCATGTACAGCCTCTCCAAGCTAAAATCCAAACTATTTTGGATTGGACAGCTCCTGTTACCCAGACTCAGGTCAGGGCATTCCTTGGACTGACAGGGTACTATAGAAGGTTTGTTCAAAATTATGGGACCATTGTGTGGCCCCTAACAGAACTCACTTCTAAAAAGAGGCCCAAGAAGGTGGCTTGGACCCCAGAGTGTCAGAAGGCCTTTGACACTCTGAAAGCTGCTATGTGTTCAGCACCAGTGCTACTGGCCCCTGACTACACAAAATAATTTGTGGTTCAGACACATGCTTCAGAGCAAGGGATTGGGGCAGTGTTGTCACAGCTAAATGAAGAGGGCCTTGATCAGCCAGTTGCCTTAATTAGCAGGAGGCTACTTCCCAGAGAGCAGAGGTAGAGTGCCATTGAGAGAGAGGCTTTTGCTGTGGTTTGGTCCCTGAAAAAGTTGAGACCATATTTGTTTGGGACTCACTTTCGTGTTCAAACTGACCACAGGCCTCTCAGATTGCTCATGCAGATGAGGGGAGAATCCCAAGCTGTTAAGGAGGTCCATTTCCCTACAGGGAATGGACTTTACAGTGCAACACAGACCTGGGGTTGCCCATGCAAATGCGGATGGACTTTCCAGGTTTTTCCACTTAGCTGATGAGGACTACCAGGGTGTAGGCTAGTAACCCATCACCTTTCGTTTGGGGGGGGGCTATGTTGCAAAGTCATCCTGTGCCCTGGGCACCCCCCAACTTTTTGCTGACTGGTACTGGTGGTAACTGACTCTGACTGACCCTGGGCTTTGCCTAACCAAGCCTAGTGCCAGTGCTATGCTGAAAACACTTAGAATACAGTGAAAACACCTACATACACTAGGGTACGCTATGGGTTGGGGTACCCCTGTGATTGGCATGACCTACCCTATAAGCCCCTAGTATATAATGGGGCAGGGGAATTGAAACTACCTATCAGTCCCAAGTATATAGTAGGGCATGGCAGTTTGGAGGCCAGCAGCCTTCTGCACTTGCATGTGTGCACTGCTGAGGCCTGAGGTCAGTTTTAAAAGCAGCCCTGGGTGCCATGACAGCTTTTAAAAAGTAAATTGTGCCCAAACTCGACTTTGGTGTTTGGGGCACTTAAAAATGGATAACCTACAATGTTATGGCATATTAGGAACCCCCAGGGTCTCCCCTAGGTGTCCCAGGGGTGGGGGGTCAGGTATCTATAAGGTAGACCCTTATAAAATTAGTTTTATGTGCCCTGGGTTAAGTGAAATTTCACATTTCACTCCCCACATTGTGATAAAGTGCTGCCCAAATTCGACTTTGATGCTAGGAGCACTGTGAAGCGAGGATCTGCAATATTTCTACAGATTAAGAACCCCTAAAGTCTCACCTAAGTGACCCAAGGGATGGGGGTCCTGTAGCTATAAGCAAAGTACTTATAAAATATGTTTTTGTAAGTCCTGGTGCTGGAAAAATGGCCCAAGTCATTTTTCCCGTTGCAAATCCCCTGCTACATAGGTTGACATGGTAGGAAGTTATTAACTAATAAATCTTGATAGGATACTATTCAAAAACTTCCCCGAATGGTATTAATAAATCCCACAATATGATATTGTTGAATTTCTCCTAAAGTGTACATACAAGAAGTTATAAGACGTTCTTGTTTGTAGGTCCAGATTCAGCCTTCCAGTGGTCTGCCCCGATTGGTCAGAGTTAAGTGGATTAGCCAGGCTGCCTTGAAGAGGTGATAAAGAGCCCCTGGGGTTAACCAGCTCTGCTGGCAGGGCAGTGTGCTGTTCCATAGGAATGCCAGGCCAGGGAGAGGAGTCGTAAACTATGTTCTTCAAAGAGGAGAGCAGAGAACAGTGTCTTTTACAACTCTGAACTTTCCACCTTGGGCAGATGGTAGGATTAAGGAAGGTATGAGCAGATGCAGGGGGGGAGAGTCTAAGTAAATTAGCCATCCTAGGGGTGTGTTTAGCCAGCTCTTGCCTCCTTGCTGGAAAATCAGCCATTATGGATTTGGAAGATTTGATGCACTCTGGGATAAAATAGTGCCACACTCTACAGGATGTGGTCATATCTTTGAGGAGTTACCCTGCTCCCATTGGTCAGGAGTGACCTCCTGCTTGATCCAGAGAACTTGGAATAAGTCCTCCAGATCTGCTGCTTGAAACTGAAGAAAGCAATACATTGTGCCAAGCTGAGAAGTTTTGCTGTGCAAATTCTAAGGCCTGACCTCTGAAGCCTGCTACATCAGAAACTACAGCCCTGTGGACTACCTTGCTGAAAAAGAAGTAAAGAGTGGACTCCCTGCAAGCTACAGGTTAACAGAGCTCATCTGGACCCTCACCACTAAGGATCATCAACCTGGGGAACTACCAGTGGATTTGTAAGGGTGACGTCCAAGTGGATTGTGGGAACTGAAGTCCTCAACTTTCAAGGACCATCTTGGAGCTTCCAGACCCTTGGAGTGAGTTTGAGACACTTTGGGACCCTTTGAGGAACTTCAGGGAGAAGTTCAAGAAGTTTGGAGAACTTTGGAGAAACTTTGAAAAAAAGCTCCATAGAGGGACCGACTCAACCTGGTCAGCCAAGCCGCCTGCCTTCAACCGCGAGCCGGCCAAGCCATCCAGGATCGTCCCGCTAAAAGCTCCGTCGGTCCAACTTCCAGAGTTTGACCGGGAGTAGAAGAAATCCGAGGCTGGCGAACCCTCACCGAATCCGGCCTGGTGAAGAGCGTTGAGGGACCCCGCGAGAAAAAGCTCCAGAAAAGTTTCTAAGTCCGCTCGAAGGAAAGGTGACTGGGAGCAACCGCGAAAGCCAAGCCGCCTGCCTTCAACCGCGTGTCGGCCTGGATCCTGGGTTTGCTCCGCTGGAATCTCCAGAGGTCGGACCGCAAAAGTTTCTAAGTCCGAACGTAGAAAGGTGACCGGGAGCTCATCGCTAGGCAAGCCGGCGAACCCTCACCGAATCCGGACTGGCTGAGAGCTTCGAGGGACCTCTGGGAGAAAAGCTCCAGAAAAGTTTCGAAGTCCGAAGGTAAAAACTGTGACCGGGACCTTCCGCATGGGGTATCCGCTCAGGGCAACATCGCGGTCGGCCTGAAACTTTGACTTTGGGTCGGTCTATCGCAAGACCGTATCCCAATATGGTGCTATAAACTTCTAAGTGCTCTGTTTTGCTAAATCTTTGAAAATTCATATCTCCGGTTCCCTACATTGGATTTTTGTCATTTTGGTGTCATTTTAAAGATAAAATAAAAATATTTTCTATTTTTATAAATTGGTGTTGGATTTTTCTTATGTGTTGTGTCTTAATTATGTACTGAATTGGTGTTTTTAAATGCTTTACATACCGGTCTTTGAAGTTAAGCCTGTCTGCTCGCAGCCACGTTACCAAGGGTTGAGCATAGGAATAATTTTCTAAGACCTATGCTGAGTCCTACCAATGGTTAGTGGCCTTATTGCCAGTGGCAGACCTACATTTGCCCCTACCAATAATCCACTTTCCAACAGGAATGCATAAAAGATTTTGCTACCATACACACAAATTTTGTAACTAGCGAGTTTAACATTTTCCATTTCCCTGCCAGGAGTTTTATTTTGAAACTGTTAAAGGAGTTTTTGTTTTCTTTGGCTTTTATTTTATTTTATTTTTTTACCTTCACTCCACCAAAAGTAACAGAAAAAGTGGCGGACCTAGAAAAAGAGTATGTACAATCTTTCCCAGCTGCATCTTTAACGTGGCAGTGTGCATCACTAGAAGCAGACAGAGATGCATTGGATAGATTGCAAGTGACATTGATTAGTGCAAGCATTTATTACAAATGACTGACTTCGTGATTAATGTGTGTTAGTTTGTTGTGTTTTATTCAACACTAATAGATCATCTGCCACAGTTGTATGCAACCTGGAGGTAAAGTTTGACAAATAGCTTTCCTTTATCTCCCAAGTGGATAGTGTGGTAGGAGTGTGCTTTGACCTTCTCAGATCTTTAAAAAAGTTTTTATTTCTGCTCCCCTCACGTTGCCAGAAGACGGTAATTCATGCTCTCATAACCTCACACTTGGATTACGCCAACGCTCTATACTGGGGTCTCCCAGTGTATCAACTTAAGAGATTCCAGTTGGTGCAGCCCGACTTCTTCTAGGGCTCCGTAAATAGAATCACATTCGTCTGCACCTTAAAGAATTGCATTGGGTGCCAATCCGTGAGCGAGTTCATTTTGAGGGACTGGTGCTGGCCCATAGAGCTTCTATCAGTCAGGACCCCGAAACCTGGCTAATAAAGTTGTACACTACCTCAGTCGCGGCTTGCATAACTCGCGGGTGGGTCACACGGGGGGGGGGGCTATTGAAAAAAAAAAAAGAAACTCACCTGGCCGGGTCCCACGCCGCCTCCGCACCTGGCCGGGTCCGCGTTTTGGCGTTTTCCAGCTGCTTTCCAGGAACAGGCATCCTCCCTCCCCTCCCCAAAGCCAACCACAACGCTGCAATGACAGCGTTGTGATTGGTGCGGACAGCGCCCAGCCGGGTACCTGTAGGGAGGCCATTTTCTCTATTTAGCCTACATAGAGAAAATTTAGAGTGCGAATGACTGGTTTGGTCGGCCCCAGAGGGCCGACCAAACAGTCAGGGCCCACAATAGCGGGCAAGCCCCTCCTCCCGAACCCGCCGACCCGCCCGCCCCCAACCAGGTATACCCTCCCCCCGCCCTCAACCAGGCATACCCTGCCTTCTGCTTTCTCGCAGCGCAAAAAGCAGAAACATAAAATGGTATTTAAAATACCATTTTATATTTCTGCTTCTCGCACTGCGAGAAAGCAGTGGGGCGACGCTCCTCCGCCCTAATGGCTCGCCCCTGCACTACCTACCAATGAGAACTTTGCATGCCTCCGATTCTTTGTTGGCTTTGGTACCAAAAACCAAAAGGAAGAAATGGGGCGGCTCCTCTTTTTCGGCTCTGCCCGCCTCTAGCTGGAATTCTCTTCCCTTTGATCTGAGGGCCACCAAAGATGCAGGTTCCTTTAAACGCAGCTTTAAAACCTGGCTCGTCAAACTCGCTTTTTGAAAAACTCTGACTAGAGGTTAGCAGTTCCTAGTGCCAGGACACTTTTTTGAGTAGCCGTGCGCTGTACAAGAACCCAATAACATAACATCTGTCCATCTCTGGGCCCTTTTGGTGCAGATTAGTGTTCAATCACATTTAATGACAGACTGCATTGCACAATTAGTGTTGTATATATCTTCGTTTCAGTAGGGCCAAGTGCTACACACCAGTAGGATATCCGAGCCTATTGCTAGTACCAAAATCTAGAAATGCTTGCAGATTTTTAAAAAACTGTGTTAGTTTGAAAAGGGTCTGTGATTTCGAGACAGTACCAGGGTCGGGCTGAAAATGGACCCGGGCACTAAAATAATAAAATAAGTGTCCCCATCAGAGAATCTGATAAACCCCCGCCCCCCCCCCCAAAATGGCTCACATTGCAAACTGCGGCAGTTTTGAACTTATAAAAGCACGCTGTATAAGTGGTTTTGCAAGGTATGGGAGACTGGAGGCAATGTTTGTGGTAATGCCGGGGAAACGCACAGTAAAAACCGGCCCACCAGACCGTAAAAGAGGCCCCCAAACATAAAAAAAACTGGCCCACACAGTGACCTAGCAGGCCAGCCCTTCAGGCACAACCAGATTGCCTTCTAGGCCTGTCCAACGTTGGGCAGTACTAATTACATGCATCTGTAAAAGGAAAGTATACATCAGCAGGTCTCACTGCTGGGATTGTGTTTTTGTATAGTGGTTGCATTTAAGCAGTGGATCACCATCAGTGCTGTATTTTTTCTTTTCATATCCTCTGCCTTAGTGGCCACGCAGCATTAAGATGCTGTCTAAAGATTTCTGCTAGTGTAGGTAGATCTGCCCTTTGTGGCTTTTTGTTTTATGACAGATATAGTCTTAATCATTTACGTATGCTTTCTGCTTGATGTTATGCTGATGTTTAAGCTTGCTTTCCTTGTGCTTTAGTGTGTCTTTGTCTCTAAGCGTTGAAGGATGGCAGTGGCACAAAGAACATTGTTGTTTGTAGTACATGTATTGTAACAAACGCGATTGATAGGGGAAGTTAATGGATGAGCTAGAATGATGCCTGGCGTAGATGGGTTGCTCCTAACACTAGGCACACCACGATTGACTCAAACAAATTTAACAGATTGAAGATATGGCTCATTATATAGTTAGGTACTGATGGGTGGCTGCATGTCCTCTGTTAGTTTAAAAGGTTCACTATAACGCACAGATGGAGTTGTGTAGCTGCTTGCATCTCTGTTGAAGCCATTTTCTAGGTCTCGCCTAGCGTTGCAGCGCGAATGCGCTGCCATCGCTTTGCGAGGCATGCAGTATACACTATAGTGTGGAAACTTTGTGCAAGCTCCGCCCACTCTCCGGCCCAACTTTTTCATTGGCTTAGGTCCTAAATGCTGCCTTCCGATTGGTTTTCGGCTTGTTAGTCCCTCCTCATGACTATCGTCCCCTTTACTTGAGTGTTGCACGTAACTATTTTCTTCCCGTGCCTTCTCCCCACAGCCCTCCTTCCCGCAGTCCGTGCGTTCTCTGTCTCTGCTTGTCTATGTTATGGGGGGTTTCTCTACGAGTGAATTTCAGGTATCACTGCATTTTTTCTTCCCCTGCTAAGAGTGTAACAAATTTGGCTTTCACTTCTCGTGAATGACGCACTGAAATGAAGACCCTTTGACACCTTGTCACAAGCCGCTGCAGCTACGGCTCGCTCAGCAGATGCCTCCCCCCTCCGGGGCCGCCCCAGCCGGTAGCTGGCATCGGCGCTTCCTTTTATAAAGACGCGTTTCGTTAAAATGTTTACACGTTTCAGTGGCAGAGATTAGCGTGTTTAGATTTCCAAGTGCCGCTTTGACAGGGACGAGCGCACAGAAGAAGCCGCCAGTACAGCCGCAGCTGAGACTCCCATGCCGAGGAGTCAGTGTATTTATTGCCCTTGTCCCTTCCGGTCCTAAAACCCGACGGAGGCTGCAATGCTCGCTTCAAGATCCGCAGGCGAGCCCAAGGCTAGTAAGACTGGGTGGGTCTTACAGCGTGTAATCACAAAAGCTAATGTCAAATGTGTTTAAAATAATACGCCTGGGTTGCACCCATGAATCTACTGCCCCTAGTGGTCGGTATCTGAGACCCTTGGAAAAGGATGAAAACAAAGAACAATGGTATGGCGCGTGTCCACGCTTTTACCACATTGGCCCCCACATCACGCTGCGTGCCGTGGCTCTCATTCACCTCGGATTTTTAAAATACAATTCGGAGCAGTGAAAAACAACTGCGTCGAGTGTGCTGATACCTTCGCATAAAGAGCCCTTCCCCACTAGGCACAATCATCCCCTCCAAGGCCTCTCAGCTCCAGTAACCCCCTCCCACACTCTCACCTGAGACCTCTTCCAGAGGGTCCAGCTGTCCAGGAGCTCTCTCTATGCCTGTCCCTGAGGCTCACGGTCCCATCCCTTCCAAGGCCTCTCAGCTCCAGTAACCCCCTCCCCGAGCTGTCCTGTAGCTCCTCTCTATGCCTGTCCCTGAGGCTCACGGTCCCATCCCTTCCAATGCCTCTCAGCTCCAGTAACCCCCTCCCTGAGCTGTCCTGTAGCTCCTCTCTATACCTGTCCGTGAGGCTCACGGTCCCATCCCTTCCGAGGCCTCGGGCAATCTATTAGTGCTAAGAAACGATGATCTGCAGCTTGTGGCGCCGTGCCGGGGGGGGGAGGGGTGCTGCTCCTCAAGCCGGAGGCGGTGGGGGGGAGGCTTCTGGTGGCCCCCGCTGCCAGGAGCCTGTGATAACAAGGGCAGCCATGTAGCGTCTAGTGTGGGGCTGAGGACTTCCCAGCACTACCCTGGCACCATGGGCACCCCATGAGGCCTGCCTGAAAGAACAGTAACTCGGGGACTGTGTTAAGACCCCCAAGGGCCACTGCCCTAGGCGGCATGGGCAACAGTAACCGCCGTCACTACTGGCACTGAACTTTTCACCAATAAGTTGTTGTTTTCAGGTGTTGGTCTAATCCGTTCAATTAATTTATGGATTACAACACCCATAATGCACTGGGATATTGCAGGAAAGTCCAGGACCGGAAACAGTGTCCATTAACGACATGGAGCGAGATGGTACCCCTAACAGTGGCCTTTTTTTCTCACTTGCTTGCATTGGAGCCCATGGGAGCGTTGCTACTTCACTGGGCACACAGGGACCACAATGAATGAAGTTTGTCTTAACGTCCATCCAGCGTCTCATTTTCCCCCAGCGCGAGACACGGGTCCACCCGTTAACATGCATCCGAGAAGAGCTCTGGATTCCAAAAGGAAAACAAGCATTTGCAATGCAATAGGTCTCGCATTTACGCGAGTTTAAGCTATTGGCATTGTAAATGACAATGCCTTTTATTTTTGTTTTAGTTTTTAAAACATAAATACAAGGCAATGTCATTTACAATGCCAATAGCTTAAACTCGCGTAAATGCGAGACCTATTGCATTGCAAATGCTTGTTAAGGTTTGCACTTGTGTCCAGATTTCACTTTGCGTCTATTCCCTTGGTATATTTTACTACTTTGCACTCTGCAGCACTAAGTACAGAAAAAAAATGTACTGGCATGCTTTCTGGAATTCTTTAAGAAACCTTTTTAGTGTACATTCTGGTATTTTAGAAAAAATATACAGAAGCTACCGAAAGGAGGGTGTGAGGCTGCTGCCCGTTAGCAAATCCTAATTATTATAGGACTGCTGCAAGAAGTTCCGTGATCCTTGCATCTCCACTATAAAGGGAAAATCGAATTGTAGGAAGAATAATCTACTGATAGAAGGGTGAAAGTTGAGGATATTCTCCGCAGAATCTTTGTACCACGAACGTGAGAAGTATAGCGTCCGCTATCGACAGGATTTCTACACTATTTAGCCCCAGATTTCATTTTTATGCTCTGGTGTCTTGGAAGATCTGAGAAAGATGCATCCTTTTGGTTAATTTACGGACCTGCAACTTTGAGAACAGGAGGTGTTTGCCCCTGAAGTCCAGAGATAGTAATATACTGGTGTTCAAGAGATATACAAATATATCAATCTAAACCTCTATTGTAAACAAGGTGATTTTAACTGTTCCTGTTTTTATCAGCTTGAGAGAGTCATTAAACGTTGGTCTTGATGAAGATGGCATTATAATATTCCCATCGAAACGCGTCGACGCCTGAGTTGTTAGGAACACAATCCGCATTATCACTGAGACTTTTGAGTGCCTGTAGAGTGTATGGCACCCAGTCTCAGTTATTGAGGAACAATTACTACGGATGTGATCAGTTTAAGACAAAGTTTTCTGGTCTACTACTTGTACTCTCGAATACATTTTAAATTTATGCTGCTTAATGTCTTTGAGTGTGTTTTCTGAATGAATTTATGGAATTTGTTCTTTTTTTATATTTCATCATGCAGTGTTATTAATTGTTCAGACTTGTTTTATTTGATTGTGTGTCTTGTGACGAATAAAATAATTTTAAATCCCTTTTTTTTTTAGTCCTGTATATAATAGTAGTCTTGGGTATACAGACATATTCTCCTATTCTGAGTGCAATGGATGTGATTGAGTGATGAAGTTGGAGACTTCGGTGTTGTAATAGACATTGTTGGGTGTGTATAGATGTCCAAAGGAAACCTTTGTGATTACATATTTTAGAAAAGCTCCATAAATTAGAGCATAGTCTGGGAACAGTGCGGAAATTGAGAGGTGAAAAGGACTTCATTTGCTCAGAATGGAGGCTACAGAAGCATTTTTTTAGCAAGAGGAAATGTTGGTCTAGAAGTAAAAAACGGTGTGATATACAGCAAAACATGTAGGTATATTGTAAAACCTGCAACATTGCACTCTTGTGAGGCCTTTCATTTGGGTCCTGATGCAGTCGGAGGTTACTCTGTTCTGTCCTGTATGTGTGCTGCCATTTACTACTGGTGACCTAGTGCAAGGGTTGGACGCTTAAACTTCTTTATAGCCTTGTTTGGGTAAATCCAGTGTAAGGGTGATGCTCCACCCGGTAGTCACCTTGCTTTTTCATGGAAGCAACGTTAAAAGGATCTGGCAACGAAATTGGAGAAAAAAAGCTGCAAGGCATAAAAAAAACTCCCCTGTAGATGTTGATTGAAGACTGAAGAACCAAAGATTACTGGGTCAAGAAAGACCAGCACAGGATCAGCTAGAGCTACAACGTGGCATGAACTGATTAAAAAATTCTGTTGAGACACAAAGCTTTAACTGTTCTGTAGCCTAAAATGATCTACAGGCAAAGGTTTGACTCAATGTTGTTTCGGGGATGAATTATAACAAATGTGTGGAGCACCATCTTGGATTGGTTTAGCTGGAAAGTAAGAAAACGTGTCTTGCAATATTCTGGAGGTTTCAAATACGCGTTG
Source organism: Calotriton arnoldi (assembly GCA_963921515.1). Taxonomy (NCBI): domain Eukaryota; kingdom Metazoa; phylum Chordata; class Amphibia; order Caudata; family Salamandridae; genus Calotriton; species Calotriton arnoldi. The sequence continues at coordinate 1,009,790 of CAWUFW010003924.1, read as the reverse complement.
GCATACCACCATGATTCTGGTCGATGTGTAGAATGTTCCAGAAGGCTGGCTTACAGAGGAGTGCAAAGCCAAAAGAAGCAGCAGCAAGGTCAAAGACAACCTCCCCTTCCCCTCTTGCATCCTGAGCCTTCCCTGTGCCACAGCCTGCCGGCCTGCTGCTGTCTGAAAGGCTCTCAGTCCATGTGAGGCAGCCAAAGACCACAGGAACGTGAGAATCGGAAACTACCACATTGTAACCATAATATCTAGGGCCACGATGCTGGTGCACTCGACATTGGATATTAAGGTACTCCCTTTAGGAAATTGAGTCTCAGCGTAGCAAGGGCAAGCAACCAAGGCTTGCTGAGGGAGATGGAGTGGGTTAGAAATTCTGTGACCTTTTTTCTACCACTGCTCCACTCATTAACTTCAATGTTGCTTCTGTTTCATATTAATTATGTAGTGTTTTATTGTGGATACTGAGTGTAAGAACGTGCCTCTTTTTGCATGGTTAGCCCCCAACTTTTACCTGGTTTTGATGTGGTTTCAATTGTAGAGCACAGGGTACCTGCCATCCAGGTCCCCTGTGCCAGTGCTTCATCCCTAAAAACATATCCCCAATTGGTACATCTGGCCCCTGTAAGTCCCTAGTAAGTGGTACCCTGGGGGCCTGGGAGCTGAAGAGGGTTCCCTGGGATCCCCCTCACTGGGACCTTGCCACTGCCTTTGCAGCTTGCATGCCCCTGTGAAACAAAAAATGACAATGTTGAAATGGCAGCTTGCCTGGGTGCCATGCCAGCTAGCACTGTCTGAAGGTATAGGTAAGTCACCCCTCTAGCAGCACTCACAGCCCTAAGGCAGGGTACAGTATACCACAGGTGAGGGCAGATCTGCATGAGCAGATATGCCCCTACAGTATTAGGGTCCATTCCTTAATATTGTAAGTGCCAGTGAAGCAATAGAGAGTACATGGGCAGGAAACTTGACAACTCGAGCTCCACAGCATCATGATGGCATCACTGAACAAAGGAGTGTTTGATACCAAACTACTCCTCTGAATAAATCCACACTGATGCCAGTGTGGAATTTATTGTACAATGTACTGAGAGGGCACCTCAGAGGTGCCCCCTGAAAACCTACCAACCATGGTGTGGTCTCTGACCGGGTGTAGGCAGCCTTCCATCACCAGACATGTTTCTGGACCAGAAACAATGCACATCCTCAGTAGAGGTGTCACATCTCCTCCCCCAGGATGGGGAAGTGCTCGTTGGGAGAAGCTTCAAAGGCCGGCCGCCTTTGTAATGTTAGCAGCAGATAGCAGCCCCCGGTTTACACCCCTCTTTGGGCGGGAACATTTAAAAGAATAGAGGGTGTGCCCACCTCTGCTAACTCCACCCTTAAGGTGGGGAGGCGAGGTGAAGCACATAGTTTAGTCCCTGCCATGTTGAAGATGGGGGGGCCTTCCAATCAGGGCTAGGTCTATGCCCGCTCCCACAGGAGGGTGGCATGAGAGGGTGTTGTCATCCCAGGTAAGGTGCCCATTGGCCCTACCTACTACTCCCCTAAAATGCCCCTAAATTTAGTATTTAGGTAGCTCCCCCAGACCTAGAAACTAGATCTGCAAGGACCTAAGAAGAAAGAAGACATCCCTGTAGAGAAGACTGAAGACGACGACTGCTGCCTTGGCCCCAGCCCTACCGGCCTGTCTCCAGCTTCTGCGAACCTGCGACCTGTCTTGCAGCCAGTGACCTCTGAAACCCTGGGAGGACTGCTGCATTAGAAAAAGACTCCAATCTCGCGTGGACAGCGGACCTGTCCAGAGGAAACTGACTTCAAGGGCTCCGGATCAAGCTGAAACCGCAATCTCTGCCCCCTCTGCACCGGATGCCCACGACCTGAGTCTGAGTGGCTTACCTGTGCAGTAAAGTCTCCCTCAGCGATCCTGACCTTGTGTCCAGTTTTGGCTGATCTCCACAGTGGCGCCTGCAGTGGGAATCCAGAGGCTCCCCCTGACTGCGACCGGCTCAAGGAAGAAGACTCTGACGTTCAAAGGCACCCCTACACCTGGGCCTTGGTGAGCTGAACCGACGGTGCCCCTACGACCCACTACATCTCTACTTACCTCTTCTGTCGTTGATCTCACCCCTGCAACCTCCGGTGCCACGCCTGCAGCCTGTTTGCCAAAAGAAGAATCTCCATTGAAAAGCATTGGGCACCCGATGCTGAAATTGCACCCTGCACCCGACCACGTCTGTGGTGGTGTATGTTTGGTGTTGCTTTGTGCCCCCCCCCCCCGCGCTGGTCCTAACCCCCAAAGCTTGGCCCTGGCAACCAATTTACCTACCTGCAAGCAGTGTGGCTCCAGGCACCCCAGTTCTTCATTTAAAAGCATTGGGCTGAACTCTGACTTTGACCTCTGCAATCGGCTGTCCCTGTGCCACTGGTGGTGCAGTTTTGGTACTCACTTGACCCTTGCTGACCTTTGGTCCTGAAGACTGGGATTGCAAGTGTATTACTTACATGTTGAACCGCGATATTGTTTACCGCGATATAGTATTCCCCATAGAATAACATTAAACTGTGCTGAAAAGTTTCTAAGTGTTGATTTTTCAAAGTGAAAAGTATTTTTATTGAAAAATTTACTTACCATATTGCTAAGATCTTGGTCTTAAAATAAAATACAAACAAAGTATGTTTTTCTAAAATTATTCTGGATCTCCAGCTTGAGTTGTGTGTCCATTATCAATGATGTCAATAAATGTCTTGCACTCCTTTGTGTTAGACCTAAGGCTGCTGCCCACCCAACCACTAATGGGGCACTTTGGGTTTTACGTTGAGCCCTGTACACTTTTGGAGAACTCCTGGACTCTGTGCACAGTATAACCACCTAGTGGCAATACCACATACGGAGCCAGCTTCCTACACTGGGATTAACTTCTGTTTATATCTTTTGTACATGTTATTTCCTACTTCCATACATTTGTATGAAACTAACACTTGACTTTGGCTGTTTAGTTTTAATCTTGGTCTTCCAGTAAATATTGTTTTATCATAGCCAAAAAAAGTACCCTTTCTTACCAGTTCCAAGCGAGCAGACTCCCTTTAAAAAATAAATAAAAGGGGGACAAAGCCTATGAAAATTGAAGGGAAAGGGATTCGTTTAGAGAAGTGGTAGAAAAAACCGTGTGAGTGATAAAGGAGGTTTTGAAAGAGGGTGGGTGCTGCCATTTATAAAACACAGAGCTGAAAGAACAAAGTCGAGGGCATGGGGCAAAAGTCGAACTAATACTCAAAGGAAAGATGGTTTATCTTAATTAAATATTAACAACTGAAACCGGTACAGCAGATATTGTTTTGCACACTTTGACATGTTGAAAAGCACTCGCAGTTCTTGATGGAGATCTGTAGAAGTGAAGAGGTGGGGCAGATAAAATTCAAAATCGTAATTCTTTAGATTGGATTTATCAAATTACTTCAATGTCATGGCCATCTATGGTAGTATTTAGGAGAGAAGAAGCAATCACTTTTTTAATGAAATCTTATGAAAAGGAAAATAGAGGTTGTGTAAGTGTAGACGATGGTACTGCAGTAAAGAGGACAATTATTTGTGTTAGGAGTAAAGGGGGATAGCAGAAGGTAGATTATACAGTGACGTCTGGTTCAAAGATTGCAGGCAGTTATTTGGGGGCTGCTTCGATGTCTACAAGGTGCAACAGAAACTGATGTCCGGAAAGATGTGATGAGTTGGTATTAATTTTTTTTATGTAAAGTAGCAGGTCTTTGCATGATTGACTAATTACAGGGAGGGACTGGACGGTGAGAGAATGGAAATAACTTTAAAAGAAAAAAACATGTTGGCGTGAGGCAGTAAGTGGAGAAGTGTGGCTCAATGGTTAGAGCGGCAGACCCTGATGCAGAGATCTGGCCTGGGACCAGGGTTCAATTCCCGCCTCGGCGGGTCTTGGGCTCAACTTCCTCGGACCTGATAATTCTCGCCTCGGTGCCTATTCTAATCATGGGTCCCACTCTGCAACTCTGGGCAATAGCTTGCTTAATCTCCACAACGGCCCCACCAGTGCTGGGATGCCTGGCTTCACCTTGGGGGCGCCCAGGAGTGGACATTTCACAGGGAAAAGCCAGGAAGGGTTCCACAGCGGTATGCGTTCAGCGCCAGGAAGCCTCAGGGTAGCAGTGCGCTTTACAAGTACAAATTCATTTCATAAGTTAAACCAAAATGTAGAATCCCATAAGAGCAGGCAAAGTGGCAATTGTTCATAAACCGGATTGTGGCATAGCAAATGAAGAGTAGAAAATTGATTTAGTAGCATTTGAGATATTTCTTCCATTTTGATTTCTGATGTGTGTCCAGTGTTTTCCCAAGGGGTGACTTAGCAATGAAAACGTGAAAGATGGACTTGGGAAAGAGATAGACAAGACGTTTATGCTGTGGAGAGAGGGACGATGCTCGTCGGAGTAAGATGTGCTTTTGAGATGTGTGAACTGACCTAAAAAAAAATGATAAAAGCAGCCTGCTGGAGGGAACCGGTATGAAAGGGGCTGGAATTTCAACCAAGGATGAGGTTGAGTAGTACGAGTAGGAAGGAGGGTGGTGGATAAAAGGTAGCCAGAGTCCTAGATATTTAAGGTAAGAAGCTGCAAAAAGATGAAACTTTGTTTTAATAGGTATTGCGCCTGTACGGTATGACTCACAGTGGTATAGGCACCACAAAAGGAACTAGTAAAGCATGCAGCAACGATTATTGATGGCTTTGTAAAATATGATCTGCTCTAAGAGCCAGTGCACTGGCATTTGTTAAGACTTTTATGCAATATGGGAATAATGGAAAGGATTAGGCAAACGAGAGCAGTGAAAAGTTCTTGTGCAGTAGGAATCCTAAAAGTTGGGGGATTGGCAGCCACTTTCAAAGAATAGGTAAACTTTGTGACATCTGAGTCAACTGGTAGATGGATACCTACTTTCTTGCGTTGAACCCCATTACCTGGTTACTTCAAACTTGTGTATTCCCAAACATTGACTAGAGCGGATAACAGTATACGGAAAACAAAGTCCATGAAAATTCATTTGTGCAGAGAGAGATGAGTAATTCTAAGGAAAGTCTTGAGAATGAAAACACACTGCCATTACTTTATTATTTTGTAAGGATATTGTACTGTTTTTATATGGTACTTATCTGACCACCTTTTTTCTTTTAGACAAATGACATCTACTTGGTCTGTAGACCACAAACTGATTGGCTTATTGCCATTAGTGGATCCTTACATGCCCACATCTCTAGTGAGTAAAAGCAAATATTACACAAAGCCCTCCTGATTTACCCATCTACTTACCTACCTCGGTAAGCCTGAGAATTAATTGTATTTATGGGCAATTAATCACTATTCATCATTTCATTGCAGATATGGCTTGGTAGGGTAGGAGAGTGAGAACCTAGGAAGAGCAGGGGCTGGAGCCACCATTTAAAGGCAGTAATGTTTGCATCCTGTGGTAAATGGGGAGTGTAATGGGGCAGGAGCTTCCTGAAATGAGTGATGTAAAATGGTAAAGGTAACACCTCTGGCTTGGGGTGCTGTTAGGAGTTCATTCTATTTAGAGAATGGTGGTTGTCTTGCTGACTTGTGACAAATGATTGTTATCAAAGTTGGCGGCAAACTGATTTCAATATTGTTCATATCATTCAGAAAAAGGTTAACCAGTCAAAACCTTTGAGGATTTATGTGGTGCATTTTATTTCGTTTTCTTTTAAGTATAGCTATTTCGGCTGCTGTATGTTTTTTCACAGGTGGCAGAGTTAAAAAAAAACTAAAAAAAAAAACTGATGAAATGCAGAGAAGGGACAGACAACTAAAACGACATGATGGTATGAAGAAGAGTTCTAGAACTTTTATGTGTTTAGCTTTGTACTAAATGGGCTGAGGGATGATACGGAGTACTTCATAAAAAAAAAAAGTGAATAATTTATCAAGAGAAATATAGTTCTAGCAGAGGTCTATGTTTAAAACTAGAACAAATATATTTTAAAATAAGACTATGAAATACACTTCAAACCATTCTGGATCACGTGAAGTGTGTGACCGTTCCAGTATCCTAACAGCTGATTAAACATGGCTATCAAGTATGACCACTCAAAATTTCTAAGATTGCACTATCTAATAGAGACTTTTAACTGCAGGTTCCTCGCCTTTTTAAAATCCCCAGGTGTCAGACTGGATCGGAAATGTTTGCATAGCAATTCCCTCCTGCGTCAGCAGGTTGCCCCATGCAACATTTTGTTACCTCGTGCTAACTTGACGTCTGGATCAGTATATATGCACATCACTTGCTCACGCTGATGACGGATCCTTTTTTTCTGTTCCAACAGTTGCCGAGCCGGAAGGTCAACTGTCATTTGACAGATTTGCAATTTTCTTAGGTTTTTCCTATAACAGTGCGCAGAAATGTCACCTAACCAGTAGGATTTGAACTGCGTGTTACCTGTACTTGACAGATGCCTATTACCGATCCACACGACGATTGCCTCAGGTATCTTAGCTTTGGCCACGACTCAAAGTTGTGTCTGTTGTGTGCCAAGAAGAACGGAAATGCCATCGGTGAACACGTGGCTAAACTGGCAGTCACGGAGTTGTGGAATTTGAAGACCCGATCCTGATCGGATTCTAAGGTGCAGAGGTTCCGGTCAAGTCCAGAGGTAGGACTCTCTCTCTCGTTTCCGATATCATTCATGTGACCGTACCTCCTGTAAATCAACTAACTCCAAGTGGAGCCATAAGAAGCACACAAAGCCCTACCTTGGCTCGTCTGGTTTGCATCACTTGCACCACTAGGAGTCACGAGATACACCAGGTATTGCTAGGCCACAAATTAATTCCCCTCTTGCAGGACCAGCTCCAACGACATCCCTGTTCAGAGTTTCTCTGGATCAGGTTATGACTGCACATTAGCGCCAACAACTTTAGCAAGGTCTAGAGACAATTTTTGGTACCACACCTGGTCCCTCCGGTGTGCCATGGATCCGAAGGCACGTATTGGTGAGTTACCATCAGAGGATTCATCCTTGATGTCAGTTGTCTCTTCACCTCATTCCATCAACTACCTACCTAACACCGCCTTTGGCGCCATCTTCGACACCGTGTTCCACATAGCAGTTGCCCCATCCGGCTCTGATATAGTTGTCGCCAACGCTGATTCGAGGATCCAAGTATATTAACGGATTTTTAGGCCTATGCTTCTCCTAACACTAGGGTTTTTGCTCAGTCTGAGCCTGATTTTTCTAGGGAAAATTGTCTGATGAAATATCAACCTTACACAGGAGAGTTTACAGGACACAAGTGGATTAGATACTTAACCTGAAATTAAACCGTATTACCTAATCCTGCTATGGCACTGAAGATGCTGCCTCCTTTGCTGTAGTTATAAGGAGAGCAGTGGAAACTTCATCTTATTTTACCCACTCCACTGGTGGTAACTACTTTTTTGGTGGCAGTGTTAGACCCAGCACATTCCTCACAAGAACCAGTGTTACCATTCAGTGAGCTCTGACAGATGTGCTAGTGGACACCTGGACTAAGCTAGCTTCTTACCCACCAATAAATAGACAAATTGCAAGAAGGACATAGCTGCCCCAAGGGATCCGGATTTCCTTTTACAGCATACAACACCTGAAAGCCTTGTGGTACTAGCTTCTACAAGCCATACCAATCCTACTGCTTTTCCTTCCACTCCCCCGGTTAGAGAATCAAAGGAGTTGGAAATTATGCAAAAAGGATATTTTCTTCAGTTTGGCCCCTAGGTCTGTAAATACATTGCTCCTTTTAGGAGGATACTCCCATGCATTGTGGGACAAGGTAGCAGATGTGTTACTTGCTGTTCAAGATGAATCTTGCCTTATCTTCCTTTATAAACCAAAGAAGAATAAACCTATATGCCCACAGGGACTAGGGTGATTCAATATAATAAGAAACAGTTGTCCTGTGGGACTCGTTACAGGAATACCCATATTCTAACTTCAGTGTATTCAGTTGAATTGTATGATGATTAATGTAATGTTAGTATATGATCATACACACATTAGTCAAAATCTAACAATTCACTCCTTAGTTGAAATTGTTGTTCTTCAGATAAGATATATACTTACAAGGTGCAAACGTTACAATGGAAAAGTGCTGACGAAGCAGTGCCTGTGTAGATGAATATATACAAGAGTGATACAAAGTACTCTGTTCATATTCCTGGTTAACAACAGTTTGGAACACAGTTCATGTGAGGATTATATATATTCCCTCCATGTGTTTCTGTAACCAGGTAACGAGGTGTTGACGCTTCAACCCAGTTTCAATTGTAGAGTCTCATCAAGACCTATGTCATGTGTCGAAAGCATCTCGGGCATCAGTTAGTATCACAAAGGGTCACGAACGACCTCCAGAGGAACACATCTCTCTAAAAATTAACGCTGTAGGAATCTGACTCTGTATATTGCCACTAGTTGGTAATACCGTGCACAGAATCCAAGGGTTCCCCAAAAGTGTACAGGGCTCAATGCAAAACCCAAAGTGCTCTAATAGTGATAGTGTGGACGAGCAGCCTTCGGCCTAACACAGTGGAGTGTAAGACATTTATTGCACACACATGATCAATAATGTACACACAACTCAAGAAGGAGATCCAGACCAATTTTTGAAAAATTTTACTTTTATTTTATTGCAAGACCCAAGACCTTCTTGCTAAGGTAAGTACGTTTCATTTAAAGATGCTTCCCACAGTCAACAGTGCAATATTCGAACAATTCAAGATTATCCTGTGGAGGAAATCAATTGTAGGATGTATCAAGCGAGTATACAACTTACAATTCCAGTCTTCATGTGGTCAGACCCACACTAAGTGCAGGGTCGGTTGTGGGGGACTGGGTCACCCGTAAGGTGCGGATTTCAGTATCTTCTCCAAGGTGGTCGATAACTGCAATGATCTTTATCTTCGCTGTCGGCAGGGGCTATGAGCGGGATAGGTTTCAGCTGGCGGCCAACACAGTTAACGTTTCTTTCGGTGGCTTTAGATTGTTTGGGGGTTCACTGTCGTCGGATCGTCTTGGAGAGATCGTGGTCGGGCAGGCGGTGCAGGAGGCGACCGGCAGGGCCACTAGCAGGAGGGTACAGGCTCTCGGGACACAGAGCTGTGGGGAACTCGGGTCGTGTGGCCGAGAGGATCCCTTGAGGTCGTCCAGTTGCAGTGCTTTCTTCGGACAGGGTAGAGTCACGTCGACAAAAGTGCCGATCCTCTACCACTGTGGTCTTTGGGAGATCTTGGGTAGCAGTGAGTCGCATCGACACCTGTGTCGGTCCTCCACTGCAGCGGTTCTTGGAGTTCTTTTGCAGCAGGGAGTTGCATCGACCAGTGTCAGTCCTCCCTGTGGCGGTTCTTTGAGTTTGTTTCTTCTTGGACAGGTCCGCTGTCCACAAGAGATTGAAACCTTTGTCGAAGGTAGCAGTCCTCCCAGGGTTTCAGAGGTCGCTGGCTGCAAGACTAGTCGCAGGTTCGCAGAAGCTGGAGACAGGCTGGTAGGGCTAGGGCCAAGGCAGTCGTTGGCTTCAGTCTTCTCTTCAGGGTCGTCTTCTTGCTTCTTAGGTCGTCGCAGATCTGAGGGCCATGTCTGGGGGAGACGTTTTAGGGGATTAGCAGGTAGAGCAAATGGGCACCTTACGGGGGAGGCTACACCTTCTAATATGCCACCCTGCTGTGGTAGGGGGCTTAGGCCTAGCCCTGATTGTATGGGTCTCCCCATCTTCAAGATGGCAGGGACTGAAAAGTGTGCTTCACCTCGCTTCCCCCCCCCCCCCCAACTTTAGGGGTGGGGTTCGCAGACAAGGGCACACCACCTACCTTTTCGAATCTTCCTGACGGTTTTCCCACCCAAAGTGGGGAGTGTAACCCCGGGGCTGCCATCTGCTGCTAGCAGCAGAGGCTGGGGGTCGCATTACAAAGGCGGCAGGCCTTTGAAGCTTCCCTCTTCGAGCACAGGCCCATCCTGGAGGAGGAGGCATGCCTACCTCTGCCCAGGATATTCATTGTTTCTGGTCCAAGAGAGCATAGACTCTCTACCCAGGGGTCCAGAAACCTGTCTGGTGGTGGCTGGCTACCTACAGCCGGTCCGAGACCACACCAGGGTTGGCAGGGACTCGGGGGGGCACCTCAGAGGTGCCCCCTGGGTACATGATGCAATAAATCCCACACTGGCATCAGTGGGGATTTATTGGAAGGAGCAGTTTGGTACCAAACACTTCTATATTTAGTCAAGCCATCATGGTGCTGTGGAACTCGAGTTGTCGTGTTCCCAGCCCATGTACTCTCTATGGCTTCACTGGCACTTACAATATTGGGAAATTGTGCCTAATATTGTAGGGGCATATCTGCTCATGCAGATATGCCCTCACCTGCAGTATAGGCACCCTCTTCAGCTCCCAGGCCCTAGGTACCCAGGTTACCAGTTACTAGGGGCTTACAGGCGACAGAAGTGCCAATTGGGAGTTTGTTTTAGGGTAGGAGCACTGGCCCAAGGGCACCTGGTTGGCAGGGACCCTGGGCACTACATTTGAAACCACATCAAAACCAGGCAAAAAGTGGGGGCTAACCATGCAAAAGAGGCACTTTCTCACAAATGCTAGTACAAAATCCATCAAAATTGCCTTCAAGTGGATGCCACCAGTTAATCCAGGACTCGTGCTGCTCTACACCACTGCGTTAGACATCTGGGTTTGTCCTCCTCAACAAGTATTTCATTCACATTAAGAAACCCAGCTATGTCAAGCAGACCACCTCTCCACTGAAGAAAACAGTTTTCTTGTAAAACCCTCACCCACCAGGGTTACCCCTTGGTGGCATGCTTCATCATTGGGTGATTCCTGTTCTGCTATTAATAGGGCTGCGACCTATGGAGTACGCTGGAGCACTTTTTTTTAAAATTATAAAATAAGGAAGGTATTAAAGAAGTGGGGTTTTTTGTGCTGGAGTGTAATTTAAAAATACTAAAGTAGGTGTATCCTATTTAACCTGACCTCTAGTTGGTATGGTTAAAAAGGGGAGAAATTGGGAAAGGAGAATATTATATACCTACTTTTCGGTCGACCTATTTCAAGCCGTACCTCTATTGGCTTTTTTTCAGGACCTCGGGAAACTAGTTCCCTGGTACCACTCCTGCTAATTCACACTGGACGCACACTTATTGCATGCCAAAGAAAAAGGTATGTATACATTTACCACCTAATAGGCGTTCACTGTCTTTTATTTGGTGCACCTCTGAGGACCGCATGCGGTCACCTTCATCAGAGCCATCTTGGATACGGTGCTTTTCCAAGCTATTCCTCCGCCTCAAGGAGTCCAGGACATTTGGGCTAAGACCCAACCTTTGACCTGGATCTCAGTGAAAGGGGCTTTGAGGCTTCCGTGCCTCTTGCATCCTGCTTGTGGGCCACATTAGGTGGCACATGCAGGAGCCTCAGTGGGATCTGAAGTCTCAGTGGGCCCAGCTCCAAGGAAATTTGTCTGATTCCATTCAGGTGTTGGTGGAGACTGCAAAAGATCTGCAGTGGTGGTTGCTCAGACGCAATTGGACCGAATGCAGATCACTCTCCATACCCCACTCGGAGTTAACGATCGTTACTAATGCGTTGTTACTGGATTGGGGAGGTCATCAGGGAGAGGTGGAGATCAGAGGACTCCGATCTCCATCAGAGACTCGTCTCCACATCAACCAGCTGGATTTGTGAGTGATTCACTTGGCGTTAAAGGTGTTCCTCCTGGCTACTTAGGGGGAACAGGTGCAGGTTCTCACAGACAACACAACCTCCACATGGTATTGCAGTAGACCAGGGCGGAGTGGGGTCGTGGTCCGTGTGCCATGCACCTCTTTGCCTTTGGAAGTGGCTGAATGTTCTGGGCGTATCTCTGATCACTCAGCACCTGGTAGGATCTTTAAACACCAGGGCAGACAAACTCGGCCAACGTTGCCAGTGGATCACGGGTGTTGATTACACTTGGAGGTGGCACAGGAAATCTTTCAGCAATGGGCAGAACCCTTGCTCAATATGTTCGTCACAGCAAAGAACGTGCAGTAGTGGGACTTTTGCGCATTGGAGTTCCCTATGTAGTCTTCGTTATGAGGCATCTTTCACCTGCATTGGGGAACTGGACTCCACTATACTTTTCCTCCCCCTAACTCTCCTGCCCAGAGTCCTGAAAAAGATCAAGAAAGACCGGGCCCAAGGTATCTTTGTGCTCTGGACTCTGTGAGGAGAGCATTGTACCTGAAACATTTGGCCATAAGCATCTGTCCTCCAGTCCTGCTGCCTTTTCGGGAATATCTCCTGTTGCAGCAGCTTGGTAGGGTCCTACACCTCCTTACATAGAGATTGAGCTGCGACTGTTGATGGCATTCAATCTTCCTCCCAAATTAGTTGGTGTTATTCTGGCAGCTGGTCGTCCTTTTGCAAAGACTGTTTATGCGGGATGCAGGGAGAAGTTTGTCATTTGCTGTTCTCGTCCCATCTAACCCTACAGGCTTCCCTGTCTGATATATTATTGATTTGTTTATCATTGGCCCAGAAAGGCCTGGCTGTGGCCACAGCTAAAGGTCATTTATTGGCCCTTTCGGCCTTTTTTACGTTACCGGATCAGCCATCCCTCTTCATAACACCTGTTGTGATGCATTTTTTAAAAGGGCTGACCCATATTTTCCCACATGCTTTTTTAATAATGCCACAGTGGGATCTAAACCTTGTCTTGTCCTACCTCTGAGTCTATGCACAGTTGTCCTTTACGCTTCCTCTTACAATGGTGTTCCTCATCTCCATAACATCTGCCAGTCAAGTGAGTGAACTTGACTCCTTTTCTTCTGTTTCACCATTTGTCTTCCCTTTTCCGGGCAAAGTAGTGCTTCAAACAAGGCAGCATTCCTTCCCAAGATAGTCACACCCTTCCTGTAGGGCAATCCATCACTGTCAATATTTTATGCACCGCCTCATTATTTAAAGGAAGAGGAACGACTACATCGTCACAATCCTAAGAGGGCCCTTAATTTTTACATTGATCGTACCAGGGAATTTTGACAGGATGATCAACTGTTAATTATTTATTTTTTTTAGAACAAAGAAGGGCAAAGTGGTACGCAAAAGAACAATCTCTAGATGGATTGTCTTGTGAATTAAGATCTGGCCCAAAAGGAAACCCTAGAGGGTTTACATGCTCACTCCACCAGAGCATAGGCTGCTACCACATGCCAGTCTGGTACGTAGGCATCCCTCCACACGTTCACAAAGAACTACTGTGTAGATAGCCTGGCACGTCAGGCACTTTGTTCAACCGGTCGTGTAAGATATTCAGAAGGTGAGGAATCTGCAGTTAGAAGTCTATCAGAAGAACAAGTTACTTACCTTCAGTAGCATCCTTTCTGGTGGAGACTAACCCCACTTTGCTACCTTCCTTACCTACCCTCCCTTTTTGTGCAATGGTCTCATTCAGATCAATCATAGTAAGATTGCATCCCAAAAAGTTCTGAACACTGTTTAATATTGGTTTCTCTGAGCCTCATGTCTGTTGGTACGACAGTCCAGAAAGAAAAGGACAGTAGCGCATGCAGGTGGCATCTCTCTCATATATCACGTCTGCACAAGACTGAGGCACGAAGTAGTACAATGCCACACAGCGCCACCTGCAGACGCTGAAGGGAATTGCTATGCAAAAGTTTCCTATCCAGGCTAGCGTCGGGATATTCAGAAGGTGAGGAATATGCAGTTAAGTTAGCTAGTCTCTATCAGAAAAGGCGTTACCGGAGGTAAGTAATGTACATTTTACCCAAAAGCATTAGTAAATAACTTGCCTCTCCCATATTAGGGTGTTTGCCCATTAAATCTAGTTTGACATGCCACAACAATTTTTTCTGACCTGTTTCTACAGCTGGAAATGACAGCTCTTTAGTTCTCAAGTAGTGGACTTGGTACGTCTTTCTAACGCACTGGCTTGCATCTCCTACTGTCTCTTCCCATTAGGAGCTGAATAACGTATGCTTTCTCATTCGTGCACAGGTAATGGCTATCGCCACTTTGGCTGCATGTTACAATAACCAGCAGGTTTTCAGAGGTGTGGTGAAGATTCGAAAGGGACAAGCTGTGACCATGATGATGGATGCCACAAACATACAAGCTGTGAAAGCTTTAATGTATCAGTATGTGGAAGAGGTGAGGATGGCGGATGTTTTAATTACAGACAAAAATGAACAAAAAATGGTACAATGCAGTATTTTATATTTAAATTTGAAAGGAATTTCCTGACAAAAAACTCTGTTGGAGACAATGGGAACTTTGTGTATCATGTAAATTTTAAGAGTAAATTTGCGTGCCATGGAACTAAACCTGAAATCTTCCAAAATTTTTCTCTGTGGAAGAGAAGTGGCCGTTTTTTCGCAGTTGCTTGAATAATTGAACCTAAAATTTTTACTTTCTCATTGAAAGAGTACATAGCCCTTTTTCTCATGTTATAGCCATTTCTAAAGTGCATGTGCGTGCTTTGTATTATGCCTTTATTCTATCATATGAACATGGTCTCGGATTGTGGGGCAAAGATATATAATCCGGTAGTAAACATTCTGCACATTCCAATTCATATATATATTTTTTTTACTTACTCCTTCCAGAGCCATTATTCTTTGATCTTTTTCTGAAGCATAAAAACTGAGTTCTGATATTGTTTAGTGGTCACAATGAACCTGCACAAGCAATTGTTTGAAACGCACTATGACGAATTCTGTTGGTAGTCTTTAACGGAAAACTCTCTACTGCAGCTGATTTTTCTGCCATAGAGATTTTTACTAAATGCGTTATTTGTGCAAAACCTTTAAAAAGCAGTTTAAGGCCTGCATGAAAGCACAAAATTAGGATTTGTTACAATACCATATCTTTATCAAGGATTGGCAAAGCAAGTTCATCTGGCCTGGGCAAGGTGGTGTTGATGGGAATATATTTTACATTTTTATTGCAAGCTTATGAAGCAAAAATTTAAAAAGAAGAAAAAGAGATCATGTCCTCTTCTAAATGTGGCAAACATATGCTTGCAATTAAAATTTTAAATGAAAATAAATAGAATATTTATTTGAACAGTATGAGTGCTTTTGGTCAGACAGGTGTACTTGGAACAGATGTATACACCAATTTTAGGTTTAATGCACACAGGAAAAAAGATTCTTGTTGGGCTTTGAATTACTGCAACATAAAGACATTAAAATTACAAGATGACAAAAAAAATGAAATGCATGAAAATGGAAAAAGCACTGGGCAAGTATAGAGGCCCCCAGGTCTGCACTTAAGTGCTCGTTTTTTAAGTGGTTGTGTGTTCTAATCTTTATTATCAATATATAATAATCGCATCCAGTGTGCATTGTCCCTTACCCCACTCGATTTCCCGTTCCCCGTTTCTCCCTTTACCTGTACTGGGGAGTTAGTACATTGAGTTTGGGTTTTAAAAGTTGGATTCTGAGGTAGCTGGAGCGTTCTTGAGTGGCTGGGCGTGTCGTTATTGAAAAGGACTATACTATAATAAAAATCCTTTTCCTGCTTACTGTGTTGGCTAGTTTATATTACAGGCGATGAGGATGGGATAGGACTGTGCTGGGGGGGGCAGCCAACTACACCTCTACCCCTGTTATGTACTTAGCCACTCTAATTTGTCAATGGGAAGAAAAAGTACGCTACAGACCGAAGGCTATCAGGTGGTCGACTTTCCCTGTGGATGGCGGTGAAGTGCTGCCTGGTGAAAGAAGAATACAGACACTGTGGGGAGCTGCAAACCTCTTACCTGATGTGAGGTACATGAGGAGCAAGCACTGACCTTGTTGCGGGCTGTGGGACTCCATTGGGCTTCCTAGTATACAGGCACAGTTAAGAACTATAAGCCAGTCTCCCGAGGGCGAGATAGGGGAGAAATGAGTGTAGACGGCTCTACTGCAGTCTCTATCAATATCGCTACTTGCTGTGTCCCCGTGACTGCATCTTAGGCCCAAAGTGTGCTCTGGAAGCTGCCTCAGCGAGTGTGGAGTGTTAATGTCATTGTACGGCAACTCCGCGGCATGGAAGCTGTGGTCGCACAATCCTCACCGTTGCGTGTTCTGGCCTCTGGAGGACGTTCTTAGTACCGCTCTGCAGCACTTGCGGGGACTGTGAAGGAATCGGCAGCCTGCAGGAGTGAAGTGCCGTGGCTGATTGAGCTGGTGTGGCGGGCGGGCATGCTGCACAGAAATGACTACGAAGTAGGAAACAGCCCAATTAGACCGCCTATGGAGAGCTGCTTCTATTAATCCAGCTCCTGAAAGAAGGGTGTGTCCAGGGGCAAGGCTTAGGAAAATAAGTTCTCTGTGGCTGGCTTTAGCTCCGCCTGCAGCTTTTGGAGGAGAAATTAAAACAAGACTTGTTCTCTCATTATCCCCTGCAGTAAACTATATATGTATTTGGAACTGTATATCTTCAATATGTAATCTGATTGCCTTCAGTAGTGTTGTACAGTGGAAACAGTCTTATACCAGAGATCCCTCCAGTCAGCAACTTGTATCAGCAGTGGCTACAAAGATTGTAGGAAGCTGGCTCTATATATACTATACCAAAGTAATGTATAGTGTGTACAGAGACCAGTGGATCCCTGGAGTTATAGCAGAGGTTAAAGTAGATAATGCCTTACTCTCTTTTGTTGTAGTGTGGTTGAGCAGTCCGGGTTATCTGAAAGAGACAATTAGTTATAGATTCCTTACATTAGAATTACCCCAAGGCGTCAGACTGGATCCGGAGAATTTTTTTCGTCAGCAGTACCCCTGCGCGTCGATAGGTGGCGTCAGTTGACTCTGCGTTCGTCGTTGGCGTCGTGGTCGCTGGAATGACGTCGCAGTATCTACTTAGACTCCGCCCTCGCGCGCTGACGTCAGGTCTTTCTTTTTCCGTGCCAGCCAGCGCAGATCCGGAGAGAGCGATACCCTTAGTCACTTTTTGACTAACTTTTTTGCGACTTTTGTCGACACCTTTTTTTGAGTCTTCTCGACTCCTGGTGCACGCAGGGATGTCCAGTCGTCCTCAGCCCGGCTGCAAGTCTTGCGACACCTGTCGCAAGCTGATGTCTGTTACGGACCCGCACCGTGCTTGTGGTGCCTGGAGCGTGACCACGATCCCAAGTCGTGCTCCGACTGCCGGACCATGAATCCGAAGTCTTTGCGGGAAGGTTCCCGAAAGCTTCTCGAGGCCCGGCAGTCCGCTCCGCACCATTCGAGGTCTCGGTCGCGTGGGAGGTCGAGGGACCGGTCGTGGAGTCACCACCACTCGTCCTCGAAGTCTTCGCACTCCTCAGGTAAGTCGAAGCACAAGAAGAAGGCGAAGAAGCATTGTTGCTCTTCGCGTTCTCCCCGTCCGTCGGCCGACGCGACGCGGGATGTGGACGGTGCCAGTCCTGCGGCTTTGCTTGTGGAGCCTGAAGGGTCGACTCAGAGTTTCCCTCCTTTTCCGGGAGCCGGAGCGACCCCTGCCCAGCTTCAGAGTTTCTATGAAGCGATGCATGCCAGCTTTGGGCAGTCCGACTCCGCTGGCGCGCCTTCGGGCCACGCTGACTCGGTTGGGGGCTCTGGGCCTTCGGCGCCGCAGGGTCCCCTTGGATCCAGGCCTTGATCCGGAACGGCGCTGGTCGACCTAGTTACACCGGCGCCGAATCCACCGGCACAGCGTCTGCTACAGACGGCGGTTGTGTCCCCAGCCGGCGTCGACCCCGGCCTCCACCCTGACCTGGACACGGAGCTGGACCGATGTCGACCGACGCCGAATCCGGCGCCGAGCGGTACTTTTGTACCTCTGTTCTACCCTGGCGTTCCCTATAGGCCGGATTGGCAGCCAGAGGAGGGTGAGGAGGACTGGGAGGGGTCTGTTGACCCTCTAGCAGACCAGTTGGAAGAACCGGACTAGAGAGAGGAATTGGGGGAAGCCCAGTGGTCTGGATACCTCCCTAGACCTTGGCATGCTGTCTGAATCTCCTGGCGGAGGTGCTTCAACCGGCAGCGGCCTCTTCGGAGCCCCTGCTGCCATTCAATGAAGCCCTTACCGACATCCTTTTGGGCACCTGGTCCAGGCCCAACACAGGGGCTCCTGTGGATCGGATGATTACCCCACGCCACCACCTGGCTCCGGGAGACCCCTCTTTCCTCTCCCAACACCCCACCCCCGAGAGCTTGGTGGTCCAAGCCTCTACATCCAAAGGCGCATTCCCTAACGCACCACCTGATAGGGAATCCAAAAAGCTGGACCATCTTGGGAAGATGATGTTTTCTTCCTCCAGCTTGGGACTGCGGTCAGTGAACACTGCATGTCTTTTGGGCCGTTACACCCACTCTGTGTGGGATACGGTTGTGTGGGATACGGTAGGGCAGGTGCTGCCACAGTGCCCGGAGGAGGCCCGGGCCGTGCTCTCCTGTACAGTTGCCGAGGGGAGAGACGCAACAAAGTTTGCCATCAGATGTGGTCTGGACACTGTCGACTCGCTAGGCAGGACAATTTCAACGTCTGTAGCCCTTCGACGCTACGCCTGGCTGAGGTCGACTGGCTTTTCCGAGGATGTCCAGGCTACCTTGTTGGACATGCCCTTTGATGGCTTTTCCGAGGATGTCCAGGCTACCTTGTTGGACATGCCCTTTGATGGCCGTCGCCTGTTCGGCGACAAAGCAGACAACGCGCTAGAGTGCTTCAAAGACTCCCAGGCTACGGCCAGGTCCTTGGGCCTCTCCACCACCGCCCAGCGCAGTCTGCTTTTCTCCCCTTTTGTGACTAGGGAAGGGTTACCCCGCCACGTTCCAACCAGAGCCACAGGCCTGTGCAAGCTGTCCAGCCCCTGCGTGGCCGAGGACGTGGGGCCCACCGTTGTGGGTCTGGGGGTCAGCGAGCGTGCCAGTCCACCAACGCCCCCTCTGCAGCAGCCTCCAAACCCTCCTAGTCCGACCTTCCAGTGCCACCAATCGCCAGTGGGCGGCAGGATTCGCGATCACCTCCCCCACTGGCGCACCATCACGTCGGACCGGTGGGTTTTGCAGATAGTCCGAAGGGGCTACTGAAGGAAAGTGGGTTTCTGTTGCAGTAAACCCCCCCCCCCCTCCCCACACACACACTTTTTGCTAGACTACTGATGCTCTTTCACTTGATGTGCCCTGGGTCCCTGCCAATCAGGTTCCCAGGGCCTGTGTTCTTTCCCCAAAACTAACCCAATTGGCATCTCTGGCCACAGGTCAGCCCCTGGTAAATGGTACCACAGGTACCCAGGGCACTGTGACCAGGGAAGACCTCTAAGGGCTGCAGCACTTATTGTGCCACCCTTAGAGGCCCTGTACCTCTACACACACCCACTGCCTTTGCAGGCTGCGTGTTTTGGTGCAGAACAAAGTGAAGAGTCGACATGGCACACACCTCTGTGTGCCATGCCTACAACCCACTGCCCTGGCATAGATCAGTCACCCCTCTAGCTGGGTGCACTATAACAGTGATGAGGGTACCAGTGCATGAGCCCTTGTAAGTGCAGTGCTGCCATTAAGAGTATATGGTGCTGGGAGTTTGTCATTACGAACTCCACAGCACCATAATGGCTACACTGAAAACTGAGAAGTTTGGTATCAAAACTTCTCAGCACATTAAACCCACACTGATGACAGTGTGGGATTTAATGAAAAATGCACACAGAGGGCATCTTAGAGATGCCCCCTGAAAACTAACCTATTACTAGTGTCCAGGCTGAGTGGCTGCTTTCAGCTGCCACCACCAGACATGTTTCTGGACCCCTGGGTCGAGAGCCTGCTGCTTTCTGGGGCCTGAAACCATGCACATTCTGGGACGAGGTGCCAAGCCTCCTCCCCCAGGATGGGCAGGGTTCACGAAGGGGAAGCTTCAAAGGCTTGCCGCCTTTGTGAGCTTCCCCAGGCCACTTGCTCCTTTCAGCAACTGGTCCCCACTGGTTCTGACCCCCACTTTGGGCGGGAGAACTGGCAGGAAAAACAAGTGAGGAGGGAGAGGTGTGCCCACCTCTGCCAACTCCACCTCTCAGGTGGGGGAGGCGAGGTGAAGCACAACTCTCAGTTCCCGCCATCTTGCAGATGGGGGGGACTCGGCCAACCAGTGACAGGCTCATGCCCCCCTCCCACTGGAGGGTGGCATAATAGGGGGTGTACCTACCCCAGGGAAGGGACCCATTGGTCCCTGCCTTTTACCTACCTGTAACGCCCCTAAATCTAGTATTTAGGGGGCACCCAGAACCTTGCTTCCTCAGATCCAGCAATGACCAGAAGAAGGACCGAACAGCAGTGCAGCAGCTAACAAGAGGAAGACGCCCACTGACTTGGCCCCAGCCCTACCGGACTGTCTCCCCCTCGAACCTGCTCCTGCGAAATCCCGGTGTGTCCTGCAGCCAGCAACCTCGAAAACCCCGGAGGACCTGCCTGCCTTCAAGCACAAAGACTTGGTCTCCCGTGAACACCGGATTTGTTCATCTGCAACCTCTGGTTCTGGCCGGACACCGCAGATCTGCACCCGCCGTCCACGGCCCGAGCTCGAGTGGGCAAACACCATGAGGAGGTCACCCCGGCGATCCTGACCCGAGATCCGGCGACCCCTGAACTGCCTCAAGCCTCCAGCCGACGCCTGCAGCCTAAATCCAGAAGGTCCCCCCAACCGCGACCAGGAGCTGGTAAGAAGATCCGACCCCAAAAGGCACCCCTGCCGCCGACGCCCCACGGCCTTGGGTGCCCAAACCGGCGGTGCCTAACCAACCCCTAACTTCCCAACTTACCTCTCGAAGTGGTGGTCGCACCCAGAAGACCTTCGTCCCCAAGCCTGCAGTGCCTTTGCAAACCGGAGGTTCCTCATTGAAAACAGTGCGTCCGACGTCGAAACAGCACCTTGCACCTGGCCTCCCTAGTGCCGCTGAGGGTGCACCTTTGGTGCTACTTTGTTTCCCCATTTGCCCTAAGCTAAAGTCCAGGAGATTTGCTCCCACAACCAAGTGGCCTGCTTGCCAGCAGCCACCAACCGGAGGCCCCCTATCCCCCATTGGATAACTTTGGGCCTCAGCACTCTGCCGCCCTAGTGCCGCTGAGGGTGTAACTAGAGTGCATCCTTGACCCTGGGGGACCCCTGAGTCTACCCCAGAACCTCAACTCCCACTGCCAAATACTTACCTCAAAACCGATAACACTATTTTCCTCCATAGGATAACATTGACTGTTTTTCTGTGAAAAGTTCTAAGTGTGGAGTTTGAGAAACTAAAGAAATTCTTTAAAATTGCATAAACTAACAAAAACGATTTTACTTACCTGTTTTCAGGAAATGTCCCAGAGTAGTATCTAGGTATACTACTCTGTGTAAGCCTAGTAATCTCAAAATGTACTTACCTGCTATTTTACTAAAAAGCCTATTCAAGTCTATGTACTGCATTTACTAAGTATTGCATTTCTCTGCATCCATACTGTAAATCAAACCAAAGTCCATATACAATTATCATTCAAACTGTATTTCAATTGCATTACTACTGTTAAGTATTTATTGCTTACCTGGGCCAGGCTTGCTTGGTTCTAGAAAATAAAATAACTAAAAATATTTTTATGCAAAAACAATTGGTCTGAAGTTCAGTCTTTGAGTGTGTGAATTCATTTGCTGACTGAGTGTGTACAACAAATGCTTAACACTGTCCTCTGATACTGCCTTACTGCTCGACCACACTGCCACAAATGGAGAGTGAGGTGCTATCTAACTTTACCTCTGCCTACCTTTGGGGATCCACTGGACTCTGTGCACACTGTACCTCACTTTGGTATCGTATATACAGAGCCAGCTTCCTACAGCTACTCCCTCCCCTTCGAGACTACCCCTCCATTCATGCCTCCTCAGGACCATCGCATGTCGGAGGATCATCTGGCCCTTCTCCAACAGGAAGTTACGGCTCTCTTGGCCAAGGGAGCCATCGAGCGAGTTCCTGCCCAGAAGTAGGTCGTGGTTGCTATTCCCACTATTTTGTAGTGCCCAAGAAGGACAAAGGCCTGCGTCCTATCTTGGATCTCCGGAACGTCAACCGCTTCCTCCGGAAGGAGAAGTACAAAATGTTGACACTAGCTCAGGTCTTGTCTGCCCTCGACCCTGGAGACTGAATGTTGGTGTTGGACTAGCAGGACGCTTACTTTCACATCCCCATCCTGCCGGCCCACTGGCGTTACCTGCGGTTCACGGTAGGCCACGAGCACTTTCAGTTTACTGTGCTCCCCTTTGGCCTTACCAGCGCCCCTCGGGTGTTCACGAAAGTGATGGCAGTGGTTGCAGCTCATCTGCGCAGATCAGGGGTTCCAGTCTTCCCCTATCTTGACGACTGGCTGTTGAAGGCAGGCTCGCCCCAGGCAGTCGTCACCCACCTCCAGACTACGACGGACCTCCTGCACCCGCTGGGGTTCACTATAAACGTGCCGAAGTCACACCTGATTCCCTCTCAGAAGCTCCTTTTCATCAGAGCGGTTCTGGACACGACGTAGTTTCGGGCTTATCCTCCCGAGCAGCGAGTCCGGGATATTCAGGCTATGATACCGATCTTTCAGCCTCTATCCCGGGTTTCGGTCAGAATGACCCTGAGGTTGCTGGGCCTCATGGTCTCCGGCTTCCTGCTAGTAGATCATGCCAGGTGGCATATGCGGGCTCTGCAGTGGGACCTGAAGTTCCAGTGGGCGCAGCATCAGGGGAATCTGTCCAATTGCGTTCAGATCTCGGAGGGCACTGCACGACAATTGCAGTGGTGGCTAACGAACCAGGATTGGGTCAATGGCAGATCCCTCTCTCTTCCCCAACCAGAGTTTACAGTAGTGACGGATGCATCACTTCTGGGGTGGGGCGGCCACATGGGAGAGGCGGAGATCAGAGGCCTCTGGTCTCCGGCGGAGTCCGGGCTCCCCTTCAACCTCCTTGAGCTTCTGGCGATCCGTCTTGCACTAAAAGCATTTCCTCCCTCTGTCCGGGGAAGAGTAGTGCAGGTGTTCACGGACAACACCGCCGCCATGTGGTACTGCAACAAACAGGGCGGGGTGGGGTCATGGACCTTATGTCAAGAGGCTCTCCGATTCTGGATATGGCTGGAACAACAGGGCATATCCCTGGTGGTTCAACACCTGGCAGGTTCTCTGAACGCCAGGGCGGACGAACTCAGCCGCAGGTGCATGATGGATCACGAATGGCGTCTTCACTCGGAGTCGGCGCAAGGTCTCTTTCAGCAGTGGGGAGAGCCTTGGTTTGATCTATTCGCCACCGAAGAGAACGCACAATGTCAGCAATTCTGCGCATTGGAATTTCCAAGGCAGCATTCGCTAGGCGACGCTTTTCGTCACGAGTGGAGTTGCTGTCTTCTATTCGCCTTTCCGCCTATACCACTTCTACCCAGAGTGCTCCCTTTGAGCTGCTAGATAACTGTCCTCTCAGGCTTCTGACTTTAAAAACTGCCTTTCTGGTGGCCATCACCTCTGCGCGCAGGGTGAGTGAGCTTCAAGCTCTTTCTTCTAAACCTCCTTTTCTGGCTGTTCATCCGGACAAGGTTGTCCTTCGAACTCGTCCTTCCTTCCTTCCCAAAGTGGTGACTTCTTTCCACATTGCACAGACCATCACTTTGCCCATCTTCTTTCCGCCTCCGCATCCTTCCAAAGAGGAAGAGAGGCTCCACTGTCTGGATCCAAAACGTGTGCTTTGATTTTATTTGGATCGCACAAAGCAATTCCAGGTGGATGACCAGCTCTTTGTTGGCTACATGGGCGCCAAAAAAGGTCCGGCTGTGCACAAATCGACCATTTCTAGATGGGTCGTTTTGTGCATCAAAGCTTGCTATTCCTTGGCAAAGAAGGAGCCTCCAGTGGAGTTACGCGCCCATTCCACCAGGGCGACGGCAGCTACCACTGCTTTGGGACGTGGAGTCCCCCTTAAGGACCTCTGTCAGGCAGCTACGTGGGCATCGCTGCACACGTTCACAAAATACTACTGCCTGGACAGCCAAGTCCGGAGAGACTGCTTCTTTGGCCGTTCTGTTCTCCAGGACTTTCTGGTGTGAACTTGGTTCGCAGACCCACCTCCGGGGTTGATATTGCTGTGGTATCTATTCTAAGGTAAGGAATCTATAACTAATTGTCTCTTTCAGATGAACAAGTTACTTACCTTCGGTAACGATATATCTGTAAGAGACATAGATTAGTTATAGATTCCATACCGCCCCTCCCATCCTCCCCATTCTGCGAACTGATTTCTAGGGTTAAGGACTTCCTTTCAGGGCCCTAGTTTTGTGCACCAGTGGTCAGTGCCTTGCATGGCTCTGCGCTTCTGGCGTGGAAAGTTGTGTGCAGAACTGACCGCGCGAGGGCGGCGTCTATGTAGCTACCGCGACGTCATCCCGGCGACCACGACGCCGGCGATGAACACGGAGCCGACCGACGCCACCTTTTGACGCGCAGGGGTACTGCTGACAAAAACTTTCCGGATCCAGTCTGATTCCTGGGGGTAATTCTAAGGTAAGGAATCTATAACTAATATATGTCTCTTACAGATATATCGTTACCGAAGGTAAGTAACTTGTTCATTGTTAATGCAAAAAGCGTAGAACATACGGTAGATTGCTTTAAGGAAATGAAGCAGTATAAGACATCCGATTCGGTACACATGGTTAAGGAACATCAGATGTAGGAGGAAACTGGTAAAAACAAATGATATGCAAGGTACAGACAAGAAAACGAGACGCTGACATGGAGAATTCTGAGAGCAAGTGTTACAGATGTGGTAACAACAATCACCTAGTGAACAAGCCACAAGCCCAATTGTCCTGCTCACTCTAGTTTGTGTAGAAAGTGTAACAGAAGGGTACATTTTGCTAGGGCTTGTAGGAATTCTAATTTGGAGCCTAAGCAAGTACATGTTGTGGAAAGTGTGGATGACAACATGAGAAAATTTGTATTGCAGGTGGGTACAAAAGAAGGGTGTAATTAGAACAATTATCCCTCATGTGATATTACTGTAGATGGAGAAAAGATAACTGTGTGTGTGTACTCATGCTTACCGTATACTTTAATTGACCACAAAACATTCCAAGAAAAATTCATGGATAAAGGGTATGTACTACCATAAGCGGATGTTTAAGTCCTGAGGTTATAACAAAGACCCATTCCCCTGATGGGCATTATAACAATGCGTATTTCATTAAAAGATTATTCCCCAGTAGGGAAGGATTACATTGCATATTAGGGCTCCACATTTGTTGGGATGGAGACATCAAAAGGAACATGAAACTAAACTAGACTGCAATAATGATTTGCAAGTTCTGGTGGTAGAAAGGCAAAGAAGTGTGCAGGTAATTCCCTGAATTATTTCCAGCACAAGAGCGTACTAATGGATAAATCTGTGGTGCATAAGGCAAGAACAATTCCTCACTTAATACATGAGCCCTCGAAGGAAGAAATCAATAAACTGGTCTTTCAAGGGATTATAGAGCCCATTGAGAGTTCATTATGGTTTGCCTCAATAGTTGTAACTAATAAGTCAGTGGGAAGAGAAGTTTGGTTATGTGTGGACTTGAGATCTAATTGCCAACTTATGGGTTGACAGATTCCCCTACCCAGAATAAGTGAAATGATAAGTTTGATTTGGACAGCTAGCTGTTTTAGTATCCTCAACCTCTTATCCATCTACCACCATTTAGAACTCCATCCGGATTCTAAATCCTTCACTTCCTTCATTACCCCTTTATGTACTTTCAGATTTTTTTTGGGAGCCGTTTGGCCTAGTATCCGGGCCCACGGTATTTCAAAGAATAATCACACAGATCCTAGAATGCATCGGGAACATATTATGCTTCCAGGATGACATCTGGTGTATGGGGCATCGGAGGGAGAAAATGATTCCTTGAGTAAAGTGTTTAATGCTCTTAAAGAAGTATGCTTAGCAATCAAATTGGAAAAATGTGAAATAGGTGTGGGGTCAGTGGATTATTTAGGTTACACCATCTCCAAGGATGGTATTAAACTCAAGATTGATCTTATAGTAGCAGTCAAAGAAGCACCACCACCCATGTCCCAGGAGGAATTGGAGTTCTTCCTGGGTTTAGTTGAACACATGGCGAAGTTTGTAAAAAGCTTTGCAGACCATACTTCACCACTGAGAAATTTACTCAAAAAGGAGTTCCAATTTGATGGGATCAAAACTGTCAAAAATACTTTGACTTGTTAAGCAGGTCATCCTAAAGGCACCCTCTTTGGGAAGCTTTGTTGCAAAGCGTAAAATTATCCTCACTAATGACTCTAGTAGTAAAGGAATTGGGGCCACTCTAGTGCAAGTAGTGGATGGAAAGGGAAAGATCATGGCCTTCGCATTCAAGGCCCTGAAAGATTCGGAGTGCAATTATTCCACTATAGAAAGTGAGACATTGGCCTGGTATTGGGCCATGTTACATTTTAATTGCTTCCTATGGGGGTTGCCTTGCACATTACCCACTGGCCACAAATCCCTCACATTCATCTTCTCCTCAAAAGGGAAGGATCACACTTAACCTTGCATAGCCAAATGGGCCTTGGGCTTAGAGGGATATAATTTCAAAATGGAATACATGCCACGTAACCAAAATGTGGCTGCTGACTGCCTATCCAGGCTCCCATTGAAGGGGGAAGAGCAGAAAGAGCAATTCCAAAGAACCTATGTTATTGGTCACCATTCTGGGTATTTCATCAGAGGAGTGAGTGGGAGACACTGAAGTTGGTAAAAGGTGACAAAATGATACCAGTCTTGCCCCCCCCCTCGCCCCCTCCTTCTCCAGGAGCCGAGATAGGATTGCTGAATTAACACAAAGGGGCATTTGGGGAGGAGCATCACCAAGGCCAGGGCAAATTTTAACATTTCTCGTCAGCCTGTTAAGCAGCACCGTCCGAAGCGCAGAGATACCCCTCGGGGGGGGGGGGGGTGATTCAGGCGCTATACAAAACCCATAAATAAATAAATACTGGTTACCAGGTATTAAATGTTTGCAGCACTCTCTGTTTGTCCTATAAAAGAGAAATACTGTAACGCATATTTACGACGCCAGGAGCTATGCGGCACACCTTCTGGTCTAGATTATAGCCTTTTACAATTTCTGTGCTAGAAAATAAAATGCATCAAGCATTGATGCCAGTATATACCAGGGTACTTTGTGATGCTACTAAATAATCCGCAGGGCTGCAAATAATACTGAAATGCTGTTAGAATTCTCCTCTTAGAAAGTTGCCCATTTTATATACTCCTGTTTTAAACCTAACCGAGAATTCAGTGGTTCTCTTAAGTGATAGCTTTGAAACCATTTAAGGAGTGGACTCCAGAGAGAGATTTCCGGTCTTGACAAGATCCACAGGGAAGGGTGGCAGAAACATTTAGACCAGATCAAAAGAGGAAGTTAGGGCCACCGTACCCCTCTGAACTTCGCACTTTTCTTTCCCAGATTTTAACCATACCTGCTGGGGCATTTATTAAAGTAACAGTTTCTACCAGCCAGTTATTTTTAACAGAAACACCCCAATTCCTATTTTCTTCCACTTAGTCGATATTATTCAGGGCTCCCTTATAGCACATTCGTCACAGCACGCCCGGTACTGCAGCGGAAAGGGAAGGAGCCCAATGATGAAGCAGACCACCAAGAGGGGAACCCTGGTGGCCTGTTTTAAATACTCCCAGGTGCGAGTGAATTAAATGTTGCATGTCTCTTCTAGGCAGCTGACTGATATCAGAAGGCAGTTCTACACACGTCTGTTCAGCATATCAGTTAAAATCAACAGGGAGCTCCTGTTTCCAGAACGTTGAGCTCATTGAACAAAAGCTGCCTTTTATAGGTCTGGCCTTTGAGTCTACTTTCACTGTATCACCAACACATTTTTTTTAATCATACATAATATGCATAAATAGAGGGGTTCCTAGTCAGTGTGCTTCATCCATTGGTCTGTTAAATTGTCATTTAAGTTTTGTTTCCACATACCACAGCAAAATGCATGTGGCAATAGGTCATCCCACTATTTTCATAGGCTCCCTTCACTTTGAATGACTGCACAAAACCTGTGCGCATTACTCACATTTGCCTGAAGATAGTTCTTTTCTCTGCAATGACAAAGAAAGGTGTTTGTTGGTGTGCTTTTTTTTTTTTTTTTACACTTTAAATACCAGAATTATTTCTCCTGCACTATAAAGTCTTTAAGTGACATTGTAGCTGCTTGAGATTTGAATAATTGTTTAAGTGGCTATTTATTCTGAAATTCCTCACAAATAATAATAAAATGCACGTCCCAACTGAGAGGCTTTCCACTTGAAATACATAGCTAGTAAAACGGCTGCATCAGTGATTGTTATTAATATATTTTTTTAATTTATAATCTTTTTTATAAGCCTCACTCAGGAGGTGGCATGTTTAATTGTTTTTTGTGGCATATGCTTGCAATAAAAAATAACTATTGAACCAACTTGCCAAGTCCAGACCTTGTTGCTTTGCCAAATCTTGTTTATAGGAGGGAACACGGGACCCTCCTCCTAGGAGTTAGTATGGACACTATATCTGCAGGGCAAAATCCATTTGGGAAACCTTACCTTGTCACTCAAAATTGACAAGCAAATAGTAATGGAAAATTGTTCTTTGCAAACACAACCATTCTCGTTCGGTTCTTTGAAAATTACCCCTGTGTTTAATACAATTTTTTTTATTACCGCCAACAGATCCATCAGAAAATTCCCACTACAGATCCTTCTTGCAGCAAGACTCGGCAGATTATCATCTCTATCAGGACTCAGAGTTTGCCTAATGGAACACTTGTGTCGCGGAATCACTACTCCCCTATTTACCTGTCATGTGCAATGCTCTTGGCAGCATTGAGCTGGCAGTATCTCACTAAGGTGTCTCAAGCATCTGACGAGTTTGTACAGGCAACTGAGAACTGAGACCATACAAGGACTTGTGCATGGAAAAACTTTAATATTATGACTGCTGGTGCTCTTCTGCAGATAATATGGCAACCAGAAAAAGTTTGTGCAGTAGTCAAACAGTTTGCTTGATGCCAGTTGGATTGGACTTCATCATCATTCCCTTTGAAATAACATTAGAACTGAACCAATACAATTCTGACACTTTACAACAATCTTCCTCCAGTATGACGAAAAAGCCGGAATGTTGAAGAAAATGGTTGAAAGAAAGCAGTCTAAGGGAATTGTTTCTTTTGAAAAAATGCAGTCGGAGCGTAGATATTTGTTTCCTACTGTTGTTGAACACATTTTAATTCATGTCTTAGGAAAATGGTTCGCAATTTGTATTCTGTCTGCAGTATGGTGTCTGTAATATTCAGTTTATATCTCCATTATCTGCAAAACATTTGAAGCTGTTTGGAGCTCTATACATGACAATGAAAACTACAGCCACTTTCCAGGGTTTTAAGTTTTAAAGATCCTATTTTTGTAGCTGTATGTGATGCAGCTTGTAAAGAATTTAGAAAAGGTGTGTACATTTGTTTCCCGAAGCAATGGATACATTTTGCAAGACCTGATTTAAGTTCAAAAGGGTTCTATTGCAACTTTCAAAAGATTGCCAGTATTGAAACTGTTAGCAGAACTAAGTGGAGAACCTTAGCATGTTTTATAAATATTGACTGTTCCATCTAGTTCCTTCCATTTTGAATACGTAGGAACGGCATTACATTATGGTTTACACTATAAATGCCCATTAGCTTCATCTATTGAGGATGGAACGGAATAACTCCAATGTACTCCGCCTCCCATGTTGTAAGACCCCACTTCTCAATTTTCTCTGTCCACCGAAGCTGCTGGTTCGCCAGTGCCACTGTTCACTGTTAATTTTTCAACAAGACTAAGCACAGTTGTTGGCTTTTAAGTCTAAGAGAGTAGGTGACTTGCATCTGCACCCTATTCATTCGACAACTTTATGCATTTAAATACTGGGGGCCCTGTTAAATCACAGAAACTCACTATGCTAGGGACTGTAGGTTATCTTGGGCATGTACATGTGCTGTGGCACAGAATTATTGACCTTCTCTCTAGAAATCAGCAGAGAAAGTCTTTAAAAATGGCAGCCCAATTTACAAAGCTATTTGTACGCCTATGTATTACTTAGGTAGGAAAAGCCTTCATTTACGAGTGCACATTTTTGATTCCTGATGGGCAGAATCGTTAATGGTGAACAAATTTCACTCATAAATGCGGTTTAACGCACCAAAGTTTGTGCCAGAATAGAATCAACCTCCACAGAGCAGTGACTTTTTGGGTGTTCTAGCTTGGGTCCTCCTGAGAAGTCAGTGAGCACCCTCCGACTCGCAGGCTTTACTGATGACATTTGCTGGTGGTTTCTCTCCCTGGGAGGTAGGCGGTACAAGCACTCGTCCTTAATTATATTTGCATCTTGGGAGTTCAGAGCACTGTGCTTGTGCATGACAATATCCCAAGATCCTAGTAGGTCCTCATTGTGCCCACATTTATACGGCCCACTTACTCAAACACTTGTCTTACTGTTTGCCTTGAAGAAGGTGAAATAATAATGAAATTGTTAAACGAAATGACAAGCAACTGTGCCACTGCCATAAAAGGGTAAGTCCAAGTAATTTGCATTTTCGAGCCACAGATGCTCATTAAAGGAAGGGCAAGTTGCCATGCAGGGGTATTTGGTATAGGTCTTTTTTATTCTGTTTCCATTAAGCTCTTTCTGTGCTATGGAATGACAACTGCTTTTGTATCTATTGCTGCTGTCTTGAATTGTTTGGGAGTAACATACGTTCTGCTTAAGGTAGTTGTATGTGAAATTTGTGGATCATGCTCTTAAAATGTATGTTTTGTCTTAAAGCGCTGAAGCCTCAGTGCAACAATAGTAACAATATCTGCAATGCTTTACAAGGTTGACGGCACATCACGTGCCCTGTTATAACATGCTAATCAACTCAAACATACACTGTATACAGTGTGGCAAAAGAGTCCGTCTGGAGGCTATTTAAGGGGCCTCGAGCAACTATTTTTAAACAAGCATTTAAATATGTGGAATCAAACTGTATGGAGTTTGGCATGTCTCTGTATAAGTCACTAACCTTGTTAGAAGTGGGCTTTGGGTTTGTCATGACCTGCAGCATGTTTGCCATCACAAGTTTTAATTCTACGAGTCCTTACACTAGTAGCACATTTAGCTATTTTCGAAACACTACTGGTTATAATTGAATCTCCGCCCAGATCCAGGTTTTATGTCTAGGATATTGTGTGCGCTACTGGTTCGACCTGGTTCTTTAAGCAAACCCACTACTCCCAGGTACATGATATGTGGGACACCTGTGTTAGTTATTGAGCTAATCAGTCAGTGCACATCCCCAAAGGTCGTCTTTGCACCTGTGATCCCACGTCATGATTGTTGCTTTACTGTAATTGTTCACATCGAGACGTTCACATCAAGTAATTGTTTCCATTGAGACTGATGTATTAATCCTGATGAACATAAACCCTACTGTTCAGATGTTTGGCATGCGTGCTTTATCTAGGGCTTGCGTTCAGTAATTGGCTTCAAAAGTTACATTTTCTCCTTGACTGAGGTAGTTTGTTTGCTGATTCATCCTTGTTCTGCATAGCCATATGTGTCTAGGGAGCTCATGTGCAGAGACCTGCCATGTTGGGTCACCAGTATGATGTATGTACAGTGTTGATTTTTCATCAGCCGCTTGTGATGGAGCAGTGTTCCATTTCAATATGTATAGTTTAATTTCTTCGACTACAGAAAATATCTTTTTAAGGTAATTTAATAGAAATGGATTCTTGGTCTGTAGAGCCCATTGATTTCCCGAATTCTTGCGTTGTTTAAGTTGACGGAAAAAAGCTGTGATAAAGTTATTAAATTTGTGTTGTAACTGGTCTGAGAGTTTGATAAAAAGAAGTAAGGTGAAAAAAATCTACATTTATATAAGGAAGTGAATTTAGATTTCCTTTGTACTTGTATGTCATGAACAGAAATGTTGCATTTTTAGATAGCTTTGGATATCAAACTCAAAACCCCGCCCCTGTAAGCAATTTGTACATCTCATTTGTATTTGAGTGGTCTGATTGCTCAGTATTTTGGCATTGTTATACAATGTTTAAAAGTTTTATTGAATAAAACTGTTATGAATATTAAGGGACTACTGATTCCTTAATTTCATATTTGTGGGTTGAGTAGTTCTTTTTCATTGCACTTGTAATGAGTGTAGAATTACTGGAGTTGTCCCCATGGATTCGTTAGAACCCCTACGAGGGAGATCATTCATATGCTAATCAGTGTTGCAAATGCCTGTGCCTTTCTTGGCACTGACCACCACCTCTTAACTCCGGGCACAGTAGCTGTCAACAGCCTCATTCACGAAGGTATTGGTGCATGTAAGTTTCAGTCAATGCATAAGCAACTTCTTTAGGCGCATGAGCCAACTATTGCAATTCACAAAAGTTTGTTTCCTGTGTGTAAATAGTTGTTCGAAACGTGTGGCTGTAGATCCACATGCTCTGCATACTTCCGCCATCTAGTGTTGGGTCCGGATGTGTGCAAGTCTTTTTTTCTTCGAAGAAGTCTTTTGAGTCACGAAACAAAGTGACTCCTCCTCCTATTGATAATACTCATGGGCATTGACTCTATTGTTTGTTTTATTTCCGCCCTCGGGTACAGATGTGTTTTTGGCGCTACAGTTTGACACTGTCCATTTTTTTTCGGTCTGCTGTTCATTTCCACCTCTGTATGTATTGTTTCGGTTGCGTTTTCCATCCATGCGTCTGGAAAATCAGAACTTTCACTCGTCGATTCGACGTGCTCCCACGCAGTCTTCAGGCCTCGCCTGTTGGGCCCTATACTTTATTTCAGCCCGCTTCAACAGAGAATGTGATGCTAATGGAACTAATTCCATATTGATTCTGCCCCAGCTGCCACAAGAAGAACCCGAGAACTGACCTCCATCAGGTTTGCAACTTATGTCTGTCTTGACCAGCGGGAAGCAGACTGTGAAGCATGTCAATCCTTGCACTCGAAAAAGACATTACGGGACCGTCTGGCGCTTCTCATAGAAATGCAGCGCTAAGAGATCAAAGAGACACCAGACATCTTCGGTCAAGATGCCAAACAGAAAGAACTTCATGAGGCCTCTGCAGTAGAGGAAGAGGCCTTTTCCATCCATGACTCCGAATCGGTGCCCGATTCCGATCTCTACTTAAGACTTCAGTTAAACGATCTTCCTTCGGGCCAGCGTACAGTGAGTACCCCTGCTCCTGTTCCACCTCCCTAAAAATATTTGGGTTTGACCGTTTTTCTGGATACTGGACCACCAGTGCCAGCAGGCCTTGTTAGGCCCTGATCTGCTACGGACGCCCTCAGGCTCAGCACTAAAAACCAAGCCAAAACAGAGGACTCCAGCACTGAGCTGATTGGACTCTTCACCGAGTCGACCACTCGCCTCTTCGGCTCCGAGCACTCCGCTTCCACCGCCTTCATCTCCGAACCCCTCAGATCCGAAAAAGAAAACTGCTTCGGCACTGAAACCTTCAGCATCCAAATTGCCTCCAGAACCAATCCTCCAGATCATGCAGGAGTGGCTCGATCCCAAGCAGAGAAAGCTACATATAAAACCTCGAACTGGACGTATTTGTGCTCGGACTGTGCACTCTGTGTCAAAATTATCTAAGCGTCCGCTTTCCTTTGCGGAGGCCGTAGATGTACCAGTTCCTGCTAAAAAGGACATTGCAACTAGCCCTTTGCATCCCCTCTTTCTCCACCCTCTTCACCACCACCTTCACCACATCATTCACAGGGTGAACCAGAAGACTTAAAACCACAAGGGTCTCCACAGTCTCCTACCAATGATCGGAGGGAGGAGAGGATTCATATCCACAGATCCATGGGATAATTATAATGTTGATCCCCCGGGCGATACAGCCCCAGATCTCTACCTGGCGAGACAGTCACCCCCGATGATGCTTCATCTTCCAAGACCTCATCACTAGGGCAGCAGCCTATCACCAGATTTCCCTACCCAAAGACCATATTGAGAATGATTTCCTTTTTGAATCTTTATCCAATACACATAGAGCATGTCAGTACCTGCCTATGCTTAAAAATATGCTTCGACATGCCGTCGACATTTTCAAGGACCCAGTGCGCGCTTGCATAACCAAACCCAGGGTTGATAAAGTATAAATCTGAAAGACCCGTTAGTGACAGATTCCTTACCTTAGAATATCCCCAGGCGTCGGCTGGATCCGGAAAGTTTTGCGTAGCAGTACCCCTGCGCGTCGGTAGGGGGCGTCGTGCGGCTCCGCGTCCGTCGTCGGCATCGTGATCGCCGGGATGACGTCGCGGCCAGTACTTAGACGCCGCCCATGCGCGCTGGCGTCAGTTCTTTCTTTTTCCGCGCCAGTAAGCGCAGATCCGGATTGAGCAGTGCCCCAGTCATTTTTTGACTGAGTATTTTTGAGACTTTTTTGTCCAAGTTTTCGAGTCGTTTCGACTCCAAGGTGTCAGTAGGGAAGCCTGGCTTCAAGCCATGCGAGGTCTGTAATCGCATGATGTCGATTACGGATCCACACCGAGAGTGTCTCTTCTGCCTGGGGCGTGGCCACGACCCCACGTCGTGCCCAGAGTGTCGGTCCCTCGCCCCGAAGGCTTTGCGAGAGCGGTCTCGAAAGCTTCTCGAGGCCCGACACTCGGCTCCGCGCCGGTCCCGGGAGAGGTCGAGGGGCCGGTCGCGGAGCCGTCGTCATTCATCGGGGTCGAAGTCTTCGTCTTCAGGTAAGGCGAAGCACAAAAGGTCTAAAGAAGCGTCGCTCTAAGACCTCCCCTCGCCGGTCTCACGACTCGGCTGAGGGTCCTGTTGGTACCGCCCCCGCGAGTACCCGTTGAGCTGGCGCCGGCCTACCCGCCTGTTCCGGGTCCGACGTCGACTCCGGCCGACATCCAGAACTTCTTGTCGGCCATGGCTCGCATCTTCGGGCCTCAGGGTTACCCCGGTGCGCCTTCGGGCCCGCGGGCCCCAGTGGGGGTCCTCCGGCCCCGGCGCCGCAGGACCCCCTTGGTTCCAGGCCTGGATCCCGGTCGACGCCGGTCAACCTGACAACACCTCCACCGGCGCCGACCTCCCCGGTACCGCTCCCGGCGCTGTCCGAGGTCCCGGACGACGCCGTCCCCAGGTTCTCCGCGGCACCGGACACGGAGCCGGATCGACATCGGCCGACGCCGATGGAACTTTTCTTCCCTCATGTCCGCCCTCCTTACTTTTCACCTGTTTTGGAGGACGGGGAGGACTGGGAGGGGTCGGAAGACCCTCTCACAGCCCAATGTGAGCCTTATCAGGACTGGGCAGAGGAACTGGGTGATGCCAGTGGCCTGGACACCTCTCCAGACCTTGGCATGCTGTCTCCTCCTTCCGTGGCTACGGAGGAGGGAGCAAGTTATGCAACGGTGTTGCGTAGGGCGGCCGTGGCCTTGCGCCTCGAGCTCCCTACAGTGGCTGTCAGGACTAACCTCCTGACTGAAGTGCTTCAGCCGGCGGCTACCTCCTCGGAGCAACTGCTGCCGTTCAACGATGCACTTTCTGACGCACTTTCTGACGTTCTTTTGGGCACCTGGTCCAGGCCCACCACAGGGGCTCCTGTGTACAGGAACGTAGTCCGACGCCATCGCCCGGCCCCGGGCGACCCCTTGTTCCTCTCCCAACACCCTACTCCCGAGAGCTTGGTTGTCCAGGCCTCTACCTCTCAAAGCGCCTTCCCTACGGCTCTGCCGGACAGGGAATCCAAAAAACTGGACCAATTTGGGAAGAAGGTTTTTTCTTCCTCCAGTGCTGGCTTGCGGTCCGTGAACACCGCTTGCCTTTTGGGCCGTTATTCCCACTCTCTGTGGGATTCGGTGGCGCAAGTGCTGCCTAAGTGTCCTGAGGAGGTCCAGACACTACTCACCCGTGTTATTGCAGACGGGAGACGCGGCGAAGTTCACAATACGATGTGGCCTAGACACCGCTGACTCGCTGGGCAGATCGCTTGCTACGACAGTGGCGCTTCGCCGTCACGCCTGGCTGAGGACCACTGGTTTCTCGGGCGATGTCCAAAACACCCTTATGGACATGCCCTTCGATGGTATCCGCCTTTTTGGCAATAAGGCAGACAGCGCGCTGGAGCGCTTTAAGGACTCGCGGGCTATGGCCAAGTCCTTGGGCCTCGCGCCCTCCGCAGCAGTCTGCTTTTCGCCCCTTTCGTGGCCACGGAAGGGGCGCCCAGTCACGTCCATTGCCCAGCCACCGGCCCGCGCAGCAAGCGCCTTCGCGTGGCAGAGAACGTGGCTCCTGCCGAGGCGGGTCGGGTAACCAGCGTGTGGGTCAGGCCACCACCTCCGCCCCGTCCGCGGCCTCCAAGCCCTCCTAGTCCATCCTTTCAGGTCCACAGCACGCCAGTGGGGGGCAGGGTCCGCCATCACCTTCACCACTGGCGTGCCATCACCTCGGACAAGTGGGTCTTGGACATTGTCCGAAGGGACTACTCCCTCCCCTTCGAGACTACCCCCCCAGCCATGCCACCTCAATGCCACCGCATGTCGGGGGATCATTTGGTGCTTCTTCAAAAGGAAGTTGCGGCCCTCTTGGCCAAGGGGGCCATCGAACGCGTTCCGACCCCAGAAGTAGGGCGTGGTTGTTGCTCCCACTACTTTCTGGTGCCCAAAAAGGACAAGGAGGACATGCGTCCTATCTTGGACCTCCGGAACGTCAATCGCTTCCTCCGGAAGGAGAAGTTCAAGATGCTCACCCTAGCTCAGGTCTTGACTGCCCTGGAGACTGGATGGTAGCGTTGGACTTGCAGGACGCATATTTTCACATCCCCGTCCTGCCGGCCCACCGGCGTTACCTGCGGTTCACGGTAGGCCTCGAGCATTTTCAGTTCACTGTGCTCCCCTTTGGCCTTATAAGCGCCCCTCAGGTGTTCACGAAAGTGATGGCGGTGGTCGCAGCTCATCTGCGCCGGGCAGGGGTTCCAGTCTTCCCCTACCTCGACGACTGGTTGTTGAAGGCGGGCTCGTCCCAGGCAGTCGTCTCCCACCTCCAGACTACGGCTGAACTCCTGCACTCGCTGGGGTTCTCCATCAATGTGCCGAAGTCGCACCTGAGTCCTTCTCCACAGCTCCTTTTCATCGGAGCAGTTCTGGACACAGCGCAGTTTCGGGCCTATCCTCCCGAACGGCAAGTCCAGGATATTCAGGCTATGATTCCGATCTTTCAGCCTCTATCCTGGGTTTCGGTACGGATGACCCTGAGGCTGCTGGGCCTCATGGCCTCCTGCATCCTGCTGTTCGATCATGCCAGATGGCATATGCGGGCTCTGCAGTGGGACCTGAAGTTCCAGTGGGCGCAGCATCAGGGGAACCTGTCCGATTACGTCCAGATCTCGGAGGGAACTGCAAGGCAGTTGCAGTGGTGGCTCTCGAACCGGCAATGGGTCATGGGCAGATCCCTCTCCCTTCCCCAGCCAGAGAACACAGTTGTGACGGACGCGTCCCTTCTGGGATGGGGCGGTCACATGGGAGAGGCGGAGATCAGAGGCCTCTGGTCTCCGGCGGAGTCCCGGCTCCTGTCAACCTTCTGGAGCTTCGGGCGATCCGACTTGCACTCAAGGCATTCCTTCCCTCTGTCAAGGGGAAGGTTGTGCAGGTGTTCACAGACAACACCACCGCCATGTGGTACTGCAACAAACAAGGCGGGGTGGGGTCGGGTCGTGGACCCTATGTCAGGAGGCTCTGCGTCTCTGGAACATCAGGGCATTTTCCTGATGGTTCAACACCTGGCAGGTTCCCTGAACGGCAGGGCGGACGAACTCAGCCGCAGGTGCATGATGGATCACGAATGGCGTCTTCACTCGGAGGTGGCGCAAGGACTCTTTCTACAGTGGGGAGAGCCTTGGTTAGATCT
Organism: Calotriton arnoldi; assembly: GCA_963921515.1. NCBI lineage: Eukaryota > Metazoa > Chordata > Amphibia > Caudata > Salamandridae > Calotriton > Calotriton arnoldi. The sequence continues at coordinate 971,790 of CAWUFW010003924.1, read as the reverse complement.
ATTCGCCACCGAAGAGAACGCGCAATGTCATCAGTTCTGCGCGTTGGAATTTCCAAGGCGGCACTCGCTCGGCGACGCTTTTCGTCGCGAGTGGAGTTGCAGTCTGTTGTACGCCTTTCCGCCTATACCACTTCTACCCAGAGTGTTGAAGAAGATTCGGCGCGACCGGGCCCAAGTCATTCTTGTGGCTCCAGACTGGGCTCGAAGAGTTTGGTATCCCGAGCTACTCAGTATGAGCATCGATCCCCTGATCCGTCTGCCTCTTCGGGAGGATCTTCTGTCGCAGCAGCAGGGGACGGTCCTCCACCCGAACCTGTCCAGTCTCCACCTCCTTGCGTGGATATTGAGCGGCGGCAGTTGATTCCTTTCGACTTGCCTCCCGAAGTTTGTGAGGTGATTCTGGCAGCCAGGCGTCCCTCCACTAAGGTGGTATACGCCTGCAGGTGGTACAAGTTTGTGGCATGGTGCACAGCAAAGGCTGTGAATCCCCTTTCTGCCCCTCTTTCTGAGGTTCTTCTGTTCCTTCTTTCTCTGGCCCAACAGGGTTCTGCCCTGGGTACCATCAAGGGCTACCTTTGTGCAATCTCGGCCTTTCTCAGGCTTCCTGATCAGCCCTCCCTTTTCAAGTCCCCTGTTGTTAACAGGTTTCTTAAAGGCATTACGCACCTTTTCCCCTCCTGTTCCGTTTGTGATGCCTCAGTGGGACTTGAACTTGGTTCTTACCTTTTTAATGTGCGCTCCCTTTGAGCCTCTCCAGAACTGTCCTCTTCGTCTTCTCACACTGAAGACAGCCTTTCTGGTGGCTATCACCTCCGCTCTTGCAAGCCCCCCTTTCTGTCTGTTCATCCGGACAAGGTTGTTCTTAGGACGCGTCCGTCCTTCTTGCCAAAGGTGGTTACTGCCTTCCACATTGGGCAGACCATCACTTTGCCCACCTTCTTTCCGCCTCCGCATCCTTCCAGAGAGGAAGAGAGGCTCCACCGTCTGGACCCAAAACGTGCGATTTCCTTCTATCTGAACCGCACACAACAGTTCCGGGTGGACGACCAGCTCTTTGTTGGCTACGTGGGCGCCAAAAAAGGTCGGGCGGTACACAAGCGGACCATCTCCCGCTGGGTTGTCTTGTGTATCAAAGCCTGCTATTCTTTGGCTAAGAAGGAGCCCCCTGTTGGGCTACGTGCCGATTCCACCAGGGCGACAGCCGCCACCACGGCTTTGGGACGTGGTGTCCCATTGCAGGACATTTGTCAGGTAGCTAAGTGGGCCTCGCTGCACACGTTTACCAAGCATTACTGCCTTGACAGCCAAGTCCGGAGAGACTGCTTCTTTGGCCGTTCTGTTCTCTGAGACTTCCTCGTCTGATCTTTGTTCGCAGACCCACCACCGGGGCTGGTATTGCTGGGGTATCTATTCTAAGGTAAGGAATCTGTCACTAACGTGTCTCTTTCAGATGCACATGTTACTAACTTGTGTAAGGATATATCTGTAAGAGACAGTAGTTAGTGACAGATTCCTTACCGCCCCACCCATCCTCCCCGTTCTGCGAACTGATTTCTAGGGTTTAGGACATCCCTTTCAGGGCCCTAGTTTTCAGACACCAGTGTCAGTTTCTTGCATGGCTCTGCGTTTCTGGCGCGGAAAGTCGTGTACAGAACTGACGCCAGCGCGCATGGGCGGCGTCTAAGTACTGGCCGCGACGTCATCCCGACGACGGACGCAGACCCGCACGACGCCGCCTACCGACGCGCAGGGGTACTGCTACGCAAAACTTTCCGGATCCAGCCTGACGCCTGGGGATATTCTAAGGTAAGGAATCTGTCACTAACTACTGTCTCTTACAGATATATTGTTACACAAGTTAGTAACTTGTGCACCTGCACCCTTAGACCCTATTTACATCAAGGGTCATCTCTCCCCAGACTCACTAGTTGTATCTAAAGGCTGTAAAAGGGCCAATTCTCCATCCTCGGCAGATGCTCCTCCACCGGAATCCAAACGTATTGATGCTTCAGGGAAGCGGGTGGCAGCTCAATCCTCCAATGATTGGCAGATCGCTAACACTCAAGTCTTACTAGAAAGATACAAAAGGACACATTGGGATGAAATGGAGAACTCCTCCCAACATCTCCCTCACATGAGACATGAGATTGTAAATGAGGGAAAATTGATCTCTAATAATTCCATTAAATGTGCCTTAGACTCAGCAGACACAGCAGCCAGGAGAGTCAACACAAGTGTTTTGTTGCGTAGATATGCTTGGCTATGTATATCTGGACGACTGGTTCATCAAGGCCGGTACACATCTGTGTCAACAACACACACAGACTATTCTCCATCAACTGGGGTTTACTATCAACATACAGAAATCACACTTTAAACCTCTACAGATTCAGCCGTACGTACAACGGTTGTATGTTGGAACAACGAGTTCCCCAACCACGACTTCCCTAACAACGAGGTCGCAACCACGACCTTGTCTAAACCACGATTTCTTTTTACCACGCATTCCTTTACCACGATTTTTCGTGGTAAAGGAATGTGTGTTAAAAAATGCTTTCCAACTAGTACCCCGATCCCCCCACCCCTTAAAAACGAATTCCCCCTGCCTAAAAATAAACACGATCACCCACACACACTAAACTAATTCCCTCCCACCCTAAAAATATACTCGATCACCAATACATCCTTAAAACAAACACGATCACGCACACCCCCTAAAACTAACCCCAACCCCTAAAAACTAACCCCAAACCCCCAACCCCTGCATACTAACACCAATCCCCCCGCCCTCCTAAAACTAATTCCCCACTCTAAAAATAAACACGATCACCCACAAACCCTAATAACTAATTCCCCCTTCCCTAATAATAAACACGATCACCCACACCCCTTAAAAATAAACTCTACCCCCATAAAACTAATTCCCCCTCCCTAAAAATAATCACGATTACCCCCACCTCCTAATAACAAACTCAACACCTTTTAAACTAATTCCCCCACCTTAAAACTAAACCCCAAACCCCTAAAATCTAATCCTAAACCCCCACCACCCCCTGAAAATTAACCCCTCTTACCTGTTCCTCTGCGACGCTCCTCGGAACTCCGCCCTGCCCGAACACTAGACCGAATCAGCCTTAACCACGCACATGCGTGGTTAAGGCTGAGTCGTTGTTCGGGCAGGGCGGAGTTCTGCTTTCGTGACTCCGGAACTCGTTGTTCCGGAGTCGTTGTTCAGGATGTTTCCCAAGTACAACACAACAACCATGTATTATTTACAAAAACAGGGGTGGGGGGCACTCTTTACAGTTGTCACGCCTATGTCTGACAATTTGGCGTTGGGGAATACGTCACAACATCCATCTGCTGGCGGAACACCTCCCAGGGATGGACAACCACTTTGCTGACCACCTCAGCAGGATACGGCAACAAATCCACTAGTGGGAACTCCACCCACAAGTCCTTCTCCCATACTTTCCCAAGTGGGGGTTTCCACAGATAGACCAGTTCCCAACTGCAGACACTGCAAAATGCCCAGACTTCGCCTACAAGTTTGGTCAAATTTACTACTACCCTGTGTGGTTCTAACTTGTTGGGTTGAATCTTGGCCCTTATTCTGCATAGATATAGGTGAAGGAGGCATTTTGCTTTCTCGTGGGCTACCTCCTGGGATAAGTAAAGTCTGTGTGTGCCTACTGCATGCGGAATCAACAAACAGATGTAACATTATCTGGCTGATGTTTGGGACTCCACTGCAGTCATGTGCTGTTACCATGTGTTGTGCAAAAGGGCGCTGTGTAGTGCGTGTGGGATGCTTGTGTTCGGATTAGTGTAATTGTAGGTGACATGGGAGAGATCCCTACGCCAGCGATGTGATAACTTTTGAATTGTCTCCTTTTTAGTCTGCAGTTAATAATTGTGGTATCATTCATAGTAGACAGATGATACATAACAATGCAATCATAATTCATTTTTCATTTGACATTTCAGATCTTGGTATGGGTCCAGAGGGAGGACTCTGTAGTCATTGGTGGCTGTGGTTTCCCTTATCAGTTGAAACAAAAAGTTTGCGGTGTTAGTTCAAAGTTTCGACTGTTCACTTCTTGTCCGGGCTGGGGTGTTTGATATGGCAGCTGGGTGGTGGTGCACTAGAAGATTCTCTGGTTCCTGTTTAGATAAGAACTCGGTTCATTTGTTAACTCGGAAACATTACATATGCGCTGTAATCCATGGTTTTTGGAGTTCCTTTATTTTCCCCTAGAAGTGTGTTCTCCACACTGCACTTGTTGCGTTTTTTATAGAGGCACCAGAAGGAGGCCTCTATCGGGTATCTTTTGGGGGAATAAGGGTGATTTTTGATTATTCAGACGGATGAAGCCATTTTATGTGCCGTTAAGCACCCCCTCCATTCTTAACTGGATGCTTAGATTAGTGCAAATTATATTCGTGGGTTGGTCCCATAAGCATAGGGATGGATAGCCTCATGTTCCATGGGTGTCACTAGGTTTGCAGGAACGTGTCTCGCCTGGTGTGCGCATGGAGACGCCGTTGGTGTGAGTTGCATCTTTCAGCCTACATGTGCGCGGGAATATGTGATGAGGGGGCGTGTCGCTAATGAGTGTTGGTGGTTGCAACGTGCTCCAAGATCACTTGTGTATATATCTCTCAGTTCCCAGCATGTGGCGTGCCACGTGATCCTCCCTTGTGACATTAGGTAGCTCGACGCCTTAGGGCTTTTCCCTAAGTCTCGCGTGATCTACGGCCTTATTTGTCATGCGAGGGTCGGAGACCACTCCATGGCCCCATTTTACCCCTACCTCTGCTGTCCTGTGGTGTCCAAGGTCGGGCCAACTGCTTTCCCTAGATGGTGCATGTAAGATTTGGAGTGTTTGTTAGTCGCTATGCTTGCTATGGTGCTGCAGTGGTCATTGGGGATCCCCCTTTCCAGACATCCCCCCCACCCCCTCTCCCTCAGACCACACCCTGCTTCCTCTCAACGCACTTGAGCCTGCTGTCCCTAGCTTGTGGCTAAGATCTCTTAATGAACTGGTATGCTTTTGTCACTTTTTTGCAAGGGTATAGCACAGTGGCCAGACGTCAAAAATCATAAAACTGGAAAAACAGGTTTGGAAATACAAATAAAATGTGAAGAACCCGGGGCCTTGAAAAAAAAAAACAACTTTTGCCATAGTCTGCTGGGTGATAATGAAGAACCGGGACTGCCTCAGTAATGCCGGGATGCCTGTTCACCCCGGTGACCTCTCCCCAACTGGAGGTTTGGACTCAACATCATGCTGATGGCTCGCAGCTTGTTGACACTTGCTCTGTGGAGTTTTTTGGGGTTCTACCATCCTCAGTGTATGGGAAAGCTGGCTCCCGCCACAGAGGATAGCTTCATTTTAGAACTGAAAGGGTGCCTCCATTGGGCAGAGGCTTCTAGCTCTTTGGAGGTGCTGTTGGGACTACACGCCGTGAAGGAAACATTTGTCCCGGGCCGGATGCCCAAGAATCGGGGCCTTTTGACTTGGTCATAGGAACGCGGCTTATTGATTTTGGGCAGAGGGACCTGGGTGGCTCCTTTTAAAATACATTCTCTGTGTGCCACCCTGCTGCTGCCTCAGGCTGCCCTCCCCCTGGTGTGTGACTAGCCAATCCCTCCCTGGAGGATCAGCAGCAGAGTGGGGACTTAGCTTCTGGAGGCACCCTAGGTAACCTGGCTATTCCGCGCTCACATGGGGTTGCCATTGATGTCGAACTTTAGTGAGGATACCCAGTCGACACGGCTCTGTCGCTTTGAATCTCTGGACGCAAGTAAAAATTTGAATTCCCATTGTTGTCTCATTTGTCCTTTTGGTTTGGTACAGTTTTTTGGGGAACAGGGTGAGTGGAAGCTAGTTATTCTTATGCTGGGGGTTTATCTTACTGCACATTTTTGCTCTGTGATTGTGTGAAGGTGCTACCTCCCCATACAGTTAACCCTCCCTGCTGGGGTTGTGACCCCGGTCCCTGTTGGGCTCATTTCCATATCGGTGGTTGCTGCTACCACGTATGTCCAATTACCTGATCCCTGCTGTGGGAGTGCGGTGGATGGCGGATCTCTCTGTGGCTGAGTGTAGGGTGCATTCTGATTCCCCTGTGCTTTGTTTTGTGGATGGACATTTGTGGGGTTTTGTGGTTGCTGGCCCTGCTCATTGATCTCTAATCATAGTATACCTTTAACTGGCATCTGTCTGCCAGGTGGCCCATCTGTGGCAATAGTAGCACTTCCTGGGGTCTGGTTGCTGCCAACCTCCCTGGCCTCTACCACCATAGCTGGGTTGGAACCCTCTGGGGTTTTGCGTTGGAGCTTCCCTTGAGACATTTGCCCAGCCACAGCGGCCCCGTCGAGGGCAGTGTTTTTCAATTCTTGTTGGACCAATTTAGCGGTCTCTGTCTGGGCTTGCTCCTGCTCTGGGATTGTCCCTGTGGGTCGCTGTATGGGGAGTATGTGTGTCCGCCCAACTGTACCGCAAGCGGCCTTCTTCCCCCTACGGTTGGTGGGGGCATTTCCTTGTGATAGGTTTTTACCCCCAGTTTGCGCAGCACACTTTACTACCGTTACGTGTTTAGGTAAAGTAATAAGCAGCTCAAAGAGGTCTTTAGGCATGGCAGGCGTACCACATGTCTTCGGATAGCCTCGTCTTTGCCTCCTTCCGGGGCTTGGGGGCACTGTGGTGGTGGCGTAGGCTGTGTTCCAGTAACTCATGATCTTCAGCATTTCCAAGGGCGCGTGGGTTCTCGCAGTTACTGCCACTGTGTGTCCTACCTCTGTTTCCTAATTTATCACATGGGACCCGTCTGAAGCGTGTGTAGCACAGTCACGCTTTTGCCCTTTTAATAGCTTCAAGTGAGAAGGATGTGCGTGATCCACTGCCTAGTGAATTTGCAAAGATCCAAGAGTTTTGTGTGCTTTTTAAGACTGCCTTAGTGAAGGCAATCTGGTTGGTATGCTCTACCTGTGCTGTGGGTGCTTTTTAATGAAATGGGTCTTGGGGAAGCAACCCCAGGGGAGGAGCAGGTCATAGCCACATTGTCAGAAAACTGGATGGTCATGTTTAGCTTGGCCATCAAATCTTGTCCCCGTAGATTAGTTGGGGATGAGGAAGACTATAGTAGCGGTCCTCTTACGTGACATCCTCCTATGTCCAGTTCTAGGGGTTTCGTGAAGTCACCGTATCCGAAAACCCTTGCATAACTGAAGTGTCTTTTGATAAAGGGCCTAACCCCTTCTTAGGCATGACCTTGTGGCTCGTGTCTATTAGGAAGTTGTATGGTGTATAGTTTACGAGTACCGCAACTATGGGTTCCTCTTCTGGTTGGTGCATGGTTGACCGTACAAGTCGTGTGTGGTTGTGCACTTTTTCTTTCAGTTCTCGCTTTTCCCCCTCAGCTAACTGGGCAACCTCTGTAGCCCCACCCTCATCATCCGTTCCCGGGGGAGTGGAATTTCCTTCCTCACCCCCCACTCGCTGAATCGCTATCCAGAACCACCACAAACCTCCCTGTCACTCGTGTATGTTTGCCTGAACCAGTGGGAGTGTGTGGTCTGTTTGTGGTTGAGGTCCTATGTGTTGGCCGTGGTAGACAAGGGGTGGGGTCGAGCTTTTGGGGACCTGTCCAAGAGACTTGGGCTGCGCTGGAAGCATCTGGGATCGCTGGCCTTTTCAGTTTCTTGTTCTTGGGCCTAACTGTCTGTCTTTCAGTGGGGGGCCAGTCTGCTCCGACTTTTGGCGGATTGGAATATCCTAATGTGGGGGGGGGGGGAGCTAGCGTGAGCACCTCCATTCCTGCATGTGGTGGGGATGGCGCTGACGTTTTGCTTGCTATTGGCATTGTAGGGCTGTCGCTCTGGGCCTCTTCAAAGATGGCCCAGTTCTAGTAATGCCTCTCTCTTGTCTCTCTTTTGACCTGTATATTTCGTTTTTATGTGCCAGGGAAATGTGTGTGCCTTTGTGTGTGTGTGTGCATTCTTGGCAAAACTTACTACGTTTCTTCACCTGTGTAGGGAATAAGACTCGTGTTTTTGGAGTTTTTGTTTGCTCTAATTGTGGGGACAACCGTACATGTGCACTCTTATAATTTTACGTACTATGAGCTCAGCGCTATTCACAGATGCATCAAACAATTCATCTTGAACAATTCAATAAACACAGATAACAGTGCATATGAAGGTTTGCAACATAGATGAAAAAATGAAATATTAAAAACAGTATCTGCACGATATGAACTTATTGCGCCAAATACAGTTTGCTATAAATAACAGTACCCTCATATGAAGTATTTGAAACATAGGCAAATAAAATGCATTAGGACAGTATCTGCATATCAACTCTTGTACAAAATACAGTTTGTTATAAATAACAGCACCATAACATCACATGTATGTTACACCAGCTCAACAAAGGTTGACAGAAAAAGTGATTCTTTTCTCAAAAATTTCTTAGCCCGCTCCCAGCGCATGTTATTCTGTAAACTGGGGAAGCTCTGTGTGGCACGTAGCCTGATAGTCTGCCAGTGTCGGCTCCGGGACAAAGGTAATAGTGATAGATGTAGAAAAAGGAATAACTCAGGAACCACAGGCCCTTCTTGGCCACACACACAAGTTAAACCTAGTTTCCTAGGTCCAATTATTTTCCCTAAAGTCCGAATCACACCTAGGGGCCAAGAGTACCATCTGTCATGCCCTGCGTAAAAAGCGTACCATCTGTATTACGCCCAGTGGTCCAAGTGAGTAACATTTCTCACTCTAGTTCAAAATCTTTATTCGGGAACACCTCTCACTCCTTTCAGATACCAGCGGTGTTAAAAAAAAAAAAAAAAAAAAAAAAACAGCACTGAGAAAACCTTTTAGATGAGGTTGAGGTGCCAACTCCGCCCATTCAGGATAGCTTTATCGCTAAAACAGCGTCCTTGGAGTTATCAAGGGCTATACAATAAATATTCACCTTTCCTAGCATGCTGACTATTGAAAAAAGGTGACTTCTGCGGGATTGCTTGCCAGGCCGCCTTACGACTAGTCAGCTAGGACATATAAAATAAGTAAAATGCCATATTCTGTCAGTTGCAAGGCACTCGGGTAATCTTTTTTTACACTTCTCCCTAGTTTACCATATGCTTTAAATTAGGTTCTGATGTAGTCTTTTACCCTCTGTGACGGCTGTTTCAGGATGGACCTCGGCCCCGCAAATTCAGCAGAACTTCCAATCAATTGCGGTGTCTGCTCACCTTTCTTGATGCGCAAATGTGAATCCCTCCGGGCGGGGTCTCTTTCCTTTGGCTGCAGTCGGGTTCGAGGTACCAATCAGCTCCTGGCTGGCTCGCCAAAATGTTCCTTGAACATGAAATACCTTGAAAAAATAAGACACTAGGCGTTTGGCAAAACAGGAACAGTTTGTTTAATTAAACATTGCGGACGGGAGAAGAGTGACAGGGACTGGGTCTGAAGACTGTCTCAATTTACAATCGGTCTGCGGCCTCCTTTTGTGCAGTTCATAATAGGTAATAAAAGGTTTCGGGTGATCCATGTGTGGTGAGGAATGTAAGTTTTTGCCTTCGGAGTCATAAATTAATTGTCTAATGGAAAATACAGGTGGGCCTCAAACTTGCGCGGACACAATATGACCAGTGGGTAACGTGTCAGATTTCCAGCATGGGGAGCATGTGATCACTGCATGTGCTGTGTCCTGATTGCCTTATGTTCCTAATTCATGTGGCATCTGACTTTATGGTGTTTTAGGAGCGCGCGTACCCCCTCCAGCCATTTGTCCTTCATTAGGGCCAATCTCCCTTGACCATTGGAGTGTTGCTGTGTGCATCTGTGGGATTGATCTAAGGTTTCCTGCTTGTGCATTTGTCTGCCAGCTATGTGCCATCCCACCTGTGTCCTATCAATCAATAACCTTGGGCCTAGGTCTCCGTGCTTGCCTGACTACGTATTTGCGAGTCTGGGTTGATGTGGAGTTCACAACAGGCAAATTTGTTAATAAAGAAGAAATTCTCTTCTCATAAATGAATGTATCGTTTTTCATTTTAGCATCGACTTTTTCAATATTAACACAACTGTGCAAAACATTGTTTGCTACCTTCATTTACAGACGTCTGGCCTTGCTTACACTTCCATATGTCTACATTTATTCGCGGTTGCTGCCTGGCTGCAAAACAGGCAACATTTATCCTTGTTCAAGGTACCAGTTAAGGCATTCATGGAAGGCCTTAAAAGAGTAATTCCACCTAGAGCTCCACCTGCACCAGCATGGAATCTGTATGTAGTACTTACCAGACTTATGGGTCCACCATTCGAACCATTTCACACCTGTTCCCTACAATTCTTGTCAAGTTGCTTTTTTTAGCGGCCATTACCTCACTTAGGCGTGTCCGTGAGCTTCAGGCATTAACCTTGGAAGAACCTTATTCCAGGTACAGAGATAAGGTAGTCCTTAGAACCAACCCAAAACACCTTCCAAAAGTGGTTTCATTCAGCTGATATTTGTAAGACAGCTACATGGTCTACACCTCACACTTTCACCAAACATTATTGTGTGGATGTTTTAGCATGCCAACAAGCCAATGTTGGGTAAGCAGTGCTGTGTACTCTATTTCAAACAACTGCAACACCCACAGGCTAGCCACTGATTTTGGAGAGGGACTACTGTACAGTCTATGCAGAACATGTGTATCTACAGCCACACATGCCTTGAATGGAATTTATTGCTTACCCTGTAAGCATCTGTTCATGGCATGTGGTGCTGTACATGTACATGCTCCCACCTTCCTCCCAGGACACCTGTGGCCATTGCAGTTCCTTTACACTATTTCATTTGCATGGACATCTCTTTACTGATACTTACTTTCACTCCATTCTCACCCACCTGTGGCAAAACAATGGAGTTGATGCCCATGCGCATTATCACGAAGAGGAGAAGTCACTTTGTCTTGTGACTCGAAGACTTCTTCAAAGATAAACAACTTGCACACATCTGGACCCAACACTAGATGGCGGAAGTATGCAGAGCATGTGAATCTACAGCACTACATGCCATGAACAGATGCTTACGGGGCAAGTAACATATTCCTTACTCTCAAGGATTTCCATGTGAGGAATTTTTCTCCCAATAGGGGGGAGTGGGCATTCCAGTGCGAGAATGCCCTAGAATGTTGTTTCCACCCATAAACCTACACATTCACGGTTATTCACAAACACCTGTTCGAGTCCGGCTCAGTTTGCAAACTATCAGCTTTACTCCTGACTAGGGGAGGAATAAATTCTTTTTCAGGGAGGAATTGGAACTGCAACCCCCAAACTGCTGGGGGTATTGGAGAAAAGGTGTACCCCGACTGAAAAACAATAGCAGGAGCATTTACACTAATTTTTGTTTTCGCTTGCAAAGATGTGTGCCTATTTTTGTTAGAAAACCTAATTTCACCGAACGTTTCTAAGATTATGCCTGGAAAGCTCATCACATGGAAAAGTTTGTGAATTCCAAACAATTGGAAATCTTCACCCGTCCAAGGTCGTAATCCTGTACATGCAACCTGCAGAATTTTTGTAGCCCCATTGAGTTTTTCGCACCTAAAATAACTCTTGCATATAGATTTATGTCCTAGTTTAACTGTAAAATATATGGCCTGCTTAATCTCTTGAGGCCTTTAGATGTCAGCTTACCCTTCATGTGACTGTAGGGGCCGAAGGGACAGTGGCTCAGCAGGCCTCTTGCATAAGGGCTTTGTGGATGTTCACCTCTGACTCTTAATGCGTCTGTTGTTGTCTAGTAATATTTCAATAACACCCTCCTGGGCAGTATGTGGCACCATGTGTGGCTGACAGAACTATACGGGGTGTTTCTTGATCCATGCAGCACCACTTGTGGCCCCTAGAGGTGTTCTAGATGTATCTTGATCCTGGCAGCACCACCTGTGGTCCACAGGACTAGGTGTTTTTAATACTACATAGGCTTCCTTGTTTTTAGTTTGAAGCCTATAAACAAAGTTAAAACCCTACACAATGGAAAGATCCCATATTTGTGTGAAGTGTAAAGACCGAGGAAGCATATTCCCCCGCACTACTGCAGTTGTACATTTCACTTCCAAAACACGACAGAGTGCATCTAACTAGGAAACTAAGTGAAAGGGCATCGGAAGATAGAAGTGATAGAAAGATCTGAAAGAAACAGTTAGTTATAGATTCCTTACCTTAGAATTACCCCCAGGCGTCAGACTGGATCCGGAAAGTTTTTCGTCAGCAGTACCCCTGCGCGTCGGAAGGTGGTGTTGGTCGACTCTGCGTTCGTCGTGGTCGCCGGGATGACGTCGCAGTAGCTACATAGACGCCGCCCTCTTTCGCCGATGTCAGTTCTTTCTTTTTCCGCGCCAGCAAGCGCAGATCCGTAGAGAGCGGTACCTCCAGTCACTTTTTGACAGACGTTTCCCCCCCCTTTACGGAACCTGGAGCGACCCCTGCCCAGCTTCGTCAATTTTACGAAGCGATGCACGCCATCTTTGGGCAGCCCGACTCCCCCGGGGCGCCTTCGGGCCCCGCGGACTCGGCTGGGGGCCCTGTGCCTTCGGCGGCTCTGGCCTTGGCACCGCAGCGTCACCTTGGATCCAGGCCTGGATCCGGATCGGCGCCGGTTGACCTTGTTACACCTCCCCCGGCGCTACGTCCGCAGCCGGCGTCGGCTGTGTCCCCAGCTGACTTCGACCTCCACCTCGATGTAGACACGGAGCCGGTCAACGCCGGATCCGGCGCCAACGGGTACTTTTGTGCCCCTGTTCTACCCTGGCTCTTTGAGACCAGATTGGTAGCCAGAGGAGGGTGAGGAGGACTGAGAGGGGTCTGGAGACCCTTTAACTGACCGGTTAAGTTATGAACCAGACTGGAGAGAGGAACTTGGGGAAGCCAGTGGTCTGGATACCTCAACAGACCTCGGCATGTTGTTGTCTCCTACCGTGACTCCGGAGGCGGGAGCGTCTTACGCAGTGGTGTTGCGTAGGGCGGTCAAGGCTCTCAGCCTCGAGCTACCTACAGTGGCAGTCAGGACTAACCTGACAGAGGTGCTTCAACTGGCAGCAAGCTCTTCGGAGCCCCTGCTGCTGTTTAATGAAGCCCTAACAGACATCCTTTTGGGCACCTGGTCCAGGCCCAACACGGGCTCCTGTGGATAGGATGATTACCCGACACCACCACCCGGCCCCAGGCGACCCCACTTTCCTCTCCCAACACCCCACCCCTGAGAGCTTGGTGGTCCACCTCCAAGGGCGCATTCCCTACCTCTCCACCTGATTGGGAATCCAAAAAGCTGGACCATCTTGGGAAGAAGTTTTCTTCCTCCAGCTTGGGACTGCGGTCGATAAACATCACATGTCTGTTGAGCCGTTACACCCACTCTGTGTGGGATATGGTTGCGCAAGTGCTGCCTCAGTGCCCAGAGGAGGCCCGGGCCGTACACTCTCGGGCAGTTGCCGAAGGGAGAGACGCAGCAAAGTTTACCATCCGCTGTGGGCTGGATACCGCCGACTCACTAGGCAGGACGATTTCCACGTCGGTAGCCCTTCGACGCTACGCCTGGTTGAGGTCGACTGGTTTTGCAGGGGATGTCCAATCCACCCTTATGGACATGCCCTTTGATGGCCGTCGCCTATTCGGTGACAAAGCAGACAACGCGCGCTACGGCCAGGTACTTGGGCCTCTCCACCACCCGCCCTGCGCAGTCTGCTTTTCGCCCCTTTCATGGCTACGGAAGGGGTTCCCCGCCCAGAGCCACAGGCCAGCGCAAGCTGTCCAGCCCCTGCGCGGCCGGGGACGTGGGTACCACAGCCGTGGTTCTGGGGGCCAGCGGGTGGGCCAGTCCACCACAGCCCCCTCTGCAGCAGCCTCCAAACCCTCCTAGTCCGACCTTTTAGGGCCACCAATCGCCAGTGGGCGGCAGGATTCGCCATCACCTCCCCCACTGGCGCGCCATCACGTCGGACAGGTGGGTTTTGCAAATAGTCCGAAGGGGCTACTCCCTCCCCTTCGAGACTACCCCCCTCCCCTTCGAGACTACCCCCCCAGCCATGCCACCTCAGTACCATCGCATGTCGGAGGATCATCTGGCCCTTCTCCAACAGGAAGTTTCGGCACTCTTGGCCAAGGGGGCCATCAAGCGAGTTCCTGTCCCAAAAGTAGGTCGTGGTTGCTATTCCCACTACTTTCTGGTGCCCAAGAAGGACAAAGGCCTGCGTCCTATCTTGGATCTCAGGAACGTCAACCGCTTCCTCCGGAAGGAGAAGTTCAAAATGTTTACGCTAGCTCAGGTCCTGTCTGCCCTCGACCCTGGAGACTGGATGGTAGCGTTGGACTTGCAGGACGCTTATTTTCACATCCCGTCCTGCCGGCCCACCGGCGTTACCTGCAGTTCACGGTAGGCCACGAGCACTTTCAGTTTACTGTGCTCCCTTTTGGCCTTACCAGCGCCCCTCGGGTGTTCACGGAAGTGATGGCGGTTGTCGCAGCTCATCTGCCCAGATCAGGGGTTCCAGTCTTCCCCTATCTCGATGACTGGCTGTTGAAGGCGGGCTCGCCCCAGGCTGTCGTCTCCCACCTCCAGACTATGGCCGACCTCCTGCATTCGCTGGGGTTCTCCATCAATGTGCCGAAGTCACACCTGACTCCCTCTCAGAAGCTCCTCTTCATCGTAGCGGTTCTGGACACTACGCAGTTTCGGGTCTATCCTCCCGAACAGTGAGTCTGGGATATTCGGGCTCGGATTCCGATCTTTCAGCCTCTGTCCCGGGTTTCGGTCAGGATGACCCTCAGGCTACTGGGCCTGATGGTCTTGCATCCTGCTGGTGGACTATGCCAGATGGCATATGCGGGCTCTGCAGTGGGACTTGAAGTTCCAGTGGGCACAACATCAGGGGAACCTGTCCGATTGCGTCCAGATCTCGGAGGGCACTGCACACCAATTGCAGTGGTGGCTAACAAATCGGGATTGGGTCGACTTCAGTTCCCTCTCCCTTTCCCAACCAGAGTTCACAGTGGTGACCGATGCATCACTTTTGGGATGGGGTGGCCACATGGGGGAGGCGGAGATCAGAGGCCTCTGGTCTCTGGCGGAGTCCGGGCTCCACATCAGCCTTCTGGAGCTTCGGGCGATTCGTCTTGCACTCAAAGCATTCCTTCCCTCTGGCCGGGGAAGAGTAGTGCAGGTGTTCACGGACAACCCCACCGCCATGTGGTACTGCAACAAACAAGGCGGGGTGGGGTCGTGGACCCTATGTCAGGAGGCCCTCCGCCTCTGGACATGTCTGGAACTTCAGGGCATATCCCTGGTGGTTGAACACCTTGCAGTTTCCTGAACGCCAGGGCGGACGAGCTCAGCCGCAGGTGCATGATGGATCACGAATGGCGTCTTCACTCGGAGGTGGTGCAAGGTCTCTTTCGCAAGTGGGGAGAGCCTTGGTTAGATCTATTCGCCACCAAAGAGAACGGTCAATGTCAGCAATTCTGCGCATTGGAATTTCCAAGGCGGCACTCGCTAGGCGACGCGTTTCGTCGCAAGTGGAGTTGCGATCTTCTATATGCCTTTCCGCCTATACCACTTCGGCCCAGAGTGCTGAAGAAGATCAAGCGCGACCGGGCCCAAGTCATTCTTGTGGCTCCGGATTGGGCACGAAGAGTCTGGTATCCCGAGCTGCTACACATGGCCATCGATCCGATCAGACTGCCTCTTCGGGAGGATCTTCTGTCGCAGCAGCAGGGGACGGTCCTCCACCCGAACCTGTCCAGCCTCCACCTCCTTGCGTGGATATTGAGCGGCGGTAGTTGACGTAGTTTGACCTGCCTCCCGAAGTCTGTGATGTTATCTTGGCAGCCAGGCGTCCTTCCACTAAGACGGTATACGCCTGCAGATGGAACTAATTTGTGGCATGGTGCACAGCAAAGGCTGTGGATCCCCTTCCCACCCCTCTTTCTGAGGTTCTCTTGTTCCTCCTTTCTTTGGCCCGCAGGGCTCTGCTCTGGGCACTCTGAAGGGCTACCTCTCGGCCATTTCAGCCTTCCTTAGGCTTCCTGATCAGCCTTCTCTTTTCAAGTCCCCTTTTGTAAATTGTTTCCTTAAGGGTATTACTCATCTTTTTCCTCCTGTTCCCTTTGTAATGCCCCAGTGGGACTTGAACTTGGTTCTTACATATCTTATTTGCGCTCCCTTTGAGCTGGTACATAACTGTCCTCTCAGGCTTCTAACTTTGAAAACTGCCTTTCTGGTGGCCATCACCTCTGTGCGCAGGGTGAGTGAGCTACAAGCCCTTTCTTGCAAGCCTCCCTTTCTGGCTGTTCATCCGGACAAGGTCGTCCTCAGAACTAGACCTTCCTTTCTTCCCAAGGTGATTACTTCTTTCCACATTGGCCAAACCATCACTTTGCCCACCTTCTTTCCGCCTCCGCAGCCTTCAAAAGAGGAAGAGAGGCTCCACCGTCTGGATCCAAAATGTGCGCTTTCCTTCTACTTTGATCGCACCAAACAATTCCGGGTGGACGACCAGCTCTTTGTTGGTTACGTGGGCGCTAAGAAAGGTCGGGCCGTGCACAAACGGACCGTCTCCAGGTGGGTTGTTCTGTGCATCAAAGCTTGCTATTATTTGGCATAGGAGGAGCCTCCAGTGGGACTGCGCGCCCATTCCACCAGGGCGACGGCAGCTACCACTGCTTTGGGACGGGGAGTCCCCCTTAATGACATCTGTCAGGCAGCTACGTGGGCATCGCTGCACACGTTCACCAAACACTACTGCCTGGACAGCCAAGTCCGGAGAGACGGCTTCTTTGGCTGTTCTGTTCTCCAGGACTTTCTGGTGTGAATTTAGTTCGCAGACCCACCTCTGGGGTTGGTATTGCTGGGGTATCTATTCTAAGGTAAGGAATCTATAACTGTTTCTTTCAGATGAACAAGTTTCTTACCTCCGGTAACGATATATCTGTAAGAAACAGGTTAGTTATAGTCTCCTTACCGCCCCACCCATCCTCCCCGTTCTGCGAACTGACTTCTAGGGTTAAGGACTACCTTTCAGGGCCCTAGTTTTGTGCACCAGTGGTCAGTGTCTTGCATGGCTCTGCGCTCCTGGCGTGGAAAGTCGTGTACAGAACTGATGTCAGCGCGCGATGGCGGCATCTATGTAGCTACCGCGGCGACCACGACGAACGCGGAGTTGACAGACGCCACCTTCCAACGCGCAGGGGTACTGCTGACGAAAAACTTTCCGGATCCAGTCTGACGCCTGGGGGTAATTCTAAGGTAAGGAATCTATAACTAACCTACGTTTCTTACAGATACATTGTTACCGAAAGTAAGTAACTTGTTCAATGAGCTTTTTCATAGTTAGAAATGGCACTAAAAATATTTTAGATTCTCTTTGCTTCTCCCTTCTCTGTTTGCCTGGTGCACAGAATTGTAGGGTTTCCAATCTGGCTTCCACATTTGATTGATTTTTTAACTATTTATATTTGATAATTTAAAAATTAAAATAATTTTGACTTTTTTGGCAATGTGTTTATTGTCGTTCGAGTAATAGCTTGTTCACAAGAACCCCGGCTCACAAGTATGCATCCATAGCAGGTCGCTTGTGAGACCTCCCATATTTTAGTCCTTCATTGCAGGGAGGGTAGGACCGTCCTGGAGGTGTGCTTGTACCATGTGTGTAGGAGAAAGGTGAACGAAGAATCGTACATACCAAAACGGTGCCGTGTCAACATCAAAAGCAGCTGCAGTGGTCCAGTGTCGTCACTGACACCTTTAGCCAGTCCTTGTTTCTTTCTTCAACTACAATTTGTCTCTTGGCGTTTTGAGGCTTTACTTTCAATGGTAAAAACAATACTACAACTCAGTGTTATTTAAAGTGCAACATGGCTAAAAGCCTCTCAGCAGACCAAAGGGCTGCTTGGAAGCTACGAGCACTTGGCATTAGTACACCTTCCCTGTAGTCATTTCAGGAATGCAGAAAGCTCAGAGGAGCATGCTAAAATAATCAGGTTTTAGGTGTTTATGAAAGCAGGGGTACGAATGAAAGTGATGCAGATCAGAAGGTTAATGTTACACATAGCAATATTTCATGGCTTGTGTACACATTTTGCACTGTTTATGAAGAATTAGGAGAAACACCGTGTTCATTTTTTTTTTTTTACAGATCATTTTATTGAGTATAAAATTTATGCAGTATACAGTACAGTGATCATAGGAAATGGATGATAAAAACATCGTATAATACAGTTCAACTTCACAAACAGCTCATTAGATCACAAGACTTACATCACTAACCGCTCTCATGTGGGAATTCTTGCACAATCCGGTGTCCGGCCCACCCTCCCCTGCTTTACAGACCCCTATAAGCGACCCACTGGTGCCACACTTTCTCCCATTTCTTAGGACAACCCCTGCCTTCGTACACTACTTTTTCTGCTGTACAACACCAGTCTAAGTCAATCTTCCATTGACCCCCCCCTCGGCGGCAGGGCAGCCCCCCATGCCCGAGCTATATTTCTTTTAGCCACCATTGCTGCCACCATTAGCCAGAGTGTCTGGTATTTCGGCCATGTCTGTTCCCCCGTTACACACAGTATATGCCATCTGGCGTCTATGGGAATTTCTTGTCCCAGAACCTTTGACATCACCAGTGTTACCTTCTCCCGGTAGTGGTGTATAAGAGGGCACTCCCTGAGGATATGGAAAAAGGTACCTTTACTGTCGCAGCCCCGAATACAGGTGTCTGTGTGTATGCGTCCAAGTTTGTGCATGAGCGTGCTTGTGGAGTGGGACTTATGGAGGATCCGCAACTGTACTAGTCTGAATCTTGCCCTAATTGCCACGTCTCTCGGGCTTTGTACGGCTTCTACCCAATCATCGTCTTCCAGTAACCCGATGTCTGCCTCCCTTAGCGTCCCCAAGGGATCGGGTAAATTATTAACGATCTTCTTGTATGTTAGGGATAATGCTTTTTCGGGGATAGGATCCAATAGAAGCCGATCTTCCAAGGGGCTATATTCCGGAATACGTTCCCCCTCACGGATATGTGTACGGAGACCGTGTTGTTAAAACAATATTTTAAGATAAACTCTTGAGACATTAAAAGGCTTCTAAACCGGCCAGAGTCCTGAGTATGTGTGAGGCCGTGGCTGTGAGGGAGAGTTGGGAGCCATCCAGATTGGCCGATACGAAATATAACAATTTACAAAAATATCATTGCATACATTACCATTGTAATGTTACGGTAAACAGCCTTTACTGCGCGGCTGCTAGTGCGCATACCATTACTTCGCAAGCGTTACTACGCTTGCGATGTTACAACGCGTACCATTAGTACGCAAGTTGTTACATCGCAAGCGTTGTTACAACGCATGCGTTGTAATGGTATGCACATTCATTGTAAAAAAAAACTAAAGAAAACGATCCATGTCGTTGTGAGGAAAATGAGGCTGTTTCCTCACAACGACGTGCACCGCCCCACGGAGACGACGTGAAGAAGGTCCCAGGAGGAGAGAGGAACCACGAGGAGAGTGAGGTAAGGGGGATGTAGTGTGTTTGTGTAGTGTAGGGGGTCGTGCTGAGGGTAGTGTTTAAGGGTTTAGTGTAGTGTGGTGTATGTGTAGTGTAGGGGGTCGTGCTGGGGGTAGTGTTGTGGTGTATGTGTAGTGTAGGGTAGGGTAGTGTTTTAAGGTAGTGTAGGGGGGGTCGTGCTGGGTAGTGTTTGAGTGTAGGGACAGGAGTGGGGGTCGGGGGGGTCGTGCTGGGGTAGTGTATTAGGGTTTAGGGTAGTGTTGTGTATGGGGTCGTGCTGGGGGTAGTGTTAGGGTTTCAGGGTAGTGTTGTGGTGTTTGTGTAGTGTAGGGGGTCGTGCTGGGGGTAGTGTATTAGGGTTTAGGGTAGTGTTGTGGTGTATGTGTAGTGTAGGGGGTCGTGCTGGGGCTAGTGTTTTAGGGTTTAGGGTAGTGTGGTGGTGTATGTGTAGGGGGTCGTGCTGGGGGTAGTGTTTTAGGGTTTAGGGTAGTGTGGTGGTGCATGTGTAGTGTAGGGTAGTGATTTAGGGTTTAGGAAAGTGTAGGGGGGTCGTGCTGGGTAGTGGTTTAGGGTTTAGTGTAGTGGTGTTTGTGTAGTGTAGGGGGTCGTGCTGGGGGTAGTGGTTTAGGGTTTAGGGTAGTGTAGTGGTGTTTGTGTAGTGTAGGTGGTCGTGCTGGGGGTAGTGTTTTAGGGTTTAGGGTTAGGTTACTTTATTTTAAAATTATTAAAAATGGTCCATGTACGTGAAGTAGTGGTATGCAAAGTAATGATCTGCGCTGTAAAAGACAATTCTTATCTTCTGAATGCATTTGCCATGTACTGGTATGCGCAGTAAAAATATGTGTAGTAATGGCATTTGCGATGTAAAAACATCACACTAAAAGCATGCGTAGTAATGGCATGCTAAGTATCGTCATATATTCTAATGTTACAGCTTCAAATAAAGGATGCTTTTAGTACATGCACTCTGTTAAAAAGAAACACTTTACCTAAATAATGGCAAGTCGGTTTTTATGAAGTTTTATTCAGTGTTTGCTATATAAACAATGATTTCGTAAATTGTCACTGGAATCCGCAAATGGTAACCTTAGAACATGATACCCTAATTCTAAATTAATGGCAGCCCATTGCGGTTTGGCCTCTCAACTGAAAGTCACAACCCTTGCTGTGCTCTTACTTGGTCATAGATTTTTTGGGACTAAATTTATTTTTTTAAACCATGACTTTCAGTAGAAAATCGACAAATGGCCGCTAAACTGCAATGTTGACATTGAGTGTTAACACATCTATGGTATTTTAGTTTGGCTCACCATTTTGACAGTAAGTGAAGCTTTCTTTTCTAAAAAGCTTTCTTTCTGCACAATGTAAAACAAATCTAATGCGCTATTTAATGTTGGATTCCAGTATCCCATCTGTCGACACTAGTATTATCCCACTAAAGCCATAGTGTTTCTGAAGGGGACTGGGTCTTTTTCTCTACTGGACATGATTCTTGTGCGGCCCTAAATTGTTATCCATACCTTGTCTGGGTACGGTCTCCAGCCTTGTAGCATGGCTGAGACAATGTTGGGTAAAGATGGCCATTCTTGGCAAGCGCCAACTTGTTACCGCCAAATCTCGATCTGTTGCGATGCCAAGGATTATCTACGACTGTTCTGTTGCTCAGACCTAAAAAAAATAAATCAGTCCTTCAAATTCTTTAAATCAGCTCGGATTAAAATGCGCTCTGTAACTCTAGTAGTATTGTACAGTATCTGTGCAGGATTCTGGATGTTTTCAGCCTACATTGCCCCTTCCAGCTGGGACAAGAATTTACCTCTTTATAGTAATCGTATATAGATCATTAAAAATGTTTAATTGCTGGTACGCTACCTACCATTAAAAGTATTACTTCATTACAATAATTTTTATTACATTGTATATATTTGAATGCAATTTTTATAACTCACTGTGCCAATTTCTTTTCCAACAAATTTCCGTATCCCCTCAGTTGGCACCTTTGGAAAGTATCTACCTGTTGAGTTGACATGGCATTTGAATGGCATTGCCGTCTTGTGCTGGTAAATTGGGCTTTAGTTTAAATGGTCGGTATAAAATTTACATATAGTTGTAACACCTGGCTGTCTCCTAAGTAGTCAGTTTGGGCTTCTCAGGATCTGTTCCACTGAGCTTTAGTTACAAATCATGTAGACGGTAGCACTTAAACGTATTTAATGTGCAAGTGTAATGCACCCTTTGAGGACATTGTATTTTTTTTGTCAATGAAAGGTGGCCACACAGCCAAAAAGGACGTTGTCGGAGATTGAGGTGGTGGGGATGGCCAAGGTAAGTATATCTCTGCCCAGTAGTGAGATTTTATGAATAGGAAGAGGTGGAAAACTCTGGATTGTAGTTAGCGGAGATCAAGTTGTTACAGTCAATGTATGCTGGCAACATAGCTGGAACAGTGGGTGAGTGGTGCAAATTACAGGTCATCTTAAACATTGAAAAACGCCTGATCTGGATCCTCCTGTCTGGTGGACTCAAATCTTTTGATTTCAGCTTCTATCATGCCTCCTATTTTTCCTTGATTCTAGTGCTTTGAAGTAGCCTGGGCAACGTGTAACGCTATACAACAAGCATTGGCAATGCCGATATGTCTGACTTTGAAGAAATGCTGTATGGTAATGTGAAGCATTAGAATTAAGTGGCATGGGGATGGAGATGTATTTGTGTGAAAGCTAGGAACTGTAGAATAATAATGGTGCAATGTAAAAGGTCAGGAGACAGTTGCACTATTAAGCCAGACCTAAACATCCATATAGGTTAATGACTGCCCTCATCTCTGTGGCTGCCAGAGAAACAAGCATTTGCAATGCAATAGGTCTCGCATTAGTAAAGTTTAAAGTTGTTGGTATTGTAAATGGCGTATTTTATGTATTTGTTTTTAAAAGCGTCCGTAGTGCATTATTTATTCTAGTTTTATGTAGCACTATGTTCTAACAATAGGTCTTGTTTTTGGGATTGTATAAGTATTTAGTAATGCAGCACAATCTCATTGGTGCAACAACATTAACTGTTGCATGCTTAAACACTTATAATGTCCCAAATGCGATACTTATTGGCTATGGTAATGCTTGTTGATACTTATGTAGCTAGTGATACTAAGTCCAACTTATGACACAGTTAACCTAAAGGGGTGACAGAGAAAGAAATCCCATTAAATTCTAAAAATCCTAAAAAAAAAGTTATTTAAGAGAAAGAAATCCAAAGAAATTGTATAGAAGGAGTTATTTAAGAAATGCGAGATTCAGAGAGATCGGAGTTTAAAATCATTAACGAAATAAATCCGAAAAAGCATCTCCCAAACAGGCAGTTTAAGATAGTATTCTTTTAAAAGTACAGGCATTTTCTGGTTTGTTTGGAGTTGAGCGTAAACTGAATTGGCTAAGAGGGGAAACATCAATTAAGGAGGATGTCTCTGTGTGGGTTGTGCTCTACTGGCGCCTCGGGCCTGTTTACTGCTAACATGTGGAAATTCAAAGCCATTAATCAAGCAGGATGGCTCTGTGTGGCTTGTGCCCCAGTGGCGCCTCTTGTCTGGGAGAGGGTAGTGCAAGCAGAGGAGCAGGATTCACAGCGATATAAAACAAACGATAATGAAGCTGACGAAAAGGGAGGGGGAGACGGGAGGGGGGAGTGCCAGCAGAGGAGCCTGATTAAAGACAAATGAAAAAAAAATGCTTTGGATTTAATGTTTTAGGTTTCTGTTTCGAACTAACGTAGTTCACGCGTAATAAAAAATGTCTGTATGAAGAGTGAGAACATGTATGGAGGCGCTTTGTTTTCGAAAAAAAAAGGGTCTGTTTTTATGCCAATGCTAGAGCAAATCATTCAAACGATGCATCCATTATTTTCCTTTCCGCGTGCTTCATGTCATGCATTACGTTTTTCAAGAAATCTCATTAGGACAATGGCAGCAATGCAAATGATTATTTTCGTTTTTTAAGTTAACAGAAGCTGAGCCTCAAAAGCGCTGTACACAGAATACATTTTTTACATATGAAATGAAACATCGTTGTGGCTGAGCTGAAGAAATGCCAGGATATTCTCCTGAGTTCAGCTGGTCTGTATTCATGGGCACAGCGCTCACTTCTCGAGCTCCCGCAGCCCCTGCTTTCATTGGCCTTGCCGCTGGCATGCTTTTTTATTATCAGCATGGGACAGCACGAGAGGCCCCGTTGAAATATACAAGCAGAAGGGTTGAGATCGGCCAGCCCTCCAGCTGCCTCCCACTACAGGTATAAGACGAACGAAAATGAAGCTGACAAAAAGGGAGGGGGAGAAGGGAGGGGGGAGTGCGAGCAGAAGAGCCTGATTAAAGACAAACGAGAAAAATAAAATAATGAAGATGACGAAAAGCGAGGGGAGAAGGGAGGGGGGAGTGCGAGCAGAGGAGCCTGATTAAAGACAAACGAAAAAAAAAATGAAGCTGACGAAAAGGGAGGGGGAGTGCGAGCAGAGGAGCCTGATTTCAGCAACCCAGATGGCAGCTGTGCACGTGATCGTGAACGCAAGCTGGAGGACAGCAAAAGTCTGTGGGTAGCACTCTGAAAAGCCACCTACTAAATGTCTCGCAGGGCATCGCATGCGCTGGCTCAGGCGAGACCTAAAAACACCATAAATTATCTAGTTACCTAAGACACTTTTTTTTTTAAATTCTATTTATTCAGCATTTTCATGTATAAAGGAATACAAGCAACCTTGCAGTGCACTACACCAGAAACCAACTGAGCATCTGGACCCGGCACATTAGGTCTGCAAACTTGTCATGTGTTGTACGCACTTAGTCCCACGTGTCTCGAAGTCCAGAGGGTGAACGTCGCCATTGAGGAATACAGAGCAGCATAGCAAGGTGCAATGTAACATTATGAGAAACAACCAACCAAGTGCGTGTCAAAACAGACTATGGGTGGAAAGAGAAGGAAAAGCAGGGACAGAGAGAGGGGAGGGGTGAGCGGCCATTATCTCTTTGTACTCCGATGAAGACGGGTCTCATGGGCTCATTCTATTAATGTTCCCTGTGCTGCTCACCATCGCTCAAGGTAGGGGATTGGGAAGGCTCCTCACTCTCTGCGCTGGACCGCGTGTAGAGCTGCTCTATTGCGTCAAAAGTATCCATCTAATAGTTCTGGATTATGGGGCATTTGCAGGCTAAGTGTAGAAAGGTGGCCTTGGGGGAACAGCATCACTGGCAGCTCACCTCATCAATCAGTCCTGCTTTGGGGAGCCATATCGGTGTTCTATATAATCTATTGAGAAATTTGAAGTGATTGAGACGAAGCCGATAGTTTTGGGAGAGTGCCCGTGCCTGCACGCAGCAGAAGGTCAGTTGCTCTAGCGTGATTGTGGCGCCTAGTGAGGGCTTCCACTCCTGTCTGGCTCGCGGGGTGCATATAGGTGCTGTGCGCTGCATATCTCGGTTTAGACACGTGATCAGCTTGTGCGGTGAAGGGTTCCCCAAGAAGCGCTCAAGCGTCTGGAACGTGAATGGCGCACCTGGGAAGGAGGGGGGATAAGCGCGCATGGAAGCTCGCAGCTGGTAGTAAGTCATCTGTTCCAGTATAGTCAAATCCTCCCACACTTGTCACGGCTCAATAAAGTTACCCTCCGGGAACACATCCCCCATTTTGATGAGCTGGAGCTTTCTTAGGCGAGCACTGGGGCCCTCATCTGCCAGGAATGATAGCGCGGGTGTCTAACCAGGGAGAATGAGGGGGCATACATTACGTCCAGCCGCGCTCTGCGACGCAGTTTGTGCCACGCCTACACTGTTCATCCCACTGTGTCCGCACCAATGCGAGGGCGAGTCTCAATCCTGTACATTGCTAGATGCAGAGGGAGCAGGCTACTTGATCGTGTTCGGGTGCAGTATG
Organism: Calotriton arnoldi; assembly: GCA_963921515.1. Classification (NCBI taxonomy): domain Eukaryota; kingdom Metazoa; phylum Chordata; class Amphibia; order Caudata; family Salamandridae; genus Calotriton; species Calotriton arnoldi. The sequence goes on along the minus strand of CAWUFW010003924.1, from coordinate 946,316 downwards.
TGCCATGAATTGCGTGAGGTATACCCAATGAAAGCTGAACTGCGCTTGGGCACAGCAGTAATATAAATCGAAGTTAGGTGCACCAAGTCCGCCCTGCTCGAAAGATAGAGTGAGAGTTTCCCAGGAGATTCTGAGCTTCTCGCCCACCCATGCCAGAGTAATCATGTTGGAGTACAGTCTTCTCCTGAAGTGAGTAGTGAGAGGGAGCGGGAAGTTTGTGAAGATAAAGGAATTTGGGCAGAACCACCATTCGTGCGATGGCCAACCATCCGGTCATGGATTGAGGCAGGGTAGTCCAACTCTTAATGCGCTGCTCAAGCCAGTCCATAAGGCGGCCATAATTGGATCACCACAGCTCCTCAGGGTTGCGGCTGATCCAGATGCCCAGGTACTTCACCGGGTCTCGGGACCATTGTAGCGGAAATTCTGAAGCGATTTAATTTGTGGTCTCCGTCAGCGGAAAAATTGTTTTCACCCAGTTTATCAATATCCCTGAGAGCCCACCAAACCTAAGAAACTCTCTGATCAAGGGCTCAAGGTTGTTCTCAGGATGTTTCACATATAGCGTGACATCATCGGCGTACAGTGAGACAAGAATCACCCGGGGGGTGACCGCTAACCCTTTATGGGCGTGATGTTGCCTTAATCGAGCAGCAAGTGGCTTCATGGCCACTGCAAAAAGTAAGGGCAACAGAGGGCACCCTTGGCGTGTGCCTCATGAGACTGGAAAAGGAGGGGATACCACACCGTTAACCCAGATCGGCACGTTAGGGAGGAAGTATAAGAGAGCAATGAGCTTAAGAAACTTAGGGCTGAGCCCAATACAGGCAAGGAGGGCGAACAGGTAAGGCAACTCAAGTGAATCGAATGCCTTGGTGGCATCCAGGAAAATCGCAGCTGTCTGCACCTGCGGGTCCACTTCCTCCACTGTGGCAAATAGCGTTTGCAGGTTATGGGCCCTGGCTCTACCCGGAACAAATCCACTTTGGTTCAGTCGCAGCACCAAAGGCAGCAGAGGTAGGAGTCGCACTGCTATGAGCTTAGCAAGTATCTTGTTGTCCACGTTGATCATGGACAGCGGCCGATGTGAATCACATTTCAGGGGGTCTTTATCAGGTTTAAGAAATGTTATAATAAGGGCTTCCCTTAACGATGGGGGAAACACCCCACACTCCAGGGAGTCTTCTTTGTAAGAAGCTGCAGTTAGGGGCGTGGCTTGGAGCGTCAAGATGGCGGTCGCAGTCTAAGAGCGCTCTGGACCCTTCCGTCATCCGCTCCAGCGTCTAACGCCATCGGCAGTCCACTCTGCCCCTAAACCGTTGCCAGCGCCTGACTAGCATCACGACTCCCTGCCGACACCGTGAAATCGAAACCGGGGCCGCCACGGCGGGAGGGCTGCACCTGAATCCTCGACTGCCCACACACAACATGGCGGCGCCTCCCGGGCCGTAGCCTGGGGTCCGGTTCCGGACGATGGACAGCCTCTCCTGGCAGATGGCCCTCTGCCGGGCTCTGCGACTGCGTTGAGGCTCCGATCACCCCATCCGGGGTAAGTCATCTCCGACAGCGGACTGGTGCGGGACTCCGTGCTCTGGGCCGCCGGGAGATACGGAGCCCAAGACTGGTTCCCCCCTCTATCACGCCCGGTCCGCCTTACCTTGGAGACGAGCCTGGTCCTGCGGGGCTGTGCCTGAGGGGAGTGCGGGCCGGAACACCGGCCGTTGTGTCGAGCGGCAGTGCCCTGTGTTGAGGCTCCAATCACCCCATCCGGGGTAAGTCATCTCCGAAGCAGCAGACTGGTGCAGGACTCCGTGCTCTGGGCCGCCGGGAGACGCGGGACCCAGGGCGGGTTCCTCCCTCTACCACACCTGGTCCGCCTTACCCTGGAGACGAGCCTGGTCCTGCGGGGCTGTGCCTGACGGGGGCGGGCCGGAACACCGGCCGTTGTGTCGAGCGGCAGGGCCCTGGCAGAGCCCCCGCTGCGACACTCGGGGCAATCGGGACGGCCTGAGTTGGAGTGGAGTCCCGTGGGCCCCCTGCTGCCAGATCGACATGGGGCTTCAGTTGAGGTGGTAAATCGGGCGGGTGGCACCATACCGGGAGGAGGAGGCCCGCGCCCACCCCTATTTCAGGCGTCCTGGTGCGGATACGTTGGGGTGGCTCCCTGGCCTGCCAATATCCCTACCCACAGCATTTTGGAGACCACCAAGAGGGGGTTCGGCTGTCATGGTCGGACAGCAGCCCCCCCTGCTAACAGACCGGCGGTGAGTCGGGCTGGCGGCGCCACACCGGGAGGAGGAGGCCCGCACCCGCCATTATCCTAAGAGTCTAAGTACAGACACGTTGAGACGACCCCCTGGCCTGCTAACACCCACACCTACAGCGTTTTGGGGACCACCAAGTGGGGGTTCAGCTGTTGTGATCGGACAGCGGGGGTCCCCAAGTCGGGCTCGGCCCCACCTGCCCCCCTCCTGCTGCCTACAGGGGTATCCTGCCCCACCCGCGGCCGTAGTATTCTCCACTTATCTCGGATCACAACAGAGCATCAGTGAGCGTGGTCCGACGTGGTAGCAACCAGGTCAGAGGTGGGGGATCCAAACCATGCATGAGAAGTAAGCCCGGCCTGACTCCCTACCTAGACTGGTGAAGCCAAGCGTGAGTGGTTGAGGGAGGTGGTTCGACCGCGTGATCGCGCGGTGGGAAGTCCTCCCCTCCCCCACTACGCTTCCAGGGTCCTGGTCCCGGCCCCAGTGCAATCGCCTGGGGTGTGACGCTGCTTACCACAACCCACACTCGGACCTGCTCTTCCGGGCCTAGCGAGTGCTTTTCACCGGTATCCCTCAGACGGGAGGCCCAGCAACAGGCCCTCTGGTCCGCCTCCCCCTCATGGTACAGTTTAACTCCTGCGGCATCAGGTGACTCCTACTCGCCGCAAGCACTATTCGTTGTCCCCCTAACTGACTGGGACTGGGGCTCCTCCACAGGCTGCGTTCTCCTCTGGCTCCTGTGTTCATCCCACCGAATGTAGGCCCTGCTTACCGACATGGGGCCGTCCGGTAGGACCAACTGTTGGGCAGACCAGATTGCCTTGGACCTGGAACACGAGGCGGCCGCACTGAGGGGCCCTTCAACTGCAATAGTCCTATCAAGCGAACACGGTAACTCTAGACCGGCGACACGCGGTGACCCCTTCCCCGTGGGACCATACAGAACCCACAGAGGTGCGCCAACTGTCCACGCACAGCGGCCATTACTCTCAAGTGGTTCCATCCAGCGGCTGTGCTAACCACTACCTTCCCAAGATCCACCTTACACCTGACAGCCATGGGGAAAGACCGGATTGCAAAGCCACCCGCGACACAAACCAAGATTGATCAGCGAGACCGGGGCTCGGACCGAAGCTACAGATGGGGGCACTCCGACGGGTGGAGACCTCAACACGATCCTTCAAGCCATTTCCGCCTCTCAAGCCTCCGTTGAGAACAGGATCGGAGAGGTGTGTGTCGACATGGCCCTGCTCCGGCAAGACCTCTGCAACGCAACGGCCAGAATCACCGAAACTGAATCCCGCATCTCCTCCGTTGAGGTTGATGTGTCGTGCTTGAAGGATCAAATGGCCCAACTGCAGACCCAGGCCAGGGAGCTTCACAAGAGGGCAGAAGATGCCGAAAACAGGTCTAGGCGTAACAACCTGCGCTTCGTGGGATTCCCGGAAGGCTCAGAACAGGGTCAGATGGAGTCCTTCATCGAGAACTGGATCAATCTGTGGATGCCCAAGGATAAGCTCTCGACATGGTTTGCGGTGGAACGAGCACACCGCTCCCTGGCCCCAAAACCACCTCCTCCGCACACCGACCTATCATAGCGCGGATACTCAATTTTAGAGACGGAGACTTCATCCTGCGGCAAGCCCGCACCCTGAAAACCGTCAAATATCAAAACCACACCATCATGATATTCCCGGACTACACAAAAGAGGTTCAAGTCCACAGGCGTTCCTACACGGAAGTGAAACAAAAGCTCCGCGCCCTCAACCTACAATACAGGCTACTCTTTCCAGCGAGACTACGGGGGGTCTTCCAAGGGAAAACACTTTTTTCTTTGATACTCCCGAAGCGGCTTGGATCTGGCTGACGGAGGAGCGTCCGCTCCGGCTTCACTCCCATACATTGAATCCAGGAGCCCAATCCACCTCTACGCAGAACTCGGCTCCACGAAGGAGACATACACAGTCCCGCAGGGGCCGGCGGCCAGGTAGGGCCAGGTCTGGCTTACAAACGTCTGTCTACATGTTCGTCCTTCCGGCGCCGGGCCCTGTCACCGGATGCCCGCCCCCGAGGGAGCTCTGATTCCTGTGATCGCTCTCCTGCTGTGGACATCCCCGCCAGAATCAGGGCCACAAACTCCGCAGACTCTGATCTCTCCCGCAGTCCAGTTCTCCCAAGTTGAACCCCCAGTGGTAGGCTGCAGGCAAAGCAGTCCTACCAACCAAACTCCAGCTGAGCGGTAACTAACTCATCATTACTCAGATAATTCTGCTGATGCACTCTCTGATCCTGTAATAGGAGGGGTCCACCACGCTGCATAGACTTTAAACGTTCTAGTTTAATTCATTTCAAGCGGTAGGGACGACAGATGCTTCCATTTCTGAAGTATAGGGTGGAGGGGGGAGGGGTTTGGGCCGTTGCCCCAAGTTGCAAGTTGTTCTACAATCTTAGGTCCACAGCATCTCAGTTCCTCTGCACTGCGAAATGGCACCGCAAACACACTTCCACAGACGATATCCACACTACGCACACCACAGCCTCTGGGGTATCCACTACACAGCGGCCCCATGGGTCACGCCAGGCTCCCTCCAATACCCACGACGTAATGTCCGCCAGAGGGCACTCACTCAAAGTCATGTCGTGGAACGTGAATGGCCTGCTAGATAAGATCAAATGGACCGCTGTCCTGAAACAGGCCCAAAGACAACCCCCCGACATTCTTATGCTCCAAGAGACTCACCTGCTGGGCAATATGTGCCCCTTCCTCGCAAGGTATGGCTTTGATAGAGCCTGGCACTCCGGTTTCACTAGGGGCTCGCGTGGGGTCGCAATTCTCCTGAAACGAAACCTTTCCTTTGTACCAACTCAAGCTGTCAAAGACCCCAATGGCCGCTTTGTAGCCCTTTCTGGTACACTGGGTGAAAATACCCTGAATGTCCTCTCCATTTATGTCCCCGCAGCTACCCACACGCAAACCCTAAACCATATAGGTAACATACTCTCTTCTCTTCCTCATGGCACAACAGTGGTGGGAGGTGACTTCAACGCCGTCATGCAAGCCGACCGCGACGCCACGGGGGTCCCCTCCACCTCGCTTATCTCACAGGCCAAGCCACTGGTGACTTGGACTGAAGCCATGGGTATCCGTGACGTATGGCGCATCTGGAATCCACCGGCAACCCAATACACACATACCTCAGCTGCGCATGGTAGCCACTCTCGCATAGACATGCTATTAATGCCGGCACCAGACTGTCGTAGAGTTAGAGACATACAAATCCTCCCCCGAGGCATCTTGGACCACTCGCAGGTCCTCCTGACCTTGGGCGACCCAGCCACTGCTCTTCGCCCAATGTGGAGGATGAATGCCTGGTTCCTCCAGGACAAGGACTTCAGAGAAGCACTCCATGATGAAGTCAAACAATACTTCCTCACGAACCAAGGATCCGTCTCATCCCCAGGCACCCTATGGGAGGCGGGCAAAGCCGCGATTCGTGGCCTCGCCAAAAGTCGCCTCAAAGCTCTAATGGAAACACGGGACAGATGGCTTATCCTTCTTGAAGCTCAGGCCTGCCAACTTGAGAGGGACGCGGCTGGTTCAGCAGATGAATCTCAGAGGCGCCAACTGACCGTGGTGTGTGATGAACTGAGACAACTGTCCCTTGACTCCGCGAAAATCCTATGGCGATCCTCCATCACCCGAGTGTACGGCTGGGGCGACAAGAACGGGAAAATGTTACACCGGCTGGTGTCATACCCCCTAGCAAACCGAATCATCCGGAAGTCCGCGATCCAGTAGGCACCGTCCACCGCTCTCCCCAAGCGATAGCCCTGACCTTCGCAAACTACTACTCCAACCTGTACTCAGCCCGGCAACCGGAGTCTTCACTGGAGGAGCTGGTCGCTCTGGGGGACCTTCGTCTTCCACGGCTTGCTGTGGCGGCCTCAGACGGTCTGGAGAACCCGATCACATGCGAGGAAATACAAGGCGCTCTGTCGCTGGTTGCGGCTGGTAAAACTCCCGGCCCAGACGGTTTCCCGCAAGAATACTACTCGGCCTACCGCGACACGCTCCTCCCTCATCTGGCGACCCTGTACGAAGAAGCTATTGAAAAGGGTTCCTTCCCTCCGGAGACTGATACAGCTACGATTGTCCTGATCCATAAAACACAACCGCCCTCCTCAGCCTGTGCTGACTACCGACCCATATCCTTAATTAACACTGAGGTCAAAATATACGCCACGATCCTGGCGCAGCGTCTTAAGCCACACCTCGAGAGGCTAGTCAATCCCGATCAATCTGACTTTATGCCTGCACGCAGCACCAGGCACTGTCTGAGATGTTTACACTTGGCTTTAGCTAATCGTCAACGGCTTACCCCATACTTGGCGCTCCTCCTAGTCGATTTTGAGAAAGCTTTTGACCGTTGACTGGGGTTACCTGGAAGACGTCTTGCTATCCATGGGCATGGGCCCTAGATTTCGTCACATGATTCACATTCTCTACTCCAAGCCAACGGCACGGGTGCTGGTTAATGGGACCCTCTCACAGACCTTTCCAATCGGGCGAGGAACGCAACAGGGTTGCCCGCTCCCCCCCCTCCTTTTCGCCTTAGCGATGGAGCCCCTGGCAAACTTCATCCGATCAGACAGCCAAGTCCAAGGTTGGAACTGGGTGGGATCACGAGGACAAAATTGCCCTCTATGCTGACGACATCCTGCTATACCTCACAGACCTGGCCCGATCTGGCCCCAGATGCTTACAAATACTGCACTCCTTCGAGGAAGCTTCAGGCTTGCACCTGAACCCGGCCAAATCGACCTTAATCCCTCTGCATCTCTTGCAGGAGTGCTTTGACTGGCAATCCACCATCCCCATTAGACGACAATCCTTCAAATACCTAGGGATTTAGATTGCCCTCCTCCCTGAACTTGCCTGGGCACTTAATGTGACTCCCCTAATCACCAAAACTAAAGTAGACTTGCAGAAATGGCAAAAACTGCCCCTTAATTCATTGGGGAGGATAGCACTCTTTAAAATGATGATCCTTCCCCGATTCCTCTACATTATTCAGAATACCCCACTCTCCACATACTTGGTTCTGAGGTATCATCAGCCTTATCACGAGGTTCCTCTGGAACGGCCGACGGCCGCGTCTGGCACTCACGCGCTGCCAGATCCCTCCCTATGATGGCGGAATGGGGCTCACCAACCTGCACCTCTATTATCTTGCAACCCGCCTTCTGGTCCTCTATGATTGGTTCAATGGGGGGTGGTCCGACCCTGCATACAGAACCGAACTTCAAGAATTGGGTTTCCCACAAATCCAAGCCATGCTGTAGGGATCGCCCATTCCCCGGGACCGCTCCACGGTGACCCGTGCAATCCTCCTAGCATGGAACACCGCCCTGCGACACACTCAATGGAAAGGCAAACTGACACAGCAAACGCCCTTATGGCACGGCACATGGTTGCGGGAGGTGGGTGGCTTAAAGGGATTTAGGTGCTGGGACCTCATCGGTATCACCCTACTTGGAGACGTGTGGGTCAGCGATCATATCCGCTCTCTTGCAGATCTACAACTCCGACACTCACTTCATCCATCCCAATTTTACAGATACCTGCAACTGCGTCATGCCCTAGACGCACACCTGCAAACGGGCACATCCCTGCCAGAACACAGCCCTCTTGAAGCTCAGATCACAATGGGCAACCTTGGGAAAGGGGGTGTCTCACGGATATATCGCTCTCTAACAAATAATGGTCCGACATCCCTCGACCCACTGAAAACCAGATGGGAGGCTTGGCTGGGCCCTCTGGAGGAGGAGGATTGGAGGGATGCTCTGATGGCCCCTAAAAGCATTACGACCTCAGCCAGGCTTCGGCTGGTTCAACTATACTATCTCCACGCCTCTCACCTCACTCCCGCCCGCCTATACACGGCGGGCCTCACTTCGAGCCCCTCCTGTACAAGATGCGGGACCGAACACGCAGACTTCTTCCACATGGTATGGTCATGCCCTCCCATAACTCTATACTGGAATGCCCTGGAAACCGAACTCACAGAGGTGCTGGGGTGGGTAGTCCCGCATAACCCACTGAATATATTACTGGGCGTCACAGATGGGCTAGACGGGTCGAGAGCAGACAAGAAGTTTCTTGGCACCGCCCTGGTGGTGGCCAAACGCGATATAGCGATGGCTTGGAAAAATCCCTCTCCACCCAAAATCTCCAAATGGCGCAGGGGGGTGGACTGGTGCGCTGCGCAGGAACTCCCTCTGTACGAAGCCAGAGGCTGTCCGGCCAAACACCGTAAGATATGGGGCAAATGGCTAGGTGTGTTGACTTGAATATTACCCCTATCTCCCCAAGAACATTCCCGGGGTTGTGTGAGTGCAATTATAAATATATACTGTCACAAATTGTTTGCTTACAAGATGCCATATGTTGCGAAACTGAGACTCTTGCTGTACTGTTCGTACCATGTTTTCACTTTATTTTGTGTAAAATCAATAAAATTGATTATCAAAAAAAGAAGCTGCAGTTAGGCCATAAATACCGGGGGTCTTATCCCTGGGTAATGAATGTATAGTTCTGATTACTTCCTCCCCGGTGAACAGTTCATCTAGGTAGGCTCTGTATCCCTCCCCCAACAACAGCAGTTGCAAAGCATCAAAGAACTCCGTCAGCTCAGGGGAGCTTCTTTCTGCTGGGCTCTATAGAGGGACGAGTAAAAGGAAACCATTTCATACTGTACAGCTGATTGGCCCACTGCCAGTTTATCGTCATTGGTGCGTAGCTCAGGCATGTAGTCACTGGCCTACGATTTCCTGAGGAGTCCTGCCAGTGTCCGTCCGGCACGATCACCCTCCCCATGTCAACGGGCTCTTATCTCCTTACTGAGGAATTGAGATTCGTGCATGGTGGCTTCCTGAAAATCGTCCAATTTATCTCGAATCTGGTGCAACAGGGTTCTGTTTTTACTGACGTAAAACTCTTGTTCTAGGGCCAGTAACTCTTTCTCCAAACGCTTAAGGTCCCCTCGCATGATCGGAGCACCCCCGCTTGTTTAGCAATGCATTCTCCCCATATGACCGTTTTAAACGCGTCCCATAGAGTTGAGGGAGAACTCACAGATCCCATGTTATGTGCAAAGTATTCGGATATGGCCTGTTTAATGGTTTCTCGGAACACCTGATTCCATAGCGCCCCAGGAGGAAGCCTCCAACTAAGCGCTCGGGTAGAGTATTCAGGGATGTCCAACGTGAGCATCACCGGGGAGTGGTCCAAGAGGGTGTGGGGCAGGTGTACCACATCCAGAGCCCAAGCTACTACATCCCGGGACACTAACCAATAGTCAATCCATGACTAGGAGGGCCCCGCAGATGACACACATGTGCCTTGCGTTCCGTTAGGATACCTAGGATGCCATACGTCTACCAGATCGGCGTCGGTTATTATGGTCTGCAATTGTGTTGCCGCTTTAGGGTCGGGTTGGCGAGAGTCGCCTGATCTGTCTTTACAAGCGTCCAATACAACATTACAGTCCCCACCCCAAATTATCGCGCCCTGCCCAAGAGATTCAACAAGCCTCCAGATCTCAGAGAAAAAACCTGGGTTGTCGGTATTAGGACCGGATATTGAGATTAGTCTAGCTGGGTGCCCCCCCAATGTCACTGCCATCATCATGTATCTACCCAATTTGTCACATATGCAGGCCCTTTCATGTGAGAATGGCCACCCCCCGAGCGTATTTGGAGTACCATGCAACATGTTTTTCGCCCATCCACCCTGCTCGCAATCGCTCGAGTGTGTGCTCTGTAAGGTGCAGCTCCTGCAAAAAGCAAATGTCCGCACCATGGCGACCCAACTGTGCCTCCACCATTCTCGCCTTGCGCATGTCATTCAGGCTATGAACATTGCAGGTAATACACTTAACTCTAGTCATGATGCCTTCCCGAACACTGTGCCTGTGGGTGACCCAACTGTGGGGAGAGTAGAGCGGAGACTGGTCGGGGGAAAGAAAAAGGAAGGAAAGGGGGGGAAGATGACACGCTTAGCAGTTAACATCAGAAAACACCCACTAAACAACCCACCCCCACCCACTCCAGCCCCCCAAACAGGCTGAGCGTTAATACTTTCCCTCCCAACCCCCCAACGTAGATATTGGGTTCACATGACTTGGGAATTATTCCTAGGGGAGAGATGTCTAGGAGCCTGGCAAACCAGCCGAGAGCAGCTGGGCGGTAGGGCAAGTTTTCAAAGTGTGTCGTCCCCGTCCTAGCTAGGCTGGGCAGCCCTTGCCATCACCAGTAGCAACTGTACTGCTAGAAGGATCTCGAGGGGAAAAGTCACTGTTCTTTAGGGCGGCTCCAGCTGCGGCTTGGCATTCATTGTGTAGAGACAGTTATGGATCTGCGGCCTAGTTAGTCATTACTGGCGCGGCCTCCTTCCTCCACATCTTTTCCTGGGCGTGGTGTCTTTTTGGTGATCCGAAGATCCTTCACAAACCTGGCTGCACTTTTCGGATCAGTAAAGAATGAAGTCTTTCCGGCATGAAACACTAGCAGCTGTGCGAGGTACAACAAGGAATATCTAACATCCAGTTGTTGCAGGGAGCGTTTCACCGGCTGAAATTCTCTTCTGGCCGCCTGTACTCCTAAGGTGAAGTCTGGGTAGAAGGACACCGGAGTCCCCTGGTACACTACGTTCTGTTGGTTTCTTGACAGCCATAGCACTGTGTCCCTGTCCCGGTAATTCAAGAGGTGCGCTATGATTGGCCTGCCTGGCACGCCTGAAGGGGGCCGGGGGCCTAACAATCAGTGCGCTCATTCCACAATGCATACCAGTGACAGTGATTCACCAAAGAGAGCTCGCAGCATTTCCTACACGTCATTGCGGTGGACTCCGGCACTCCTACGATACGCAAATTATTGCGGCGGGATATGGCCTCCAAATCTTTGTTCTTGTTCCCCATCACCTCTAGTACCTTTTCCATGCTGAGAAGTTTTTACCGAGTGGCCCCGCTCTCATCCTCCAGTGCCGAGGTGCGTTGTTCAAGGCGTTCTTCGTGGTTTGTGACTTTTTCTTTGAGACGGTCAAATCTGTCCACAAGGGAATCGATTTTGTTGTCGATGGTGGTGAGAGATTGTTTGAGGTTGCAGAACATTTCTTGGATATCCAGTTCGGTAGAAGCTGCGCTGCTCAGGTCCGAATCCGGCTGGCCATCCTCCACAGTAGTGACGGGGGCCCGGACGGGCCTGCGCTGCTCGAAGACCAGTTTCGCCTGTTTGGTGTCAGCTTTCCCCATTCTGCTGATGCGCCCCCGGGCCCAACCGGGGCCACACTCTTGCCTTTGAAGGGCCTCCGATCTCAGGTCAGCTTCGTCAGCTGGTCTCCCAGTCGCCCCGAGCAAAGGAACCGCTGGACCAGGCTGAGCTCCCCCCGGCATACCCGAAGACCAGTGGTGCCTCAACCCTTTATTGCTTCATGGGGGGGCAGCACTATCATCACCTCCCCTGGAGGGGGCCGGATTCACTCAGATGCCTGATGGGGACACATGCCTCTCATACCCGTACCCCGCTCTCAGTCAGCTGATAGGGCACTATGCACCTGAAAGTCATGGACACAGGGCCCAGCGGAGTGAGCCAGGGATTATCGCCCGCTAAGTGGTAGCTCCCCCGCAGGGCCGCTCCATCCTCCCCACCTCAGGGGCCACACCACACACCAGGATGGACAGGCCGAGGGTGCTGTTTACTAGTGCCTCGGGCAGTCACTTAATCACATGTGCGGGTTCGGCGCAGTGTGTATAGGCGTCTGGATGTTAGTGCTCTGGCCTCAGCATGGTGGTAATTGCTCCCTTGTCCTCTCCTCAGTTCGCTCTAAGGCCAGTCTTTGGGTTCCTTACATTTCCGGGGCACCTCCTTGCGTCCCGCGCCAAAGTAAGCACCATGTCTCTGTAAGGCAGGCTGGGAAGGGGAGAGATTACCTCCCTCTGGGCTGCCGATATCTCACTCCTCCAGGGCCCCCCACGCACGCAGACGGCCCCTAAGGCTCAGACAGGGCCGCAACGCACCACCTTGCAGGCTAGGCCTCCCGACTCACTGGAGGCTTCGTCAGTGCCGCGCCATCTCAGCCAGGCAGTTCACGCAGGCAGGCCTGCTAGACCGAAGCAGAGGCAGGAGCTCGAGCGCAGCTCCCCGCTCTCCCTCTGCAGTTGCACCCAGCCCGGGCCTACCTATTTCAAGGGGCCTTTCTTTCGTCCTCAGCAATGGCCGCGGGCGCTTCCTTGCTCCGCACATCTCTGGCCGGATGGTTCTCGATTTCACGGCCGCACAGCAGTCTTCTGGATGCGGACCACCACTGCAGGAGGGGGCCACTCACAGGGCCGCGCTCAGGGTGGGTGCAGGGCAGGCGCCTCCCCTCAGACAGAGAGCGCCGTCACGCCGCACCTCTTAGCTAGGCCGCACCGCCATCCAGCCAAGTCGCAACTCGTTGTTGGGGCTTCGCCGGCCTCAAAACAAGCATCAATCAGGCAATAGGTCTCTGCAGGGTTCCCCACATACACTTGCAGGTGATGATGCTGATAGCAAATGGCGGTTAAATTACAGATTTTCTGCCCCGCCAGCAGAGCCTCACCAGCTGGGCGGCCATCTTGCTGCCAGGCTCTCTAGCGCCCCCCCCCTCTATTCTAAGACACTTTAATAGCATTACAATGTCATGTGTGCCCCTGAAAGTTCAAACTCCGGCAGCTAGATAAATAAACAAAATGATCACTGCTGTGTTTAAGCACTTTTTTGTGTGGAAGCACACAACTTCTGCCTAATCAAAACGAACTCCTGGTTTCCAACATGTGGGTGAAGCCAAAGCCCCTCTCTAATGATGCACACATAATTGTCTGGTGACAGCTGCACTGTCAAGCCAGACCATAAAAACTATGGGCCATATTATCAAGAACGGCGATAACATTATCGCGGCTTTAGCGGCATGAAACTGCCGCTTTAGCGGCTTCATAATATGCCCTATAGAATTCCAATAGAAGCGCAGGTTCTGGTGTGAAGGACATCAAACCTGGGCTTCTCTAGGGCATATTATCAAGCCCCTTATCGCTGCTTTAGCGGCAGTTTCCTGCCGCTAAAGCGGCGATAATGTTATCGCCGTTCTTGATAATATGGCCCCAAGTGCGATACAAATGTGTCTCCGCTCTGGTGATTTATTACGGTGGAGAGTTCCTGGGGAATGGTTTCTGTTCATACACTGGAGTCAGCACTGTGAGTTTGTCCCAAGTTCCTATAATGAGTCATTGTCCTATGAGTTAGAGGGCAGGATTGTTGGACAGCAGTGGATTCACATCCCCGCCCTCACTCCATCTCTCCCTATTTCGTCCTTCTCACTCTATAATTTTCTCCTGTTCCTTCTTCTTCCTTTCATTTGACACTTTGATATTACCTGCCTACATACATTTTTACATGACGGACCATTCATAATATCACATCCTCTGAAATTTACACATTGTCACTATTCTTTAACTATTATTGACCTTAATGCACAAATAAGCTTCATTTTAATAAACCAAAAACTGATTTTGACAGTTAATATCTTACTTTAAATATAGGATCGATATATAGCTCCCTTTATTGACAGGGATATGTACACTCTGGAGAACCTATTAATTTCATTTTCCTTTCCTCGTTTATGTACCATCTATCCACAATACAATATTGACGTTTAAGAAGAATCATCAGTGGGGCATATTATCAAGAACGGCGTTAAAATTATCGCCGGTTTAGCGGCAGAAAACTGCAGCTAAAGCGGCGATAATGGGCTTGATAATATACCCTGGAGAATTCCAATAGAAGCCCATGTTCACACCAGAACATGGACTTCTATTGGAATTCTCCAGGGATATTATCAAGCCCATTATCGCCGCTTTAGCTGCAGTTTTCTGCCACTAAACCGGCGATAATTCTTAACGCCATTCTTGATAATATGCCCCAGTGTGATTTGCTGCAGGGGGCCCAAGTGAATTCTAGAATCAGTAGTTTCGAGTTTTATAAGGCATCTCCTCCGTTTGTATTTGAAATTGAATTGAAATTGCATTTATATAACGCTTAACCCCTTCGATGATCATGGCGAGCTCAGCTCGTCATGCTGCGCGGTCGCGCTGTGCGCATGACGAGCTGAGCTCGTCACGACCGCACCCGCGATCGGAATGTCCAGCACCTGGGCGGAATTCCGATCGCGGCGAAGCAGTTAATACCCCTGACGAGGCGTTGAAGCGCTTTAGGGTGAGTTGCACCTAACCCGGGAGCCCAAAGTTATTGGTCTGTACATTGGTTATTGGAATTAGTTTTGCATGCTAAAGGCAACCATTCCATGCATAAGTTTCTTTGTGGTACATTGGGTGTGATCATTAGAGGGGACTATGTGAGGAGCAATTGATTAAAAAAAAGTTTATAGACAGGCTTGAGAGTTAAGAATAGTTAATATGTAGAAGAGGCATATAACGTAAGAAGAGGTACATTTAATATAAAGCAGGGAGCTAGTAGTTTATGGTCATGCTGGATTTTAAGGAATATAGCAGGTAGGTTTTCCATGGCCGCATGCAATCTGTGGATGTAAACCTGTGCAAAGAAACAGTTTTAAATTCTGCTGTAAAGGTAAGTGGCTTTTTAAAGACGTGGCAGATACTCACCTCAGTGCAAAAGCAAGACCAGTGCTTGCCGAGACCCCTTATTGAGCAACTGTGTGACATTGAATATCCCAGTACCCATAGTTACAATTCGAGAATACCGTCCTCACCCCACTGTATGCAATGCAAGCAATACTTTTAAACCTAATACCTACTACAGCAGTATATTCAATACCATACTGTATTGTTACAGTTTATGCAAATCATTTTACACCATGTATAACACCCACCAATGTAAAATATAACAAGGCAGCTGATAACACATTGCAATATTCGAAATTCAATCCATGTTTATGTGACTTATTCAATACCTGGTTCGGAAGATGCTGTCTCCTGCGTCCATCTAAAGAGCACCCCTACAGAACAGGCACCATGTCCAGCAGAGTGGATGTGTCTGATGTCACCTTTCCCTCCAGCATCCACCTTGCCTCCAAGTGGATCACACCTGGCCCTATACAGTAGGGGGTGGTGGGGTCATTTTGTCAAATGCTGGCTTGCTTTTTGTGTCCTGACTAAAACATTAAAGAAAAGCCTGCTGCCCTGAAAAACAAAAACAATTGCTTTCTGTGTATAATACATCTAAAGCGTGATAGATCAGTGTAGTTTTGAGATGTAAGCGAGTGCATCATACTTTGCAATGTTGCTCTTGACGGACACGATGACACAAGGATCAGACTCAATAGCTGTCTTTCTGAAATGGCTGCTTGGATGTCTGATCACTGTCTGAAGTTAAATGCAGACAAGTCGGAAATTCTTCTTTTTGGAGGAGCACACTCAATTTGGAACGCCACTTAGTGGCCCTCCTCACTGGGCAATGCCCCTGCCCCCAAACAAGTTGCAAAAAACTTGGGCATTCTTGTAGACAGTGCACTCACCATGCAGGATCATGTACATGCACTCTGTGGGAAGAGCTTTGCAACACTCAAGTTGTTGAAAAGACTCTTCCAATGGATCCCCATAGAGTGCAGGAGAACCCTTGTCCAAGCCCTACTCATAAGTAGGATGGATTATGGGAATGCTCTTTTTGTTGGCATGGCTGACTATCTTTTCTCTCGACTGCAGCTGGTTCAGAATGCGGCTGCTAAATTGGTATGCAACAAGAATAAGTATAGCTCAGCTTCTGAGTGTATGAGGACACTCCACTGGCTCCCAGTCAGACAAAGGGCTAAATTTAAGTTGCTTAGCCACACATATAAGGTCTTACATCATCTTGGACCAAGAATCCTACAGGACAGAGTTAAATTCTATGCACCCACTCGAAACCTGAGGTCACGCCACCAGGCACGGGCAGTAACCAAACGTATTAGGAAGTCCAGAGTGGGGGGTCGTTCCTTCTCCCATCTTGCTGCCACGCTCTGGAACGAACTTCCTCTTGAACTTCGACTCATGGACAACTATATGGCGTTTAGAAAAAAACTAAAAACACATCTTTTCCCCAAGGAATAATAATTCATAGCACAGTCTCTTCCCCAGAACTGACTCATTAACTGGGTACTTTCCCTTGGAACCCTCCCGTGTAGGATGTGCTCTCCTTAGCGCTGTGATATCCTTGCGGATGAATGTTGCACTTTATAAATAAAATAAATAAACCAGATATAGGTCCGTTGTGATGGAGTACCTGTCTGTCAAACTCTAAATCTGGCCCCAATTCTTGTAACATGCAGTGCAGGAAGATAGAGAAAAGAATTTCTCTATTATTTTAAGTGATTTTATGCACTTAACACTATAGAATACAAAGTCACATAATGTATTAAAATATATACATCTCTTTAGTAGACTAATCATACCATGTGAGGCCTTTTCCTGTAATCTTGAGGCAGTTAGTAGTCATAGGGCAGTATTCTGAAAGGGTACTGTCGTTTACGACTGGTGTTCCAGGAACACTATACTGTTACAGTCCAGCTGGAGAGCGGGAAGTTTTGACACTTGACTCTCTCAGGGTAGTGAAAACGAGCAGAAGTTAAAGGTTTTGGAAACTCAGATTTAGTATGAGAGTAAATATCTCTGAATCGTATTAGTGTACAGTGAGTCCTTTATTTAAATTAAATAAGGGATTTACTGAACAGGTAAGTAAATAGTTCATTTAAAAAAAATATAGAAAAACACAAAGTGCTTGTAGGCTGTCCATCCATAAAAGTAGCAAGAGCCAGCATAAAAGGTTTAACCCTAAAAATATAAAGCTCAAACACTTCTCACCCACACAACCAGGACTCTACTGGAGCAGCGTAGGTGTAGCTTCACCCTTACACATCACAACTACGCAATATAGACGTGCTCTTAGCACCCTATGCTCTGTGTGTTCTAACGTTGTTAATGTAAAGTGGTGCACTCAAATGTATTGCTTAACTCCATTCACTGTAGAAACTAGAGAATCATAAATGTGTGCATATTAATGTTTAGCCTAATCATGAATTATGAAGTTTCCATACATATTTACACGTATGATTCAAGTTATGTTGCATTTATTTGAAAGTGCGTTGCATCATTTGGTCAAGTTTCATTTATAACGCTGTCGTTTTTGAAGTAGTATGTGCACTTGTAGCGATGTACCAAAGTGCACTTTAATGCTTGGTTTTACTTGACCATAGTAGGCCTGAATTTCAAAATGTATTTTCTGCTTCATTGCCTGTTCTCTCCTCTGTAGGTGCAGTCAGTCCCAAGGCTTCACTAGCTAGAGAAAGGAGTACTATGTATTAGAGATAGAGAGGCCTGAGAAGAAAATCTTGGCAGAAGTGTGGAGAAGCTAACATGTTGAAGCTGCAACAAATAGGGTGCTCAAAGTCATTGGAGCGCCCAGGTATTGTGAGATGGAAGAAAACACCAATGTTTCTAAATTAATACATTATTCACCACCATTGGTCCGAGGAAATGTGGCATGATGATCAGATGATGATAATGTAACCCTCTCCATTCAAAAACACATCAGTGCCGCCACCAAGGGGGGGGGGGGCTAACCATCAGTTGCATCTTCTTAGGAAACTTAAACCTTTCCTCCCCCTGGCAGACCTCAAAACAGGGAATTCCAGCTCTTGTACTACCGAAACTAGACTACGGTAACTCTACCATCGCAGGCCTCCCGAAAACATCATTTTGCACTACTGAAGGCCACACTGAATGCAGCAGCTAGGCTCATCACAGGATTAAAAAAAAGAGATCACATCACCCCCGACTTTCAGTCTCTGAACTGGCTACCCTATGAAGCTGGGATCCAACTCAAAATTGTATGTATAACTCATAAAGCGTTGCACCACAATTCCCCTTCCTACCTGGCCCAGAAACGGACCATCTCTGATGAAAAACAGATCTTCCAGAAGGTCAGACTCCCTAGTACTTAAGCGGCAAAAATTAAAGAAAAACCCCCCATAAAAATCGTTCCTTCTCTGGAACTGCTCCCAAAATATGGAAAGCTCTCCCTCCCGAGATCAGATGCAACACTTGCACATCCCACTTCAAGAAAGAAGTAAAAATTCTATTATCCAACAAATTCACCCCCCACTTAGGAATTACCCCCCCCTCTCTTTTTCATCGGCTTCCCCTCACCGGCTCCCGAGTTTTGCATTGTTCACTCTCCCATGTCACTCCTTCATTTACACTACGTTCCTCCACCTTTGGACTACGCTCAGACTGGGAATTATTTTAGACTATGTCTTCTTATCACTCTTCTACCCATCTGTGCAAGCAAATACTGTTCTCCACGAAATATGTCATGTATAACAGATCAGGCTGTACTATATTATTATTTGTCTGTTTTGTATAATAGAAATGTCTGATGATTATGGCTCTGCCTTGTCGCAGTGACGGTGCCTGAGCGGGGAGGACGATTGTGTGCTTGGCGCAGTCTTAGAGGTAGACCAGAGTGGTCCATTCGTAGAAGATGAAGTGAATGGTCACCTCGTATCATTCCTGATTGATACTGGTGCTCCCTGTTTCACTGTCAGAACAGCAGAAGTTCCAGATCTAAAAGAGTCCAAGCTGTAGGAGTTGTGAACAAACAAATGACCAGCCCAGTGACAGAAGAGGTACCTGTTAAAATAGGGTCCTTTGATGAAAACCACCAGTTTGTGGAGTGTGATTTGTGTCCCGTAAATCTGCTAGGATGAGACCTGTTGTGCAAACTGAATTGTACCATAAATTGCACACTAACAGGTATAGAGTTCTAGAATCATGATGAGGATGTTGCCTTTAAATTGGCAAAGCATGGTCCACACATTGGATTGTTCCCCATGGTGAAAAATGATGATTTGCCCCAGACCTTACAGATACTATGAAACCAGAAGTCTGGGACTTCTCAGGAAAGGACATAGGACTCATTAAAGGAGTTGAACCTCTCTGCATTAATGTAAAGCCAAATGCTGAGTACCAAAGAACTCCGCAATATAATTTGACCACTGAAACTATTGCCGGGATTACACCAGTGATTGAGACCATGATGCAACAAGGCATTTTGAAGGAGATAATGGGAAGTCCATATTTCTCGCCCATTGTAGGCTTGCAGAAGCCTAGCGGCAAGTATGGCATAGTGCAAGACCTGAGAAGGACTAACTGCATAGTCATTCCCTGTTGTCCAGTGTTACCGAATCCAGCTGTGATTTTATTCCAAATTCCATGTGAGGCTGAGTTGTTCAATGTTGCCATTTTGTGCCAGGCTTTCTTCTCCATACCTTTGCATGAGGGTTGTTAGAAATGGGATCTCTAGTTGGCAAGGGCTTGCACCTTTGTCCAAGTAGGGACCCTTCTTCCTAGTCAGGGTAAGGGTGTTACACTCGTGAAGTAACCCCTGCTCACCCTCGTGGTAGCTTGGCACGAGCAGTCAGGCTTAATTCAGAGGCAGTGTGTAAAGCATTTGCACATAACCAACAGTAATACAGTGTAAGCACTACAAACGGACACCACACCAGTTTAGAAAAATAACCAATATTTTATATACTCACGACCAGACCAATTACGACAAAAATCCACAATACTATACTTTAAAAACGAATACTTGATAAGGTAACTTCTTCTTTGCAAGAATAGTTCAACAACAGAGTTCGTACGAGTCGGTAGCTCCGTCCGAGCCTACCGCGATGCTGAAAACCACAGAGTCTAACAGTTCCAGCCGACCGCGTCGATACGGGCCAGCAGAGTCATGAACAGACTCGGTTACAGTACCTTTCTCGTTGTGGCTGGTACAGAGTGTACGAGCCGGTCGGCGTTCGTCGCGGTTGCGGTGCAAGACGGAGCGATGCAAGGTGCGGTGTCCCTCGATGCGGTGCAGGCAGCGGCTCGATGAGCGTCGTGCAGACGGAGTCGGTGAGTCCAAGGCGTGCGATGCAGGGTGAGACGATGCTCGATGCGGTGCTGACAGGTTGCGATGCAGGCGACCACGCCGGAGTGCGGGAGCTGGCGTCGGACAGCGGTGCGAGTCGGAGCAGTGCGCCGCAGACGTGCGAGCGGTGCCCCAAATGCGGTGCGGTCACAACTCTTGAGCCAGTTGCAGCGACCGCGTCGGTCGGGTCCGGCTGGTTCAGTGAAGCGATGCGATGCGAACTGCGGTGCCCACAGGTCACGGTGCAAGCAGCGGCTCGATGTTGGCGGCGTCGGACGGCGCCCACGGTGTGACCAGGGTTGCGATGCGAAGCGGGGCGATGCGGTCTGCGGTGCAAACAGGTCACCGGCCAGGGATAGATTCGGTTGACGGAGTCGGTTGCGGTTCCCTTCCTCTGTGGCAACTGAAACAGCGTTCCAGAAGCGGTACCCAGAGGCTTGTGAAGTCTTTGCAGTCCCTGAGACTTCTTAACAGGAGGCCAGCTCGGTTCCAGGCCCTTGGAGATACTCAGCACAAGTTTGTAGAAAGTTCAGTCCAGTCCTTTCACTGCCCAAGGCAGAAGCAGCAGCTGCAGGCCAACCCAACAAAGCGACAACACAGCAAAGGCGCAGTACTCCTCCTGGCAGCTCTTCCAGCTCCTCGTCTTGGCAGGTTCCTTGATTCCAGCGAGATCTAAATTCATGGGGTCAGGGCCCCAATATTTATATCCCAAATTCCTTTGTTCTCTGAAGGCAGAGAGGCCTTTGCCTAGTCCAAACCAGTTCTGGAGCACTTTGTTGACAAGTCTCCGTCCCTTCTTTCAGTGAGTAGGCCAGGGACATCAGACGCACCACAGGAGGTGGAGCCAGCATTGTGGAGGGAAGGCACTGTCCTATTCAGGGCCCAGGTGCAACTCCTCCCACCCATCTACATGTAGATCTTGCTATTCAGCCCTGCGCTGACTCACCCTGTCTCCTGGCATCCCCCAGCCCCTGTCACTCACACTCCAGACAAGGAATACACAACCTCGCAGAGGCAGGCTTGGATGGTTAGACAAGAAAATACCCACTTTCTAAAAGTGGTATTTTCAGACACAGAATGTTAAAACCAACTTCACTAAAAGATGCATTTTATCATTCTGAGTCCAGGCATACTAAACTCGAATTTCTACCATGTTCCCGGGGTCAGTTAGGATTATAAGCTGTAATAATCAAAACTGCCCGTTCTGGCCTATGGGGAACAGGTAGCCTTGCAATAGTGAAAAACGAACTAGGCTGTAATTCACTATCAGGACATGCCACACACACCAGGGCATGTCCTACCTTTCGCATACAACACACCCTGCCCACAGGGGTACCTTGGGCCTACCTTAGGGGTGACTAACATGTAGAAAAGGGAAGGTTTAGGGACTTGCAAGTGTGCGCACTTGCCAAGTCGACATGGCAGCCCCAGGCTGCGCACAGGCTCTGCGATGGCAGGCCCAAGTTACACTTTACGGGCTGTTTGCGTGGGTGGCACAATCCAGTGCTGCAGCCCACCAACAGCATTTGGTCTATAGGCCCTGGCACTCGCAGTGCACTTTACAAGGGACTGACACATAAACCAAATAGGCCAATCATGGAAACACCAATCCATAACACATTTTATACAGGAGCACTTGCACTTTCCCACTGGACAGCAGTGAGGAAAGTGCGCAGAATCATTACACCAGCAAAAACAGAGTCAAAACCGGGAGGTCAGAAAGCAAAATGTCAGGGGAAACACGCCAAAAGATGCCAAGTCTAACACATGTCCCCTCCAGCTGAAAGTAGGGAGAACTACCCAACCCCATTGGAGTTCTCTTCACTAAGGCGGAAGAACCTGGACAGACCATCTGCGTTGGCGTGTTCTGTACCAGGACGGTGTTCCACCGTAAAGTCCATTCCATGTAGGGAGATGGACCACCTCAGCAGTTTTGGATTCTCACCCCTCATTTGCATCAACCATCTGAGGGGCCTGTGGTCTGTCTGAACCCGGAAGTGAGTCCCAAACAGGTATGGTCTCAACTTCTTCAGTGCCCAGACCACAGCAAAAGCTTCCCTTTCTATGGCACTCCACCTCTGTTCCCTGGGAAGTAGTCTCCTGCTAAGGAAGACTACAGGCTGATCCAGGCCCTCTTCGTTCAGTTGTGAGAGCACCGCTCCACACCATGCTCTGAAGCGTCAGTCTGCACGATGAATTCCTTGGAGAAGTCAGGTGCCTTGAGCACAGGCGCCGTGCACATGGCTGCCTTCAGGGCATCAAAAGCTTTCTGGCAGGACTCAGTCCAGATCACTTTCCTGGGCTGCCTCTTAGAGGTCAGCTCTGTTAAGGGGGCAGCGATGGTGCCATAGCCCTTAACAAATCTCCTATAGTAGCCGGTGAGACCTAAGAAGGCTCTCACCTCTGTCTGGGTCTTGGGGGTTCCCAAGCCAGAATGGTGTCAATCTTGGGTTGTAGGGGTGCCACCTGGCCGCTTCCTACCTGGTGTCCCAAGTACACCACAGAACCCTGCCCGATCTGGCACTTACTGGCCTTGATCGTGAGGCCTGCACCTTGCAGAGCCCTCAACACTTTCTCAAGGTGCTGTAAATGTTCTTCCCAGCTGGAACTGAACACAGCAATGTCATCCAGGTAGGCGGCACTGAAATCCTCCAGCCCAGCCAACACCTGATTGACCAACCTCTGAAAGGTGGCAGGGGCATTCTTCAACCCAAAGGGCATCACCCGGAATTGGTAATGACCTTCTGGGGTTGAGAATGCTGATCTCTCCTTGGCCCCCTCGGTTAAGGCAATCTGCCAGTACCCAGACGTCAAATCAAACGTGCTGAGGAACCGGGCAGCTCCCAACCGATCAATGAGCTCATCAGCTCTGGGGATGGGGTGCGCGTCAGTCCTGGTGACAGCATTGAGCCCACGGTAGTCCACACAAAACCGGAGTTCTGGAGTGGCACCGGGCGCAGCAGCCTTTGGGACCAAGACCACTGGGCTGGCCCAAGGACTGTGGGAGGGCTCAATCACCCCTAACGCCAACATCTTAGAGACCTCCTCCTTGATGCTGGTTCTGACCCGGTCAGTCAACCTGTAAATCTTGTGCTTCACAGGAGGGCTGTCACCAGTGTCCACGTCATGGGTACACCAGTGAGTAACACCGGGGTCAGAGAGAACAGTGGGGCGAACTGTCCCAACAACTGGTGACAGTCCCCTGCTGCTCCTGAGTCAGAGTAGGGGAGAGGATCACACCTTCTACTGACCCATCATGCTCCTTGGTAGACAGGAGGTCAGGGAGAGGCTCACTCTCCTCTTCCACCCCATCATCTGTCGCCAAGAGCGTACTCACTTCGGACCTCTCGAAGTGGGGCTTGAGGCGGTTCACGTGAAGGACCCTCAAAGGGTTCCTTGGAGCTTGCAAATCCACCAGGTAGGTGACGTCACTTTTGCGCTCCTTTACCTCATATGGCCCAGTCCACTTGTCCTGCAAGGCACAAGGTGCCACTGGGGCCATGACCCACACTTTTTGCCCAGGTTGAAATTCGACCAGAGTGGCATTCTGGTCATACCATCTCTTCATTTCTTCCTGGCTTGCTTCTAGGTTCGCCTGAGCAAGTTTCCTGAAGCGGGCAGTTTGGTTTCTAAAGGCCAGCATGTAGCTAAATACATCCTGGGGAGTTTTCCTGGGAGCCGCCTCCCAGCCTTCCTTTACCAAACTCAGAGGTCCTCTGACAGGGTGGCCATACAGGAGCTCAAAGGGGCTGTACCCAAGAGACTTCTGAGGCACCTCCCTGTATGCAAAGAGTAGGCATGGCAAGAGGACGTCCCACTTACGCCTCATGGGTTCTGTTAGACCCTTGATCATGCCTTTCAAGGTCTGGTTGAATCTCTCCACCAGACCGTTTCCTTGTGGGTGGTAAGGAGTGGTGAACTTGTAGGTTACACCACACTCCTTCCACAGGGATGTCATATACTTCGATATGAAATTGGTCCCCCTATCAGAAACCACCTCTCTGGGGAATCCCACACGGGAAAAGATCCCCATTAACTCCCGGCCCACCACGGGCGCCGTCGTTGTCCTGAGAGGGATTGCCTCCGGGTACCGGGTGGCATGGTCCACCAAGACCAGGATGTACCTGTTGCCCATGGCTGTCTTGGGATCCAGTGGCCCCACAATATCCATCCCTACCCTTTCAAAGGGTGTACCAACAACAGGAAAAGGTTGGAGAGGAGCTTTGACCTTCCTCCCACTCTTACCACTTGCCTGGCAAGTTTGGCAAGCCCTACAGTGTGCATCTGACTGCCTTCGCATTTGGGGCCAAAAGAAGTGGGTGACAAGCCTGTCAAAGGTCTTGTCCTGCCCCAAATGTCCTGCCAAAGGCACGTCATGAGCCAGACCCAGTAGGAAGGTCCTGAAGCGCTGGGGTACCACCAGCACACGGGCTGACCCAGGCTCAGCAACCTTAGGCTCACTGTATAGGAGACCACTCTCCCAGTAGATCAGATGTGACCCGGACTGATTACCAGCTGCCTGGTCTGCAGCCTGCCGCCGCAGACCCTCCAGAGTAGGGCACTTGTTCTGCTCCCTGCAGAACTCCTCCCTGGTGGGACCCCCTTCTTGCTGCCAATGGGTCAGCTCAGAGATGTCTCCTAGTCCGGCTACCTGCTCCCCTGTAGGCACCGGGGCATCCCCCTCGAGGTCCGCCTCCTCCCGGTCCGTGGGAACTTCGGGGCCGGTTTCCGCGCCCCCTGCCCTTTCTCTTGGCAGGGACTTGGGCCACTGTTCCAGGCTCCAAGTCCTCTTGATCACCCTTTTGGCTGCCATTGACCGAGTAGACACGCATGCCCACTCTGGCAACCCAAGCATCTCCAAGTGAGACCTGAGCTCAACCTCCTTCCATAAGGACTGCTCCAGGTCGTTTCCTAGCAGACAATCTACAGGCATGGTAGGGCTCACAACCACCCTCAAGGGACCTGAGACCCCCCCATTCAAAGGGAACCTGCGCCACCATACACTGGCGCTCAGAGTTATCTACAGCAACTACTTGGTGGAATGCCCCGGGGACTACTTACTTCTCAGACACCAGGTGACACCGGACTGAGGTCACACTGGCTCCAGTGTCTCTGAGAGCCTCTACCCTGTTCCCATTGATGGTCACCCAGGTGCTATATTTCTTTGTGTTAGGGGGCACCTGGTTTCCTGGGACCATCTCACTGTCCCCTAGTGAGACAAGGGTAATTTCTGCGGGATCCCCACCCTCCTGTGGGCACCCCTCCTCCCCAAGCGCTACACTAGCCAACACTTTGGACTGTCCACCGGTGGGTGGCTGTGTCCCCTTCGGGCACTTGGGGTCCCCCTTAAAGTGACCTACCTGGTCACATGCATAACACTTGCGGGGGCCGGTCTCAACAGGCTTCCCTGTAGAGACCCCTTTCTTCTTATCACCGGGGGCTGGGAACCTTTACCCTGGGTACTAGTTTGGGGCCCTTTAGAGAACTCCTCTGCTTTACCCTTGTCCCCCCACCTTTCTGCTGGGGACCCTGCCCACCTTTGGCTGAGTCTCCCCCAAACGCTTTCTTGTGGACCCTGGTACTCACCCAGCGGTCCGCTTCCATAGCAAGCTTCCTGGGGTCAGTTAGCTTACTATCAACTAGGTGCTGGCGCAGATCTGCAAAACATAGACTAGACAAGTGCTCCCATGCAATCAAGTTGTAGAGCCCCTGAAAATCTGTCACATTACTGCCCTTTACCCAGCCATCCAGAGACCTGCAGAACACATCCACACATTCCAACCAAGTGTTGGCATCAGACTTCTTACTGGACCTGAACTGATCCCTGTACTTTTCAGGAGTAAGACCATACTTCGTGAGAAGGGCATCCTTCATGTCAGCATAGGTGAGGTGATACCCCTTACCCAAAGCTATCAGAGCATCCCTTGCTTCTTCAGGGAAAAGTGGCCACAATCCTGCTCCCCAATTCTCCTCAGGGACCCCATTCATGTGTATGGCTGCCTCATAACCCTGAAACCACCTTTGTATGTCATCCCCCTTCTTGAACTCCTTGCCTACATTCTTGGGAATGTGCACAATCCTGTCTGCCTTTCTGGACGAAGTGCTGCCACCATCTGAGCCTGACTTACTCCTAAGTTCTAGCTCCTTCAGTTCTCTCTCGTGCTCTAAGAGCATCTTCCTCTCCTCTATGGCCAATCTCTTCTCCTCCCGCTCACTCTCCAGCCTGAGCTTCTGCAGCTCAAACTGCCTTGCCTCCCGCCTGTCCTCCAGCTCCTCTGGGGACAGACTGCTGCTGCCTGACCTGGCGGGTTCCCCCTACCCAAAAGCATATCCACCCTGGAAATAGGCTCCTCCACCTCCTCACTGAGATTACCAGGCTGCCCACTGGCATGTCTGGCTGCTACCCAGGCCCTCAGCGCCTTCTATAGCTCCTCCTTCCTTGTGAGGCCTTTAATTTGGACTTTCAGGTTTTTACAAATTGCTCGTAGTTCCTTTACGGCGTAGGTTTCCAACCTATCCTCCTCAAAGATAATTTCCAGAGATGCAACGGATGATGCAGTTGTGTCAGGCATGACAAAAGTAGTGAGTTGAAAACTGGCAAGATCAAAAATAGGCCAAAAGAAAAAGAACCAGTATGTGGTACGTAATGGTCTGCGATAATGGTAGTAGTGCACACCAATCACTGTAAGTCAAGTGCAAACACAAGTCCTATCCTCACCGCTGACAACCAATGTTAGAAATGGGATCTCTAGTTGGCAAGGGCTTGCACCTTTGTCCAAGTAGGGACCCTTCTTCCTAGTCAGGGTAAGGGTGTTACACTCGTGAAGTAACCCCTGCTCACCCTCGTGGTAGCTTGGCACGAGCAGTCAGGCTTAATTCAGAGGCAGTGTGTAAAGCATTTGCACATAACCAACAGTAATACAGTGTAAGCACTACAAACGGACACCACACCAGTTTAGAAAAATAACCAATATTTTATATACTCACGACCAGACCAATTACGACAAAAATCCACAATACTATACTTTAAAAACGAATACTTGATAAGGTAACTTCTTCTTTGCAAGAATAGTTCAACAACAGAGTTCGTACGAGTCGGTAGCTCCGTCCGAGCCTACCGCGATGCTGAAAACCACAGAGTCTAACAGTTCCAGCCGACCGCGTCGATACGGGCCAGCAGAGTCATGAACAGACTCGGTTACAGTACCTTTCTCGTTGTGGCTGGTACGGAGTGTACGAGCCGGTCGGCGTTCGTCGCGGTTGCGGTGCAAGACGGAGCGATGCAAGGTGCGGTGTCCCTCGATGCGGTGCAGGCAGCGGCTCGATGAGCGTCGTGCAGACGGAGTCGGTGAGTCCAAGGCGTGCGATGCAGGGTGAGACGATGCTCGATGCGGTGCTGACAGGTTGCGATGCAGGCGACCACGCCGGAGTGCGGGAGCTGGCGTCGGACAGCGGTGCGAGTCGGAGCGGTGCGTCGCAGACGTGCGAGCGGTGCCCCAAATGCGGTGCGGTCACGACTCTTGAGCCAGTTGCAGCGACCGCGTCGGTCGGGTCCGGCTGGTTCAGTGAAGCGATGCGATGCGATGCGAACTGCGGTGCCCACAGGTCACGGTGCAAGCAGCGGCTCGATGTTGGCGGCGTCGGACGTCGCCCACGGTGTGACCAGGGTTGCGATGCGAAGCGGGGCGATGCGGTCTGCGGTGCAAACAGGTCACCGGCCAGGGATAGATTCGGTTGACGGAGTCGGTTGCGGTTCCCTTCCTCTGTGGCAACTGAAACAGCGTTCCAGAAGCGGTACCCAGAGGCTTGTGAAGTCTTTGCAGTCCCTGAGACTTCTTAACAGGAGGCCAGCTCGGTTCCAGGCCCTTGGAGATACTCATCACAAGTTTGTAGAAAGTTCAGTCCAGTCCTTTCACTGCCCAAGGCAGAAGCAGCAGCTGCAGGCCAACCCAACAAAGCGACAATACAGCAAAGGGGCAGTACTCCTCCTGGCAGCTCTTCCAGCTCCTCGTCTTGGCAGGTTCCTTGATTCCAGCGAGATCTAAATTCATGGGGTCAGGGCCCCAATATTTATATCCCAAATTCCTTTGTTCTCTGAAGGCAGAGAGGCCTTTGCCTAGTCCAAACCAGTTCTGGAGCACTTTGTTGACAAGTCTCCGTCCCTTCTTTCAGTGAGTAGGCCAGGGACATCAGACGCACCACAGGAGGTGGAGCCAGCATTGTGGAGGGAAGGCACTGTCCTATTCAGGGCCCAGGTGCAACTCCTCCCACCCATCTACATGTAGATCTTGCTATTCAGCCCTGCGCTGACTCACCCTGTCTCCTGGCATCCCCCAGCCCCTGTCACTCACACTCCAGACAAGGAATACACAACCTCGCAGAGGCAGGCTTGGATGGTTAGACAAGAAAATACCCACTTTCTAAAAGTGGTATTTTCAGACACAGAATGTTAAAACCAACTTCACTAAAAGATACATTTTATCATTCTGAGTCCAGGCATACTAAACTCGAATTTCTACCATGTTCCCGGGGTCAGTTAGGATTATAAGCTGTAATAATCAAAACTGCCCGTTCTGGCCTATGGGGAACAGGTAGCCTTGCAATAGTGAAAAACGAACTAGGCTGTAATTCACTATCAGGACATGCCACACACACCAGGACATGTCCTACCTTTCGCATACAACTTACCCTGCCCACAGGGGTACCTTGGGCCTACCTTAGGGGTGACTAACATGTAGAAAAGGGAAGGTTTAGGGACTTGCAAGTGTGCGCACTTGCCAAGTCGACATGGCAGCCCCAGGCTGCGCACAGGCTCTGCGATGGCAGGCCCGAGTTACACTTTACGGGCTGTTTGCGTGGGTGGCACAATCCAGTGCTGCAGCCCACCAACAGCATTTGGTCTATAGGCCCTGGCACTCGCAGTGCACTTTACAAGGGACTGACACATAAACCAAATAGGCCAATCATGGAAACACCAATCCATAACACATTTTATACAGGAGCACTTGCACTTTCCCACTGGACAGCAGTGAGGAAAGTGCGCAGAATCATTACACCAGCAAAAACAGAGTCAAAACCGGGAGGTCAGAAAGCAAAACGTCAGGGGAAACACGCCAAAAGATGCCAAGTCTAACAAGGGTTGTCAGATCCTTTTTGCATTTTGGCTGCAGGACCATGTTTTGGCATAGTGCCGAGTCCCACAAGGGTACACGGAGAGTCCTTCAATCTTCAACCAGATCTTTAAAAAGAATCGGGAATCCCTAGTTATGCCCGGTAATTCAGTTCTAGTCCAGTACATTGACAACCTGTTAGTTGCATCAGAAACACAGGAAGCGTGCAAACAGGACACTGTTGAACCATTTGGCTGATAAGGGGCATAAAGTATCCCCAAACAAGTTGCAGTATTGTCAGAAAGATGTCCTGTATAGTGGACATCACATTGAGGAGGGAGCAAGGAAGGTGTCTCAAGAAAGAATTAGGGAAATCATGAAAATAAATCTGCCAACTATTCAGAAAGAAATCTGGATACTTTTGGGAATGGTGGTCTACTGTTGTCCATGATCCCCAACTGTTCCCGAGTGGCCAAGCCTCTACAGAGGCTTACACACAAATATGTGTCTGATCCGGTACCTTGAGATGACTACTGTTTGCATGCCTTCTTACAGCTGAGAGATAATCTCTATTGTGCCCCGGCGCTGGGAATGCCTGATTACAAACAAAGCGTTTTCGCTCTTTTGCAGTGAGACAGAGGACTGCACTCCCTCAGTGCCTACACAGTTATATGGCAGTAGTCGAAGACCCATTGCCTACTTCTCTACTACCCTTGCGCCTGTAGCTGTAGCACTGCCTGGATGCCTTAAGGCCGTAGCTGCTACATGTGTCAGCATTGAGCGTTCTGAAAGCATTGTGATGGGTCTCCCTTTAACTGTTTTCATTCCCCATTCTGTGGAGATACCGTTAAAGCGTACTCGCGCTCCTCATCTTAAAGACATAGAAAAGTACTTTGTGTGTGGGACGAAAACGAGTTCTGACTGTCACACATTTGATGATCTTCAGTACAGTACGTTCAAGAGATTAGTCCCATTAAGTGACCTTCCACCAACGTCCTATTCTGTTCGTGGACACATTAAAAGAGCGTTCTACTTGATCAGAAGATGTGTAAATGTTTTGGAACATGCATATGATGCATGAATTTGGTTGGGAAGATATTGATGGGGTGCTAAAACCTACAAAATTTCTAAAGCCTCTACCCACAGAACTTACACATACATGTACTTGCAAAACCTGTGCTGCAAAAAGATGTCAGTCGATATGCTCTTCTCAAATGTTCCGCATTCTGCAAATGTACCACGAGTGATTGCCGAAACAAATAAATAAAGTGAACTATGGAAGTGTGTCTAAAACAGGAGTGACAAACATAATTTTTTTCCCTATTCAGATCATAAACATTGTTTGCTGTATACATAAAAAGATTAAAACCCATTATTATTTGCACAACAATCCCCTGCAGTGTAAAATCAGAATTATGACAAGATAGTAATAACAATCCGCTGCTTGATCTTTCACTTCGATTTAATGCTTTTCTTTTTTGTGCTTAGTCCATAATTTTTTGATGGGACTGTTTACAGCCTTAGCCAACATGTGTTTTGTCGCAAATCTCAGGATAGTATACCGCGACTTCTTCAGGGCTAAGAAAACATACAAATGTACACTTAGGCTACAATAGGTATGACACAGTTACATCCTACAGTCCGCCCTCTATTTTTATGGTGAATACGCCCATTTAAACACGTAGGAATCCTAACTTTACTACTCCTAAATGCCTTTTGTGAATACCGAAAGTCGTAAAGTTAGGATTTTGTCTCAGATTACTTTTGTGAAATGGACCCGGAGACTTTAGCTCCATTTTTCGATAATCTTCATATTTTGGGTCTGTTCGTTTTTCACTACCTTGTTTACTGACTCATTTCTGCTTTTTCTTTCGCAAAGGTTCTAGAGGCCGTCCAAATGGTTTGCAAGATTATGTCATCCCATGGCTTCCTATTGAACAAGGACAATCTCAGCTTCTTCCGGTCCAGAAACTGCAGTTTATTGGAGCCTCTTCATGACAGATGTGGGAAGGGGATTTCTTCCTTCAGTGAGACAAAAGACACTGATGAATCAATTTAGACTGCTGCTCAGCCACAAGGAGACTCCAGCATGACACTGGCTGGGAGTTCAGGGTAACATGGCAGCCTCTGTCCCCAATTCCCTGGGTTCGTCTGCATCGATGTCATCTCATGAATTACCTTCTAACCCACTGGGTTTCAGAATCAAAAGACTACAACATCATGGTTCTGATCTCTCCAGAGTGGTCAAGTTGCAATGGGGCTGAACGGTGAACCCTTCCAGTCTCGACAAGGAGGTTTTGTTAGCTGCTCCTCTTACAATGACCACAGACGCTGGAGAAACTGTGAGGGGATTTCATCCCCCACAAGCCAACGGAGGTGACATCACGGAGCCAGGGCCGACTGGGAACGGTAACTGGCCCATGAAAACTGCTCAGACGGCCCCCTGAGGGTGCGGCCGAGCTGTTTGCAAGGGCCGGTTTTGGCCGATTTTGTTGCAGGGGGCCGATATTGCCGGCTCCCGGTAACAAAACCGTCCCCCACCCTCGCGGCCCACCGGGGAAATGCCCGGTGCCCGCTACGGCCAGTCCGGCCCTGCACGGAGCCCAGGAAGTGAGGCTCACTTGCCAAGGGCTCTTATGCGTAGTAGGGTGTACGCAGTGCAGGACACTATAGAAACTGCCTGGGGACTTCATCCCCCACAAGCCAATGTGGGGTGACATCACAGAGCCCAGGAGGCGGGGCTCATTTGCCAAGCACTCTTTAGTGCAGGAGGGTGCCTGCAGCGCGGGACGCTGGAGAAACTGTCTCGGGACTTCTTCCTCCACAAGCCAGCGGAAGGTGACATCACGGAGCCCAGGAGGCGGGGCTCATATGCCAAGTGCAGGAGGGTGCCCACGGGTATGATCTTTCAGCGGAACTGCAAATTGAAAAGAACCCATCTAAAAAAGAAAGGTTCAGGTGCCCACGTTTCTTAGCTACAAACTCTCACAACATCTGACGAATTTAATCCAATCAGGGTACTAAAATGAAATATATTGCTTCTTCCCCTTATTTTCAATTGCTGTATGTCCAAGTTGCCGATTTGAAGAGCGTTGTTTTAATTAATCGGTATTATAATAATTTTAACCCAAGAAGCAACCCTACAATAATAAATGATTAGAAATTTGAATTACGTTTATGTTTAATAGTAATTCTGCAGTCAATATTAATTGGGTAGGAGACTTAAATGTATCCAGGTACACACAAAGGACAACTTCGTTTGTGGTTTGGAAGGTCATGATAGCCTGCATTTTAAACATAACCCGGTATTTTGTAAAGCACGAACTAATCACCCCTAAGGGTCCCAAGGTGCTAGGGGCCGTCGAGGAGATTAAGCGAGCTATTGTCCAGTCACATTGTGCTGGGCCGGGATCGAACGGTGATCCCCGTGCTCCCGAGTCAGCCGCCCTGGCCGTTGCGCCACACCTCATGTCACCAAACGTGTTTGTTATGGTGCGGTTCTTAATCGATTATTGATGAAATATAATATTGCCTCTGCTGCTGATGTGTGTCCAGTACTAGACCAAATTATATAGACATTTACAGATGGGGGTTTTGGCACCACTATGGATTGTATTTTATTTTCCCAGGAGCGGTCAGCCTGGATCTAGGATTGTCATTGCTACAAATTGTTCCAGTGCCCACACCCACTCTCTATTAAATTGAAAGCGACTTCAGATCACGCCATGGCTGATCCTGCTCAGGCAAATCCATGCTTTTCTAGTAATAGGGGTGTAGTGATGAAATAAAGTAATCTGGATTCTAATTATCTGCTTCGAGATTTGTTGCAGAATAGTGGGCGTTTTGTGGCACCTGTTTAGATTTTAAAGCAGACCCCACTGAGATAATCAACTCTTTTTTGTGCAGCTTTAATAAAAATAAAAAATAAATAAAAAAAAATAAAAAAAAAATGATAACCAATAAAGTTTCCAGGACTACAAAGCCTTATAGATGGTTTAATAGAGCCTGCTCGGTGGCACATAGAAATCTATTAGATGCATTTAAGAAGAAACCTCGGATTTGAGAGGAGGTCTGGGAGCACAGCTTTATAAGGAGGTGATAGCTCACAGAAAGTGTGACATCGGAAATTTAGCATGGCAAGATCTCATTAAAGCAGGTAAATTAAAAGATAGAGGAGCTTTTTGGAGGGTTATTAACCAGCCTTATTTTTCTGGAACGGCGGCTCCAAAGGTGGAAACCTCGATTCCCTCTGGAGATTGGGTAACTCATTTCAGCCAATTATACTCCTCCACACAGGCTAGTTGTGAAGGATTTGTGGAGGATAATCAGGCCCATGTAAGTGACTGTAGACCCTTCACCCCGCCCTTTGACGTAGCAGAGGTAGTTTCAGCCATTAAGGAATCCCCCAGCTTTAAGGCCCAGGCACCAGACAGCATACAGGTTGATGTTTTTAAGGCCAATCTAGATTTAGGGGCCCCCCTAATAATAAATGTTTTAAGGGATGCTACCAAACGCCCATTGCCTTCTGAATGGCCATATTTAAAAGAAGGGAGATAGAAACAATCCCGTTATTGCCCAATTTCTTTGCTGGACTCTACCATTAAGATCTTAGGTAGGGTCCTTTTGGCTAGGCTTGAATCATGGGCTGAACAGAATGTTATTCTGAATGATGGGCAATATGGTTCCGTCGAGGTTTAGGGTCGGTAGAACAGTCACTAAATTTGTATCTTTTAACTGCTAAATATACTAACGGTAAAGGCACGCCCATCTATCTGGCATTTATGGACCCAACTATCGCTTTTGATACCGTCAATCGCTGTAAGCTGTGGTCCATGGTGTCAGGGATGGGTGTGGAGTGTGGTAACTACGGCTCCGACACTTCAGGTATGATTAAAATAAGGTTTATTTCTTCCTGAGGGAGAGCGGCAGAGGCACGACTGGTTAAGCCGTGGAGCAACTGTCAATGCTCCAACGGTTCACCACAGAACGTTCAGGCCTAGGCATTCTCCCCCACGCGCTCACTGACAACCTTGTGCGACGGGGAGAATGCCAATATGACACATCTTCCCTTTTTATACATTGAAATAGAACAGAAGGCAAAACAGGTTAGATGCCCAGGCCATACCAAATATACAAGAAAATACAAACAAATGAAGGAAATATAAAAAAAAAAATACAATGGCATGAGGAACAACTTCATACATTAAGGTAAGTGAATTATAATGAAGATAATAAACAGTGGAAACACTTCACAGCAATATAGGTGGAAGAACTCTAAAACAATTGTGTAGAAAATAGTGCCACCAAAGAAGATTAATCAACAATGTAATCATTATACTTGACAGGCAATTTGATCTGTCTTCCTAGACGCGAATCTTTTGCTCCACCTTCCATATCTGAAGCTCTCTGTGTACCCAGCGTCAATAATGATTCACTTACACCACTGGACACACAGCATTCACCATGTGTACCATCCGTTTGTGTATTATCTGTTGGCACCGAGGGACTACCATCACTACACTCCATTTTTTAATTGGTCCCCATAGTCACATCTTCCCAGATGTTCTCATCCCAAATCCATGATCCTGAAGAGCAGTCACAGCCCCTCACCCATGATGAGGTTTTGTTGCATTTGGCCAGTTTGCTGATATGCCAAATCTTGCTATCTTCTAATTCAGCAGAACATGCAAAGACTTTCCTCACTCTCAATGGTTCTGAAAAATAGCTGCTCTCTTTCCAAACCAACCTACAAGACTTGATCCGCACCCACTCCCCATCACATAAGGTTACAATTTTGGTACTCCTCTTTTTGTCAAAATGTTCCTTGTACATGCTATGGGCTTTCTCAGTATTGGTTTTGACAACTTCTGGCGACCATTTGCACTGTAGTTATTGAGACATCCAGGCTGAATTATCTCTGGTAAAGGGGTCTCTGCCCCTCAAAAGTTTAAAAGGGCTGTACCCGGTTACAGTAGGGGTGATGCGATACGCCCACACCAACTTATTAAGTTCCAGCTCCCAATTCTTACCAGTATTTATGGCCGCTTGAATAATGCCCATGATGACTTTGTTTAACCTTTCAAAAGCACCAGTGTTTTGGGGATGCCTTCTCTCAAAAATGCAGTTTATAAAAATGCTACTACAGCTACAGCATCGGAAGACTCACAGATCCTCAACTCGGGCCATTTAGAATACATGTCAAACAACACCAAGATGTATTTGGGTACCCCCAGACTATCTAACACAGGGCCCAAGATGTCAATAGCCAAACCCTCCCACGGACCAGAAGGTATAGCTCTAGTGCGTAAGGGTGGTCTCAACACAACCAGGGACTTATCCGCATTGCTGCAATGTTCACATGTTCTGACACATTTTTCCATGGCCATGTCCATCCCGGGCCACCAATACGAATTCAACAATGCCTTGATGTCCCTCATGTGTTAACTCTAGTAATTTCTCCCGCAAGCACTGCGGCGGAATGACTGTTATTCCTTAGAAGGAATCTGGAACGTGAGATAGATATTTCATCTCTGAACTCCCAAAAGCTCTTACATTCTTCATCAATCATCTTTTTGTCTGGCCAACCTTCCAATGTGTAATCTTTAACCTTGCACAAGGTGGAGTCCTTTATGTAACCATTTTCCCAGTCTGCCACAGTAATGCTCCCAGTATTATGTTCTACACTTGCTATACTGTAGTCATTCCATTCCCACACGTCTTTACAATCTCCTTGCAAGGGTGACCTGCTGAGATAGTCAGCCACCCTATTTTTTTTCCCCTGGGATGTACTCAACAATATACGCGTAATCAAGTAAGCGAAGGGACATTCTAGCTATACGGGGAGTAGCAATGCTTGACCCCAGAGTGGTTAACACCTTCACCAGTGGCTTATGGTCCGTTTGTATAGTGAACTCCTTACCACTGATGGAGCAAGGACTCACAAATGAGACTTGCTCGGAAGCAATCTTCTCAACAGTATTAATGTATTAAACTTGTATTGTTTGTACTAATAACTGCACACACAAATATAAGTAGCAAGGAAGCTTGCTTATGTGTTTAAACTAACAAGTAACGCTTGTCTATTCTAAAATGGCCGCTAAAACGCAGGAACTTTACTGCGCATGTCTCAACCATATCACGTGGTGTGACGTCTTTCTTTGCTTGGTGGGAAACTCTTGCTTCTGCGCAGTGTACATTAAAATGGCTGCTTCATGTTTTCACGTGCTACAGCTTGCTCTTGTGTTATAATTAAACTGTGGTATTGTAACGCTACTAATGCACGATAGAATTTATAAATAAATGGGAATAGAGTAGAAAGAGTGGGTATTCAGTGAAACATTTTATTTGTGATTTTAATATTTTCTTCTTTGACTTTTATTAGTTCGTAAATTCGGGCCTGGGGTTGGTGAACTGAAAACTCGTGTGACAAGGGTTCTGCGCATGCTCCCTGAAAGGCTGCCCAGAGAGAGAGAAAAGGATGAAGTCAACCTGGACGTCGTCCAAGGCCATAACCTGATGGCCAATATTGCTGCACCCATGAATGTCCCCACTAATATGCAACAATGTACCTGAAGAATGTATAAACTTTGTCGTGAGACGGGTGGGAAATAAAGCAAATGTATTAAAAGTGATGGGCGGTATTTAAAAACAAAGGGCTTTAAGAAAAATGAATTAAATCAATATGGTGTGAGGATCAACCCCCTGTCCAATCAGAAGTAGTGGCCCCATAATTCTGCAACATTAAGGGGAGGTACATGGGCGTAGAAGGGTATAACGGATATAGAATTAGCTAATTAGTTAGCATTGGCACAAGCAGAGGCGCAAGCACAAAGCTCCAGCATCCATGACGAGCTGATCGATTGCAGACTGAACCGCTGTCCAGAGAGGCCTGAGGTGGGGGGCGGCGGAGTACCTTAGAAGGAAGACACGGGAGAAATCGAGGAGAAGCGAAGTACCAGAGAGGGGAACGACGCAGGCGTCGTTGATAGAGGTCACCGGTCCTGTCCTGATCCGGGAGGAGGTCTTTGCTCTTCATCCTTCCAGGGTCCTATCTTATCCAACTCCTTGGCCAAGGGGTTTGGTTCTCGCACTTTAGGTAAATATAAATGCAAACCTTAGTTGCGCTGCTGTCTCTATCTTCTCCTTTCCTAAGGGACCGTCATTGATCGATAATTGATATTATGCTTTATCCTTGATATGCGATTAAGTATCGTGTGGTTCTGTATTTTACTCTGCTAAATCTTTAGATAAACATTTTAAAACTTTCTGACTCAGTGATTATTTCAGGATTATGAATTGTAATGAACGTCACTCATTTTAAACTTCCCAATTAGCAAAGGATTCATTGGTAAGTCATTACTCTTCAATCGGAAAAGTAATTGGTAGCAGGGATTTGATAAAGAGTACAACTGACCCACCAGCAGAAATTGCTAGCGTAGTATGAATGTATGGGCCCAAGTGAGTATTTTGTATGAATGCTCGTAGCTAGTAACCCGCTGGATCACCACCACACAAACTGAGTGTGCACGTCACTGAATTCTTGACGCATAGAAAACGGGAATTCTTACAAGGTGTGCGCAACACCGTGACACGCATAAATCTTCAAAATATTCATACCCCCTACTGTGCGCGTCACTGAACACGCCTTGATGAAAAAACGAACTCACACAAAGGTGTGCCTATCACGACTGCTGGCGCACTCGTACAACGTGCAGCCAGCTCTCCTCAGCACTGGAGTTGGATACAGCGTGCATGTGCAACTTCAATATCTGTACACCGGTAGAAGGAACCCACGTCCTCGGCAACTTCTCACAGCCAGGATCGGGTGCTGGCAAGCACACACTCCACAACTCCTTCAAGTAAAACCATATACCTGAAAAGCTCTCCGCTCTCCCTCTTGCACACCGGTCGAACCTCAGCAAAAAGACCGGCCGTCGACAGGATTACTCACAGCCAGAAGCTGAAGAACCGAAGGAAGTCTCAGACGCAGAAACGTGCATCTTCACATTAGCAGAAACCAAAACTGATCATCACACAACAGATTATATGGGATTGTCTAAATATAGATAAGGCTCATCATATCCCATGGTTAGCATTTGTAAGTAAAAAAAAAAAAAAGGGGCATTATTGGACTTGGGGCCGACAGAGGCTTTTAATAACCCTGAACAAGCGACGTCACCAAGTAAGCAAATGGCAAAAGAGCGTTACGGGTGAACCTCGAGCAGGCTAGTTTACCCCCAGGAAGTTAATAAAACTACAGTTTGCTACCATCTTGATTTCCTTACTAGGGGAAAGATGAAGCCTCATCTGTGGAAGGTTATCAGCCCCCAACATAGATTCTATTTAATGTGATTTAGGCTAAACATGGTGCACTATTTGGTGGTGTTTCAAAATTAAGGTTTTTGGGCAGATAATATATGTACTTTTGACAATTAATCCGTACAAAGCACCTTGCACTTTATTATATTTTGCAATATTTATTCTGAACCTAGGAAAGGTTATCCTTTGCCTTTCTTACGCAAGTTTAAGATAAGGACTTAAGCATTTGGGAGTACTGGCACGGTTTTGATCTGAATCCGGTCTTTCCTGGAGAACCATACACAACAGGTTTATTTGCGCCCCTTTGTTTCCACTTGGAAGCCTCTTCTTTGCGGGGTCCCTCAGGGTTCAGCTCTAAGCCCTCTTCTCTTCAACGTATACCTTACCCCTCTCACGTTCTTGGTTGAGACTCTGAGTAAAAGTGATTTCCTACGCTGATGACACCCAATTGATGTTCTCTTTTAAAGAACATTCGGAGGCTGCTTTTGACAACTTTAGACAGTGCCGGAGTAACATCTCGGATTGGATGAATCAAAACTGCCTAAAGTTGAACACTGAGAAAACGGAGGTGCTCTTCTTTAACCAACCAGTCCCACCTCTCTCCATGCTTTGGTGGTCGCCAGAACTGAATCCCCCTCCTGTTCCAGTGGAGGCGGTAAGGAATCTAGGGTTCAAATTCGACAATGCTCTCTTCTGTAAGGCCCAGATCAGTCAGGTCTCCTCCATATGCTTCAAGAAGCTGCGCACCCTCAGGAAATTCCACCACTTTCTCCTGCTGGATTGTAGGCAGACTGTAGTTCATGCCTTGGTTACTTCTTGCCTGGACTACTCCAATAGCCTCTACTTAGGTCTCCCAGCATATTTGATCCGCAGATTACAAAGCGTTCAGAATGCTGCGGCTAGATTGATCTGCAAGGTGCCTTTCTGTCATTCCATCTCTCCCCCCCCCCCCCCCACCTGCGAAATCTTCACTGGCTGCCAGTCAGCAGAATTGAATTTAAGGCACTCACCATGGCATACAGAGCCACCAAGGGTCGGGGCCCGACCTATCTGAGACTCAGATGGGTCGGGGCCCGACCTATCTGAGACTCAGATGGGTCGGGGCCCGACCTATCTGAGACTCAGATTGCAAAGTTACCAACACGACCGGGTCCGGAGGTCCAACCATTTGAATCTGCTCACAACTCCCTGCTTTCGTAAGGCCAGTATAGGGGGCAGAGCCTTTGCGGTTAGAACCGCGAAGCTCTGTAATACCATGCCCTTACATATCCGCAAAACGGAACCACAATCAGCTTT
The DNA here is from genome assembly GCA_963921515.1 of Calotriton arnoldi. Classification (NCBI taxonomy): domain Eukaryota; kingdom Metazoa; phylum Chordata; class Amphibia; order Caudata; family Salamandridae; genus Calotriton; species Calotriton arnoldi. The sequence goes on along the minus strand of CAWUFW010003924.1, from coordinate 906,325 downwards.
CAGGAAAGCTTTAAAGACCTGGTTGTTCGATCGCACGTAGCCCTTCATCCTGTGCCGAAAGCTCTATTCTGCAGCCTTAGCGCCAGGACACCTCCGTTGGAGGTAGCCGTGCGATCAATAAATGTTCCAACTAAATAAATAAAATAAACAAGGAGGGTTAATCAAGCATTAAGCGCTTTGCAACAACTGTCTTCTGATAAGATGTGTGAATATCATGAATTTTATTTTAAATGCTAAGGATAAGGAAATACTATGTCTCTCTAGTATGAAAAAGATGATCCTGCATACATGTAATTGTATGCTTTTTAACGTCCCTTTTCAGACAGCTTTAACTTTTAAATTATTTTTTATTATATGCCGGATTTATTGATTATTTCTTTTTAACTTGTATTGTATCTGGTTTTACCTATTTTTGTTTGAATTAATGATTGCACTTTTATGGCTATTTTAAGCTGAATAAAGTTAGTTTGACTGACTTACTATCCACAGATGCTAGCAGTTTGGGCAGGGCGGCAACAATAAGATCAGTGTAAGGTCTATGGTCCAAGGAGGAACAGTCCAACTCTTCCAACTGGATGGAGCTGGCAGCAGTGTACAAAGCTCTTCCATCTTATGCCCCTTTTCTCAAGAACCAGGCAGTGAGAGTCCGCATGGACAATCAGGTGAGCAGGACATATGCAAACCATTTAGGAAGCACCAGGGTTCTTGAACTTTACCACCCAGCAGAACCCACATGGATCTGGGCAGAGGCGACAGTAATTTCTATTACAGCAATTTACCTTCCAGGGAATGTGAATACCCAGGCAGACAGATTGAGTACAGAGAACAGAAAGGAGTGACTCAAAGGTCTTTGCCCCCCACACCCCCAAGTTTGTCCAGACGATTCAGAGGAAGATGACAAGGCCTTCGTTATACCTTATTGGAATGCTCTTTTTCCAAAGTTCTGTTCCCTTCTTCCACATCTGCAATCTTGGATAGTGGTTAAGATGAGTTTCAGGTGGCCTGCAGATCTTCTGTTTGCTTCCCCTGTTTGCTCTACAGAGATCATGAGGCACTAGTGGAAATACTCCTTGTGGCCCCTCACTGATCCTGCCATTCTTGGTTTCCTCTTCTTTGCCAACTGGCAGTAGGAACACCTTGGATTTCCCAACCTCTCAATACCCACTCTGCCGCCGCCCCCACAAGATACCCAGTTCTTCCAGAGAAGACCCTCAGTTGCCTATCCCTTGTGGTTTAGAGCTTGAAAGACAAAGATTAGAAGCTTTTAGTTCTCCTGTAGGTAGCTCTTTCTACCCAGAATTTGAGAAAGCTCAGTATTCTCATGTTGTAAGAGAGACACTGGAGACAGTTGTAGGAAACTGGCTCTATATATATATATATATATATACACACACACACTACACCAAAATGAAGTATAGTGTGTATAGAGTCCAGGTGACCCCCAGAGGTAGGCAGAGGTTAAAGTTAGATAGAGCCTTACTCTCTATTTGTGGTAGAGTGGTCGAGCAGTAAGGCAGTATCAGAGGACAGTGTTAAGCATTTGATGTACACACTCAGTCAGCAAATGAATTCACACACTCAAGAACTGAACTCTAGGCCAATTGTTTTTGTATAAAAATATACTGTTTAATTTTTAGAACCAAGCAAGCCTGGCACAGGTAAGCATTGAATACTTTTCAGTAATAAGTTGCTGAATGTAGAACAGTTTGGAAATGCAATAGAAATTGTACTTTGTTTGATTTACAGGGGATGCAGCAAGTTGCAACACTTAGCAAATACAGTACATTGAAATGAATAGGCTTTTTCAGTAAATTACAGGTAAGTTACTTTTTACGTTACTTTTCTAACTCGGTGCTGGATACCTAGATTCAGCACTGGGACATTTCCTGCAAACAGGTAAGTAAATACGTTTTGGTTATTTGTGTGATTTTTAAAGAATATTTTTAGATTTCAAAACTCCACACAAACTTTTTGGAAGAAAATTGTCAATGTTATCCTATGGAGGAAAAACAGGTTATCGGTTCACAGGTAAGTTATCGACTGTGGGAGTTAAGGTTCTGGGGTTAGACTTAGGGGTACCCCAGGGTCAGTGATGCACTCTTGTTACACCCTCAGCGGCACTAGGGCGGCCGGGTGCAGAGTGTTGAGGCCCAATGTTATCCAATGGGGGATAGGGGGCCTCCGGGTTGGTGGCTGCTGGCAAGCAGGCCACTGGGTTGAGGGAGCAAAGCTCCTAGGGTTTAGGTCAGGGCAAATGGGGAAACAAAGTAGCACAAAAGGTGCACCCTCAGCGGTACTGGGGCGGCCGGGTGCAGAGTGCTGTTTCAACGTCAGGCGCCCTGTTGTTTTCTATGGAGAACCTCCGGTTTGCAAAAGCACTGCAGACCGGGAGACGAAGGACTTCTGGGTGCAACCACCACTTGGAGAGGTAAGTTGGGAAGTTAAGGGTTGGTTAGGCACCGTCGGTTTGGGCACACAAGGCCGTGGGGCGTCGGGTGCAGGGGTGCCTTTTGGGGTCAGATCTTCTTACCAGCTCCGGGTCGCGGTCAGGGGTGGCCTTCTGGATTTAGGCTGCAGGCGTCGGCTGGAGGCTTGAGGCAGGTCAGGGGTCGCCGGATCTCGGGTCAGGATCGCCGGGGTGACCTCCTTGTGGTGTTTTTCCACTCGAGCTAGGGCCGGGTGCAGAGTAGGCTGGATTCGCGGTCTCCGGCTGCTGCCAGAGATTGCAGTTGAACAAATCCGGTGTTCACAGGAGAAGCAGTCTTTGGAAGTGAAGGCAGGCAGGTCCTCCGGGGATTTTGAGGTTGCAGGACACACCGGGATTTCGCAGGAGCAGGTTTGAGGGGAGACAGGCCTGTAGGGCTGGGGCCAAGTCAGTGGGCGTCTTCCTCTGGTTAGCTGGCTGCACGGCTGTTCGGTCCTTCTTGTCATTGCTGGATCTGAGGAAGCAAGGTTCTGGGTGCCCCCTAAATACTAGATTTAGGGGCGTTACAGGTAGGTAAAGGGCAGGGACCAATGGGTCCCTTCCCTGGGGTGGGTACACCCATCATGCCACCCTCCAGTGGGAGGGGGGGCAGGAGCCCGTCCCTGGTTGGTTAGGTCCCCCCATCCTCAAGATGGCAGGGACTCAGAGTTGTGCTTCACCTCGCCTTCCCCACCTGAGGGGTGGAGTTGGCAGAGGTGGGCACACCTCTTTCCCTCACTTGTTTTTCCCACCGGTTCTCCCACCCAAAGTGGGGGGTAGAACCAGTGGGGAACAGTTGCTGAAGGCAGCAAATGGTCTGGGGAGGCTCACAAAGGCGGCATGCCTTTGAAGCTTCCCCTTCGTGAACCCTGCCCATCCTGGGGGAGGAGGCTTGGCACCTCGTCCCAGGATGTGCATTGTTTCAGGCCCCAGAGAGCAGCAGGCTCTCGACCCAGGGGTCCAGAAACAGGTCTGGTGGTGGCAGCTGAAAGCAGCCACTCAGCCTGGACACTAGTGGTGGGTTAGTTTTCAGGGGGCATCTCTGAGATGCCCTCTGTGTGCATTTTTCATTAAATCCCACACTGGCATCAGTGTGGGTTTAATGTGCTGAGAAGTTTGATACCACACTTCTCAGTTTTCAGTGTAGCCATTCTGGTGCTATGGAGTTCGTAATGACAAGCTCCCAGCACCATATACTCTTAATGGCAGCACTGCACTTACAATGTCTAAGAATGGACATAGACACTGTAGGGTTACAGGGCTCATGCACCTGTACCCTCACCACTGGCATAGGTCACCCAGCTAGAGGGGTGACTGATTTATGCCAGGGCAGTGGGTTGTAGGCATGGCACACAGGGATGTGTGCCATGTCGACTCTTCACTTTGTTCTGCACCAAAACACGCAGCCTGCAAAGGCAGTGTGTGTGTGAAGGTACAGGGCCTCTAAGGGTGGCACAATAAGTGCTGCAGCCCTTAGAGGTATTACCTGGTCACAGTGCCCTGGGTACCTGTGGTACCATTTACCAGGGGCTGACTTGTGGCCAGAGATGCCAATTGGGTTAGTTTTGGGAAAAGAACACAGTCCCTGGGAACCTGATTGGCAGGGACCCAGGGCACACCAAGAAAAAGTGCATCAGTAGTCTGGCAAAAAGTGGGGGGGGGTTACTGCAACAGAAACCCACTTTCCTACACAAGCCCCCCCAAAGGTCAGGAGACTTTGCCAAAGCTGGGAGAGGCTTCCTAGTCTTTCAGGCGAGGAAGAGTAGAGGAAGTGGTTTGAAAGTTGCAGGGCCTACTCTGCCTTACATCCTTCTGTCCAGGTCAGTCCCTTTGGGGAGCTGGCCTACCTCAACAGTTTCAGGACCTAATTCCCAATGCTTCTTTCCTAGCTCTTTAGTGCCTTCACCCCATCTTTTTAGTTTGGGTTCAGAGGTGCCTACCTCTGCAAATTCTAACTTAGCCAGGGCAAAGGACAGCTTACCCACAGATGTCATCCACAGCTTGAGCAACCCCTCCAAGACCAATAGGGTCAGGGGGCCTAACTTGCTATTTGGCAGGGGGCTAGGCCACCATGCCAAGGACAGTGCTGCCATGAAGGCTAACACCCAGCAGAGGCTGCCGACAGCCGTCAGTGCCCAGAACCACACCTTTAGCTCCCGACTGGTAAGTGAAGGGGCTCTTTTTCAGGCTTCTTTGGGTTCTGCCTGCCTGCTGTTTTATGGTGGGGGGGATGGGGGGTCACTACACTTGGTAGTGAACCCCCTTCCTCTACCCTCTGTTCCACCAGCTGAGGAGCCACCAACTCAGGCTGGAAAGTTGCCCGACTAGTCAGGTCTTTTTGTTGGCTAGGGGGGACTTTACCAGTGTCACTTTTGGAGTTCTCCCTTACTGGTATAAAATCTCCCTGGCCCACTGGAACTGTGGCTAACAGTTGCCCACCTTTCCTACACAGTTTCTTCTTTTTCTTTTGGGGCTTAGCTGCACTAACTGCAGGTTGAGCCCCCCAGGTTTCTTAGGTGAGGTCTGGCATTGGACCAGTACCTCTCTTTGGCTCAGACCAACCTCTGGGTGGTCATTCTCAAGGAGACAATCAAGGGAGAGGTCTTTACTGACTACCACCTTTCTCCATCTAAGGGTCCCAGCTATTTCTAGGAGCACTACAGCAACATGCCTAACAGTAACACCCCCTGGGACAGTCCTTACTCTTTTTGTTTTCCCTGGGACATACTGGTTTGAAAGAACCAACCTGTCATGCACCACAGTGTGACTGGCACAGGTATCTCTCAGGGCAAGGGCTGGGATTCCATTCACCAGTAGGTGGTGGAAGTGTCTACTCCCCTCTGGAACTTCCAGCTCACCTCTTGGGCCCATTTTCCAGTTGAAGGCTAGGAGGACTTCCTCATCTAAGGACCCATCCTCCAAAGCTACACTGGCAACCCCTGGAGCTACACTAGTCACCCGTGGAGCTGTACTAGGGACTTTGTTTTTAGGACAGCTAGGGTCCTTGGTGTGGTGTCCTGCCTTTTGACAGTTGTGACACCATACTCTGTTGGGATCCCAATTCTTACCTTGGTACCCTGTTTTAGTTTGTGAGGTGTCTTTGGGCACACCCTCCTGGACAGGTTTTTGGGGGCTACCTGGGACACCTTACTTTTATCTTCAAGGGGTTCACTGTCTTTCCTCTGGAGAGGCTTTGTAACCCCTTTCTTTTGGTCACCCCCAGTGGACGTCCTAGTTACCCTTGTTTTGACCCAGTGGTCTGCCTTCTTTCTCAATTCTTGGGGAGAAAGTGGACCTAGGTCTACCAGGTATTGATGCAACTTTTCATCAATGCAATTACTTAATATGTGTTCCTTCATAAACAGGTTGTAAATTCCATTAAAGTCATGCACATTGTTTCCAGTTAACCAACCACCTAGTGTCTTTACTGAGTAGTCTACAAAATCAATCCAGGACTGGTTTTGGGAGCCCCCCTGAATCCAATTCTGTACTCCTCAGTTGCGAGTCCACATCCCTCAATCAGAGTTCTCTTCATGAGGTCATAGGACCCAGCATCTGCCCCAGAAAGGGTCAGGAGTCTGTCTCTGCAGTTACCAGAGAACAGTTCCCAAAGGAGTGCCCCCCAGAAAGTCTTATTCACCCTTCTGGCTTCACAAGCCCTCTCAAAGGCTGTGAAGCACTTGGTGATATCATCACCCTCCTCATATTTAGGGACAATCCCTTTGGGGATTTTAGGATCATAAGATTGCTCTTCATCCTTATTATTTTGATTGCTGCCACCATGGATGGGTGCTAAACCCATCTCCTTTCTTTCTCTAGAGCCAGGAGTCTGGTCTCCAGGTCTGGTCTCCAGGTCCAGTCTTTTGGCCAGCCTTGCTAAAAGGCTGTCCTCCTCATTGAGGCTGTCCTCCATGTCCTCACCAGAACCCGAGCCACCTGTGTGGCCTCTAGGTCCCCATAGGTGGATTCTTGGAAGTAAGGGAACAGGGTTCCTTTCTTCCCTAGGAAGTGGTGGAGGTGGGCACCTTTCTCCATCCTCCTCACCTCCTTGTCCCTCTGACTGGTCATCACCATTTTCAGAGGGGTGGGCCTTTGCATACTCAGCCAACAGCTCCTGGAGCTTTTGTTTGGTTGGATGAGGGCCCATTGGTATATTTTTAATTTTACATAAGGACCTTACTTCCTTGAAAGACATGTGAAGGTAAGGGGTGAGGTCAAGCTCCTCAACCATGTCCTGTATGTCATTATGGTTATCTTCACTAATAGCTGGGTTCTGGTTTTGAGACATTCTAACAAAAAAGTTCTAACCCCTCTACCCTGGACTACAGCGACTTTTTATTTTCTAAAATTCTAAAAGGGACTTAAGCAAGGCCCTAACAAGACTTTTAGTAGTTTGGTAAAAATGCCAATTTGAAAAAAATCAGAATTCTAAAGGCAATTTAAGAGTTCTGTCGTCTGATCAGGTGGTAACCAAGTAGTCCAACAAATGCAAGTTGTATATCCCACCGCTGATCCACCAATGTAGGAAACTGGCTCTATATATACTACAACAAAATGAGATATAGTGTGTATAGAGTCCAGGTGACCCCAGAGGTAGGCAGAGGTTAAAGTTAGATAGAACCTTACTCTCTATTTGTGGTAGAGTGGTCGAGCAGTAAGGCAGTATCAGATGACAGTGTTAAGCATTTGATGTACACACTCAGTCAGCAAATTAATTCACACACTCAAGAACTGAACTCTAGGCCAATTGTTTTTGCATAAAAAATATACTGTTTTATTTTTAGAACCAAGCAAGCCTGGCACAGGTAAGCATTGAATACTTTTCAGTAATACGTTGCTGAATGTAGAACAGTTTGAAAATGCAATAGAAATTGTACTTTGTTTGATTTACAGGGGATGCAGTAAGTTGCAACACTTAGCAAATACAGTACATTGAAATGAATAGGCTTTTTCAGTAAATTACAGGTAAGTTACTTTTTACGTTACTTTTCTAACTCTGTGCTGGATACCTAGATTCAGCACTGAGACATTTCCTGCAAACAGGTAAGTAAATACGTTTTGGTTATTTGTGCGATTTTTAAAGAATATTTTTAGATTTCAAAACTCCACACAAACTTTTTGGAAGAAAATTGTCAATGTTATCCTATGGAGGAAAAACAGGTTATCGGTTCACAGTTAAGTTATCGACTGTGGGAGTTAAGGTTCTGGGGTTAGACTCAGGGGTCCCCCAGGGTCAGTGATGCACTCTTGTTACACCCTCAGCAGCACTAGGGCGGCCGGGTGCAGAGTGTTGAGGCCCAATGTTATCCAATGGGGAATAGGGGGCCATCGGTTGGTGGCTGCTGGCAAGCAGGCCACTGGGTTGTGGGAGCAAAGCTCCTAGGGTTTAGGTCAGGGCAAACAAAGTAGCACAAAAAGGTGCACCCTCAGCGGCACTGGGGCGGCCGGGTGCAGAGTGCGGTTTCGACGTCAGGCGCCCTGTTTTCTATGGTGAACCTCCGGTTTGCAAAAGCACTGCAGGCAGGGAGACGAAGGACTTCTGGGTGCGACCACCACTTGGAAAGGTAAGTTGGGAAGTTAAGGGTTGGTTAGGCACCGTTGGTTTGGGCACACAAGGCCGTGGGGCGTCGGGTGCAGGGGTGCCTTTTGGGGTCGGATCTTCTTACCGGCTCCAGGTCACGGTCAGGGGGGGCCTTCTGGATTTAGGCTGCAGGTGTCGGCTGGAGGATTGAGGCAGGTCAGGGGTCGCCGGATCTTGGGTCAGGATCGCCGGGGTGACCTCCTCGTGGTGTTTTTCCACTCGAGCTCGGCGGGTGCAGAGTGGGCTGGATTCGCGGTCTCCGGCTGCTGCCAGAGGTTGCAGTTGAACAAATCCAGTGTTCACGGGAGAAGCAGTCTTTGGAAGTGAAGGCAGGCAGGTCCACCGGGGTTTTTGAGGTTGCTGGCTGCAGGACACACCGGGATTTCGCAGGAGCAGATTCGAGGGGAGACAGGCCTGTAGGGCTGGGGCCAAGTCAGTGGGTGTCTTCCTCTTGTTAGCTGGCTGCACGGCTGTTCGGTCCTTCTTCTGGTCATTGCTGGATCTGAGGAAGCAAGGTTCTGGGTGCCCCCTAAATACTAGATTTAGGGGCGTTACAGGTAGGTAAAGGGCAGGGACCAATGGGTCCCTTCCCTGGGGTGGGTACACCCCCCATCGTGCCACCCTCCAGTGGGAGGGGGCAGAGGCCTGTCCCTGGTTGGTTAGGTTCCCCCCCATCCTCAAGATGGCAGGGACTCAGAGTTGTGCTTCACCTCGCCTCCACCACCTGAGGGGTGGAGTTGGCAGAGGTGGGCACACCTCTTTCCCTCCCTTGTTTTTCCCGCCGGTTCTCCCGCCCAAAGTGGGGGGGTAGAACCAGTGGGGACCAGTTGCTGAAAGCAGCAAATGGTTTGGGGAGGCTCACAAAGTCGGCATGCCTTTGAAGCTTCCCCTTCGTGAACCCTGCCCATCCTGGGGGAGGAGGCTTGGCACCTCGTCCCAGGATGTGGATTGTTTCAGGCCCCAGAGAGCAGCAGGCTCTCGACCCAGGGGTCCAGAAACATGTCTGGTGGTGGCAGCTGAAAGCAGCCACTCAGCCTGGACACTAGTGGTGGGTTAGTTTTCAGGGGCATCTCTGAGATGCCCTCTGTGTGCATTTTTCATTAAATCCCACACTGGCATCAGTGTGGGTTTAATGTGCTGAGAAGTTTGATACCAAACTTCTCAGTTTTCAGTGTAGCCATTCTGGTGCTGTGGAGTTCGTAATGACAAGCTCCCAGCACCATATACTCTTAATGGCAGCACTGCACTTACAATGTCTAAGAATGGACTTAGACACTGTAGGGGTACAGGGCTCATGCACCTGTACCCTCACCACTGGCATAGGTCACCCAGCTAGAGGGGTGACTGATCTATGCCAGGGCAGTGGGTTGTAGGCATGGCACACAGGGATGTGTGCCATGTCGACTTCACTTTGTTCTGCACCAAAACACGCAGTCTGCAAAGGCAGTGTGTGTGTGTGTAAAGGTACAGGGCCTCTAAGGGTGGCACAATAAGTGCTGCAGCCCTTGGAGGTCTTCCCTGGTCACAGTGCCCTGGGCACCTGCGGTACCATTTACCAGGGGCTGACCTGTGGCCAGAGATGCCAATTGGGTTAGTTTTGGGGAAACAGTCCCTGGGAACCTGATTGGCAGGGACCCAGGGCACACCAAGAAGAAGTGCATCAGTAGTCTGGCAAAAAGTGGGGGGGTTACTGCAACAGAAACCCACTTTCCTACAACAGTTCAACAATTGGTGTGTTTTGAGAAGAGTAGCTGCTTTTTCTTGCAAGGGTTCTTGTAATATAGAATGTTTCAGAGATATATTTCTAATGCAGACAGATCATTCTGTTACACAGAGTCTGTCATCAACCAGTCTCTCCATTGCGTAGCCATTGGACCGCGATCAGGACTATAAGGGGAAAATCTATTAAAGCCCTTGATTCTCTCGGCTCTTGAGAAGTTTTTTTCCTCAAAAGACCTGTGGTGCTCACCCGTTCCCTCCTGGGATCTACCACTGGTTTTGTCTACACTCCAGAGTACCCCACTTGAACCATTACAAGTCAATTTCATTAGAATGCTCGACTTCTACAGCTTTTTTCCTCGTGGCTATTTCCTCAGGGTACAAACTGGGGGGAATTGGGCCCATCTGGCCATAGGACCCTTGATGAGACCTTTTCAGGACATGGTAGTTCTGAGACCTGGCCCCCTCCCTCTGTCCCAAAGTTTAATCTTCTTTCCAATTATCTCAAGATCTGGTGTGGCTTGTGTTTTGTCCATCTTCTAATGAACAAGAATCTCTTTTGCATTTTGTTATTGTTTATATGGCTTTGTCTGTTATCGTACAGTAGACTTGTCACTTTTAATACGACAAAGGTCATCACTCTTCTACTCAGTAGATGGATGGGAATGATCGTTTGTTTGGCCTATCAAAAATCAAATATTCATATTCCCTCTTTGCTATGCTGCAAAGCAGTCACACTCCTATTAGACCTACTAGGAGTGTGACTGCTTTGCAAGCAGCTTTTAGAGGAGCTGTCCTAAAGCATATATGTGCAATAGCAACTTGGTCTTCCCCAAATACTTTCATTTCACACTACAAATAGAGAATGGGAGCGGTGGTGTCTTTTGGTTCATCAGTGTTGTCTACAGCACAATAAGTTTCTGCAATGTAAAAAATTTGCATAAGCAGTTCTATTTTGCTGTATTTTCTAAATACATTTTTTACGTGGCTTGGGTGTATGTTCAACCTGTGAGGACTGTGACGAGGAAGATGGACAAGAAAGGTAATCTTCATTACTTCGAGTCAGTCTTCCTCGTCACAGTCCTCCTTTCCCACCCGCTGTACCCTACAGCAATTTGTTGGAGTGATAAGAAAAATTGTGGTTTTGATGTAGAATGTTAACTCTTAGTTATTACAGGATGTTCCTCTATTATGCCCCCCCCGCCACTCCTTTTTAAATCACATGATGTAGGTCATCACAACTTTAGAATTAGGAGGGGCCCGTTGCAAGTTCTTTCTTTTCTATAGGTGTAGATCTGTGCCCAGCTGAGCAGCAGCTCAACCCATGAGCACTGTGACAAGGAAGATTATGACTTGGCGTAATGAAGATTACTGGTAAATTATCAGAGTATTTAAAGGTATGCATTTCTAAAACCATGTGTTGTGGTTTAGAAGCGCCAACAAAATTATCAGGGAGACCAGGGCTATTTCCTGGCTTAGAAACACAGGGTGAACAGTTTTAGGCCCAAGGTCAAATTTGCAGAACATGCAGTTAGGATTAGCTTGGACTCTTTTGCAAAGACAGTGAGCCCACAAGGCCAAAGAACTTCACAAATCCAGTCCTCCATTAGATCCTGGACAACCGAATTCTGGGCCTGTACAATTCAGCAAGGGACACCTTTTCTAGTTGAAAGGTCAACACATCTGAGACGTGAAACCATAATTAGGATGAGGCTAGTGGATGAAAATGAAAGTTTAAGAGGGGGCAGGTGGAAAAGGCAGTCACTGCAAGAGGTCACTGAAATTTAGTTTATTATGCAGTCCTCGTCTCTTGTGAGCTTTCGGGAGTACTGGGTACTCTGGTGAGATTCTCTGGACTTCTGAAACAGGCAAGACATTTACATGCAGACAGCTTTCTGTTACACAAAGAGGTCTGTCGTCAACCAAGATCTCTGCTCACAAATACATCAGTGATCTCAATAAACAAATGTGCTAGCATAGTTGCGATGTTAGCAGAAATCTTCTATACACAATACAAAATAAACACAAAGAGGCTGCAATTGCTTGCGATTAATGGACGTCCCCAGATGGTGATGAGATAGTGTGAGCTGTACCCCACATGTAAGCTGCTACAATCCAGGGTCTGTGATAATGAAGTCAATAGGGGGTAGCCCTCTTGAGACATCCAGTAGTGAGGCCAATGTCTAGTACATCACATCATGAGCAGAGGCACCAAGATTGTCCCTGTGGAGCACCAGAGTTGCTCTTCAGCAAGGGGGCCTTACATAAGGAGCTCTGCAGGCAGAGCCAAAACAAAAGGTGCATGAACACTGGGGGCTTTCTGGGGACAAAGCAAATAGAACATGACAGGGCAGTTGATGCCAAAAGCATCAGCTTTGTCTTTAAACAGCTGTCAGAAAGTGCCTCTTTTGACATGGTTATCCCACCACTTTTTGCCTGGAAAATGATGTAGTTTTGATTGAAAGTGCACAGGGTCCCTGCCAACCAGGTCCACTTTGCCAGAGCTCCTTCCCTAAAACGGTACCACAATTGGCAACTTCAGTTCCTAGAAGATGGTACCACTGCACCTAGGACACTGGGACTGAAGAGGGTCCCCTAGGGACCATCCCCCTCACCAAGGGCATGCAAACTGACACCGCAGCCTGCATGCCTTGGTGCTGAGCCAAACAACAAAGTCAACCAGGTACACTGCCTGTGTGTCATGTCAAGCAGCACTGCCTCCAGCAGGTCTTACAAGCCCCACAACTTAAGCAGATATGTCCCTACAATATTTAAGTTTATTCTTAATATTGTAAGTGCCAGGGAAGCCATAGAGTGTGCATGGGCTGGAAACTCTACACCTTCAGTTCCCCAGCACCATGATGGCTTCACTGAACCCAGGAGTGTTTGATACCAAACAACTCCTCTTAATAAACCCACCCTGATGCCAGTGTCATAGTTATTAAACATGTACCCAGAAGGCACATCAGAAGTGTCCCCTGAAAACCTACCAACCCTGGTGTGGCCTAAGCCTGTCAGACATGTTTCTGGACCCCTGCGATGAAAGCCCTTGCTCTCTGAGGCCAGAAACAACGCCCATTCTGGCCAGATGCCACACCCCCCACCCCTCCCTCCCAGTGCTCAAGAGGGAAGCTTCAAAGACCTTGCCGCCTTTGTAATGAGACCCCAGCCTCTGCTGCTAACAGCACATGGCAGCCCCCCCAGTTCAAACAACTACTTTTGGCAGGAGAACCGGCAGGAAAACTAAGTGAGAATCTGAGGTGTGCCCACCTTCACCAACTCCACCCCTCAGGTGCTGGAGGCAAACTGAAGCACATTTTTCTTGAAAATGGTGGGACATATCCAATCAGGGCTAGGAATATGCCCCCCTCCCCACCACACAAGGGTGGCATAATAGAGGGTGTAGTTACCACTCCCTGAACTAATTCTTTAGTGAAGTTTTGTTGCTAAACTAAAACCAGTTTATTGCTTCTTGCAATAATCATTTTACCTACATTATTAATTAGATGGTTATAGGTCACTTAATAAACTTTCATAAGAACTAAAAGAAATGTAATCCAGTAGTTGCCACTGTGTCTAGTTTAATCTAGTAAGGATTATGTTACTTATTCTGTAAGCATCGGTTCTGGGCACGTAGTGCTGTAGATTCCCATGCTTTACATACTCTTACCATCTAGTGTTGGGTCTGGATGTGTGCAAGTTTTTCTTTGAAGAAGTCTTTTGAGTCACAAGGTAAAGTGACTCCTCAATGTGGTGATAATGAGCATGGGCATCGACTCTACTGTTCGATTGTTTTCCTGGAGGTGGTTGAGAATGGAGTACGTGTCAGTTAAGAGATGTCCATGCATATACAAAGGTAAAGGAACTGCAACGGCCACAGGTGTCCAGTGAGTGCATGTGAATCTACAGCACTACATGCCAAGAACAGATGCTTACAGAGTAAGCAACATAATCCATTTGAGGCATAGTGACTGTAGATACACATGCTTTGCATAGACTAAAGCAGTGCCCTACAAAAGCAGTGACTAACCTGTGGGTTTTGCAGTTATTTGGAAAAGTGTACGTAGCACTGCCTGACCTACATTAGCTTGTTGGCGTTCTAGAACATCCACACAGTAATGCTTAGTGAAAGTGTGTGGTGTAGACCATGTAGCTGCTTTACATATATCAGCTAGTAGGATATTGCCCATGGAAGCCCTTATTTTGCAAGTAGAGTGCACTGTAGGTGGCATTGGTAAAGTCCTTTTGGCTATGGTGTAACATGTTTGAATGCATTTAATTATCCACTTGGCAATGTCTGATTTGGATATGGGCTTTCCTTTACGAAGGTGAAAAAGCAAAAAAGTTTTACAAAAGTCTTTAGTTCTGTCAATGTAATACATCAGAGCTCTTTTAACATCTAATGTATTAAGAACTCTTTCCGCAACAGAATCTGGTTGAGGAAAGAATACAGGTAATGCTACAGATTGGTTAAGGTGGAAAGCGGAGACCACCTTTGGAAGGAATTTGGGTTGGTGCGAAGAATCACCCTATCCCTGTGTAGCTGGAAGAAACCCTGCTAGGGTTAGTGCCTGGAGCTCACTGACCCGTCCAAGTGAAGTGACGGGAATCAAAAAAGCGACCTTCTAAGATAGTAATTGGAGGGAATAATTAGGTCGTGGTTTAAATTATGGCCCCCATAAGTCTTGTGAGAACAAAATTAAGATACCAAAGAGAAGTGTTGCCTATTTTGGAGATAAGCAGCCACTGCAGCCAGGTGTAATTGTATGGAAGTGAACTCAAGGCCAGAGAGATGTAGAAGGTAACAATGCTTTGTATTGTAGCATTAAGTCAATTGATACTGTTATTATGACAGTAACAGAATAAGCTTTTCCATTTAGCTGCATAGAATGCTCTAGTAGTAGTTCTACAAGCTTCTTTGAGAAGCTTCATACAGTCAGATTGGAGATTTATTAATACATGCACCCAGAACGCACCTTAGAGGGGCCCCCTGAAAGCTTACCAGCCTCTAGTGTGCTGGCTGACTTATGTGGACAGCCTGCCACCACATACCAGCTTATGATTCTCTCCCCCCCCCCCTTGCAGGTGAGAGGCTACGGAGGGCAGAAACAATGCCTGCTCTGGCCAGAGGTGGTGTCACCTCCAAGCAGGATGGCTAAGTAATCTGCATATCAAGGCAAGAGGCTTCAAAGGCCTCTGCCACTTTTAATATGTGCCCACGACTTTCCCAGACAGGTGAAATGCCAACCCCTCCTGCTCTGGGGGCATTTGGCCCCAGGAAAGGCTGGAAATTAAATATGTAGGGAGTCATGGTGCACTACCAGGCCAGTCACACCCCTAAGGTGAGCTGCCCGATATGCCCCGTTTAGGAGTATGCCACCCTCTTGGTGATACCAGAATTAGGCAGTCTAGGACAGTGTTATGCCCACAGGAAGTGGTCATATAGGGGGAAGCAGTGACCCCCAAGGGTAAGTAGCCCATTGGCTACCACCCTTCACTCCATTTAATGCTCCTAAATCTAGTATTTAGGGGAGCCCCTGGCACCAGGAAAAGCAGATTCTGATGACTTAAGACACTGAAGAGCAAGAACTGAGACGCAGCAACTGACTTGGCACCAACCCTGCCAGCAAGCCTGCTGTCCCCCGACAATTGCGCCATAGAGGACTCTTCCTACAGCTGCTCTGCTTCCAAAAGCCTGGGATTACTGCTAGCACTTCAAGGAGCAACCATGCATCTCCCGTGGAGTAGCAGAGCTACTTCCCTGCACCCTACAGGCACCCAAGAACCAGGAGGCAGCCGGACCGTGAAAACCTGCTCCCGGAAAGCACCATTGCACCCATGCCCCCCAGCCCAAGTTGAAGTGGGTCAACAAGGTCCTGAGACTCACAAGAATCGAAAGCCCCACCTCGGGTTTGCCCAGTCTGGACTTCCAGCTGCTGCCTGCAGCCGCTTTGTGCAGCCCTCCCCCCCCTTAACTTCGAGGGTCTCCTGCAGCATGGACCAGACACCTAAAGACACCACTGCACCAGAGCCCCACAGCCTAAGAGGACCAATGGTGTCCCTATAGACCTGAGCATCTCAAGGACCAAGCCCCCTGTGGGGTCATCCAGACTGCCTCCCAGTCCCAGCCTCTTTTTCCCAGGACCGCTTCCCACTGAAATCAACAGGACACCAGGTGCTAAAATGCACATCTACATCTGTACGCCCCAGAGCCTACCAACATGGCCTGTTGATGCTGCCTTGGACCTTGCCCCATACTTATCTTAACTCCTAAAGATGGTCCTGCAAGTTGTTGCCAAATGCCCGTACGTAGTATATGTTTTCCCCCCCATGGGATAACATTACTGCATTAGAGAAGTGTATTTACCAGTTTTCTTCAAGACTGCCATTTTAAAAATTACTTACCCAATAACAAAGTTCTTGGTGTCAAAAATTATATAAAGATACAGCTTATTTTTCTAAATTGTTGTCGATCTCCTTATTGAGTGTACATCATTTATTGACAGTGTGTATGCAACAAATGTCGAACACTCCTCCTTGATAAGCCTAAGGCTGCTGGACCACACTACCACAAACCGAGCACCTTGGGATTGTTAAAGCAAGCCGCTGTCCACTCCAAGTCCAGGTATCCCTTCTAATATACCAAAAAAGGTATATTGTGTAGAAAGAGCTAGCTTCCTACACTGTTGTGTGGGGGGGAGGTCCATAGCTCGTTTGAGTAAAAGAGCTTGCACTTTCTCTTTGAGTAATGTTTGGTTTTTCAGAGAGCCTGTGTGTGAGAGAGGCGGAATGTCTGGAGGTGTGGTGATTAACTCCAGACAATAACTAGGTTGGATAATGTGCAACACCCACAAATCCGATGTTATTGATTGCCAAATGGGGAGAAACTGTTGCAATTGTTCAGACAGGTGGGAAAGGATTCGGGGGGTGGGGGGGGGGGAGCAGGAATGGATAAGTGTCACTGCTTTGTGGCGGGTGCAGCACCACGTGGGGAAGCACCTTTGCCTCGACCCTTTGAGTTGTTGCCCCCTGTAGTAGCCTCGTGGAGAGAAGTGGTGACTCCGGCCTTGATATGAGGAAGAGGCATCGGAAGATGTTTTTGAGCCCATCCTATAGGAGGAGCAGCGAAAGGAGCAACAGGGACTTGGTGTTTGAAATGCACACATGGACTTTGCAACTTTGGTGCCCTTTTTCATTTTCTCAAGAGGCTGGTCAACCTGTGGGCCAAAAAGGTGTTCCTTATCAAAGGGGACATTTAACAGGCTTTGTTGGACTTCTGGCTTAAAGCCAGATATACAAAGCCAGGCATGGCAGTGCAACAAAACACTAGTGCTAATGCCACACCAGCAGTGTTTGCTGAGTCAAGGGCTCACTAAATACATGCATTAGAGATAAGTTTACCCTCAGCTACAAGGTCCTGCCCTCTTTTTATGCTCTTCTGGGAGGTGTTGGAGGAGTTCCACCATTTAAGCATAGTGGGTACGATTGTATCTGGCCAATAACCCCACGATATTAGCAATACGCCAGTGACTGCTACTCTCTTGGCAGATGCAAAAACAACAATTGATGGACATACCCTGAAATCGGTCCCAGGATGCTTGTTTCCGGTCCAGGGAGGACCTGGCCTGGCAGTTCGGTCTGGACTGTTCCCATGGGTAACAGGGTCAAGACTGATTTGCATATGGCTGGGTCCAAACTGGGGTAGCATAGTGGGCAAAAGAACGATGGATTTAACCCAGATCTTTTGACTGGGGGAGACTGTTTGCATTGTCAGCATTCCGTCCATCATTTGTTTGCTGTAACACTCTCTTGGCAGAGGCACCAATAAGCTTACTCGCCTTATCAGGAGGTGGAGCGTCACTTGCAGCGTGGGAATTAGCCCTCTAACGGGTGTGGGAAAAGAGAGTAAAGTGGAATTTGCACTTTGATATAAATATGGTCAGAGGGTAAAGCATAATATATAGATTTTTAAATCACACCAACCATGGGAGTGATGGTACAGGTCATGTAGGATCCTCAAAAAAAAAAAAAAAGTCGGTATGTCGTAACATACTCTTGAGCATAGGCAGATATTGTGATGCCTCATGGGTAGTGGAAAGGGTTTCGAAGAGTAAATCCTCTTCTATAGGCTCCTTATGGAGTAGCACTGGATGATAAATTGCAGCCTTGCCAATAAGCTCCTGATCAGAGGTGGTGTAATCAGAAGGAGATGGTCTAGCAGAGTACACGCCGGGATCAGTGTGCCGTGGAGGATCAATGCTGTGAGCCGATCAGAGGGCTGTGGTCCAAAGGTATCATCCCTGCCCACCTGGGAATGTATGTGGGGACCCCTGAGGAGTGATGTGTAATGGATCACCCTGAGAGCGGGGCGGGGGTAGGAAGGTGGAAGAATAAAGGGTGGTGGTGGAGAAGAGGGTGTAGGAAGGTGCAACAGACTGTTTGAACTGGCAGATCAATGGCGACTCCAAAGGAGGGTTGGTGCTTGGACAGAGGTTGCGAAGTCTTAGCCAGAATACGCCTAGTGTGAGGCTGTATTTGGATTTGCGTCTGGCGGACATGGAGTTTCTCCTGCATCTTGTGAAGAATCGATTCCACTGGAGCACCAGGGTCAGATCTTGGGGATGGTCTTGAAATCTTCAAAGCAAGATGGATTTGTGTTTTGGCACTGAAGTGCCGAAGATGGAGCAGGTTGACTGGGCACCGAAGTGGTTGGCTTGGTCTTTGGTGCAGAGCCCGGAATGGGGCATCCGAATCAGATTTTCAGGGCAGATTATGGCATGCTGGCAGTGGTGGCTCAGGAGCCTTATGTTCAGCCGGAGCCCAAATGTTTATGTGGCAGAACAGGGACTTCAGTACTCACAGTATGCCAATCTGGTGGCAGGGCCTGCAACTCAAGGTCGATTTCTAATTTGGAGTTGGAGCCTTTGATGGAAAAAGCCTCTTCTTCGGCCACCGAGGCCTCGTGGAGTACCTCCGATATCCTTGTACCCGAAGATGTCGAGGGGGTCATTGATCTCCCTCCGCTGTATCTCTCGGCAATGTGCCCTTCGGTCTTGTAGAGTTTTCTTCGACTGAAACGATTAGCAGGCTTCGCAGTCCTCTTCCTTGTGGTCAGGAGACAAACATGCGTTGCACACCTGGCGAAAGCTGGTCTGCAGGTACTTGGTGTGGCACCTCGGGTAGAAACGGAAAGGGGTCCATTCCGAAGCCAAAAGGGATAGAAAGATAGGCCCGGAAGGGCTGCTGTTCTAGCAAGTCGATCCAGCAGGCAATAGTTTTCAGATTATTCGATAATACCGGTGAGGGAAAGTGTGAATCTCAAACTGAAGGGAGTCCGAAACAGTCTGGAACTGGAGCGCAGCCACACATGTCTGAACCAGACAGTGGAAAGAAACCAACAGAGTCGATGCCCATGTGTATTATCACCAAGAGGAGGAGTCACTTTACCTCGTGACTCGAAAGACTTCTTTGAAGAAAAACAAAATGCACACATCCAGACCAAACACTAGATGGCAGGAGTATGCAAAGCATGTGCATCTACAGCCACACATGACTTGCACATTTCCAAGTCACTAATATTGCTCTAGCACGGCCACATAGTTAAGGTAGAGCCTGTAACTCAAACTGTGCCACAGAAGATTGTATTGGTTAAAATGGTAAAAGTGGATTGTACTTCTGTATACTAGACCTGCATTCGTTCCAGCCAGTCGTGAACAGTTTGTCCCAAAGTCTGTAACCAAAAAAAAGGTACTATGTTGGAAAGAAAAAAAGAAAAAAAAGAAATCACCAATGAACTTTCACTTTGTGTAAAATTATTTCTTATGTTCAGTTGTAGGAATAGAAGAGAAGTGATCACTCAGATTGCTGCATCAACAATCTAACTGGCCGCCTTTTAAGCAAACAGAATAGATTTTTGTTAAAACTCAGATTTGCGGCTGCCTGAGACATGGATGCAGGTAATCTCAGTCTGTGGTGCACTATGGCTCCAATAAAATTGAGCATGAAAAAAATACAAACAGGCACAATAAGGTTTTAAAGTTTATTATTTAAGCAAAAGATCAGAACAGGGACATTGGACTTCAGTGGTTTGCCAACATAACACATGGACTTGAACACGTTTATCAAAAGTAAAACCTACCTCATTCACACAAGATCATTCTATTGTCAGTTATGTACACACCACAGGAATAGAAAACAATTTATTTAGAATGGAGCAAAAAGCTATAAAACATGTTAACATACATTTCGATGTGGACCAGTTTGTTATGAAAAACTGGCATTGACCAGCACATTGTACACAATGTGCACCCGCCCCCAAATAAAACACCTTTCAAAATTATCCCCTCAAGGTCAGTACGTTTTCGTCCGTAAAAGACAACAATCTAAAAATTGACACTGTGCAATTTAAGGCAAGTCAAACTTTAGCACTAGTGCCTTTGGCAATTAAAAACAAAACATGCTTAGAAGGCTAAAAACAAGCTGCAATTGCTTTAGCTCCTAGTCGTCCAGGAGCCATCCAAACATTTGTAGTGATCACTCGATCACCCTCCTTTCCTAAGCAGCAGTGCACGCAATGGACTGATTGTGCCACATTTAAAACTACTGTTCTTAAGAGTAACGTACTGAATCATGAAAGGGAGTCACAAAACAGACCGATATTTGCATATACATGGTTTTCTAAAATCCGTAGATCAAGTGTGTTTGCCAGAATAGATTCATTTCAATTTATGAGTGCAAGGTTGTGGAAGCCAGCTACCACACTTTCTTAACCCCAAAAAGGTACTAAAAAAGAAATGGCCATCTTCTCCTCTACAAGCAGCTTCAAACTAAAAACGGCCCTGCTGTAATCAAAAGGAATAACCCACAAATATGGCAGCACCGTTGCAAGCTCAAGTCAGCAAGCCACCATGTTCAGATTTTCTTGCCAATAGAAGAAGAGAATCAATACATTTCATTTTTGGGTACTCCAGCCACAACCTCAGATTCTATTCCACAGTGGTCCTCTCCCCGGACAATCTTGAAATAACCTAAAGAATAAAAAAAGGAAAGTATTACAAAGTTACAGCAGCTGAAATTCTGAATGCGGGCGTTCATAAGATAAGCAACTTTCCATGGGTCATTAGTCACTTCAACCGCTGCATGTTTAGTTCTTCTCAGAACATACCTAGACAATGAAAGTAGTGAATGAAGTGTTGAGAACACATTATGTATGCAACTATAGGTTCACAGAGTGGTGTGGGGGTGTATGGGGAACTGTTTACACAGTTCTGCAGCTTGTAGGCATGGCCGCTTTGGAGAAGAATACAAAGAAGGCGTTGTAATCCCGTGCAACTTTGATGTTATTTAAAATGCACAATAAATGCTGTGAAACAGTTACCCAATATGGATTGGAGGAGGTCACACGAGTTCATGCAATCTTTATTGTGCCATATAGGAAACCAAAAAGCCCAGAGACAGAAAAATGGACTGTCAAGAGGGAGGGGGGAGGGAGGGTCTAAGTGGCTTGCTGCATTGTTAAGAATGTGTTAATAAATTAAAGCTGCTGGATTAGGGATCTGCCCAATGATAGTGTAGTTTAGTAATCTAATTCAGCTGAAGGAACGTTTTGCAGTATCCGAGACTTACCTAGGGCAGCACTTTACTAATAATGACTCTAGGTCTCCTGTTCCCTTAGGTCTCGCACCCATACCTACTTTATCAGAGGAGCTCCCTGCTGAACGGCATGTGGGTTTCTTTACAAGCGTGGAACAACTGCATAGCACAGTGATCTCCAATTACCTGGCAGCTTAATGCCAGGCTCATGTCCGAGATTGAGGGTTTATCCGACGCAATATCTTTGTGGGTGGGCGGAAAACTTGGGGAGGGGCATTTCAACCATCTCCTGGCTCAAGGTGCAGTGTAGTTTTAAGTCATATTAGAGTGCGCAAAATACATGAATGAAATATTGTTTAAAAAAAGTAGGTAAGGAAATGCCTCTTTTTGCATCATCACCTCAAATGTTTGGACTGGTGCTGTTGGTTTCTCGAAGCACCTAGTCCTGCTAACCGTTCTAACCCTTTACAAAAGGATTGTTGAATTGGCTACCCTCAATTGGCATAAGCAGACTTACTTACAAGTCCCTAGTATATGGTAACAAGGGTATATAAATTAGTGTTGCCACCCAGTTCTGCATTCCTTAAATCAGTGGATTGTGCCACCCTGCATGTGACAAGTACAACACTTCTTCCAGCCTGCCACTGCAGCCTGGAAGAACAGTTTAAAAACTGCTAGTTTGACTTTGCCATCTAAACCTACGGCAGAACCCCTGCCTCCATTAACAATATATACAAGTATCCCCTAAGGAAGGCCTATCGAGCTCTAAGGAAGAGAGCTATATATTATTTAGTGGAACATATACTTTAATAGGTCCTAACAATTAAACTTCCAAATTGCCGTTTTTACTGTGGAAGGGTCAATAGCTCCATTGGCTAGTAAAGAGTTCCAGGCTGACATCTCAATCCTTCCATCCACTGAAGGAGACTGACTCTGCTGTCCAGTTTATCCGGTGGCCTCTCAGTTGCTGGCCACCAGAGAGCCTTTTGACCTGCGGGGTATTGTGAACTAACAGTGCGCAGAATAATACAAGCCTGCCACAGAGGGAGGTGTTACCTCCCCACTGCAGGAAGACAACTAGGTATTGGCCCAAAAGGCGGGCTCCAAGAGGAAAAGCCGCCTATGGTGGGCAATTGACTATCACACTCGTGTAGGGCTGCCCCTTTGTTCAGGTAGGCTGGCTGGCAGCTACCAAGCTCATAACATCAAAGGTAGAATATTGCACTCTGAGACTGCTAGATGACACAGCAACATAGGGTGGGAGAGATCCTGGCAGTCTATGGACTAGTGCCTGCACCCCAACGGGCACTTTCTGGGCATAAATGGCACCCCCATCACCCTGAACCTCAGATGACACCTGGACTGGAGAGAGGACCGAAGGACTGCCTGCCGACCCCTGGACCTGGCAAGAGGCTGCACCAAGCGCTGGACTGCACCGGCTTCCCCTTGGGCTAGCAAAGAGGACTCTGCCTGTGGTGCCTGGGTCGACGATAGGTTGCTCCTGAGCCCCAGAAAAGAAATCGTGACTCCAGGGGTCAGTCGGTTGACCCCACTGTTCCAGCACAAGGGCCACAAAAAATAAAAAAAGTCACCCGTCCTGCCCGGTCAATAGCCAGTCTCACGAATCACTACTGACCGCCGATGTGCAGCCAAGACCTTTACTATGGACTCAAGAGTTGCACCTTTTGTCTGCCGGCCACAGAAAGCTACCAGTACGTGGATTGGTCACCAAAGACAGACACTAGCCCTCATCCAATGATACGGATGGACCCGCTGGGACAGGAGATCCGTGGTCATGGCTGGGTTTCTACTCACTAAAAGAAGACTGAGGAACTCTGACCCCTGTGGCCAAAGTCGCCCCACCTTACCCATGGACTGAGGAATAACCACAGCAGGCCCCAGTCAACTACATAGCACCCAGGGCATCTTGCAGCTTCCTGCATCAGGATTACTCCATTGAAGTCTATTATGGCAGTCTTGATGTAAAGTGTGGAACTGGAGTGGAGGCTGCTTTGGTGACCAGGTAACTGTCCAAATATTTCTTACTGGCTACCCTTACCTTATCCCAGATAGAACTGGTTCCCCAGTCCGGGCCAGAGTAGCTGAACAAAACATTTCCAAACATTTCAAAAGTTTGCAAACTTTACAGTTACCACTGCTTGTTTCAAGATAAGGCTTTTTAAACACCAACATAAAAATTGGAGCTGAAACTTGGAGGACAACAGTGGTCACCACCGACAAAGTCTAGACCTTCATCAAAACCTGTCCGAGGAAAATCCTCCACATCCATTGGACAAACAGTCAGAAAGAACGACCTATGGCAGCAGACTTTCCAACTCGCTGCTCATGAAGAAATCACGAAAAGACGCAGAGGATGGATAGGTCACACTCTCCGCAAGCCTGCATCAAACAGCAGCATGCAAGCCCTCACCTGAAACCCGCAAGGGAAAAGGAAAGCTAAGAAACACCTGGCATCAAGGCTTCTAGGCTGACTGCAAGGAGATAGGTTACACCTGGAGTCAGTTTGAAAGCCCAGGACAGAGATGGCTGGAGAGTCCTGTTTGGTGGCCTATACCCCAGGAGGGGTAGTAGGCATTAACAATTGCTTTTCGTAATTGTAGGAAACTGGGTTTTTGTTGTCCCCCAAACCCCCCCACCCCCCTCCCCTCATTTTGAGGCAAGGAAAAATGTGGACATCGCTTCTCCGAAGATGAGCAGCGACCACTGACCACTGCAAGGAACTTTGTGAAAACTCTGGGGGTGGTAGGTACCCCGAAAGGTAGAACTTTTGAACTGAAAGTGCTGTCCACTTACTTTAGGTAGCATCAGTGCACTGGGTGGATAGGAATGTGGAAATAAGTGTCCTCCAGATCTATGGTGTCATGAAGTCACCTTGCTGCAACAGAGGGATGACGTACTGGAGCCTGACCACGTGGAAATGCTCAAACAATTTGTACTTGTAGAGGATGGTCCTGAGAGACCCCATCCTTGTTTTTGAGATTAGAAACTATAGGGAGTACACCACTTTGCCGTGTTGCTGTGGCGGCACACGCTCTATGGCCCCTCGGAGTCAGAGCACTTGGACTTTCTTGGAGGAGGCACTGATGGTCTGCAGAGATGGAGTGTTTGCGGGGGGAGGATATTTGGTGGTAGGGCAGCAAGTTCTAGGCAGTAACCCCGCTCCATAATGGAACGTACCCACTGATCTGCGGTGATGTGTTGCCAGTAGGTGAGGAACCCCTACAGCATTCCCTCAACAGGTGTTGGGTGGTCGATGAGGGAGGGGGTTTAAACAGCCACTGTTTGGCAGGTGCGGTTCTACTGTGCCGCACCCCCTCAGCCCATAGAATTTTCCCCTATACGCTCGGAGTAAACCCAGGACATGGGCTGCTGGTGCTTGCTTTGGTAGGAGATGGAAGCCTCCAGGGAGGTGGGTTTGGCTCAGCTGTGAAACTGGCAACTGTGGGAGGAAACTAGTGGTAATGGGGTTTGAAGAGCCCCCCCATAGCTTTAGCGGTGTCCTTCTTGATCTTTTCTAGTACCTGATCTTGAGGTCTCAAGGAGGCGTTTCCTCAAAGGGCATGTTGATCAGATGCTACTGGACCCTTGGTTAGAACCCTGAGATACAGAGCCAGGCATGGCAGCGGATGAGGACGCTGGTGTTAAAACCACTGGCGGCGGGGTCAGCCGCGCCAATAGCACACCAAATGGTTGCATTAGAAATAGTCAGTACTTCAGCTACTAATTCCTGTGCCTGCCGCCTATACTGCTCAGGAGGTATTGGATCAAGTCTTCCATCTCATCCCACAGGGCCCCATCATCTGTAGATTAGGCCAACTGAGTTGGCGATATGCCGGGGAGTGGCCACCCTGTTCCCTGCCGCATCAATCTATTTACTCTCCTTATCTGATGGAGTTGCGTCCCCGGTCTCCTGTGCATTAGCCAGTTTGGGTGCAGTATATACTACTAGCGAGTTTGGTGGGAGCTGGCCTCTTATGCATGGTGGGTGGAAAGATTATGTAATTTTGATTAATGTGAAAAAGGGGAGTTCTTTGGGAGGAAATGCAGATTAGTCCGGTGGACCACCTCATCATATGAACCACGATGAATGGCTCTTTTCGCTGTTAATGCTTACAATTCACATACCCTGCACAAAAAAATAATTGCTACTAGAAATGCAGCTTTTCATGCGAGGAAATGCAGATTAGTCCGGTGGACCACCTCATCATATGAACCACGATGAATGGCTCTTTTCGCTGTTAATGCTTACAATTCACATACCCTGCACAAAAAAATAATTGCTACTAGAAATGCAGCTTTTCATGCGAGATATTGCATCTGACAATTACGTAATGGCTCAAACTGAGGCCCACAAGCCTGGCAAGCACTACATTAAGGGCCCATGTAGAAATTTGTGATGTTATTGGAGAAATAACTCTCAAGACTGCCCATGAATGCTTTGACTACTGCTATCCAAAATAAAGCTCTATGCGGTCTATTTTGCATTTAAGCAGCTATCACTGTTAAATGAAGCCTAAAGCACGTGCCTGCTAATCCTGATTTCCATTTATGTAAAAGGTGTGAACTACCATCCTGAGCCGATGCTTGCAGAAGTTGTGTAGGTCTGCTCAAGCAGTAGGACAAATAGTTTTCAGCTTGAGATATAGCAATCTCATGTTGTAGGTCTGCGAGCCCGACATAAAATAAGCACATACACGTTTGACAGTGGAAGGAAATCAAATTAAGATTTCAGGTCCCAAATCGAAAGGCATATTTCCTTCAGATGTGGATGCCTCAACTGACTGAATTAAACAAGAGATGCAGGCCTCCATTATAAATCTCAGCCTCTTAGCCAGGCATGTGTCTTTTTTTGGGGGGAGTTTTATATAGCGCGAACTGGACCTTAAAGTATCAGAGCGCTTTACATGAGCACCAGTTGCATTACAGACTGTCACATTCATTTTTGTTAGGCACGGGGAGATTACGTGATTTGCCCAGAATCACAGGATATTGAGCGTTCCTGCCAAAACTAACCTGGTTCCTCAGCTCGGAGGTGGACTGCTCTAGCAGTTAGGCCACACCTGCCTGCAGACAGTGTCTGCAGCATCAAGGGCTTATTTTAGACAAGTATTCACAATTGTCTTTCATTCTTACATGTTCTTTGTCCTCTTTATATTGATCACGGAGATGTTGCATCAGGTCCATCTCCTCACACTGTTGATGGCCACATGTATTTAGGTGAGAATGCATTGGCAATCCATCATGCGTTGCCACCATTTCTATGCATTTATTATAGTTATGTTGTGGTGGCTCAGCAGATGCTAGAGCATTGGGGCACTCTTCCTTTCTGTTGACAGTAAAATGGAGTCAGCTGGAGCATTATACACAATATACACTGGGTCTTGTGCAGATGCTTTGAACTTTTCTACCATGTGGGTCAGTTCATTTGATGATTATGATCCCTAAAGAGCCCCCTTACCCAGACTTGAACTTTGTGGCAACAGCAGAAATTGCCTCTTCTGTGAAGGAAGGAGTGTTTACAACAGGTAGCAGGCGCCTGCCGGTTCTTCCTTCAGCCACAGCTCATGCTCATCAGCTGCCACCTTATTCGTCGCATTATTCAGAGGTCGTCCAGTGGTGATGCCTGGAAAGGTAGGTCTCAAAACCCTCTTCTGGAGAGTCGGCTACTAAGTCCTACAATATGTCCTTTCCCTTTTGTAATTTCATGATGGGCTGTTCATATTGTTCACCCACTTCCTAAAAAGATACCTGTTCCTCCTCTTACGGTTCAAGGGGGGCTAGGGGGTGGCTCTAGCTTAGTTTACATCTCTTCTTCTGTCCTGCTCTGGCTTAGCAGGAATTCTAAGATCTTTATGGGATTAATCAAAGATATTTCTTTTTCAGCAGAGCTGCCATTTTGGCTTTGAGAGTACACTTTATCCTCTCAACGTCAAGAGCTCGCTGTTCGACACTGGGAGCAGACTTTCGCTTCACAGTTAAAAGGTATTTATCCTTCAACCCTTTATCCTCTTTAGCTGATCTTGAACCCCTTTTGGAACAGAGTCCAAATGCACAAGTTACTACTTGTGTAACGATATCTGTAAGAGACATTAGTTAGTGATAGATTCCTTACCTTAGAATATCCCCTGGCGTCAGACTGGATCCGGAAAGTTTTGCTAGCAGTACCCCTGCGCGACAGTAGTCGGCGTCGTGCAGCTCCGCGTCCGTCGCTGGCGTTGTAAGCGCCGCAATGACGTCACGGAGACTACTTAGGCACCAACCATGCACGCTGACGTCAGTTCTGTACACGACTTTCCGCGCCAGGAACGCAGAGCCATGCAAGAAACTGACCACTGGTGCCATGAAACTAGGGCCCTAAAAGGGATGACCTTAACCCTAGAAATCAGTTCGCAGAACGGGGAGGATGGGTGGGGCGGTAAGGAATCTATCACTAACTAATGTCTCTTACAGATATATCGTTACACAAGTAGTAACTTGTGCATCTGAAAAGAGACACGTTAGTGATAGATTCCTTACCTTAGAATAGATACCCCAGCAATACCAACCCCGGTGGTGGGTCAGCGAATAGATTACACCAGAAAGTCACGGAGAACAGAACGGCCAAAGAAGCCGTCTCTCCGGACTGGACTGTCAAGGCAGTAATGCTTGGTAAAAGTGTGCAGCGAGGCCCACGTAGCTGCCTGACAAATGTCCTGCAAGGGAACGCCGCGTCCCAAGGCAGTAGTGGCTGCCGTTGCCCTGGTCGAATGGGCACGCAGCCCCACAGGAGGCTCCCTCTTGGCCAACGAGTAACATGCTTTTATGCACAGAACAACCCGAGAGATGGTTAGTTTGTGCACGGCCCGACCTTTTTTGGCAAGAAAGGACGGGTCCTTAAAACCACCTTGTCCGGATGAACAGAAAGGAAAGGAGGTTTGGAAGAAAGAGCCTGGAGCTCACTCACTCTTCTGGCAGAGGTGATAGCTACCAGGAAAGCTGTCTTGAGAGTGAGAAGACGCAAAGGACAGTGATGAAGGGGCTCGAAGGGAGCGCACATCAGGTATGTCAAGACAAGGTTTAAGTCCCATTGAGGCATTATGAACGGCACAGGAGGAAATGTGTGCGTAATGCCCTTGAGGAAACGGGTAACAACCGGGGACTTAAAAAGAGAAGGCTGATCTGGAAGCCGTAGAAAGGCGGAGATGGCCGAAAGATAACCTTTGATAGTGCCCAGAGCAGAGCCCTGCTGGGCCAAGGATAGAAGGAACAGAAGAACCTCAGAAAGAGGGGATCCACAGCCTTTGCTGTGCACCATGCCACAAATTTGTTCCACCTGCAGGTGTATACCGTCTTAGTAGAGGGACGCCTGGCTGCCAGAATGACATCAGACTTCGGGAGGAAGATCGAAAGCTGTCAACTGTCGCCGCTCAATCGCCACGCATGGAGGTGGAGGCTGGACAGGTTCGGGTGGAGGACCGTCCCCTGCTGCTGCGACAGAAGATCCTCCCGAAGAGGCAGTCAGATCGGAGGATAGATCGCCATGCTGAGTAGCTCAGGATACCAGTATCTTCGTGCCCAATCCGGAGCCACAAGGATGACTTGGGCCCGGTCGTGCCGAATCTTCAGCACTCTGGGCAGAAGTGGTATAGGCAGAAAGGCGTACAATAGACCGCAACTCCACTCGCGACGAAAAGCGTCGCTGAGCGAGTGCCGCCTTGGAAATTCCAACGTGCAGAACTGATGACATTGCACGTTCTCTTCTGTGGCGAATAGATCTAACCAAGGCTCTCCCCACTGCTGAAAGAGACCTTGCGCCACGTCCGAGTTCAGACGCCATTCGTGATCCATCAAGCACCGGCGGTGGAGTTTGTCCGCCCTGGCGTTCAGAGAACCCGCCAGGTGTTGAACCACCAAGGTAATGCCTGGATGTTCCAGCCATGTCCAGAGGCGCAGAGCCTCCTGACATAGGGTCCAGGACCCCACCCCGCCCTGTTTGTTGCAATACCACATGGCGGTGGTGTTGTCCGTGAACACCTGCACTACACTTCCCTGGACAGAGGGAAGGAATGCCTTCAGTGCAAGTCGGATCGCCCGAAGCTCCAAAAGGTTGATATGGAGCAGGGACTCCGCCGGAGACCAGAGGCCTCTGATCTCCGCCTCTCCCAAGTGGCCACCCCATCCCAGGAGGGACGCATCAGTCACCACTGTGTGCTCCGGTTGGGGAAGGGAGAGGGATCTGCCATTGACCCAATCGCGATTCGTGAGCCACCACTGCAATTGTCGTGCAGTGCCCTCCGAGATCTGGACATGATGGGACAGGTTGTCCTGATGCTGTGCCCACTGGAACTTCAGGTCCCACTGCAGAGCCCGCATATGCCATCTGGCATGTTGCACCAGCAGGATGCAGGAGGCCATCAGGCCCAGGAGCCGGAGGGTCATCCTGACTGAAACCCGGGATAGAGGCTGAAAGATCAGAATCATAGCCTGAATATCCCGGACTCACTGCTCGGGAGGAAAAACCCGAAACTGCGTCGAATCCAGAACCGCTCCGATGAAGGGGAGCTTCTGAGAGGGACTCAGGTGAGACTTCGGCACGTTGATGGAGAACCCCAGCAAATGCAGGAGGTCGGCCGTAGTCTGAAGGTGGGTGACGACTGCCTGGGGCGAGCCCGCCTTCAACAACCAGTCGTCGAGGTAGGGGAAGACTGACACCCCTGACCTGCGCAGATGAGCTGCGACCACCGTCATCACCTTTGTGAACACCCGAGGGGCGCTGGTAAGGCCGAAGGGGAGCACGGCAAACTGAAAATGCTCCTGGCCTACCGTGAACCGCAGGTAACGCCGGTGGGCCTGCAGGACGGGGATGTGAAAATAGGCGTCCTGCAAGTCCAACGCTACCATCCAGTCTCCAGGGTCGAGGGCAGCCAAGACCTGAGCCAGAGTCAACATCTTGAACTTCTCCTTCCGGAGGAAGCGATTGACGTTCCTGAGGTCCAAGATGGGGCGCAAGCCCCCCTTGTCCTTCTTGGGGACCAGAAAGTAGTGGGAATAACAACCACTCCCTACTTCTGGCCCAGGAACACACTTGATGGCCACCTTGGCCAAGAGGGCCGTGACTTCCTGCAGGAGAAGTGCCAAGTGGTCCCCCGACATGCGGTGGAACTGAGGTGGCATGGCTGGAGGGGTGGACTGGAAGGGAAGGGCGTAACCCTTGCGGATGAACTGCAACACCCACTAGTCCGAAGTGATAGCGTGCCAGTGGGAGAGATGAAGGCGGACCCTGCCACCCACTGGCGTCGCATGCCCCACAAGGCTCGGATTAGGAAGGTTTGGAGGCCGAAGCGGCGGGGGCGGAGGTGGACTGACCCCCACGCTGATTCCCAGATCCACCCCTGCGGAAACCGCGGCCGCGCTAAGGCTGGTTCTGCACAGGCTTGTTGAAAGAACGTGCCTGGGCGCCCCTCCCGTTGCCACGAAAGGAACGAAACCCAGGAGTGGCTGGGCTTTTCGTGGAAAGACCCAAGGACTTGGCCGTGGCCCGCGAGTCCTTAAAACGCTCCAGCGCACTGTCGGCCTTATCGCCAAACAGGCGAGTGCCATCAAAGGGCATGTCCATGAGTGAGTTTTGGACATCTGGCGAGAACCCGGTAGATCTGAGCCAGGCGTGGCGACGAAGCGCCACAGTCGTAGAAATCGCTCTACCCAAGGAGTCCGCGGTGTCTAAACCACACCGAATGGCGAACTTAGCCGCATCTTTACCTTCTGCAATGGCTTGGGACAATACAGCTTGGGTCTCCTCAGGACACTGAGGTAACACCTGCGCAACTGTGTCCCACACCGCGTGGGAATAGCGGCCCAATAGGCAGGCGGTATTCACTGACCGCAGCCCCAAGTTAGCCGAAGAGAACAAACGTTTACCGAACTGTTCCAGCTTCTTAGAGTCCTTATCCGGCGGAGCCGTGGGAAAGGCACTCTGCGACGTCGAAGCTTGGATGACCAGACTCTCGGGCGTAGGATGAGTGGTCAAAAAAGCAGGGTCACCAGGCGCCGGGCGATGACGCCTGGCGACATTCTTATCCACAGGGGCCCCAGTGGATGTCCGCGACCAAGTGCCCAGCAAGACGTCGGTAAGGGTGTCGTTAAACGGGAGCAGGGGCTCAGACGAGGTGGTCGCCGTCTGGAGCACCTCAGTAAGGAGGTTAGTTTTGAGGGCCACCATAGGGAGATCAAGGTTGAGGACCTCAGCTGCCCGACGGAGCACCATCGTGTAGGAGGCGCCCTCCTCCATAGTAGGCGGGGGAGAGGCAAACCCCGGGTCAGAAGAGACATCGAGGTCGCCGGCGTCCTCCAAGCCGTCCGCCCAGTCCTGCTCGGAGTCACACTGACGGGCGAGAGGGTCCTCGGACCCCTCCCAGTCGTCCTCCACCACCGCCGCCGGTGGCACCGACCACAGCGGTGGGGCAGGAGCGGGAACATACAGCTTCGGGAACGGTGCAGAGAACGGCGCCGGTCGGGGCCGAACCGGCGCAGTGTCCCAATGCGGATCCCAGGTAGGAACAAAATGGTCCTGGAACCTGGGTAATGGCGGGACGAAAGGCACCCACGGCGGCGCCAGCGGCGGAGCCGAGGGTGGCGCTGGGGTCTGAGCCGGCAGCGTTGGACCTTGTGGCCGGAGCCAGCGGCGCAGGATCCTGTGGCGCTGAAGCTGGATCCGCCGGCGGTCCAACAGGATCCAGACACGGGACCGCGGGGCCCGAGGGCGTGCCGGCGGGAGCCCGAGGCCTAAAAAGGCGGTCCATGGTAGCAAGAAATTCTTGCACCTGTGCGGGACTCGCCGATGGACTAGGGTAAGGCGGGTAGGCCACAGGACTCTCGAGCTCCAAAGGAGCCGCAGGGGCAAGGCCCCTGTCCCCCTCATCCGAGGACCGGCGAGGGGACGTCGGAGAGCGAACACGCTTCTTCGACCTTTTTGTGTCGTCTCTTACCCGAATCAGAGGGTGACGAGGAGCGATGGCTGTGGCCCCGCGAGTGTTCCCTGGAACGGCCTCTGGACCGGGAACGGCGCGGGGACGAGTGCCGGACCTCCAGCAGTTTCCGGTGCTGCTCCCGCAAGGCCTTCGGGGCCATGGCCCGACAATCCGGACAAGACCGAGAGTCGTGGTCGGTCTCCAGGCAGTAGAGGCAAACATCGTGGGGGTCCACCACCGACATGTTGCGACGGCAGGCCCCACAAGAATTAAATCCAGGCATCCCTACGTGCACCAGGAAAAAGGGGGACAAAAGTCCCAAAAGAGATAGTCAAAAAGTGACTAGGGTACATGCTCTAACCGGATCTGCGCTTTCTGGCGCGGAAAAAGAAAGAACTGAGGTCAGCGCGCATGGGTGGCGCCTAAGTAGTTTCCGTGACGTCATCTCGGCGCTTACGACGCCAGCGACGGACGCGGCGCCGCACGACGCCACCTACTGGCGCGCAGGGGTATTGCTAGCAAAACTTTCCGGATCCAGTCGGACGCGTGGGGATATTCTAAGGTAAGGAATCTATCACTAACGTGTCTCTTTCAGATCTGAAGGTTTGTCCCCTTTGGGGGCCCTTGCTTTCAACTCGTGGGCTCTTGATTTGATCTACTTTAAGACTACCGCAGGCTTTGGCAGAGGATCATTTTGGAGTCTGAAACGTTACTCAGTCCCACTGCAACCCTCTGGGCATGTTTTTCCGAGGCCGTTTAGCGGTGCTCATGGACACTTGCTCCTCTTTCTGGTTGAACTTAAGCAGTTTCTTGGCACAGCACACCAGAAATACCTGGGCCTCTTCCACTTCAACAATCAACACTCAGTCCTAGGTCTTTAACCGAGACTTGTTTAACCTGCATCACTGCCCAAAGTGCCCACCTCGTGGTCTCTGGGAGCTTGACTGTTCTGGGAATGAACTCCTTGTACCACCTTACACCCCTGACACTTATGATCCTTAGGCAGGCAGAGTGTGCAAACCTTGTTCTTTTGGGTGAGTTTGTGGTGGCATTTCAGACAAAAACCTCAAAGGGTTATTTTCCAACGGTTCTAATATTAGGAGGAGACAAGGGACATCTACCACCCCTCACTGATCATTCCAACAAGGTGGTGGAAGCCCAAGTGAAAAACCTACATTCTCGGTTTTTGATGGAATCCTTTCTCCTTAGAAGTCGGAGGTTTTAGGCTCCTGTTTGGCGTTCCGACGGTTAAACTATCACAAACCTGGAGCTGTGGACGGTTCTTCCGAGCGAAGCATCAGAAAAAAAGAATCTGAAGATGGTCACCACACACTGGGACATTGCTCGTGTAAATTGATGACAGAAGGGGACGGCACTACCCACCTACTCGTCAGCGTCCAAGAAGAAAACAAAGATTTTCCCAGACCCAATTAATAGATGGCAGAATAATGTTCAGCAACGTTAATTAAAAAAAGATTAATGCTGCAAAAATAAGCATCCTTGAGATAACAGGTTGCCATGATATCTCCTGTGCAGAACAGTTGAATGATGTCCTGCATGGTGGCCATCAATTTCTCTGACAATATGTAATGATTTAGTGTGACCCGAGGTTAAGGGTGAGCCGCAGAGAGCAGTCTCTTTGGGATGAAGTACAGCTGTGAACTCCTTTGGTGCAGGGGAACAGGTTCCATAGCACCTTAGCTGAGCAGTGCTTGCACCTCTTCTTGCACTACTCTAAGACCCACTTGTCGAAGGTCATATCCTCCTACGAAGGAAGGAAAAACCAGATAGGGGTTGTGTGGATGAGGGACAATAGTAGGCAAGTTATTGCTCGGAGACAGAGGCACCTCTGGTAATGGACTTCTAGGTTTGGCCCTCCTAAATTGTTTGGTGCTATTGAAAGCCAAACTGCTGCATTGTTGCTGCAATTTTAGCATCCCTTCAGGCACGCTGGAGCTGAAAGCTAATTATTAATTTGCTTTCACCTTACCAGTCTCCTTTATTTTTATTTTTTTATCATGGGGCCCACGTGTGGTCCAAAATAAGTGATCACCAACAAAATGGACTGACGATATGCTGCTAGCTCTCAGGTGAAATCTTGACACTGAGCAAAGAGTGCCATTGATATTATTCTCCGTAGAGCAGTGCTTCCTAATCTTTAGAACCACGGCCCAGTTAGTTTTTAAAATGAAACCTTCACGACCTGCCAAACGTTAATGGTCATAAGACAGCAATTTTTTAATATACTTATAGCATTGCATGGTAGAGCTTGGTCATTTGTAGACTGCGAAAAGGGGAGGAGCACGAAGCCCAATTACCCGATGACAAGGCAGGATCTTTGCAAGACAACACAATAGACAAATCCAAAGCCATGGGAGGAGTCTAACCCAACAAAGTACGTACAACAGATCGCCTCTGCCCAAGCGCTGTAGGCTCGACCTGAAAAGCATCTTTATTTATTGCTTGTAACTTTTCCTACCGACAGAAAATCGGCTCATGACCTGGGAAACGCTGCTCTAGAGGCCATATCAACGAATCTAAGGTACAGCAATGTTGGCGTTAAATAGGATTTTCCCCGTTTTGCACCTACTCTACCACGTTTGTGGCAGGCTTCCAGGAGATGCTGATCTAATTGTTCCATCTCCTTTCAATGCTACCAGTCATCCTTTCCTTGAGAGAAGCTCACAGAAGTTGGCTATGTGCCACTGTGTTGCTGCTTCCCTCATCAACTTATTTTGCAATAGCATCAATCTTGTGGCTCTCATTTGGAGGTGGTGCATTTCCAGTCCCGTGCTGCACTGTGGGTTTCAGGAAGAGTCACAAGTTTAACAATAATTGGTAAGATTCTGCAGAACATGCAATCTACAGATGCACGTTACAAACCAGAGGAATACTAAGGACCCCAAAAATTATCTAGAGTCAAAGTGGAATGAAGTGCAGAAGTAATCTGGAAGAAAATATTAAAGAAACAGGCGAAGGCACTGGCCCTTGGAGCGTCCTACTTCTGGTCTTGAATGTAGTTCTGGTGTGCCACAATGGTCATGATTGTGCTGTGGCATAAGCTCAAATCCTACTGGACATGCCTGCTTACTTTATGTCTTGTAGGAATATAGCACATGTGCAGATAAGACAATGTAGGAGTACTGACCTACACACTAATGTGCGCTAATTTGCCAGCCAAACTTAAATTAAAGAATACATATTTGGATGTGCAGGGACAGCACAGCTAGAGATGCACCACAATGCAGGTCTCTTACCATTATCACCCCAGTCAGTGTTCCAAGAATTTGCGACCAACCAATACTTTGTTCCATCTTCCACACCCCAGCCAAGAATTCTAATGGCATGGCCTCCAACCTCTTCTCCTGTGACATGGCGGTACACACCTAGGAAGAAAATAAAAATTAATGCTGTATTCAATTCTGTGCACCCAGCGGGTGCAAGTGTTTACTCTTTCACTGTTAGAAGCCATTTTGTGTGGCAGGGTTACATTTTGGAAAGGTTGAAAGATGACGTCTGGAGGGTACACGGTATTCTGTAAGACTAAGGAAATCAATTGCACCTTGTGCACCTCACACATTGCTTCGTTCTTTTACTATATTATGTAAAGGCATGTATGCAGCTAAAATAATCAGTGTTTTTCCATTTTCTTATCCTCTACGTCTCTAGTAACCACATTCTTATGTTGACCAAGACTCCTCAAAAGAAAACAAAACAAAAAAACAATTAGTCAAGTTAGTAAATTACAGGCTCTATTGCATTTTGAGAAGCCTAAAAATAGATCTACATTGTTTAGTCTTTTATTTATATAGTTTCCTTCAAAGCACAATAACTTTGTCACAAACTGATCTGATGCCAGTGTGACCAGCCCTATTGACGCAACTGGATATGTTTTTGAATGCCACAAGTGCAAAGGGACAACAGCAATCAATGACAATACACAGTATAAGATAAGCTTATTACCAATAGGAACAGGGTCACTTAGGCAAGCACACGTGGGAGCCCTCTCGGAAAAAGGAAAAACACCTTGGTGTGGGGGGGGGGGGGGGGGAGGAGGAGGTAATTTAGCTGGGGGTGGACTGTGGGATGGACAAGAGTGTGTGGGGGAGGCCTCAGAGCGGCACCACTGCTCACAGGGAAGGCAGCTAGTGGGTCAGCGTGATAAAGAGGATGGTGAGCTAATGGAAAGCTATGTTGGTATTTTCACGTAGAGGTGAATTATTTCTGTAGCTAGAACAGTTTATAGTTAGGACGAGTAAGGCACATCTGCAATTCCAGGACTGGTGCTTCTTTTCTGAATCTTGCAGGCACTCTCTCGATTCTTCTATGCACCTCCAATCTGTGTGCCCTGCCCAGTGCTTACCACTGATTGACCACTCTCCTGGTTACAATCCCAAGTATATAAAGAACAAATTCCTCCCCAATGTTGGCCTCTTAATCCACCCCTTTTAGCTCTTGCAAAGCCTCAGAAAACGTGTCCGCATTGAATCACGGTGGCTCCTCTGTATCCAGTCTTTAGTACCTTTGGTAAAAAAAAGTCCATCAAGTGTTTCAATTTGTTAATGAGCTGGAACGTGCCTATACCCATCCTGCTCAATGCAGCAATTCGAGCCCTCCAGCCTGAACCTCACCCTCCATTTTGTGGCTTATTGGTACTTGGCCCCAAATTTCTTTCTAGTATTTTTTCACTTGGGAATTCAACACGTACGGACTATCCCAAATCGTCCCATAAACCCCTTCATAGTTCTGGTGTTTTCTGTTAACTGTCAACCTTCGTCAATGACATGCGCCGATTTGCGATTCAACCTTTGGATAAGCTCGGTCTGCTCGCCTCAGAGTCCACTGCCACAAGGCACCACTCATGTTGGGCTTTGTGGCAGTCATTTTGATTGTTGCTGTCCTCACGGAGGTTTGCACCGGTAAGGATGTGACCATATATTTCCAACATCAAAATTTAGAACTGAAAGGAGGTCTTTATCCAGCAACATTTCTATCCGTCAGTCATTTTTGCCAATGATCGGTGCAGTCACTAAAAGTCTATTTAATGAATCCCCTCACAGGGAGCCTCAGAGATTCATGTCCACCATGTCGGTTGTCCAGCCATGCCCACCAGCTTCGGAACTTTCTATCGTAAATAGGTAACCTTGGTGCTTGGAGTTTCAACTACTCTGGCTAAAGCTTCGGATTCCAAATTGCCTTTAGCCACAGTGAGTACCAAAGTCTCCTTTTCAGCTCCCCAGATGCTTCATCCAGTCGGTTTTATCCTCCTCGATTGTACACTTCCTCACCTATGTTGCCTCACCATTTCTGGACTGGCATATATAACACATCGTTCAGGTCTCTCCCCCCCTCTCCCCATTTTGCTGGGAGAACAGGCTACTTGCATCGATTTGTTCTGCAACATCACCAGTCTGGTATATACCGTAGCTATGGTTAGTTGCTTCAAGGAGAAGTGCATTAGAGGAACAAACCTTAGCAGGTACACAGCATATGGCCCATTGTAGCACACTGCCAAGACTGTCCAGTAGTCACAGCTTCTCTAAACCATTCCTCCAACAAATAAACCCACTAGAAGAATTCAACTTTGCAAGGGCACAACAATCGTGCAGACCTATGTAGTAGGACAGGAGAAGCAGGACTCAGCAGCTAGGAGTATCAGCAGATCCTCAGTCCCACATTACCCAAGTGATGTCCTTATTTGGAAAATAGCAAACTGCATTCTGCAGTCTAGAAAGAAACCAGACTCTACTCGAGATGTGAAGGGGAAGGTCAGTGCCATGGAGGAGCCCAAGAGAAGCGGCTTACGGCTCAGTTTTTTGATAACTTAAGCAGAAAAGTAACTTGCAAAACTACACTTTAGGCTGAAAGAGCCACAACTGGCTCAAAAACATTTTACCATCACCACACTTTCAGAGCTGGAATACACACCCTTGGCTGGGAGATATAACAACCCTGGCTCCGAGGACAATGGCTTGCCTCTGAACCCAGGAAAGGCCAATGGTGTTACCTGCTGACACTTACCAGGGATTAGCTATCTGGGAGTGGACAGGAACAGTTGGCAGAACGAAGGGCACCTTTGGCACTACCTCTTGACTTGGATGCCAAGGAGGACTTCTCTTATTCATCACTTGACAGTTGGGCTCCAGCCAGAGTAGGAGAGAAAGCCTGTTTTGTCCAGGTCAAGACATGCATGCTTAGTGGCAGCTCGGTGCCACAATTTTAAAGAGAGGGTCCTATGTAATTTTAGAGTAAGGAAACAAGGAAGAGCTGCAAAAGGAGGTATCCCATGGATTGGAACTGTTCTCCAAGCAGTTTGCCTCCTGTTTACGGACTTCAAGACCCACCTGACTAGAGAGGATAAGACCCTTCAGGAGACCAGGCTAGAGAGATAACCCTTGCCCAGAATCCTGCCTGGGGGATATAGGATCAGGATCTAGGAATGACTAGCATGAGCTTTCCTAGTAGTTGGAGACTATGACTGAAGATTAAACCTTCAACTGGCACAACCTGCTCGTGCATCACACTTTCGCTGCATCGTGGGTGGCCTGAACTTGCGTCTAGGTTCCAGTCCACACTGGAGTGCTTTTCCTTACTTTACTTTTTTCCAGGCTCGGTTTGCCTAAAATCATTAAAAACTAATTTTTTCCGTTCCCCATAACTTCTTTCGATGATCTTGGCGTCTTTTTACTTGTTGAATTGGTCTCTATTTTTTTTTTTTTTTTTTATTGGTTTGGGAATTTTGTTGTGTACTTCATTTTAGAGTTGGTACTGCTTGAACTTAGTACATAACTCTCTGGGGATTGTCTGCTGCTTGTGCCATAGCTATCTGGGGCTGAGCAAAGATTCTCACAACTGTTTTGACCTAACCAGAGTGGGTTACTGAGCTGGCCGGGATACTCCCCACAACCCGTACATCTAAATCTCCTCTCCACAAATGTTGATTTTTTGTCAAAACGCCACACATGGATTAATTTATTTAATCCAGAGTTCCTCTTGCTATCCCCACCCAACTTCTGAGCAGTCCCTGAAAACTACAACCAAAACAATGAAGGCCCAGCAGCCAATTACAAGAAGTCGATAGAACAGAATACATCTCTCTAAAAATCTTAAGTTACCGGGGAATTAAGGCTAACTTAAGACAATATCGGCTACAAAAAAAAAAAAAAAAACTCACAAAATAAGGTAGCACCTGAACCTTGGCTCCTGTCCATGCCATCCTCACTCAGCCTCAACTCCCAGCTAAACACTTTTCCAGAAAGACGCAGACCAATGCAGAAGCAGAGTGGTTGTTTAAAACCGCAACAGAGAACAGGGGCAGCTGAAAGGAGCCCTATTTTTTCTCTACATAAAGACACCCTATGCCCTTTAAGCGGGGCAAAATTCACCTCCTCATCCTTGCTAAAATAGAGAAGAGGATATACCCTGCACCCCTACCCTGGGGAAAGGAGGGGTTTCATTTTTATAAATCCTCCCTCACCCATGGGCAAGGCAAAGGGGCAATGTGAATTACTTGGAAAAAAATATATACACAGTATTAGATGGGCTATGACAAAATGTGGAACATATTCTGTTTAACTGCTTACAGTGATTTTAAATGCTGCATTTTTAGTAAAACACAATCTGGCTGTACCTAGTGCCAACTTTTAATAGAGGTTTCCACTTCAAGGATGTGTTCCAGAACTGGAAACAGCTTTACAGTAACTCTTAAAAGATTCAATGTTGCCACCATGAAGCTTCAAATGATTATATAAATTAAAGTCTATACTGGCTTCTAAGTAGCCTTAAGATTTGCTGATTAATCAACTGCAAAAATGTACTTCTTTTGGAGTTTGCAGGCCCTCCTGGACAAAAGTATTGTTTCTTCTTTATCTGCCTCCCACTCCTCCTCCCCCTTCGCAGTACAGGAGACAACTCCTTACCTTTCAGCCCGAGGCAAAACAAGGTTGCATTAATTGTGCAGGAACAGTAGTTTAACAAGAAGAATGGGAACTGTTCGGGTAAAGATAAGAAAGCTTGGAAACGTTGTTCCTGATGCATCCTGCCCAATTCGATCTCTGCTTACCCCTGGTCCATGCCAGGTCTTCCTACATAGTCACCTTACTCTCCTCCTGCTCCACCCTCCCCCCCCCCAAACTCCATTTTTTTTTTTTTTTATAATTAAAGGTAGCGCACAGCAGCTGCACACTACTAGCCACTCGTTTGGATATATATGTGCACTGCATCCCTGTATACTTTATGAATTTACTGTAAGTAAACGGATGGCTGCCATCTTAGAACTGTAAATTAATAAAGTGTAACAAAATGCATGGCCATCTTTCAATGGTTTTTGCCACAAACTATGGCAAAAATAAATTAGCACTGGCAAAGCCAATCGCTCTGTGCCCCAATGTCAAAGGCAAGAGCTACTGGCTTGGTCTGTGCTCCTCAAATTTTCCAAAGAACGCAAACAGTACATGAATATTAACATAGTTGGAGGATGCACACCTGACAATCAGATTTTTGCTTAGATTTCCAAGTTAGCAAGAAAAAAGTTTCAAGAAAATGCACATGACAAAGGCTGTCATGTCTAAGATTTGAAGACTTTCGTTGCCTGCAAGCATGCAACTCGACATTTTCAAATTAAAAAATATATAAATAAAAAAAACTTCTATTGTTTATCTTGATAACATAATAGTGCATTGCGTTAAGTTTCTCAGGACAAACCTGATTTATACAACAAGAAATCTTCATAAACTGAAAAGGCTGCCTCAACAGGCCCATTTTTGTAAATTTCAGCCATGATCTCCTGCTCACTGCTGGGAACGCTGTAAGACGTAGCACCTGAAGAAAGAAAAGCGGAAGTCTTTAGGGAGAAGAACCACTTGTTAATCAATAAATTACTAAACTTAGTAAGAAGTACTCCCAACTCTTCAGGCCCTTTCCTGTTTTAAACTCTTGAAGCCAAGGCCAGAGAACCATAAATTAAATACTTTCAAATTACACTAGCCTTCCAAACTTTTATTAATGCATCTCAGCTCTTTAAACGACATTCTGACATATCTGGCCTTTGATGGTATGCATCTGGAACTGCCAATTTGAAGGAGCCATAAGACATAAAACCAAGCATTGGCATAGACAATAGTACTCACCTTTGGGACCTTATAAGAGTTCAGTCATGCAGCACATTATGCTGCGTGCTAAGCCGCCTGGGATTGAAGAGCTATACAATTACTACACACTGGGTCATGCAGTCTGATTTAGGAACACATGCTTGCTTAAGGATACTTTTATGGACACATTCCAAGTCTTTTTTAATGCATGGACAGAAAGACAAGTGCCTCGATGCAAGTCAACAGCACTATAACATTTTGTGTGCGACTGAATCACTACAGTATTGAACAGCTTATAAAATTTTTTTTTTTTTTGAAAAGCAGTGAAGTATTTTTCAATGGTGGAGAGGTCACATCCCTCCTCCCAAAGCCCTCTATTCATCATGCGGTCTTCTCCATAGTTTTCCATTCAAAACACTGCTTGCACCATCTTACCAGCAAGCCCCCAGCTCCGCCCTCTGTCCCCGCCCTCTAAGTATAGCCTCACTGAACATAGGAACAACAAAATACTCCCATTTATCAGGTCAAGGGAAAATAACGAATAAACCGGGACAGCATCACTTAATCTCGGTGCACCTAAAAACAAAACAATTAATCTGACCTTGTGTAATGTAATGAAGCTTTTGTAAAGCACTCCAATTCCTTCGGGTCAGGCGAGTTCGCACTCTATAAAAATGCCCCCTAAAATGTATCCGACATTGTGTAATATAACTAGCGCTCATGTAAATCGCTCCAACACCTACGGGTTGCTCAAGTTTACATTATATAATAAAAAATGTCTCACAGTCCCTGGGGAGCTGCTGTGAATGTGCTTTGAAATTAGAGATCTGAGAGGAGGAAGACGACAGGAAGAGGTAGCAGGGCAGGCATGCAGTGACATGAGGAGGTGCAATGCTGCTCCCATTCGTCAGGTAGAGGGAAATGTTAAGGTGCGTGGCCTTTCAAGGCTGTGAAGCGGGCACTGCGCTGATTAAGCCAAACAATACACGAACACTTGTGGTAAGCGCTTGTTCTGATTTTTTTTTTTTTTTTTAAATAGTTCCCGAGTCAGGAGCTAAAATGGCATAAGTCGAAGCCTACAATTAAGGGGGGGGGGGGGGTGGGGCCCTGCTCCATGGGAGGGAACAAACAATGAAAAGGAGGGACAAATAGGAACAAATAACCTGTTGGAAGCAAGGATTTTTAAACACTGAAACAAATAAATGGAAAGCAGTGGGCGGGCTGCAAGCCCACAAAGTATATAAAATATGCCTCATGGAGAAAGCGCAAGTGCCGTCTAGGCTCTACTTAAAAATGCTTTTAGCTCCAGTAGCTGTTTTGCCAAGTATTCCCTATGAGTTTTTAAAGCATCTGCTGCCATGTACAAATATTAATCTGAATCAAAAATACGTGAACAGCCATATCTAGCCAACAAAATGTTGTACAGACACTAAAACTATTTGATAAGCTTAATGAACTTCCACAAACCAGTTATTCATTAAAAGGTATTGTAAAATCTCCGTCTAGCCTTGTTCTCCATGCTTCTTGTACTAGGGCTAAAAGTAATGTGTCCATTTGAAGGAAAACTGCTGCCTTTAAAAACTTTTTTTTCGTAAATGTGTTCAGTTTTGAAATGCAATCATGAGGATGGTGCCTGCTGTTCTTTGGAGTCCAAGCCACCATTCCTGTGATTGCAGCCGATGAATATTAATTAGGCACGCCAATCTGACCCCCCTGCTATTCAGTATTTTCTGAACGGACCTGCATAC
The DNA here is from genome assembly GCA_963921515.1 of Calotriton arnoldi. Taxonomy (NCBI): domain Eukaryota; kingdom Metazoa; phylum Chordata; class Amphibia; order Caudata; family Salamandridae; genus Calotriton; species Calotriton arnoldi. Next base: position 863,165 of record CAWUFW010003924.1, on the reverse strand, counting down.
GAACTGCAAATACTATACCATTTGCAAAAAAACGTGAAACTACCAATCACTTTTTGCAAATGGAATAACGGTACATCAGGCGCTAGATTATTTACCTTGCTCACCTCATCCCAGTGAAATGGAAGGTTTGGGAGCCATCTGCGTATGTACAAGCTTAATGTCTTTGAATGGCAAACAGCTGAATATTTCTGTATTTTTACATGTTTGTTCCACATACTGCTGCTTTGTACAGCACTTTACATTTGTGACTAGCCTGAAGCTTTACGAATACCCCAATCAAATGGGGAAATTACACTGAACACCACTCGATACTTACCATAATGTTTGTCCTGTTTATACGAAGGGGTATAGCCTTCCTCACATGTTTTCACGCATTTGGGTGTGTCTCCTTCCTCTCCAGTGCATGAAGGACGTGAACCATTCACATGATGCTCACAGGGGGGAATGGTGTATGGTCTGCAGCCTTTATGTGATAAATGAAAGTCTTGTTAAATCAAAGCCTTGGTCCATTACATTGTTAGAATGATCACCCACCCGTCAAAACAGATCAACAAATGGGCTTTGACCACTTGGTCTAGTGTCTCCGAATACTACAATTAATTGGTTATCCACCCACCCCCCTCAACTCCTCTCAGCACCACCCTCTTATTATTAATATACATTAGCTTATTTAGAGACCAGCAAGGGCAATTGCTACAGACCTTATGAGCAGTCAAGGAGGAACAATTTAATTTGAAAAGTAGGTTACTTTTCCGGCATGGGACATTGGCGATATATAGTAGATTAATAGTTAATTCCGCATCAATACCGAAGTAAAGGAGTGTAAACGAAATAACATGCTGAAGCATGGGAATACTCTGGCAGCCGTTTCCGGGTCAGATGCAGCGTGTGAAGTTAGAAGTAGCCTTAAGGGAAGCTCATTCATTGACTGGAATAGATCCGGAAAAGTATGGTTCTGTTAACGGAGAGAGTTTGCTAAGGCATCAGATGGAGTCAATTATGTTCCACATCACAACTGAATCTGGTTTCAGGAGACTGGGGATGCCTCAAGCATTTTCTCAGCTTCTGTCTGGACGATGAGCGAAGTAAATTTGCATCAAGAAGGTTAAAATATCAAAGTGGAGGACTGTGTGGAAAGTTATTTGTAGACTATTGGCTTCGGCTACAGATAGGTCAGTTAAGCGATTGTGGTAGATGTTTAAGGTGCATACTGGGATAGCACACATGATGGGTGTGAATGTGCTAGTAGGGATTAGAGGTGAACTTTAGGGGTGGCAAGTACAAGTGCTAGAAATCAAGGGAAATGGGGTACACAGATGCCACGAGCTTGAGAAATGGGAGGAATGAACCACAATTACAGATTTAGGGTGAACAAAGTGTCATCGTGGCATTGCAGTCAAGCACAGAAATGTCCACCAGATATAACAAAGCCTACAGGATTAGCGACAGGGAAGAACGCCTCAATTTCATAAAATCTTTAATGGAAAAGTCAGACAAAATACTTTGCAGCCACCTGACCCCACGACTCATTTCCTACAGGAGGGACATTGCTCATGAGTTGCAGCAAAATTATCCTCACATCAGCCATCCTCTCCATGCATGGCACAACTCCTACACCTGTACTGCTGTCACCAGGATGGTTAAAAAACAAAAAACAAAAAAAAAAACAGACCACCACAGGCAAGTAGCAGTGGAGAACACATCTACGGCGGCTCAATTGTTCCTTTATAGCTTCCTTAACCGAAGAGCACCAACAGATTAGGTCTAGTTTCCTTTGGATTTGGGGCGTGGGGTGGCAGGAGGTTGGATGAGGGTTGTTTTGGGGGGTTGAGTGTCCTTCGTGCCCATAGCTACAGCAGGGGCTACTGGGCCCAATTGTGGCAGCGGAGGTCACTTACCACCATTGTTCCCAGGGCCCAGCCTACAATCCCTCTGCAATCTACACCAAGTACAACCCCTTCAACAACACTTTAATCTCACGTAGCAAAGGCGAGCAGTTCGGCTTCTCACCTATGTGGAGGGCTTAAGCTGAGCACTCCACAATTAAACAGTGCTTGTAGTCACATCTGTACTAACTACCACAGACTTAAAGGAATACAAAAGATAGTGGTCCTGAGGGCAGTTACTTGTAAGAGCTACACCCCATCCTGCTCCCTCGCAAGTGTTTTCCCTGGTTCTTGGTTCTCATTCTCACTAATAATCAGCAACAGCATAAACAAGGCAGAGGTACAGATCTAGGTGCCCACTAGCCAAATGTTCTTTACCTCTACTTAGGATAGGTGATACCTTTTAAAGTCTTTGAGGTTGCCTCATACCAGGGTGGACCTCCTGTGCACTCAAGAACTACAGGAAGCGAGCAAGTTTCAGCTTTCATCGGAGTCGAGCACAGCTCACGAGGCAGTGTGCTCACCCAGCCCTTCCTGTAGATGTCGTGGTGCCAGGACCTACGTAGATGTATTGTAATTGCATTTATATAGAGCTTACTACCCCTGACGAGGCGTCAAAGCTCTTTTTCTGCGAGTAGCACGCTACTCCGAAACCCATAAAGGATTAGGGTTGAATTAGTATAGTGAAATATGAAAGTAATTTGAGTGGTGGATAGGTTAGTCAGTTATTTGGATTCAGAAGGATAGCGGAGGGATATAAGAGGGAAAAAGGTTTGCATTTGTATAGCGCTGGTTAACCCTGATGGGTTGTTGAAGCGCTTTTTTGGCGAGTAGCACGCTACTTCGGAACCAATAGATCCAGCCACTGCAGTCTTTCGTACAGCCTGCGAGCTGAGCGGTGGCAGTCTCAGCAGGTTGCAGATCAAGGCTGGTCGCAGGTAGTTGCAGCCTATTGCAGGCCCAGTCTGCGACAATGACAATCAGGCAGTTGCAGACCAGACTGTTCTGATCATGAACTGCAGCACCTCTGCTTCTTTTGTTCATCCCAAAGAGGAGATTAGGAGGCGTGCTTCTTCCTCAACGTACTACAGCCCCAGGGAATGTGCTGGACCTTACTCCTTCTGGAGCCTCCTGCATGGCTGGGCAGATTCCTCTCTCTCTCTGCAGATAGGCTGGCTTTTAGGCAGCTTAGGGCAGGTCCACAGCTTCTTTAGCAGGAAAGCCAGACTTCAAGTGATGTCCCCCACACCTCTGGAAGACTGGCTGTCAGACAGCAACCCTGGTCGCTTTGCAGAGCACTGCATCTCTTGGTCATAAAGAACTTTAACAAGCCTAAAGTGGGGTGGTTTGGGCGACACTTTTAGGCACCACATCTGGACACGGTATGTGGATCCAGTGTCTCAAACTGCAGAATCGGAGTGGTTCTCATTTTAAGAGTCCTCTTCAGGCTGTTCTCTACACAGAAGGCCTGTTTCACTCGTGGCGGCGGCCCCACAGTTGGATTGGAGTTCTGCACTTGGGGCGGAATCCCAGCAATGAGAGTTCTCATTGTGGAGATTCCACCCCAAGCGCGGAGACTGTCTCACGACTGCGGGGCCTCCGCCAGGAATACAGACTCCATTTGTGAAACAGGTCCACAGTATTGTGTAGAGGGACACTGTTCACACCAGATAGCATTGGGTCCGTCTCCATCCTGAGGAACCCACAACCGAGGCACAGAGATGTGAAGATTCTGAACCGGGCTGTCATCCGTCCAAATGAAAGTATAATCTGCGATAGACCGCCCCCCCCCCCCAAAAAAGAGGGAGGCTTTACCTAGAGACTTCACCAGCAGTCACCCCACCGTACATCAAATAGCAGTGATCAGGAAGACTAATCAGCAGCTTCTTGCTAACAAAAGGCCTTATGGAATTTCTAAAGGAAGCTCTAGTCCTCTTGCTTCAGTGCCTCGGTCTCCTTCATACAGCTACAGGCAATACACTTCCACAGTCTAGGAGAGCAGTCTGCATCCTCCATCTAGTGCTACACAAGGCTAGGCATATCCAAAATTCGATCTCACTGTCCGTCATTACTCTGGCTCATTCACACTATGTGCACGTTACACCCAAAGCACACATGGGATGTTAATGAAACGCTCAGGGCACACACAAAGGAGGAGAATGTTAACAGGTGGGCAAGTAGGCCTCAGAGTGACTCCGATAAAAAGGTCTGATCCGATAATAGGTCTCCATTAACCATGGTATACGGCCACCAGCACTCTATGCGCTATACCTCTCCATGTCACAGCATGGGTCTAGAACCTCTCAATCAGGGGCAGGCAGAGGCTTCTAGGCGCCTGCTTAGATTAGCGTAGTGCCAGGGCCCAAATAAAATGCGAGAAGCTATAAACTCTGTTCGGCACTCCGGGCATGGATATGCATGTAGATCATGCAAGTGACATTCCAGTCCCAACAAGGCTAAAAGAAGTTCATACAAGAGAGTATGCAGTTTTTGTTCACAGTTTAGAATTGGTTTGCAATGTACCAATAACTAGCAATGAAATATTCATTTGTTGACAGAGGGCAGTCCATTTGAATTTATGGTAAGGATATGTGCACACAAGTCATGCTGTTTTTATTAAGGGAGGCACGTTGTGAACCAGATTTATAAGCAATCATGGGAATAAATGCTCTCATTATTTGAGCATGCTTATCAACTGTGGAAAATGGAGCAAAGCAGAGCATTATGGGTTAAGGGTTTTTCAAGGTAACAAGTACAGGTCCAAAACTCGAAATTACAGTTTATAAACTCTTCATGACCAGATTTACAAATGACCACTCACCCACATGAGAGTTATACAGTCCACCGGACACAAGACCGTGCTTTGTCCAGTAATTCCAGGCTCCAGCAGGATAGCCCCCATTACACCTGCACAAAACGGGTCGAAAACAAATATTCAGGTATTGAACTACGATTAAGAAACTGAGCTCATCTAAAAGCAAAAATCAAGAGAATGCATGGTGTACAAAGTTGGAGAACTGCACAAAAGTACAGCTGCATTTACATACTGAACAAGGGCAGATTTCATTGGTGTTTGTGGAGAACTATACGGTCTTCATAAAAACCACCAGCATTCCATTTTTTTTAAATGAGTGATGCGAAATAAATGCTTTCAGTGGGTGTATTGTAGTAACCGATATCAACCAATGTGGTTGTGGCAGATATAGGAGTCTGACCTATTCAGATTTTCACCACATCCCCTATCAAATAGATTTCATTCTTTGCTGAATTTAACAGACCTTGTATCATCCGAATCAACCTCATCTGCATGAAGTAATACAGGTGACTTGCACAAAGGCTCTACAAATTGAATGCAGGCAAAAAACAAAATCTAGCTTTAAACCAACATGAATGTGTGTGTTCATGGACTTCAAGATTCTGGCCAACTACATCTAGAGCATTTCAAGATTTACAAATAAAGCATCGGCAAATGCAGGTAATGCTCGGTTACCACAGTGTGTAGACAATATGTTCATGCAAGTGCAGTCAATAACCCTACACGAGCTTAAAGGACTGGAGCACATCTGCAGCAACCAGAAGGGCTAGAATGGAGGACTTTCACCCAGGATTACAAAGTTACAAACACAACTAGTAGGAAAATGTAAGTAAGGGGGCATGACCCTGGAGCTCACAACATGAACTCCTTAAAATAACCGTCTCATCTCGAGACTCAAGAATCCTCTAGTTACCTAGCTGAAAACAGACTGTCAACCATATAGTAGAGTAATACAAGTATTGTAGGGTAATGCAGCTTTACTTTTTTCTCAAAGCTCACAACTGGTGGTGCTTCAGTGGATGTATGCTTGAGAAGGAGATAAATGGTGTAGAAGTAAGAAAATGCAGGTAATGTAGTTACACCTTTAGTTTTAATCTGTCATTACAAGGTTAACGTGAAGGAGTGGGTGCGTGCACTATTAGCAGCTGCCAGTCCTAGGTCACAGGTGTCTGCAATCAGTACCTGTGGTCATCATTGGAAGAGAGGGGTTCAAGGCCCTGTGCAGGTGGCCAGTAATGCCTCTAAGGTTTACTAGTCAGCAGCCAACACATTGCGCCAACGTTCGCATTAGAGAATCCCTGGGTTTGCTTGTGGATCATTACTCTTGCTGGGGGTGGATACTTGGACAGATGTCCTGAATGAGACTGATACTCTGAGAGATTCTAAAAGCGAAAGAACAGAAACCACTGAGACGGTCAAAGCAAGATACCGGAAGGACAGTTCTGCATAGCTAGAAAAGTTAAGTAGAGCAACAAAAAAATTCCACTTGAGTGCGAAGCCTTTTGCAGCTGCTGAAGTTACATGGGATTTCACTTATTTGTGGTAGACCAAACTCAACCTTTAATTAAGTGAAGCTAGAAACTACTTATCCAGTATGTTAACAGTTAACCATTGATATCAATCTTGACAGACCGTTTTAGGTTGCCCGGAAGGCTATATGCATGGTTTGCAATATACCTCTGGTGACATTTGACGTGTGCAAATGTGACGTTCCCCATTTATAAAGTTTTAAAAACTGCACAACTGTGCATCCAGAATTGGGCCACCTCAGAGCTAAGTGGCCAATTCTGTATTTACTGGTTAACTGCTGATTTGCTGGTTTCCCCAGCCCTTTGTCACCAATTTTAAAAAAGGGGTACACCCTATTTTTGGTGTTTACACAATTCAGTATCTCAGCCCATATTGGAGGGCAAAAAAAAGGAAGCATGAGAACCAAGGTCCTAGTAGTTTTGTAAACTTTTGTCTAACTGGTATAGTTAGCAAAATTGCTATATGTATACCTTTGCAGTACAATTGTGGTCATGAACTACTACAGCTGCAATCTGTATACATCTAAAACACCTAAGCTCGAGGTCTTTTCTCCTGCCCACCTTTGCGAGGCACCTTGGTAAACTTCAGGACTTTATAAAGTTACATTGGTTTTTGAGAGGGAGGGGGGGTAGGGAGGGAGTTGGCTACTGAGCTAGTAAAAAATGAACACAAACAGTAATGATAAAAATGAATGCTCACAATCTAGTCCATTTGTATCCATCTTCTATACAATCAGTACAAGATTCCGAATTATTCAAAATAAAAAGACTACAGGTATACGCACCCCATTCCACAGTCCAGACCACAGCAAGACAGCAGATCCTCTGCTGAAATTTCTGCATTTGCCTTTCCATTAGAATGGACACAGACTCGGTCTGAAATTGCTTCCACGGCTCCAAAAGCCTGCAAGAACATTGCACAACTTCAGAAAAAGTAAACAAACAAGTAGAACAGAGAGCAAAATATGAATGTTACGTTTTAGCACTGAACAGAATATTCCATTTCCGTGTTTAATTGCTATACTATGGCTCCTTCAGTCAGTTTATTTATTTTTTGTCGCCTCCCCCAATCGCAGAGTACAAAGAACAAAAATAATTTTAAAAAAACAAGAAATCAAATAAATGGGTTGTGTCACAGCAGTTACATAGTGCTTCCAACCATGTTCAGGGTTTCAATTTGAATCAGGATATTGGGCACCTTTATGGGACAACATTTGCGAACTGTAAGTCAGGATACATGAGGTTTGGCGACCTAGTCCAAACACGGTGCAGCCCCCTTGCTGTGCTTAGGTATGAAGGGTTGTGGAATACTGCATAATTGCAAAGCAACTAGCTTCACTTTGTAGTGCTGGTTTAACAGACACCAGAGTATAAAAGGTTCAGAGACCCAAATCCTTCTACTACACATCCTGAGCGCCAAAATAAAGACCATAGCCACTCTTTGGGCTGCTTATCCAACTATCAACACTTCCTGTTTGCGACCACAGATTTAAAGCCTCACCTGCCCACGCCTACTTTCCTCAATTTGTGCAACAGAATGGTGGGTCAGATAAAGCAGAGCGCCTTACATTTGAATACCTCCTGGTTACTACAGCCAAAGGAGACTCTTAACTTGCAAAGAGAGGGTGAAGAAATCCCCTGTCACAGTGCCCCTTTCAATTAGCCTCAGTATGTTGCAGATATTTAAAAACAATATTGGGATATAGCTTAATCGCATGGTTGTCTGTAAACAAAAAAAGTTTGTTTTTGTGGCCACAGTCTGTACAAGAGAAGGCCACAGGTACCACCCTTTCTTTCAAGTTGTAGATAAAAGGGACAGGCACCCAAAATACCTCAGAGAACAGCTAATATCTTCTCAAGTATACCTGGGAACTCAAACACTTTCCCCTCAATTCCCCTCAGCGAAGATCCTCCCATCAGCCAGCAGTTCAGCCAGGTTTATGAAGCTAATTTAGCACATTTGTCATAAAAGGCATTACTTTAACTGTTGCTCAAAGGGCGCACCTTAATCAGGCTGATTCAGCCAATTACTCAAATTCTATTTCCTGTACCATCCCTAGAGAGCAGACTATGGGCTTCTGTAACTCCCAACAACATCCATGACATTTCCCAGGATGGTTTCTAACTAGACAGAGGCACAGGTTGCAATGGTTCTTGGTGAGCGATGGTTGGATACAGGTACTGAGTCTATGCCCTCAGCTGCCTCAAGCAGTCCGGGCTCTGGGAGAAGGAAGAGCAGCAAGAAGGGGAGTTTAAAGCAGGCCTGGGCGTAGTTTAGATACGCGGAACTCTGACGTGGCAAAAAAACACTGCGGAGGTCCGCAAGTGGCGGAGTGCAGTGCGAACTGCCGTTCGTGCTGGTCTTCCAGCTGCTCTGGTAGAAATTCTACCCAAGCAGCAGCTCGCAAACTTACTGTTCGAGAGCAAGAGCATGGAAAAAAACTCCGCTGCACTACAGAGAGTGGAGTTTCCTGCACTCTGCGAGCTCCCCGCAGTGCAGAAAACTCTGCAAACTCCACGAACGTAGCGGAGTTCACCGCCCAGGCCTAGTTTAAAGTTGCTGATCAAGACTTTGTTAAAACAGCGGTGGTAGCAGCTCGAGCTGCTGGACTTGATGCAGAACGAAATTTTTTGGGGCAAAAGAAAAGAACAAAAGAAATGTACCAATCCGGTGGTCTGCTGTTTGTTATCACTATGCATAAAGGGATTCTTGCAGTTGAGCAAAACAGCTGTACAGCACTTTAATAGTCAAAGGTTCCCGGGTGCTCCTCGCTGGTAAGCGGCAGTTGGTGCCCCCATCTCACATCAAGCCCTACACTCCCTTTGTCATGACAGTTCTGATTGCCACCATGCTGGACCTGGCTAGTCTGGTAAGCAACTAGACCTGCAAAGCTGAAGGTTGCAGGTATCTCCTTCTGATGAGACTGGCGGTGGCCAGAGTGGTAGGAAAAATGGCCACCCACCTTCTCATAGCTTTTATGTCTCCCACTATTCTCCCTGACTGGACTTTCATTCTCCTAGATATAGCAACGCCCCCATCTAACCGTTAATTTTTTTGTTTCGTTTATCACCAAACTAGCGCAAAAAGAAATGTTTTCCCTATTGTAACTCGAACAGGCCTATCTAAATGCAATGTAAAATAAATACATTTCTCATGTATTGAATCCTTTAATATGTAAAGTGCGCTAGCACCCATCGGGTAGATTTTACACTAAATAAAACTCTAAATAAACCCAATACATCTTGATTTACCAGTTGCGTTCAACACCAAGCACCTTGTACAATCTGTTTGAGGGATTGATGATTTACCCCCAGTCACCAAATGCATGCAAACAGGAAGATGGGAACTAATAAATGTAGTCTGCCCCATGTAGGACTAACAAAAACAGACTAACAAAAGTAAAAGAAGGCCATTAGAAATCTACGATATATTTCTGAAAGGCGCTTAACATTCTTTGGTCTTTATGCACCAAGTGTACGGCAAGTGCATTTGTGCAGACTGTGGCAGCCTTTCTAACTCTGAAGCCCGCCGACTAAACTTCCTATCCCATAGCTCACTGGCTGTCCATTACAAGTCACAGTCAATGCATTTTACTCAATGAAACTTGCAAGCAGCTCATCATTTATTACAGGAAAATATACACATTCCCATCTAAACAGCACCTGTACTTTTGAGATTAAAGGCTGGACAATCTCATTTAAAGAGCCCCACATTTGCAACTCTCTACCAGATGCCCCATTTAAGGAAGGCTCTAGAAACATCTCGACCCGGCTGCTTCCCGAGTAACAGGAAAATAGATCAGCCAGCCAAATGCCCTAGCCCCATAGTGGTCCCTCCAAGAAAATAATGTGCAAATACATTACTGAAAAGCCCCCCCCAAAAAATATATATATAACACTTTCATCCACCATTAGTTTATAAACAAACGCACCAACAGACCAGGCATACATCTTTGGATTAAGTAGCCTGCATTTATTGTCCACCCATTGAAGTGTCGAACCTGGCAGTCTCAACAAACAAGTGGTCAAAAGAGCTTACCCAACATGAGCCACACGAGCCCTGGTCTCTGATCTCTTGAATAGTGGGGCAATTCGGCCACTGCGTTCGGGAGTCAAAGTTGTCAGGCAGACCAAGTTTTTCAGCAAATGTTTGTCTAAAAGAAGTATTAATCAAAGCAATATTACAAATTTTGAACAGAGATTACAAACTTAAAACTGTTATGCCTAGTAGAAAGTGAAGGCAATCTTTTGTAAACAATTGCAAATATTCCATCCTCAGAGCATTATAACCCTAGCTACTGCCAACCTGCAGGAAACTTTGAAGGCCCCGCTGCCTTCTGGCTAAGTCTGCACTATACAAATACCATATACATACATTGAATTAATCAGTTGCAACCATTTGCCATTATCTGCATTATTTTAAGTCTCACTACACAGAGTGTTAGCTGTCTGACAAAACATAGAAGTGCACAACATGTACATACACAACACATAATATACAATAAGGGGTTTGATGAGGCCAGCTGCAACCATTGGCCAATTTCGCTGACTCCATCCCCCATTCCAAACCAGACATGATTGGCTGTCTGTCTTATTCAGGAAAAGACCATGGCATACTGCAGATGTTTACATTTTAAAAAAAGCAATCTTTTTTTCTAATTTTACATTTAAAAACAAAAATTGAACCAATTGTAGGGCAGGACCTTCCCAAGCATCACCAGTCCTCCCAGGCAGGAGTCTTTCGCCTGGCTGACTACAGGGCGAGCGAAGACTACTTACTTATTTTTGAGGCAGTGTACTGCATATAAAGTTCCTCAAGTAAAATTAATATAGTTTATTTAAATGCAACATCAGCACGAGTTGACATTTTCTAAACTGTCGCATCTTACACACAATCTACCACAAATATGATTTTTGATGTTCCTTTCTTCACGGTCAATATGTTCTTCACCAAAAAAGAAAAAATGAAGCGTCTGGAATTCAAAAATGGGGTGTCATTTATTTGTGAATGTTTAGAAATGTAATATTACAAAAATTCTGACCACTACTTCTACTTAATTTAAAGGCAGCACAGATTACTAAACCCAATTTAAAAAAAAGAAACCCAGACTAAAGTGTATTAAGGGATGGATAGAAAGGACACACGAGTTTAGGAGAAAAATGTGTGTGTGTGTGTGCAATGCAAGTCTGAAGCAGATCCGAACAATCTCAGCATTGTCACACTGTTTAATAGGGAGGTAGTTTAGACTGATCTACTGTACAGGAGTCGTATGAATAATCTTATAGTCTATGTAAAACGTGTTGCTACTGTACTATAATAACGAATGCTTGAATACAGGGCCATTTGTCTTTATATCTTTTGATTAATTGTTTATTAAAATGATTTTTTAATACTGGAAAGGTTATGGTTGATTGTTAAAACAATTACGCAGTGAACAGTAATACCCGAGGGCATTACACCATAAATAGTTGATTGGATTTGGCTGGTTACTGGGGTGTCTGGACTGGTCGATCAGTCATCCTTGCGGTGCCACTGGTATATGCTTATGGTAGTACCTTTAGCTGCCTCACAAAAACACCAACTTGAAAAATGGATCTCTACGTTGACACTGAAGAGAATAGCAAGAGTGAAATGGAAGAGATGAAAACTGAAAAAAGGGAATGGTAAACAGCAAGCACAAGAGCAAGGAAGAAACACTAGTAATGGGAGGCAAAGTCTGGTTCATTTAGTAAAGTTGAGACTGACCTGCGGTGAACTCCATCTTGTAGTTGCGCTGTGGGCGCTTGAATGGTTTCATTTTCATTAACAAATGGTTTTGTAAATTGGCCAAGTTTTAGTTTTAAGCAGGACCGTTTTCATTGAAACCACCACCTTGCTTGCACAAGCGCGCCTAGAGCGGCTTATACGGACCCCTGCTGCATGTCCAAAAACACAGTAACCTTCCTCCGTTGTCCCCAATGAACTTCTCTAGTGGATCAGGGAACCAATGATCTTATTGAAATCCATGAGTCAGGTCAGGACAGTGTCCGGAAAAACCAAGAGCTTGCCCAGTGGGAGGAGACGTGCTTAACAGAGGCGGCTTTACAGACCGAGGGTAGTGTAATGATGGTGCGCCTGCATACACAACTGAGTGCCCGTGTTCATGCGATTGCACTTTCTGAAGTGCAGGGTTACCGCATATTTGAGTCGGGGTGCGTGCTACATACATCCCTGCTCTGAAACAGTGAGCAATGAGTCCCTCTTCCGTTTCCAAGCTCTGCTGTGAGGCATATAAAAGAACACAAGTGCCAAGTTAAATGTGTGCACTCTAGAGTAAGTGGATGAACACAGATGCAAACCTGTATCCTGCCGGAGTCCCAATGTGGCCCTTGATGGGATAACAGAGGCATACAATCATACACAGTGTTTCTAGAGCTGGTCTAGCTCCTCCTCAAGCTTTTCTTTGCATTAGAAATTTGCCCCCAAGATTTTCTGAGAATGCCAAGTGAGCGGAGGAGGTGGGAAGACATGGAAAGGGCACAAAGCCGGTGTAGTCTATTCCCTTTGCTGTTTGAAACTGAATAAAAAGAGTTGGAAAAGGAATCGAAAAACTCCGTCTTTTCACATGTTCTCTGCTTTACAAAAGCTAAACAGCTAATGATATGATCGCGTCCTGCCACCAACAATCTCGATCCTCCAATGATGCAGATTGCTGCGTCGGAGTACTGCAACATTCAGTGGTGGCACTTCAGTGTAACCCTTAAAAGGTTAGAACCAGAAATGCAGAGTGTGGTCTGGAGGTGTAGTTCAGTGACCCGTAGGTCCTGAATGAGCCCATAAAATGCAGGGAGTCATCAGGAGTGGTGAATGTGCTGGAGGTAAGAAAGTGGTTTTAGAGGTGCAGGATCTAGGGCGCCATCTTTGTAGGATACTTTGTGCGAGTGGAGCCATTAGAGATGGTTATGGTGGTGGGCTTAGTCTAAAAGTCACTGGTCATATTATTAAAGCTTCATTCTGTAAAGTCCATCTGCAAATCAAGTCCCGAGACTCTTTAGAAAAAAAATACTCTGACTGAACATGGAGGTGAGCAATAGTGATCACAGTGTTATCTAGCAAAGTTACAATTCCTTCACATGCTAGCCTTGACCACTTTGTCACGGTCTATGGAGAGTCGAGCATACAAAGGGAGTAAACGGATTGTCCATTGAAATTAATTGGTATCTTCGGCTTAGCGCCTGGGGCATCATGGGTAAAAGACTGTATTCACAAAGGGTACCGCTAGAGACCACCTACCACCCATGAATGCAGAGGACAGGCCAAAATGCCCATCTGTAAATGGCATCTAGCCTCTACATCTGAGCCCATGTCCCGAAAAAAAAAAAAAAAAAAAAGTGTGAATCATAGCTAGTCCAGTAACATGAAAAACCTGTTGGCCGAGTCCCTACTGGGGAGCCTCCATTTAGGGGCCCATCTACCCTACAACAAAGCCCCTGCATCGCCTACCTGCAGATCTTCATCATGGCTCATACTGCCACTTTTTGATGTGTCGGCCACTAACATCAAGATCAGGAGTGCTTGAATATTAGGATCACAGCTCCTTCATCCAGAGGTTCCCGGGTTTGAAATGAAGGACAGCAGATAGGACCAGTCTGCTCCTCATCGTAAAAACAAAAGCAGGGTCAGCCTTTGCCAATGATGGGCTTCCTACAACAGGAAGCCCTTAGGACTTTAGAGTGTACATGATAAGACCATCAATTATGCCATGTAGGTCAGGAAAAGACTTGAGACACTGGCTCGTGTGCCAACAGGCTTTTATACTCCATGGAAGGTTTAATGTACTATTACAGCAGTCATACGCCCAGCACAAAGTCTTGTGTCCACTATTCTGAAAAGAATAGAGCAAGGCTGGTCACAGATTTTATGAGTGTTTTAATAAGGCTTTTGCTCTTTTACCTTAACCAACGTTTTAGGCATTTTTCTTATTCAGCTCTACTATTGTCAGTGGTCCACAAAATAAAGACTGATTTGTAATTAAAGTAAATTTTTTTTTTTTTTTTTTTTTTTTTTTAAAAAAGGAATAGATCTACACCATCAGCATTTATAAAAAAAACATGTCAGTTTACATAAAGAACACAGAACCAGAACTCCTCTGTTTAGCCCTACGTAAACCGCACCAAAACACAAACGATGAACCAGACCCATTTGTTGCAGCGTGCTGGAGACTAGCAATTGGTCATCCCAGTGAAAAGCTGTGTGAACACAATTCTGGGCATTCATTAATTTTTATAAAGGCGTTGGGATTCTGGGAAAGCAGTATACAAACCACGTATTGTTGCACGACTGCGCTTTTCTTTAGTGGAAGCAAAGTATGCATTGAACAAAAAAAAAAAAAAAAAAAAAACTGCTTCTGAGAGGAGAAGAAAAGAAAAAAACAGGACTGAAGTTTAGATAAAGCAATCCATCATGGCTACTTACCGCACTGGAAGCCTTGGCCCTCCATGCAAGATAGTGCCACAGAGTTTCTTTACATAACTCAGGTCTGCATTGGGGAAGTTTAGCTGAGCCTAAAATGCAAATATCATCCAGTAAAAACACGTTACTAAAAGTGGTGGAATAGTAGTAAGCAAAGGTATTAAATTCCAATCACAGCAATCTGCCTGCAATGCATCATGAACCAAGAACATTTGTTTCAGATGTAAAACTAAATGACACAGAATAAACTCATTTTCAACCATGCAGGACAACAGGAGCCTAGGCAGCAGAGAATCTGAACAGATTAGTTTCAAATAAATGGATGAAACACTAAACAATCGGGTGTGGTGACAAAAAAAAAAAAAAGTGAGTTTAACAAAGTAAATTGGCAATGGGCGGGGCTTCGAGAGTGGAGAGATGAGGCTGAATTCATGTTCCGTTTTAAGATTCTGAACTGGACAGCAGAAAAAAAAGGCTTCGTTTCTCACTGCTGAGACATAATTGAAGTGATCATCATCAACCAAACCTCATCCAGAGCCCACGGTCTGCTCAGCACCTCGTATTCAAAACACTCCTGCTACAATAAAAATGTGACAGCATCTTCTACATAATATTTTTAAGATAAACAAGTTAGAGATTATGGTGGTACTAAATAGGACCGCAAAACTGGTCTGTAGAGCTCATTTCATGTCATGTCAAACTGGTACTAATAAAAGGGGAACAATTGAAAAAGAAAAAGTTAAATTTATCCATTTCTAAAGTTATCAATCATATCTTGCAGATACAGCACAGGCACCCAACAGCAGAGTATGTTCGCCACTTTATGAAATCCGAAAATAAACGCACGTCGTTGGAGGGAAACAAGCGGGGTATTCACCTGTGATGCCACCTCAGTGCTTAATTTGTAAAAAGAGAAGTGCCAGGGCCCTCATCATGAGCCCACTAACTTCCACCACCCTTTGCCCCTGCCAGCACTGCCAAAAACAGCACCAACACAACAAAGCATCACACTCCAACAAGTGTGACAATTCAGACTATTCCAGGTCCTCAAAGCTATAAGAATGGCTTGAGCGGCAGTTACCATTTTTAATGTATATTGAATAAATATACAACTGTTGTGCTCCTCTAAAGTAGACAGAGTGTCACCATGTGGCAGACTGTCATAAGCACCGGTGTTGACAATCAAGTGACTGTGCCGAGCACCGGAAACCACTGGCTCAAATTAAGCACTGTGCCACCTTGCTCTATTGGGTCACGACACAGCGTTTGTATCTATGGGCTTTCAACTATCGACTGCATTTTTGGAAGTTGTAGTAAGCCATTAGGTATGACTTTAAAGGGCCAACACAAGCAAACAGCATTTGTGAATGTCTGTTTGCGTGCGTTAGCACCTTAAAGTCAGACCTATTGGCTTTGCCAACGATTGTTGTTCCTGAAACTGTCTTAATGGAACATAGGACCACGAGAAGCAACAGTAGTGCCATGGAATCCAAAATTAGCAGCTGGCACCCTGTCATCGCTAAGGATGTCTATGTGCAATGACGTACTCTTACTATACCTTTCCTGTGGTCCCACAGCAGCAGTTGTGCAATTTATTAATAAATCACGCCCCCCCCACCCCTCCCCCCCTCCCCGGTGAATGCACCTGCTCTTGGGCCGAGAACTACACTGGTTTTAAAAATTATCATCGGTTTTAACGCAATAAACTGCTTTCTCTAGAAGATCTTTCGATTCTGAGAAGACGGAGCGAGCTCGCGCCGGTCCTCACACAGCACGCTCCTGCTTGCCAAGTCGAGGAAAGGTAATTCTTAGCTGAAGAGCTTTTAAAAGGTCGTATTACATGTGCCAGTAACCAATTTCACCTTTAAAAAGACGCGGACGAAAATTAGCACGTTTTAAAGCCACATTACAATATGCATCCGCTTTCAAAATGAAATCACTGAGTGAAACAACACAAGTGAAAATAAAATTAAGCTTGTAAAGGTAATTAACAAGAATGCTTCATAACCGCTGCATTAAGAGAATTGGGATGTTTCTGGGTCATACCAAGTGTGACGAGTTGGCGCACCAGTTGTTGCCGCCGTACGCGCCAGAAAGGGCCGACCCAGCGCCGGAAGGCAGAGCAAGTACATAAATAAAGGTGGGCGGGACCGCGAAAGGCAGTCCGCGCCCGAATAGCAATACTGTGTGTGCACAATCATTGCAGCGGCATCCATGCGCAGCGCGCACGCCGCGGTTCAGTCCCGCACCACTGGTGACGCGGAGCGGCCCATGCTCCAAGCGGCACCCTGCAGAGAGGAGCAGCACTTCTCTCCCTACGTTGTGCAGGCCACACTGACTGCTAGGCCAGCAGCAAGACGCACGCTACAGGCCACCTTCATGCGGCAAGAAGGCCCTTCGTCTGCATAAGGGCCCTGGCACAAGGGCAGCACCAGAACATGGTGCGACGGGGCAGGACACGCCCACATCGACGCGGAGGTGGCAGCCCTCATTTTGCAGCGCAGCAAGACCAGCCAAGTGCTAGAAGGCCGCGCTTACAGGTGCTGAACACACAAGGCCCCACAGGTCCCCGGCTCTACGACCTAGGGCGTCAGCACAGTTTTCTTGAGGCGCCACACACTCGCTGGGTCACACAGACAATTCACCTGCCTGAATCATGAGTCCAGGAAGAGAGCGCTCAGCCCCCAGCGAGAGCCGCAATACGGCACCCGACTACAGGTGTCCTGCCACCTTTCAGCAGATCCCGCCACAGCATCGCCGAGGTTTCAATTATGGCTCGGCCGCCTGGAAAACTACTTCATGTCCATCAGGGAGACGGATGGAGCGGTCAAGCGCTCACTACTTCTCCACTATGCAGGGGAGGAAATATACCTGCTCTTCAAACATCTCCCCAACACAGGACCCCCTGACAATTATGCGGCGGTGACAGCGTTGAATGAGCATTTTGATACTCAATTAAACCCAGATTTTGAGAATTTCAAATTGAGGCAAGGGGGAAGGAGAGTCGGTAGACTCTTTCCATGTACGACAGAGAGCTCGCCAGCACTCACCTCGTGGGAGGCAGAGCGGCAGAAGAGATCAGAGCACAACTGATCCTAGGGATCCGCAGTATGGTCCTGCGAGGCCTCATCTTAAGGCAGCCGAACATACCAATGAACGACATACTGGTGTTAGCACGTTCCCATGACCTCTCGGCTGCACGTGCGGAGGAAATGGACCTGGCGCTGATGCGCAACACAGAAAAGGGCGTGACCGTCAAGGCTGAGCGAGCCGACGCCGTCAGAGTGCGTGACAAAGCCACCAAACCAAGGGATCGCCCGCCGCAGACCCCAAAAGGCCAATGTGGATACTGCGGGTATGAAGAACACCCCCCTCAACAATGCCCAGCCCAGGGGAAAACGTGCACCAACTGTGGCATTGCGAACCATTTTGCTTCGGTCTGCAGAAGGAAGACACAGGAAAGAAGGGAGACGGCACAAACAAATGCGGAAAATGGTCCGCCAGCTGTCGAGCGTCTCGCTGTCGTCCCGCCACGACGGAGGAAGACTGAACAAGCCGTGTACAAGACAGACGACACCTCGTCTGATGAGGAAGGAGAAACATACCTGGTTTCATTCACCCAGGCACTGAAACGATGTAGACGTCCTCCAGCCCCGATGCTTAGTGCGGATAGCCGGGTGTCAATGCAGTGATCGACACGGGCGCGTCAGTCACCGTCATGGGAATCCAACAATACAAGCTCAAGCCTAGACCAGAACTCCGGCCTTCGAAGACGAAAATCTTCGCTTACAGAAGTGACTCACCGTTACCCCTCCGAGGTAAAATGACCGTGCCAGTGCGGTCGGAAGACACCAAAATCATGGTTGACATCTACGTCATCAACCAGGAGGCAGATACGCTGCTGAGCAGCCATGCAGCGGAGGACCTAGGACTGGTGAAGTTCGCCAGGAGCATGCAAGCTGAGCAGACCAAAGAACTAGTCGACCAGTTTGAGGATCTGTTCAAGGGGCTGGGGCGGATCAAGAAAACCCCAATCAAGCTGCACATAGACCAAACCGTCATGCCAACAGTGCTGAAGTACAGGAGAATTCCTTTCCACCTCCGGTCGCTGGTGTAAGAAGAGCTACAGAAGCTGGAAGACCAAGGGGTCATAGAAAAGGTCTCCGGGCCCACGCCCTGGGTGTCCCCCATGGTGATCGCTGAAAAGCCCCGCCAACCAGGAAAAATAAGACTGTATCAATATGCGCCTCCCCAAGAAGGCCATTCGGCGCGAACACCACATCATGCGGACCATGGACGATATTGTGGCCGACCTGAATGGGGCTAGATGGTTTTCGAAACTAGACCTAAACGCCGGCTACCACCAGCTGGTGTTGGCCAAAGAAAGCTGGTACATAACCACGTTCAGCACCCATCTTGGACTCGGGAGGTACAAACGTCTAAATTTTGGCTTGTCAGCTGCCGAAATTTTCCAAAACACGATCAAAGAGATCCTGGTCGGACTGCCTGGCGTGTTAAAGTTAGTGACGACATCCTCATCCACTCGCAGACAGCTGAAGAACACTACCGGCACTGGAGAGCCACCCTTCAGCGGCTTCAGGATCACGGAGTTACCCTACATCGGGAGAAGTGCCTGCTGTTCCAGCAACGAATAGAGTTATTTGGCTACACTTTCACGCAAGAAGGGATTCAGGTCGACCCCAGGAAATCACAGGCCATCAAGGACGCGCCAGCACCGCTGACAGTAGCGGAGGTCCGCAGCTTCCTTGGGATGGCCACATACTGCGGCCGCTTTATCCCAGACCTGGCCACAATCGCAGAGCCCCTCCGAAACCTCACCCGAGCAGACGCCTCATGGCAGTGGAGCCTAGCTGAAGAAGCGGCATGCCACGCAGTCAAGAATGCTCTCCTCGACCACACCACTCTCGTCTACTTCAATCCCACCAAGCGAATTGAGATACTAGTGGACGCCAGCCCTGTAGGTCTCGGAGCCGTCCTTGCTCAGGAGCAAGAACCCGGACGGTGGGCTGCCAGCAAAGCGCTCTCCCTGACCGAAAGACGCTATGCCCAGATTGAGAGGGAAGCCCTAGCCATCCGCTGGGCATGCCAGCACTTCCATTTGTACATATGCGGACACCCGTTCAAGATCACGGACCATCAACCCCTAGTGCCACTATTCAAAGGCTTGGCACCCCACCCGCCGCCACGAATTGAACGATGGGCTATCGGGCTCCACCAGTATGAGATGGACGTCGCATACCGGCAGGGCGCCAAGAACCCTGCTGATTTCCTCGCGAGGCACCCAACCCCAGTGGAAGCCAAGGGTGAGGAGGCCGAGACAGACCCCACCTGAACATCATCTCGGCACTCACGTGTCTCCGAGCACTGACACTTGAGGGGACAGTCGCAGCGGAGGCAGACCCAGTCATTGCCAAAGTCCGAGCAGCCATCCAAGGGGGACACTGGCATCAATTTCTACAGTCGGCCAACGAATGGACAGGCCCAGAGAAGGAAAACCTAATACACATGTGGAGAGTCAGGAACGAGCCGAGGGTCACCAAAGGAGGAACCCTGCTAAGAGGATCGAGGATCGTCATCCCAGCGCCTCTCCAAGCGCGAGCGACGCAACTCGCCCACGGAGGGCACCAAGGGGTGGAGAAAATGAAAGCCGGCATGCGGAAGAAGGTCTGGTTCCCAGGGATGGACACCAGAGTCGACGCAACAGTCCGGAGGTGCCCTTCCTGTCAGCTGACGAGTGGCCCAGAGAGGCCCGCGCCCATCCACACAGAAGAGCATGGGAGACGTCCCTGGGAGAAGCCAAGTGTGGACTTCGGGAGCTTCCCGGATGGAAGAGTCACCCTAGTCCTGATCAACAGCTACTCGAAGGACCCTGTCGTAGAGGTGGTCAACTCGACGGCTTTCTCCCACGTCGGCCCAGTGCTGGAGAAGATATTCGCAATGTTTGGGTGTCCGGCAGAACTCAATCAATCAATCACGGCATTTATAGAGCGCGCTACTCACCCGGGAGGGTCTCAAGGCGCTGGGGGAGGGGGTAAGTTACTGCTCGAACAGCCAGGTCTTGAGCTGCTTCCTGAAGGAGAGATGGTCCTGGGTTCGCCGAAGGTGAGTGGGGAGGGAGTTCCAGGTCTTGGCTGCCAGGTAGGAGAAGGATCTTCCTCCGGCGGTGGCTCTGCGGATGCGTGGTACGGTGGCGAGGGCGTGGCTGGTTGATCGTAGCTGGCGGGTGGGCGTGTAGAAGGTCATGCGGTCGTTGAGGTACTTGGGGCCCAGGTCGTGGAGGGCCTTGTGTGCGTGGGTGAGGAGTCTGAACGTGATTCTCTTGCTGACGGGGAGCCAGTGCAGGTCTTTCAGGTGTCCGGTGATGTGGCTGTGCCGGGGGATGTCCAGGATGAGTCGTGCGGAGGCGTTCTGGATGCGCTGGAGTCTTTTTTGAAGTTTGGCTGTGGTTCCGGCGTAGAGGGTGTTCCCATAGTCCAGTCGGCTGGTGACGAGTGCCTGGGTGACGGTCTTCCTGGTTTCAGTGGGGATCCATCTGAAGATCTTGCGGAGCATGCGCAGGGTGTTGAAGCACGAAGATGAGACGGCGTTGACTTGTCTGGTCATCGACAGGGAGGAGTCCAGGATGAAGCCCAGGTTGCGTGCGTGGTCCGTTGGCTTGGGCGCGGTGCCCAGGGCCGGGGGCCACCAAGAGTCGTCAGGAGTGACAACGGACCCCCGTTCCAAGGGTAGGAATTCCAGGAATTCCTCCAACGCCACGGTGTCCGGCACAGACGAATCACCCCGCAGTGGCCCCAAGCAAACAGCGAAATCGAACGCTTGATGAGAACCATTAATAAAGCTCTTCGCATTGCCGTAGCCGAGCATGCCGATCCTGAACAGCACCTACAGAAATTCCTGCGGGAATACTGAAGCACCCCTCAGAGCTCCACACGCCAAACACCATGGGCACTAATGTTTAACGGAACTCGCCGGGATGGCCTCCCCACCGCACCGGGGTGGACACCCCCTCCATTTGACGGAGAGGGCACCCTCAGGAGGAGGGAGAAGCGCAACCTCACAGTCAGCCAGACCAGGAGGGCTAGGTCTGGTCAGCTGCACCGGGGAGACACCGTTATCGTGAAGGACCGGAGGGAAATTCCGGACTCGGTACAAACAGGGGTACTGGACTGTGACCGACGTGAAGGGAACCATGGTAACTGTCAGCAAGGAAGGGGAGGCCGTGACCCGAAACATCTCCTGGTTCAAAAAAGTGGTCAACCCCGCTCAAGGTACTGAAGCCATCAGCAACTCTGGAGAACCGAGAGCCAGCCAAGTAGAGTCTGGAGAAGGGAAGGGCCACAACTCAAGGCCTACCTCCCCACCAGGGACTCAGGAAGCAACTCAAGAGCCCCCAGAGACACCACCCCCACTCCGCGAACCAGCTACTGAGCCCAAGTCCAGCCATGGCCAGTCCAGGTATGCTCCGAGAGACAACCCCCAACCGAGCACTCGCCTGAAAGACTTTGCCTGCCAAGTAAGTGATTTATGAGACACTGGGGAGCCAGTCCAGGACCAGTTGTTGCCGGCGTACGTGCCGGAAATGGCCGACCCCCACGCCGGAAGGCAGAGCGCATACATAAATAAAGGTGGGCAGGACCGCGAAAGGCAGTCCTCGCCCGAATAGCAATACTGTGTGTGTGCAATCATTGCAGCGGCATCCACACGCAGCGCGCCCGCTGCGGTTCAGTCCCACACCACGGGACGTAAAACCAAGCACACCGTTTCTTTCGCAGTACAATGTATTTTAAGTGTAATCTTAGCAACAAGAGAATATGGTCTCAAATTTGTTTTATTGCTCTCCATGCTTTCTCTTTCATAATTTGGGTAGGAGAAAGTACCTTGGAAGCAAGCAGCTGTGTGACCCTGGTGGAAGTCCCTTAGTCAGGCATTAATTAGCGATGACAGAATACGGAGGCAGAGTTAGCTGCTTCCTGCCTGTCCTACGGGAAGAGCGGATGTGCCCCGGGGGTACGAGCAACACAGGCCTTGCATACTGCACTCCTGTGGCGAAGCTGGTGCTGCCGGATTTCGTCTCAGAATGCAGAACCTAGCAGCGAGAAACAAGCAGTGTGGCGATGAACACTCTTGGTATAGATCCCTGTGTTTGTTTATCCACCGACAGAGTCCTAATTGGTTTAAGCAAAAGATGGGTGCACGCTGTGCGCGTCAACGTGGTTTAATTTGTAGCATGGTTGTTCGAACGTGCTAAAGAGCAGATTGAGAGATAAGGCGAGAGTCAGAGTTTGCAGAGTCCCCAGGGGCTTGGCTCGTTCAACAGTCACAGCACAAACACTGGACTAACACCCCTTTGATATCTTGTTCTGATGCATGCTTTCAACAGCGCTTCCGTGTTTCTTCATGGAATTCAAAAGATAGGAAAATCTAGTTCCCTTTTTGGTCGCCATTACATAAGATCAAATACTAATAACAGAAAACAAGCAACACTCCATGACCGAGAGAGGTGTATGGGTCAAGCGACAAAGCATAGCACAAGAACGGAATTTGGGGGTGGGGGTGAAAGAAATAATACCTGCATCGTAGTGGGAAGTGGGCTGCCATCTTAATCTCAGCAATCCTTGGCCAGCAGAGCCAGGTCTGCAGTCAGTCTTGATGACTATCAGGTGCCAGTGTTACTGCCTAGCCCGTGGCGAAGATTTGAGGGGAATAGACCCAAAAAGAGAACTCCGGTCACTCACAGTGGGTCTCCAGGGAAACGTGAGTGAGAGACGGAGGGTGGTGGATGCAGGAGGTGGGTGAGTGAAGGCTAGAGCTCAGAAGTGTGCCGCTTTGGGGACAAAATAAATAAAAAAACACCCACAAACCTGTACTTTGGTGAAGCACTGAAAACAACAATCAGCGACAGGCAGGAGGTAGGTGGGGATGACGACACAGGGAGGTTAAGTGAACTGCAAGCAGCGACACCGAAGCACTGAATTAGTTTGCAAACAAAAATTAGTTCGGGAAACACATGGGACAGTTAGAACTGGTGGAGTGAGATTGTACTTGGTCGCTGCTCTTGGAGAGGGATAAACACTGCCAGAGGCATAACAAATGCATGCCATAAACCAATAGAAGAGGGACAATGACGCCGGCAAACAGCAAGCCTTTGGGGGGTATGTAAGCCCATACAGTGAATACAGCATGTCTCAAAGACAGCGCATGTGCGCTGCCTAGGATCGACCTATAAATAGCATCATTGTATACCTTAAGAGGATCTAGTACTGCAAACAAGAATCAGTGATATGCGCAGTTCTGAAGACATAATTATCTGTGGATGCAAGTCAAAATAGAACAAATAACCTTTTGATTTTAGCAGGGCAGCACATGAGAGCCCTACTAGTCCGATACAAAACACTCTCAGAACTCCTAGTCTTCCATCAACTTTACTTCATAAAAGGACGCTGCGGTTCACTCCAGTTCCAAGCCTATCCTCCATACTCCAGTAAAAGCTCACCCACCTCTTGGGATGAGTTTACTGGGATAACTCATGCCAGAGACACTTTTGTTATTGAGGGATGCTATGTTTGAAGGCATTTTATAATCTTAAGACTTACAGCCCACAAAGAGCCCCGTACTTTGCTTTGTAGCACTACCCGGCACTTCAGAGTTGCTGGTTCTGAAACACAGCAAGATTTCCCCACATGGATCCTGAAGGAACTCTAAACTTTAAGGTCACACCGGACAGGAGCGTTGTCACAATTCTTTGCTTGTCTCATGTTACAAAAAATTCTGTTCTTCAATCACTCCAGATTCTGTCAAGCTTCACCTGGCTTTTATTTCTGCTCATATGAGAAAAGGTAGGTTACACAGCTGAGTAGGCTCACCAGAGCTGATCCATTTCCAATTGTAGAAGGCAGGAATATACCGTTACAAATCATGAAATAACTGAGCAGTAAAAAGAACGTCATCACCACCCCCTCGCCCCCCCCCCAAATCACCATACAAATGTTATCAAGCACTAGATACACAACTAAATCAGCCAGTCTATATAATTAAGGGGGGATTAGCCTAGATCTGTCCAATTCAATCTCCCTCAAACTGTTCTGAATATAATTTGTCTATTCTAGGTATCCCCCTGCTTGAGCAGCTTACACTGCAAAAAATAAAATCCTTCCATCTAAACCTACAGCTGTCACACCGCTCATCCTGTTCTGACTGCTGCTTTGCAGGTTTGCACAAATTGCAAATATATGCATAGTCCAGAGTGTGTCTGGTCTCGCTCCTTCATCAACATCCCCATTAATGCTGAAGTAAACATGGTAGCTACAGTAGAGGATTTAGTTCTTAAAGCAAGGTATTTATGCCAACGTTTCGAAGCTTTGCTCCTGTGCGTCTTTCATGGAATTGCGGGCGAAGCCTTAATTGTACAAAGCAATGCTGGGCACACAAGATTTAGAAAGGAAACATTAGAACCATTTTACTTTAACAAAATATCCAAGTTTAACTGGGACAGGCCATTTCTCTTTAGACAGTTATGATCTCCAAATGTCCACGGCAGACAGTAGCTGGCTACGGTAACTCCAGCATCTTGGATTTGGCCATTTTTGATCTGCTCTGGCCCATCAATTACCCATCTTGGATAATGAAATACGCATTTCATCCCTCGATCAAGTATTGTGTGGTTTATTAGCTGCTGTTCCTCTTTCAGCATTTAGTCTTGCGTTCTCTTAGTCTTTGGCTGGCGGAATTTCAGAAATGGGCCTGTGCTAAACATCAGGGGAGGGGAGGAGTGAAATTCCACTGTGTTGCTGCAGCTATTTGGCTAGTAGCAATGCTAGGTCTACAAATTTATATTTCTGCCTCTAGATAACGGTCTGGAGTCTGGGTATCAAGCCTAATACCCCCGGCTTTATGAATCCAGATTTGCTAGACATTTTGATATGAATTTCAATGATTTTCTCCTTAGTAGATTACCTCAGAGCACAACTAGAGCATATTACAAAAGTCGGCATTCGCTACTCGACTCCTACAGGAGGTTCCATTTGTCTTGTGCAAGTAATTGTACTGCAATAATCTTAAACATGACGGCTATAATACTTTAGACAGACGCAGTGCAGCAAATCCCCACTCTTTCAGCTAGTTCATAGTCCAGAGCCAAAGGCCACTTTTCCCGGTGTTCTTCCAGGCTGCATTTGGACAGGTTTTGCACAACATGTTCACCATTTGCTCCCCTTCACTTAATATAAACCAATGTAAATCATCCCTTGAGCGGGGGGAATTCCGACTAAAAGCATCCTCAAGTCAGTCAAATTGCTTTTAAGATGGACCCACAAAGAGAAACTGGGACTGCAGGTATGAATGAATGAAATTATTTATAAAGCGCTACGTTCGCGCCAAGGAGCATCTTGGCGCTAGCAGAAAAAGATCAAGAAAAAACGCAGGTAGAGAACGAGAGGATAGTTATAGAAAGATGCATTCATAACAAGTATCAAATAAGGGAGAACACGATGTTGTCAGGAGCAGCAAAAATCCATGTTTTCAATAGTTTCCTAAAGAGACGTTCTGATTGAGCCAGTCTCAATTGGAGCGGCAAAGTGTTCCAGGCTCTAGTTCCTAGAACATCTATGGTTTTGCCTCCTTTTGTTTTCAAACGATAGCTAGGGACTGCTAGAAAGTTACCCGAAGATGACCGCAAAATACGTTGAGTTGTATAAGGGCGTATTCTGGACCTAAGATATAATGGCCCTACTGCTTTATAGGTGATAGTTAAAACTTTATACAGGATCCTTTTATGGATTGGTAGCCAATGCAGTCGTTGGAGTGCTGCCACTGAAGGGGATCCTCTAGGCAGCCTGAGCACCAACCTAGCCGCTGCATTCTGGACCACCTGTAACTTTAAGACAGCCTTACTAACTCCTGCATACAGACTGTTGCAGTAGTCCAAACGCGATAGAACCAGTGCCACAGCAACTGTCTTCCTAGCATTCATAGGCAGTAGGTCCAGGAACTTTCTCAGAATTTTTATGGTATGAAAGCACATGCCTGCCACAGAAAGAGCCTGACTATGGAAGGATAGAGTAGGATCGAACTTAATCCCTAGGTTCCGTACTGTGTCTGCAGTGTTTGGAGGTGGAACCATATTTACAGGCCACCATTGACTGGGCATAAAGGGATTGGCTTTCCCGAACAGCATGATTTCCGTTTTTTGGCTGTTACATTTCAAATGATTGATTTTCATCCAGTTCATAACTGCCGTTAGGCAGTGATAGAATTTTTCTTCTGCCACAGTGGAGTTTTTATCAAGGGTAAGAATGATCTGAGTGTCGTCTGCGTATGTAATGGCTTCGACCTCAAACGAGTCTATCAAGGCGAGCAGTGGAGTCATATAAAGATTGAATAATGTTGGGCTTAAAGAAGAGCCCTGTGGCACCCCTGATAATATCTGTTTTTCAGCAGACTTATGGCAGCCCAGGGTGATTATGTTGCATCTGTTTTTAAAAAAGAGGAAAACCAGGCGAGCGCCTTCTTAGTAACGCCACTGGACGCAAGTCTAGCACGCAAGATATCGTGGGAGACCGTGTCAAATGCGGCCGATAAATCCAACAGAATCAGTACTGCGTCCTTACCCTTGTCTAGGGCCAGCTTTATCGTATCCGTTGTGTGAAGCAGCACTGATTCCGTTGAATGTCCCAATCTGAACCCGGATTGTTTGGGGTGAAGAATGTTTTCCTTTTGCAGAAAATCATTTAGTTGCTTATTGGCCAACTTCTCCACTATTTTACTTAGCCATGGTAATAGTGAGATTGGCCTGAGATTGGAGAGGGTGGTAGGGTCGGCAACTTTCTTTTTTGAAGGGGTTTTACCGCCGCAATCTTCCAAATATCTGGTACACAGGAGGATTCAAATGATGAGTTAATTATTTGATTTATGGTTGGATTAATAATGTCGACAAGTGCATGTAATACTCTGGGGGACAAGGATCAAAAGGTGAGCCAGATTTACAGGCAAGAATGGCTTGTCTTGATTGTTCAAGACTAATTTCTTGAAAACAAGAGAATTCTCCAGTAATTTCTGAGGATATAGGCTTATTGGCCGAGGGAATGAACTCAATGAAATCTTTCCTCAAGTCAATAATTTTATTCTCAAAATATTCGGCTATTTTATCACATAAACCTTGTGATGGTGTGATTTCCTGATCTAATATTTTGGGTTTAATAAAGGATTGCACGATGTTAAAAATAGTTTTTTGATTTTCAGCTGCTTGATTAATTTGGTTGGAGTAGAATAACATTTTTTCCAATTTTATGTGATGGTGATAGAATCTGAGGGCTACTTTAAAGGAGATAAGGTCCACTGATTCATAGCCTCTTCTCCAGATTCTTTCCAATTTTCTGCATTGTCCTTGTAATTCCTTTAAACGAGGGGAAAACCAAGAAGCCTGTTTTTTGTTAATCGGGCCTTTCCTGGAGCAGGCAATTGGAGCTAAGCTGTCTGCAAGAGATGTCATCCACTCATTGAATCTGTCGTTATCAATCGAGGGGATGCCCGAAAGGGTAGGTTTACCCTTTTTAGCCATTGTTAGAAGCTCGGAATAGTTGAGCATACTATTCCACTTCCGGCCCTCTGCGGGACAATTTTGTCCCAGGGGATTCCCTACTTGAGTCTTCTTAAAATCAATTTTAAATGGGATATATTTATGATCTGACCAAGTAATTGTTATAGGGTGCTCTGCAGATAAGCTGGTCATATTTGTGCAAATACCATCTAGGGTATGTCCAGCATCATGTGTAGGGACCTCTATCAATTGTTTTAGTCCCATAGTACTGATGATTTCAGAAAAATGTCTTGTATTCGGGATATTTTGTGCTTCTAGGTGTATATTAAAATCTCCTAGGATGGTAAAATTCGAGTATCTAATCACTAGGGAGCTGATGCTTTCCCCTAACATGTCTAAAAATTTGAGGATAGGGCCTGGGGGTCTATAAAGCAATACTCCAGCAAACGTAGTGCAGCTGTCTAACTGGAAACAGAAAGGGAAGCTCTCAGCTTCCTTAAGTTCTATAGCATTAATAGTTGTTAGTTTCAAGTCTTGTTTATAAATTATTGTTAGGCCCCCTCCCCTATGTCCAATTCTGTCATGTCTTGCCAGTGTATAACCATGTGGGAGAGCTTGTACAATGTCTGGGTTAGAGTGCTCATTCAACCATGTTTCTGTGACGAATAGGCAATCTAAGTCCATTTTTTTCAGGAGGTCATAGATGTGTAGGGCATTCTTATTTATTGATCTTGCATTAATTAAACCACAATGTAATCGTTTATGAGATTTTTGCATTTCCACGAGGGCTGGCCCAGGACTTCTACTATAATTGCCCAGGGTGGTTCTACACGTAATACAAGTTACTGGGCCCTTCATGTTGTCTATATGGACTTTACAATTGCTAGCCTGTGTATTAAGCTCCATTAGCTCCTTACTGGTATATTGTATTGCTGAGTGAAAACCAACAGCATCTCTGGCCGCGTTCAGGGCGCAGACGGGCATGCCTTAGGCGCGCCAGCGGCGCGCCCGCTGCGCGTCCGGCGTAGCATGAGCCAGAAATACACCGCCGGAAGCCAACCACTAGTACTATGACCCGCAGTGGCTCACCGGAAGTGAGTAAAAATACCTTGTTGGGACAGCGTTTCTCCGCACAAACGGCTCAAATTGCCGCGGCGGACCGGAAACGCTGTCCTTCAAAAAGTGCTGCGTGCAAGATACAGTTTATCAGGTAAAAACACAGTAATGCTAAAAGGCCTATAGCCAAATAAAAACAGATTGTTAGAAATGCACTATCGTTCCGTTTCCAACCTCCCTCTCCTGTGATATCAAGAGCTGCCACCTCTATGTATGAATGATTCTAGTGCCCGGGTCTTGTAAAGCTCACCCACCACTTTGAGCCAAATAGGTCTCGTAAGAGTGCGACTAGTTCAGTAGTATCAGCCACATACAGTTGTCCTCTCCCCAGCACTTGGGCCCACTGCCTCATTTGAGCCGGTGGTTGCCGTGAGGCATACTGGCACTCGTTTTTTGTGGACCGGCACTTATTTTCCCACATTACCGAAGAGCAAGAAAAGGAAAAGAAAAAAAACAGGGGAAGTAAGGAGGAAGATAAAGATGGAAAAAACCTCGAGAAAGGGGGAACCTGCAAGAGACAGATAAAAGTACAGGGTGTGTCTGGGGGTAGATTACAGACGCATGAGGTCGATTCAATACTATAAGCGTGGTCACCAGCATTTAATAGCACTAGCTGTGGGCTTCTGAGCAGAGTTTTGGGCACTGGCACTCATTCTTTTCCATATTCCTCACTGCTTAGGCTAAACAGTGGTCCTTTTCTTTTTCTCTACCTTCCAGCTAAAGCAGAGACACATGAGACTCTGCCACGGATGTCCTAGACAACCATTTGGTCACCTATTGAATTTGGGCCACCAAGTAACGAATCAAATTTGCACTTGTCGATTTAACTTCTAAGATGCTGAATGACAAGTCCTTCTGCTCGGGTTTCAAAGTGTGTACTGCACCACACAGAAGGTAGAGCCTATAAAAGAAAGCATTGAACATGCACAACTAACAGTTTTGCTAATTTATGTTATTTGCACCTACATATCACTTTCAATAATTGTTACAGCAACATACTACTTTCTCACGTAGGCACCCTTTTGAAAAAAAGAATCTGAAGAGCCAATGCCCGATAGTGCATATTTAGAGTTTCCTGTTCTCTTTTTCTATTTAGAAATGCTGGTGGGATTTTGAGAGTGTTTTTAAACACACAAAAGTTCCATAAGGTTTGCCGGGGACCATTACTAATCACTTAGATTACCTGCAAACAGGAGTGGAAATAAACATGTCAAAAGGGGGAAACTAGGAGATTCCCTAGACTGTAATGGACATGCATGCTGTACTGGCATGCACATTTCTGGGATTTCCTGTGGTGGTGGGATACTTGGAAGGTAGTCTTAACTTGCTGGTGGAAGAAAAAAACCAAAAAAACATTCACACTACAAAACTTTAAGCTACAGCAACATAGCCAAAGAAGTAGCAGCAGATGCACCATCGTTATATAGCAAACATTAGGCAGCCATGCTGAAACATTTAAAGCAGTAAAAATAAATCATAAATCATGGATGTGGATGAGAATAGACAGAAGAAAAGGATATACAAGATAATTGCTGAACCATTAGCTTTGCCAAGGCGTGGCATTGGCAAAAAGAAAACCACCCACTGATGACTCATAAAATGTGCATGGACAGGCAGCCA
This sequence comes from Calotriton arnoldi, assembly GCA_963921515.1. Lineage (NCBI taxonomy): Eukaryota > Metazoa > Chordata > Amphibia > Caudata > Salamandridae > Calotriton > Calotriton arnoldi. The sequence goes on along the minus strand of CAWUFW010003924.1, from coordinate 832,192 downwards.
TCTTGATAGATAGATCTATCCATCTATTCTCCCCCCTACCTCCACCTAAAGTACAACCATTCCAAGGAGGTCACTGGTGCATCATAATGCATGTGCACACAGGCTACTATTTTGCAGTGTTTTTCTAATAAAGAGAGCATTCCAAGATGGCCAATGCAATGCGTGTGCTTGTCTTCATGTACTGTTCCAAGGTGGTCATTTTAGAACAGTAAATTTAAACAAGCATTGAAAATGCAATAGGTCTCGTCTTTGATTAAGTTAAAGCCATTTGCTTTGCTAATGGTATTGTATAGCAAAGCAAATGGCTTTAACTTAATGAAAGGCGAGACCTATTGCATTTTTAATGCTTGTTCCTATTGGTCACGGTTACAGTGTCCAGGTCCCTGAACGCAGATTCAACACGATATACGGGACACACAACTTAATTTTCAAATATAAGTCAGGAACGTGAGACGCGAACAACTAGGTTGAAAAGAGAAGCAATGAATAAAAAAAGTTTAAGCGCATTAACTTGGGGAGGCTAAGTTGCGCGCTGATGATCTAAAGCTGTGGCATGAAGGTCCCAAATTGAGGCAAGTCCCATGCTGTTCACGTCTGAGAATTAGAGGGGATTCCACGGTCATGAAGAAGGTCTGGAGATGAGGTCTCAAAAGGAGTTAGGGGCGGCGCCATACATAAAAAAAAAAAAAAAAAAAAACCACCGTGCCAGCCTGCCTCAAGCGCTCCTCCAGAGCAGCTCTGCCTGCCGATCACAATCTCCCCGTGCCTTAATGTGCCCTTGTGTAACGTAACCGGAGCTCATGTAAAGCGCTCTAATACCTTCAGGTAGAGTTCGCGCTATAGAAATCTGCATAAAAAAAAACAACAAAAAAAAAACACTGTGCCAGCCTGCCTCAAGCGCTCCTCCCGAGCAGCCCTGCCTGCCGATCACATAATCTCGCGTGCCTGAATGTGCCCTTGTGTAACGTAACTGGAGCTCATGTAAAGCGCTCCAATACCTTCAGCTAGAGTTTGCGCTATTTATGAATAGATCACTTTATAAAAGACCATGCGCGCATTCTGACTGCGTTCCCATGCCACGGTGTATAAGTGGATTCCTACTGTAGCTCAGCAGGCAAGGGTGGCACTGGAGGCTAGGTAGAGTTTACGTGTAAGGAGCCGGAAAGGATGGGCTGAACGGATTGACCGGTGGTATTCTGCTTCAGTCAGATTGTGCCTCCTGGTGTCCCGGGTGGCTTGGGCGTGTCCGTGCATTCGCTGTAGGTGCCGGAGTGTGCCCGTGCCGGCGTGCACACTTGGGTCGAATTCAGTTTGTGGCGCGTGCATACACCCGCTACGGCGCCCAGGTGTCTGTTGTGGCTATAACCCCTAATGGGCTTCTCAGTGTAGGTCTGTTGGAGCCTGGCGGGTGTATGAGGGCGACTGGTGATGACAGTGCTGGAATATGGTGCTTATGTGAAGCGCTCCGAAAGCTTCGGGTCGAGTTCACGCTATATAAATGTTAAGATGTTAAGAAAAACAAAGTAAGAAAAAGCAGCTACGCAAGCCATGCACACCTTGGAAGGACGCCCAAAGATGCGGAAATCCTACTAAAACAAGCCTGTTACCATATGAAGAGCGTTCTCACAGCGCCCAATCAGAGAGCCGGACTGGCGCGTGCAAGTCAGCGCGACGAAGCTTCTGATAAGAAACTTCGTCACGACAGCCGTAATGCAGGCAAGCCAGCCCGGATGGGCCGGACAAAAAAGCGAAAAGGAGGCACCCCTGAAACCTTATTTCCAATGGCAGCCCACCGTTTAACAAACGGTGACGCAAGCCAATGGGAATAAGGGGCGGAGCTTCAAGCCCTTTTCTCAAAGTCCTCATCTGCAATAAATCTCGCCGAGCGAGCTGCGCATGTGCGCAGCAACGCTAGGAGAGACCTAAAAATGAAATAAAACCCCCAAACTAAGTATGTAGGTGAGGCTGTACAACGAAAAAGTAGCAAGCTGCCCAGCAGCAGTAACCTGCTGCCAGATCCTCACCAAAGCAATTTGATACAAAAAATAAAAAACAGGTAGGGGCAGGCGAGAAATCGATGAGCAAAGGGGAGTGGGAAGATTCAAGAGAGGGCATGGGTGGGAATTTAAAGAGGGGGAATAAAACAGATGGAGAGAGCAATGACAGATATGTGCTCCCTTGGGGAGCTAAACAAAACTTGCTTCCCTCATGTCAGCAGTTGAGGAACAGAACATAGTCAAAAGTTTAGTAAAGCTACACTTTAGGGGGAATAAGTACCGGGTGCAATAGTTTGCACCCCTAGTTAAGTTTCGGCGTGCCAACTCTGGCAAAATTTAGAAGCAGGGGAAAAAATATGGATCACAGCATGCAGATTTTGGTATGGTAAACATCAAAATCTGCATGCTATTTCCTAAAAACTGAATAAGTGCAATTATGGTATCCAGTAAACTTTAAACACAGAGTTGGAATAGAAGTACGATAAACACCTTCTCTATAGGGCACTTTGCACAAAAGTTGTTAATTTTCCTTATGTGCTCATCATGGACACCACTTCTTAGACCTCAAACTGTGCCCAGAGATTCCCCCCTCTCCTCTTTTTAGGTCAAGCTCTGCGAGGCATGCTGTCATCCCTCAGTGGGCTTAGACAACACCCACTGCTTTTCCTTTGTTGCTTCAAGTGCCTTTCTAAATTGCTTTCTTTTTATTGGTGAAACCCTGCTCTTTGTCCCGCATATGTGTTGGTTTTCACTTTCCTGGTGACTGCCGCTGTTACATGTGCCCTTACTTTTGGATTTATCTATAGTTTATTTGGCGCACTCTTTTTGCATCGAGTGGTCCCTCAACGTTTGTTTGCCTGTGGCCTCTCGTTCCCATAGTGCATGTCTGTAATCTGCTCCTGTCTCGAGCGCTGCTAGTGTTTCCTTTGCACCCGCCCCCTCCCGTTGTCTGTTCACCACCTCCCTCATTTTGTTTCAGCCGGTGCGTTTGAAGTGTCTGCTTTTCCTCATGTAGGCGTTCGGTGGTGATGAACTTTCTGCCATGGTTTTGTTTGCATTTCGGATGGGCATGTCTCTGCATTTCTGTGGGCACCGGGGAACCGATGCTGGGACACCGGCCCGCTTCCCCAGTTCCAAGGTCAGCGTGTCCGATGATGGATTTTCTTTCCATGTTGAATGTCCAAGCCCATGCTGCACGAGTCTCACAGCTCAACATTTCAACATTCACAGAGCAGGCCCTTCTCTCTCTCCACTCTGTCATGAAGCCCCTGCAGTCTGTGGCCACGCCCTGAAGCCCTGCACCGCACAGTGACACCTGAACGCAGATATTAATCATACTAACAACCCTCTTGATCTGGGAGAGGACCTGTCCCAGCCTCCACCTTCTCGATTTCTTCCCTCAGCCAAGTCAGAGTTGCGTTCCTTGTTCAATAAGGACATTCCTTTCTTTGCTTCTCACTTCTAATAGGCTCAGACTGGAATAATTATGCAGAGACATTTCATGGCCTCCGGATCAGGAATTCAAGGAGTTAGTGACAGGCCTTTCAGTCCCCAGCAGCCTTCCCCCTGGCGCTAAACAAGGCCCAAGCAGCAACCCTGGAGGGAGACGGGAGCCCAGCCTGCTCCCACTGTCACTTACACCCCGTCCTGCTCCTCCTCAGGATCCCCACCCGTCCACTCCCTTTCCTTCCCCTACATTCCTTTTCACACCAACTCAACCCCCTCTCCCCTCCTCCGAATTCCACTGCCAACCCTTACTCCACCACAGCTGATTCTACCCCTTTCCACCCCCTGCTTCCTTTCTTGCCGCGGGGGACCTCCTTCCCTCCACACTCGCAGAATGGGCTGCTCTTGAAGCCCCTTAATATTTTAGAACTGAATAAGTGAAAGTTTTTTTAAACTTTTTTTTTTTTTTTTTTTTTTAAACGGTTTTAACTGTGTCTACTCACTTTCACATGAAGTCCCCCCCACATCTTATCCTTCCTGGCCCAACACTGCCCGCACTCCCACCAGGTTAGCCCTGCCCCTTCGTACATGTTTAGCCTGCCCCTGCACTCTTTCATTAACATTTCATCACACTCTGTATGCCTCCAGGGAGGCCAAAGAAGGTATAAATTGCTAAATAAGCACCCCTTCCTGTGAGCCTGCAGTAATCGCAGCGCGGACAGAGGTTCCAGCCCACACCAGCACTCTCATCAGAACTTGCACATCCCTTGCTGCCCTCTGGAACCCAACCCCCACTGCATATAAGCAATGCTTAGACGCACGTGTGTCACAAGACATCAACTAGACATGATCTAAAGGAGCAAGAATGGCATTGTGCGCCAACATCACAGTCCCTTTCGGACTACATAGCTGCCTAAATAGGAAAGACATGTGCTAGTGCCATTTTAATAATGCATTCACACCCCACGCCCATCGCGATCTGTTTCGACCCACCCACGGAATCAACTAGCCATTCTTACAAGCATCTGTTCACCATGCCTTCCATGGAAACCCCCATCGAGAAGCACACTCTTGCGAGCTAGTGGAAATAAACATGCACTCGATTACTTGCACAAAATCATAAAGAGGTACTTATAGGTGGCACCTCCAGCCAATAATGGTTTTTTGCACTAGTGACAGATAACTGGTGGTTCTTTCACACACACACACACACACACACACACACACACGCTTTCACCGGTTAGCTATACATCTGCTTTGCAGGCCGCTTCAACTAATCCACACAAAACAAAAATGTTATTGAAAAGAATGTTCCGAATAGACTTGGTGCACCATCGACAGCTCAAGAGGGTCTGGTCATGTCCACAGCAGATGCCAAAATAAATTGCAATTGGACAACAAACTGCTATGTTGATCAACTTTATGGGATAGCCTAATACTGACAGCATACAAATTTATGCTATATGAACATTGTTGGAAGCCGGAGTCCCAGTCACGCGCCACTGTCACAAATGCGAGACCCGGGACTCCCCACTCAACGTTAGGCCAAGTAAGGACACAGTTTGAGATAGCCCTGCTCACCCCCTTAGTAGCTTGGCACGAGCAGCCAGGCTTATCTCCAAGGCACGAGTGTACAGTATGTGCAAACACACCCACAGCAACCCCCTGGTGACACCACAAATGGACTCCACACGAGTTTGATAAAAACGAGTATAAACTTTATATAAAAAGATATACGATCAGACCACACGATACAAAAGCCAACATATAATAAAGGGTAATATTCGTTCCGGCTGGCTGGTAGGTTCAAATCCCAACCACCGCTTTCAGAATGCTATGCTGGTCATAATGCTAGAATCACACATGTTGCAATAGACAAACAATAGTGCGCTGCATAACGATACAATCCTGTGCTGGGCACAGGAGAAATAATACAATGCGTAACGATACACCCCGGTACCTGCAATGGGAGAAATAATGCAATGCGTACCGCTACAATCATGTACTGGGCAATGAAGGAATAATGCAATGCGTCACACCCCAATCACGCACTTTGCAATGAAGAAATAATGCAATGCGCGCCGCCACAATCGTGTACTTTGCAATTAAAGAATAATGCAATGCGTAGCTACAATCATGTACTTTGCAATGACGAAATAATGCAATGCGGGCTGCTACAATCCTGTACTTTGCAAGGGAGAAATAATGCAGTGCGTAGCGCTACAATCGTGTACTTCGTAAGGCAGAAATAATGTCAGGCGTCATAAGACAGTCCGGCAGTTCATTAGCAGCAATATTGGCAATGTGTATTAGGACAGTCGGCCTCTTCGATAACAGTTGCCCCCCACACGTATCCACGATGACAAAGTACAGCTTCCCACTCGGGCCCCAGTACTGCCACTCCTTTGGTCAGTACGGGCCCCAATCTGAGCCGAAGCAAAGGCTCACGTCGCCAGAAGGACTGAGAGGCCGAGAGTGTCCCTCCGAGCCCGAACCCCGCCCAGGCAGTGATCCACGTTACCTGGGGGGCGCGACCCCACTCTCCTCCTTCAATGAACTAGGCCTTCCGTGCAGAACTTTCTCAATGGGCCTCAGCGGCTCGGCCTGGCAGCTCAGCTCCTCCAGGGCTGCCGGTCCGAGCCGCGACTATTAGGAAGGTCTCAGGCGGCCACAGGGTACACGTACCCCACGCCCCTGAGATTACATTACTCCGGGTGCACGTTCAACACAGCACCCTCCGGGTCTTTTCTGGCACGAAGCCACACACAATGCTGATGGGACTTCACGTCGACTCAGAGTGCACGTTCGCCAGGCACTCCTTCCTGTGGTCTCAGTTGGCACCAAGACACGCACACCACGCTGCAGAGACTCACTTTTTTTCCGGTGCACACGATCAGCCGATCACCTCCACAGTGCCAGGTTGCACCAAAGCACGCACACTGCTTCACTGAGACTTACTCCAATTCCGGTGCCCCGATATCCAGGCGCTCTTCACCAACGCCTCCGGCCGCACCTCGACACGCTCACCGTGTCCGAGCCTCACTTCTCCTCCGGAGCACTCCATCACCAGGCGCTCTTCACCAACGCCTCCGGTGCACCCCAACACGCACCCTGCACGTCCGAGACTCTCCACCTCCGATGCACCCGCTGACCAGGCGCTCTTCACCAACGCCTCCTGTGCACCATGACACGCACCCAGCGCGTCCGAGTCTCACTTCTCCTCCGTGTGTCCAAGATCACAGGGCACACCTTCCGAGGGTCTCAAGCTGCCACATCACGCGCCCACCGCGTCCCTTGAAACTTCTCCGGAAACTTATGTTCCTGTGTTTCCAAACAGGGAGCCAGCTCACCATGGGCCCTTGGGGTTACAAGGCACAGCACAAAGCACAGTCTTCTTCAAGCAGGGGGACCCAGCGCACACAGCACAGTCCCAACAGCCTCTTCCTTGGTTAAAACAGCAAACTGCAGACCAGCCCCAGATCACGAAGCAAGGATTGGTCCTCCCCAGCAGTCTCTTCAGTTGTTCCTTCCTTAGCAGAGGTTCCTCTTGACCACGAAATGGGTCCAAGCCTTTTCAGTCTCAATCCATTTCTATTCCAACGTTCAGGGGTTTCAGCTCTCATAGATATACCCCTAAATGTCTTTGAAGTTCGTTGTGCTCAGGGACCCCTGCCTAAATCAGTTCTGGGTGTCTCCCTCCCAGTGTCACCTTTCTCCCTTTGATACTTGGGGTCTGGATCCTTAATCACTCAGCAGGAGATGGGTCAATTGTTTTATAGACGCAACCCAGGCCTCTTCACCTCCCGGGGTTTCTCCTCGCATACTCTCCAGATGCAGGTCAGCCTGGTGCCATCTCACCACCTCCCCTCTCAGATTCAGACAGTCAATCCACATTCAGCAGAGACACACAGAAATGCCTAAAGCACAAAACTCACTTTCTAAAAGAGCGGCTTCTGAACACACAGTGACAAAACCACTTTCATAGAAAGATATGTTATGACGCTGTGAGTTCATACATACCAAACTTCACCTCTCCATTTTAAACTTATGGGAAACTAGGCTAACAAACAATACCCAGCCTCCCCCATTCTGTCCTATGGGCAGAATGGCCTTTCACCAGTGAAAAACGAAATGGAGTGTTTTTCACTGTCAGGACAGAACACACCTCTGTACATGTCCTGCCTTTTACTTACACGGCACCCTGCCCAGGGGTTACATGGGACCTACCACAGGGGTGCCCACTGTGTACGCAAAAGGGAAAGTAAGGCCTGACAAGTGGTTGCACTTGTCAGGACAACATGCTAACTTAGCAACTGCGCGCAGGCCTGAGTTCCCTTCTCCGGGCACCCTTTGCATTACTAGCCCTGGCACACACAGTGCACATCACTAGGGACTTTACTAGTAAGGCAAACATACCAATCATGGCCGACCAATTACCATTACACAGGGAACTACTGTACTTTGACACTGATCAGCAGTGGCAAAGTACCCAAAGCATCTAAAAGCAAAGGAGGTAGAGGCAAAAAGTCAGGGGAAATCACGCCAAGATATGCCAGGTCTAACAAACATCACAAACCATCAACTACATAGTGTTAGTTCAGGGTAGGCGCTTCATTCACCTCGTTTGATTACTGCAAAGGGCTGGTGCAGGTTCCAGCAGTAAAAGAAGGCCAAAGTTCAATGTTTGTATTCTTTAACTTGCAAATCAGAATGCTGCTGCTACTCACCGTCCAGGTAGTGTTGATTTTGTTAATATAGTTGATCATATCATGAGACCAGGGAGCAGAGTATGGAACATTGCGTGCACTCGTGAGCACCGCCAGCAAACAAACAATCACCGGTTTCCACATCTCTGCAGACCTGAGAGGAAAAACAAAAAAAGAGAAAAAAAATAAGTTACTTCATGCAGAGCCATAAAAGGTAAGCAACTGAAGGTGATTTCAGTTCCACTGAGCACTTCCACAAGTAGCAAAGCTCACATGCCCCGTAAGCAGGTTTGCCTAAAGTGGAGTGCATAGTCACAGTCAACTAGGTCGCCCACTGTAAGCAAGGTCTGGGAAAATGAGGATTTTTCATCATCCCCTCTACAGAATGTTTTCCCACTGCTGGTGGGTTCTATGACCCAAGAGAACACTCAGCTAGCAGACTCTCTGCAGTGGACTTCAAGCCAGTGCAAAATAAAAGGATGCAGTTTAGCACCACCCATAAACCTTTTACTAACACAAATACCAGCAATAACCAACTAACTGTGGCAGCAACAAGAGAAAATTAACAATATGTTTGCAACCTGAAGTCCCTGTTGACAATTGGTTTCATTTCAGGACATCTTGCATGTAGCACGGAGAAACCCGTTCAATGTACAGGAATAGATCCTCAATTCAATTTTGGAAGAGTTAAATGAATTTCATAGAAGGGTACACAAGGCTCCAGTTCTTCAAGCAATGACCGAACATGCAGGAATGACAAACCAAGCCATTTCTTGTACTTTTTCACTAGCATTCACAATTCTGACAATACTTTCAACCAATGGTGTATAATATATATATATATATATTTTTTTTTTTTTGTTTAAAGTACTACTGCACTACTCCACTTGCATCCCCCAGTACAGACTGCTAGCCCTGGTTAATAGAACTTATATGGGCTGTTTATGTTTTAACATGATCTGAGCGCTTACAGCATAGATTTAGCAGGTGAGGTTGAAAGATGTCAAAAATAGGGATTTGGTACATTTGAAGAGCAGAAGTGAAATTGTTGAGTCCAATGGGGCACTTCTCTGCAAAATGTGTAAGACACTCCGGTAGTTTTGGAGCAGTGCCCCTACCAGCGACTACAGTTCTTAATTTTGTCCCAGATGGAGATTAGTGCAGACGGTGCTTCTTCCAGACTTTAATCCATTCAGCATGGAGGACACTAAACTATTTTGTGCGATTACGGTTGATATTTGGGCAAAGGGAGCCTTTCAACTAGTTTAACTAAAAAACACGGTCCTTTGTATCAACAATTTGAAACCAGAGCAAAAGCGCAGAGATGTAGGAAATACTTGAGAAAAAGAGTGCGAGGGTTCAGAGGAGTGGGGAGGGAGGTTAGCTGGAGTAAAACTCAATCTACTCGAGGGAGAGGTTAGCAAGAGCAAGGTCAAAAACTTTCCTTTAGCGAGGCATAAATATGGACTGTGAAAGCAAATTAATACAGAGAGAGTCTGGATGAGGGGGGGGAAAGGCAGTTTAGTAGGAGTTTTAGGGGGCTAAATGTATGAAGGGAGGGGCAGCATGCGGATTTGGACATTCTCGTATACTGGAGTGCTCCAGTTTGCAAGAGTTGTTGTAATGTTTTTTGATTATATATTGACCACAGGATAGGCTCAGGCTGACACACTGAAGCTTGATCTGATGTGACCACCATGCAGTCAGTACAAGACTGGATGAGAGACTTCAAGTTGTTCTAATGTCCAAGACCGCCTACCCCCGTGGCACTCACGACTTCGGTGCTTTTGTATCTTGTAGGTTCATCGCGATTCATACCTAGTGAGGTGCCAGATAGAGCAGGCTGTTCGGCAATTGCTCAAATGTGACTCCTAAGACCATAATAAAGCTTTACATTTTTTGGGCTCCACAGTGAAGCCTGTGGAATGAAGATAGCCGGCTTCACGTAATCTGGTCTGCAAGGGGTCACATGCAACCTAGCAGTCAGGTTAGGCACCTTTTGCAGACTCCACATGAACAATTTTATTTGTAATAGCACTCAAACCTTTTCTTAGACTATCTGGGAACCCAAAACGTCTCAGAAGTCTGAAACAATTCAGAATACTGAACTTTTGTAAGTTTCAAAAAGGACTTTAAAAAAAATCTCCCCTAGCAATTCAAATTGATGCAGACATGCCAAGTAGACACACACTGTCAACATTAACCCCTCCCTGGTACTCAAATAGTGATAAGAAATCTCCAAATATACACAGAACAGAAAAAAAAAGTCATGCTCCTTCAGCTAACACTAGTGGATTGTAACTAAAGAGCAGTCCAGGCTGCATAATTTCAGAAAAGAGCGGGTGAAATACGGCTAAAGTGCATCGGCCATTAATCATTGGTCTGTTTTTAAGCAGTTTTAAGGGTAACAATAAAATAATTCAGTTGCTTGGAGCAATTACATGAACAAGTATGCACATATGGAATTTAGTCGACTACATCAGACAAAGACCTAACCATTGTGAAGGAAACGGGTCCAAAAAGCTGATGGTATGCCAGGTTTTAATCGTGTGAACAAGATGCAGTTGCATAACATTAATCTGAATGGAACTCAGTGGCATAGTGAGTGGTTATCTTGACAACCTGGTACCACTCCGCTCCTTGTAGAACTATAATGGGTCACACCTCCTGATACAGCCCTCTATACATGTACTGGCTTGGTTATGCAACTTCGAACTTGAAAGGAAAAGACTGACAGCTTGGAAACCACCTGTACCCAGGAAGCTGTTCTATAAATTAGGATTCATGCAAACAGGCGTGTTTATAAAAAAGGTTCTCAGTAGGAGGTGAATTGCCTCAAAGCTATTGTTGGTATGGAAGGTCAGACTCTTCTGCACCCCCTTAACTACTGATGGCTCTTTACACATGACACATTCGAGTCCTGTCACTAGCTATACTCATTACACCCCAACACAAATAAGGGGGCTTTATGCAATTGCCTCTTGCAGCCGACTAACGCCGAACGAAAGGGGGGAGGGGGCGGAAGGGGAGAGAAGAGGAATTGAAGTCTCATTTCCTCTCTTGCAGAAAAAAAACGTCCACCTACATATTCTTCCTTAATTAACGAACCGATACTTGCTTACAACAGGAGTTGATAGCCACAGTACACGCGACTGCAGCGTTAAATGTGGAACAAAGATAGTGGTTTTTAGTTTGTTGAGATTTATGGTTATAGTGTTTGGCAACTGTTCAAGATTACTAAGAGGAAGAACATTACAGAACAAGCCAGACTGAGCCCACGGCTTCCAGATAAAGTGCATGAGCCCTGCTCTTAAATTAACCACGTTTCCACCCAGTAGTTCTGTTCCACTCAGAAACCCTCCCTTGAAATGGAGGTACTTAAATGAGAAGCAACTACAGAAACCAAACACTAGTGTTTCAATTGGCGCGCTCTCCCTACGCCCTTCAAGTTAAGAAAATATGGTTCTTCTCAGGCCATGGTGGTTCCCGCCTGCATTCTTGTAAAAGTGGTCTCTGACCACTTCTTGATTCGGTTTCACACAGGTGACGCGTTAGCGTCTTGCAGCTGTAAAACTTTTTTAGGGGGTGGGGTGGACGGTGAGATGCGGTGGGGAAAAAAAAAAAAAAAGTCTGAAAGCAGAATTCTTTTGGTCTCAGAAAACACATTGCCATAGTAGTCCCTCACACTGAAGGCAGACCAAACTGTAGATGTCTTCCTTGGGAAAGAGCAGAATGCCATCACTCAGTGAAGTTGGCCAAAGTTTGAAGTGGGCTGACCAATGCTGTAGTAGGCAGACAAAGTGTGAATGACTCAGACCTATGGAAGAAGAGGGCTGGCTGAAGGCTCCTACAAGTATATTTTAGACATAATATGGTAAAATTAAAAAGGTAATTGGTAGTGACAAACTTAAGGGGCTATTCTAGAGTAAAAGTAAAAACAAGGATTGACAAAGCCAAAAAGGTTTGACACTCAACATGTCGAAAAAAAGCAATTTAAAAAAAAGTGACTGCTGTAGTCCAACACCATATATAACAGATGTGTGTATAAAATTAGTGGATGAGAAAGAATTTAATGTGTGATGACAGAGTTCGCTACTCTTCAGATATAAAATAGGGAGAAGAATATACCCCAATGATCAATAGAAAAGTGAGACTAAAATACTCCTATGGGCTGATTGAAGATGGACCGCCTATATCACTAGCCAATGGCAGACTGTCCCTGAGCCAAAAAAGCCAATTGTTGAAGGAAGCTTAACAAAAGCCACTTCAATCAAGTAAGTGCACAATCCAATCCGTTTATCATTGGGAAAAAAGCATTGTCTTTCCAAAAAGAAATTCACAGTTCGCCACACACAGAGTGGTGTGATCCTCATTTGATTCAGTACCAACAAATGGACGCCAGGCAGTGCTTCTGATCTCATTGAATAGATCGCCTTCCATAACTTACCCCGATTTTCAGATCTGCCTCTCCCTCCAAAGGTCCCGTCCATTGTCGCTCACTCCCTGCTCCCAATAGTCTACCCTGGCCAAAATTCTACCCAATACCTGCCGATCTCCTTGGGAGCCCCTGAAGCCTCCTGCGGAGCCAGCTCAGGAAACCCAAGCAAAAGGCTCGTCTCATATTGGGCAGGACCAGGGCTTGCACTTCCTGTTGTCAGAGTAAGGTATGGGGGACACGTTCCTATAAACAACTCCAGTAAAAGTAACTGTTCTATGGGTCTTGTGTATCAAAACATTTCCCCACAGGCTTCAGTAAAGCTTTTAACACATAAGTCCCCTTCAATAGTGCAATCATTTTATAAATGGAGTTTAAAAAAAGGTCATCATGATGTAGGAGAGTTAAGTGATTTTCATGTCACACGTTTGTTTAGGAGCCGACTTTTCTGTAAGCACTTGAAAAGGAGCAGAAAAGCCAACAGACTTATCTGTGTTGGTATGGAATTCTAAATTTTAGGGGCGGTGCTTGAGAAAGCTTTGGCATGCAAGATGTTCTTCTTGTACCTGGGGAATGTTAAGTGACATGGTGGTATCCCCAAGCTGCAGAACACTTTTTTTTAAAGTTTGGGAGTTTAGAGCACCTCATTTTTTAAGACCGAGAAAACAGACGCTTGCCCAAGCGGGTGTCACTTTTGGATAGCTTACAATAGGTTTATTGTACAACTCCTTGCTTACAGGACACACCCCCCCCCCCTCTCTTTCCATCAATCATCAGTATCTTGGGTCTTAGTCCAACTAGTTCAATTTAATCAACAAAACACAAAATCAAAATGAATGTATGCTAAAATAAAACAAAAAGGCAGGACCACAAATGTTAAAAACCGAGTAATGTATATTAACACCAGTTTAAACAACCCAGCAGAAGTACAATTTAAACAGAAACGCTGGTGTCATTTATGCGTCCTGGTGGTGGTTGAGATTCCGCATTTTAGGTGCAGAGGAGAAGCACACACACCAAAAAAAAAAGTGCCATGGGGAGGGGTTGTTTTAGAGTGATAATGATTAAATTGGCATCACCCGGTCTACATAATTCATTAATCAACCATATGCATGCATTAACTAGGTGCAGCCATCAGTGAGTAACCCAAAACACTTCCCTAGACTATTCTTCTGCGAAGACAGAGCTACCTCTTGTCTTCACCTGAAGTAAAACGTTCACGTGTGTACACGTTCCAGTAACCCGAGTCCATTATAAAAAGTGCTGATCACTCAAGAGCGATACCCAACTCTTTAACTATTTCAACATTCAGTGTTATTTACCTAGCGAAAGAGGAAAAATTGGCACAGCCTTAAAGCACACTCAAATGGCCCAACACTAGGTTTAAAAGAAACTGCAAGCAGCCCTCCGCCCCCACACCAATAATAAGCATTTGCAATGCAATAGGTCTCATTTATGAGAGTTTAAGCTACTGTCATTTACAATGGCAGTAGCTCAAACTCTAGTAAATGCGAGACCTATTTCACTTCAAAGAAGCGGCAGCCATTGTCCGGAGCTGCTTGAAAGTCAAAGTGCGCATGGCGCGCAGAATGTAAGGAAAGCACGTCGTGCCTGCAGTAGGAGAAACTCATTAAAGAAAATAGTGCTTACAGACTAAAGACATACTGTGTCGCAACAGAAGTAAAAGGGCCAGTCGCCATGGTAGGTTACAAATGCAGACAAGGAGGGACTAACAAGCCAAATAGCGACTCGGAAGCCAGCGTTTACAAAGGACAATGACACAAGGCAATTAAAACAAGCATTGGCAAAGCCAATAGGTCTCGGCAATATGAAAGCTATAGGCATTGGCAATGTTAATGCATTTGAGTATATCAATAAGAACAGTCTCAGAGCCGTACACAAATACATTTACATTGCCTATAGGTTTTGGATTGCCAAGACTTGTTGGGTTTGCCAATGCTCGTTATATCTTGTTGCAGCTGCCACCATTGCAGGCTTCCCAAAATATGTTAATATGTCAATACGTTCTGCACCCACTGCTTTTATGTTTTTTTAAGTACATTAATTGCAGACTCTCCTTGCCAGTTGGTGAAGGAGAGCCCTGATTTTATTAAAGACAAAGGCTGTGAATATTATACAGTCTCTCTTCGTACTGTTTATTCATATTAGCACATACTTTCAAAGTAAAATAATATACTCCATAATCCTGTTCCCTGGGCAGGATGTAGAAACAAAAATAAAGGACATCATATAGTTTATACAAGTGCAGCCATTAAGTAACCTCCTCTTTTCTTGCTGCTATGTGCGTTAAAATCTGACAGACTTTATTTTCTGTGCTTGGTTACAGATGTATGCTTTGGAGTTTGTTCACTGCTGCATGAGCGTTTGCAGCTTCTCGATCCTTGTATTGAGATATTGCTTCCAGTTTGGTTTTACAGTTGGTTTTACAGTGTATCAGAGTGAGACACACTGCATAATATAATCTTTATGCATCCCTATGCAGCACCGTGTATGTCCTAGCAGAATTTTCGTGAACAGTAACTTTTGAGACCCCTCAACAAGCTGCGAGTACAGTACTTTAAACAACAGACCACCCAGGTCCATTTGCATTGCATCTTAGAGCAGTCAACTTACATTACAGTGACTTGTACAATATAGCAGCAAACGTACTACGCAACACTGCAGCATGCTTTCCCTGTAAACTGTGTGGTAGTAAACAGCAGTAGTTGTCCTATATAGCACCTTGCTTGAAACAGGTGCAAGTTAATTATACATGGTTTCCAGTGCTTAATTTGTAGTAATGCAAGTACCAGGCCCGAGGTATTTCTTAGTAGACCACCATGTTAGGCATTTCCCTCTGTCCCTGACAGCATTGCCAAATGCCACCCACCAAACAATAAAAGTGTTACATTTTGATTTTTCCAGATCACTTTAATGCTGTCAATACGTTCTGCACCCACTGCTTTTATGTTTTTTTAAGTACATTAAACATGCGGATGATGATCTCTGTTTAAAAAGACCGACACTGACACAATGTAGTGGACTGTCATAAATAAGTGCAGGTGTTTACAAAAGAGTGCCCGTGATAAGGACCGGCAAACACCGGCACAAATTGAGCACTAATCTTTCCATATAAAATAACAGTAGGCTTCTTGTGAAGGGCTCATATGGCAAAGAAGCAAGTTTTAGACAGAGTACTTTGTTGAACAAAATAGCAAGCTTCCTTTACAGCGCGTTCTATGAAACAATAATAAATATTGTAACGGTGCTATGGTTCCCAGCGCAAGTCAAGAAAATGGGCGTGTTACTATTGGTTGGATAATAAAATATAAACGTTATCAGGGTTCAGTATCCCTTCAGGCCTCTGAGCCTGGGTGACACTGCTCCTGCTGCACCATTAATCGCTACTTTTCTGAATAAGTTTGTTTTAAAGATAATAGCTGACCATTTCTGCAGAGCATAGCACATCCCACACCGATGGCAATCAACACTGTTTCTTGGAAGACAAGAAACGCTGCACATGCTTTGGCACTACAATAAGGACTTCAGAAATCTAGTTGATTAAATCTAGGTTTCTGAATAATATTTCTGGCCGTTTTGAAGGTGCCAGTACAGCAGCCTTCCTTGTCAACAAATTGCTTTAAAGGTGGCCTTTCACGCTAGCTATGGGAGACGTTGCTGAAGGCGGATGCTTAGCCAGCAGTACGGTAACATCGCCATACTGTCTTCACATAAGTGATCCTGGCAATGCCAGGCGGCCGCTGCCATGCACAGTGATTCAAGGCCCCGGTGGCCTGGGTCCTGCCAACACAACCGTAGCAGGGGAGTGGAATCACTGATGCCTGCGAGAGATCCACGCAGCCGGCCGTGCAAAGCAATGCGACTGCTGCAGACATATGCACCCACAAGTATCACAAACTAAATATGCAATAGGAGATACTTCTAAGAAAGCACCAGACACTGCGTGCACACCGAGTGCAGGATCAATGTCCGGTAAGAAGCATGCGTGCAATCAAAATAATTGTAAAATAGTCCCCTAAAAAAGTGGCCCACGTTTGTGAATAGTGGCAGTTTTGAACCAGGAGAGGATGAGGAGCATCGGCCTGAGCTGCCGATTTAAAAGCGCTGCAATACCTTCGGGTTGACTTCGCGCTATATAAAAACTTCTAAAAAAAAAAAAATAATAACAAAAAAAAAGACCCTGCAGAGCGATCTGCAGCACTTCTAATGTGTGGCGTGATGGTCACCCACTGAAAAAGAAAAAGAAACCCCGAAACAAGCATTGGCCGCGCGGCCGTGAAAGTAATGGCGAGCGATGAAAGCCGATGCGAGTGTAAGGGTGGGAAGCCAGAGGGCGAGGGAAGCCAGATGGCACCTGATCGCGCGTGCACGCGATCGTGAACGCAAGCTGGAGGCCAGCAAAAGCCTGTGGGTAGCACTCTGTAAAGCCACTTACTAAAAGTCTCGCCAGAGCAGCGCATGCGCTGGCTCAGGCGAGACCTAAATATGGGCAGAGGGTGGGCGTTGCTTCAAAGCCATACTCCAATACTGCATGCCTCACAGCAGCGCGCATGCGCTGCCCAGGCTCGACCTAAAAAGGAGGAGGTTGCAAAGGTCTACAGGACATCTGAGGACTCCACAAAGGCTTGCATCACTCTAGGCTGACAGCAGAGGGTGGTTAAAGACAATCTATAGCGGCCATACATAGATGACACCTGGCTATCTTAACTTATTAGGCCCAACGAACACCTGCCACACTCCATATGAAACATGCCCAGACTCTTGAAAAATGTTGATTCTTGCAATCGCAAGAATAAAGAAAAGCTAAAGTAAGAAAACCAGCATGTTAAAGGACCTTCTGATATAATGCCCCAAATACTTTATAGCATTAATGATTGGGGTGCTGAGTTTTCTTTAACTCTAGAAGTAGGCTAAATGTTCTCATCAGTGGTAGCTTTTAACAGCATCAAGATTCATCCATATGAGGATGATACACAACTCTACTTGAAAATCTCCTCTGCTCCAGACATCCAATGCCTCAAATACTGCTTGCACATCATCCAGACCTGGATGTTCAGCATCTACCTGAAGCT
This sequence comes from Calotriton arnoldi, assembly GCA_963921515.1. Classification (NCBI taxonomy): domain Eukaryota; kingdom Metazoa; phylum Chordata; class Amphibia; order Caudata; family Salamandridae; genus Calotriton; species Calotriton arnoldi. Next base: position 814,515 of record CAWUFW010003924.1, on the reverse strand, counting down.
CAACCCATCCCAATCAAGACCAAATTACTGTTATTTGCCAAGGGTAAACAGCCATTACAACGAGGCTGTTACTACGCAAGTCATTACATCGCATGCATTACAACACATGCGATGTAACAACGCGTAGCCATTACTGCGCATACCATTATGTCGTATGCGCTTTTACAACGCATGCGATGTAATGGCTATCCACATCGTTGTGAGGAAGCTGAGGCTGTTCTGTTTCCTCACAACGACGTGCACCGCCCCTCAGTCGACGCTGGAACCAGGAGAGAGGAACCACGAGGAGAGAGAGGTAAGGGGGATTGGGCATGGGGTGGGGGTTACTTTTTTAGTGTTTAGGGTAGTGTTGTAATGTTTGTGTAGTGTAGGGTTGTTTTTTAGGATTTAGGGTAGTGTTGGGGGGGTCGTGCAGGGTAGTGTTGTGGAGTTTGTGTTGTGTAGGGTAGTGTATTTGGATTTAGGATTTAGCGTAGGGTGGGGGGGGTGGGTTTAATTTAAAAAATGCGTTGGAAAAGTATGCGGGTATTTGGATCAGTTGCAATGTCATTTTAAATGCATTTCAATACACTTGCAAACTAATGGTATGCGTACTAATAAATTGCGTTGTAATGGTACTTGCGAACTAAAAACATTGTTGTAAAAGCATGCGTTGTTTTGCTTTGCGTTGTAGCGACATATTTTTTGCCAAGAGCAACAAATACGATACAATACAAATCTGGCTCACTGACTAGACTTGATGGCTTTGAACCCCGACTTTCACTGAATTGACAGCAGCTAGGAGTTCCGGGACTCAAGGTCTTACACGGACTGAGAGACGACAGTTTCCAGAAGAGAGTTTGCCTCCGGAAATGTATCTGCCTAACAACGTGTACAAGTATGCTGTACTTAAAACACAATGTACAGGTTACTGGCTCAAAGGGAGCAGAATTAATAAGACATTGGAGGCCAAGTATGAAATTTCAACCAATGAAAACCAGGTAGAACTGGATCTTAATTCTATATTCTTTTCTTTCGTCAGCTTATGGAGCAAGCTTTGCAAGATCAGACCAGTTGGTACTGGTCAAGGTATAAATGTGGATTCATCCAAGACAGAGCCCAAAAGAAGGCCATATCTGGCAAACAGGCAAAAAAACTTTTCAATGTTTGATAACGGAGTTTCTTTCAGTTTTCCTTTAGAAACAGGCTGGCTATAGCTTCATATAGATTGTAGGTTGAGCAGCCAATCTCAGAAAGCTGACTCGCAGCTCTCATCAGGAATAGCTAAAAAGGTAATGGGATCCTCAAGTATTTTACAAGTGCAAAACAAAGTTGTGTTGTCGATTTTCTTTGTCAGTTTGTTCTCGTGCATATCTTGGGTTCCCATGGCAGTCAGAGGCCAGAAGCCAATAATTATTAGGGTTACTTTTCACCACTGGTGTCACAATACTGTTGCATCTAAAGTGAATGGCTATGTACTCACTTTGAGCAGTGGGCTGAGCAACAGGGTAACACCTTTAAATGTAGTGTCCAACCAACTCTTTGCTTTTTGTTTTTTTTAATGACCTTATTGCATGCAATTAAATTGCAGTACACTTCGAAACAGATTCCCAAAAGAAATCAAGCATTGGCAAAGCCAACTCCGCTTCGGCTGCCAAGCTGTAGACTTTGCCAATGATTGTTTTGAATTCATTTTATTCAATACATTTATAACAAAATCCAATAAAAATAGTCTGTGTAGATGCATGGGCTGCCATCTTGTAATTGTTTTAGACCAAGTAGAAGAAAAACTATTACATGACTGCCACCCGTGCATCCTTGAATGGCTTCAAACACCATTTAAGGAAGGGTTCAGGGGCAGTACAGGATGCAGCAGCAAGAACTCTCCAGTAACATCTGGGTAGCTGCTGGGCCCTAACAAAAAAATTTAAAAAGTTAAAATGAAGAATTTTAATAAGAGGAAATCTACTGGTCACTATAAATTCTCCAGTGGAGGGGCTTCCGCTGGGAGTCAGAGGACACCAAACCTACTAGTCCAAAGAGAGATACTGGTGACCACGACTTTAAGAGGCAGTACCTCTAAGAGCTGCAAAGACCAGCTCATCTGGCTCTGTACAGGGGGGGGGGGGGAGGGGAAGGGTGTAAAGACCAAACAATCCTTGGGTCACACCTGGGTGATAAAGTAGAGGTACGTGCACATTCTCGAATTTAACCCTCTTGAGGCCAAGATACTGATGGAGAGATTAGGCAAAGGCATGATTTCTAGGACCCATTGTTCCCTAATCCTCAACAGCACTGACCGCTTTCCGGACTTGTTCAGGTGATTAAGTGTGGGTGGGAGAACGTAATAATGACTGGCGAGAGACCGGACCGGCTCCTAGAGAATAGGCCATCTCTGCTCGCCTTTGCATGGTTCAGCTCAATAAAAAACACAAAGAACATGTAGGTCTGAGTAAGAAAAAGATGAACAAGAAACAAAATAACCTAGCTGAGATGGAGTATTCCTTTTAAAGGAATATTTCCCTCACCTACCATAGGTGGCATGCTCCATCATCTGGAACCTCCTCGCATTGTGAAACCTAGTCATAGTGTGGGATACAACTCACAGAGAGAGGAGCACAACAGATGTTTTCAGAGAGATAATAAACACCCTTCAATGAGATGATGATGTCGAGGTAAGCAGAGTGCGCAGAAAGATGAGATGGTTAGAACTGGCTGCAGGGCACGCGGACAGCTTTATTCCTTCACCACTGGGTCATGATTAAATCGAAGGACACTGCAGGAAAGCTTAAACCTCCTGGGGTGTGTCTTTAAATATCTCTCAGCCCCCCTTTTGTAATTCAGCACAATTACCTACACCTCGCTTACCTGACACCCCGGCGTCAGCATCGAGCTGGCAGGGATCCTCAGGCTTGCTGTGTGTGATGTTCCCTAATGCCGGCTGATTTCTTTCACATGGTCAGGGCTTGTCTGGCCCTGGTCCCCTTCTTGGAGGAGTTGGGATATCTCCATGGCTCTAGGTTGCCCGATTCACCTCACCCCCATAGTTGCACTATTGGGCCTTTTGGAGGAGGTGGGGGTTAGAGGATGGAGCACTCCTTTTATTGGGGTAACTACGCTGGTAGCAAAGCAAGACATTGCCCGCAAGTGGAAATCGCTGGCACCCCCATCGCTGGTAGATTGGAGAAGGGGTGTGGATTAGCTGCTCACCATGAAAGTCTGATGTATGAATCATGAGGATGCCTGCAGAAACAAGATTTGGGGCAAGTGGTGGGAGGACCATGGACTGCTTGTGTGATTAGAATGTCCGGTATCGGATTTCTGTAGTTGCATTATGGAAATGCAGACTTGTTTCAATGTGTGCTTTACCTTCGAAAAATTAACAACATTTGGTTATTAAAAAGTACACTCTGGAGGAAGAAAGCAACCGAAGCAGAGGCTCCACTTGGCGCAGAGCTGAAACTGGGAACAAAATACTGGTAGAGGAGTGGCAGTACTGTTCTAGTAGCCATGGCAACAAATCTCTTAGGTAGCTGGGGAGTCAGCAATTTAAGAGGAAGGGCCCTCTAAATCTGGAGTGGAATATTTCCACTGTCTCGTAAAAAGACGGTTTCATTTCCTTTTAGTTACTCCAAGGACACTTTGGGCTGACTTGGTGAGATGTGTATTCTGGTGTCTGCAGGGCACCACTGGATCTAGAAAATATCCACAAAACAGGAAGGGTGGCCTTACTGTAGCAAGGAAAATAGGAAATACACAAAGATCTGGAAGGCCATCTCCCTACGTCCATGAAGAACTATTTTCAAGGCAAGGTAGAGGACCGCGTGTTTATTTTCCAAGCCAGACATTAGAATCTGGATTTCTACCCCTCTGCATTAACCCTTCCATCGCTGCCTTCAAATCCTAACTTTTGAAGACCTGTTCAATAGATTGCTCCAGTCCAACATACCCCAATTGTCTCCTTCCTACTTGATATTCCTACTGTATCCTCTTTGTTTTAGTGTTTGTAGTGAAAAGAGAGTGGCTCCTAGTGATCTGAGACCACTTGTTGCAGAACTTTAGTTTGAAGTGAAGCAGAGAGAAGTGTTTGAGTATACTTAGTGTTCTTTTGGAAGGATAAGTAGCTATTCCAATACCAATGTTTAATTGGTGGGGGGTGTCGATTTGTAATATGGACAAAGGGAAACAGAGATGGTTGTCTTGTAAGATACTCAAAGGTCTACAATTATGACATCCGATCCTCTAGCTGCAAAGGAGAGCCTAGAGTGGTGGAGGAATGGATAGGCAGGACAAACATGAAGATACTATCCTCCTCCGCGGTGACCTGGGCAAGCAAGTCATCTGTTCAGGAATAGGCAATATTTACATCTCCCCCCCACCCCCCCATTCGTAGTGGCCATGGACGATTTTCATGATTAGATGTCTAATACCCTAAATACTGAGTCCACACCCAAGAGGATTTGACAACATTCGTGAATATGAAAATATGGCTATTCAGAAAAGAAATTAATAATAACAAGTCTGAAGCAGAGCAAGGCCCAGCTACTCTCTCCTTCAGTGATTGCACTGCCCATCAGAAGCCTTCCACAAGTCGTTTTCGTTGCTAGCACATGGATTTTTATGGCCTGGCTTGGAAGCACAACTGTCAGACAATTATGTAAGAACACCAGGAGAGGGGCAGTGGCTCTGTGCACACGTTGGGGGGGAGGGGGATGGGGGCAGCAGTACATGTTCTGATTGGGCAGAAGTTATATGTACTTACCAAAAGAGTGTTTGCTCTCCACACAGCTGTGATGAATTTGTTTATTTATCAGCTGCTTGAGGTTGAACTGTCAAGGACCCACATGCCATTAAATTGTCGTAGATAACTAGAAAATGTATGTAGTTCTCTAGCAGGAGCACAGATGGGAGGAGGGCAGTCATTAACCTACATTGATTTTTTTTTTTTTTAGGTCTGGCTTGAGGGTACAACTGTCACCCGACCTTTGAAACTACACCAATATTCTACAGTTCTTTGTTTCCAAACAAATACATATCCACCCCCACGCTATCTACTTGTAATGCTTAACATTGCCATACCACATTCTTTTAAAGCCAGACCTATAGCTATTGCCAATACTTGTTGAAAATATGAACTGCAACTGAGAAATTACCCATGCATTCCAGTAGCAACTGGGAAAATGTACTAACTAGCTCTGACCCAGGTATCTTCAATCTTTTCACTCAGGGGTCAGTATAAGATGTATGTCACCTTTCAAGGAGGACATATTTTCTAACCTTCTCAGAATTTCTCGAATGGCAACACAAGATTTACGTGCGTAGGCCCGACCCTCCAGGCCAAGTGATGCAGTATCAACCGTGACCATACAGACTACCTGCAATATCCAAAACATTATTAGAGGCAACAGGATTCAGTGTAAGCGTTCGCAACAAATCGACTGGAATTTCTCCTCAATTGTTCTGTGACGAAACTGAATGCTCAGCAGACACAAAAGCATCCCTTTACGTAAATCCAACATGCCCGTACTGGTTCTTCTCGTTTGTCCTTGCGCAGGGCCAAGACCTGTGGGCCCTGCATGCATCTCTTTACTAACTGGTGGCAAAAGAAATCCGTTGGCATTGGATGTTGCTCAACCCAGGCACCTCAGGAAATATAAGGAAGTGCACCGTAGAGAAATAAAGAAACAACCTTATGGCGCGTGAGAGATGCCATGACTCAGGTTGGACTGCTGACGTCCCGGTTAATAGATTTGTTACCGATTTACACAAACACCCGTGTAAAATGAACATCAGTTACTCCTACAGTTCTGTAAAAGTGATCAGACATTTTTTCCGGGAAACCAGCATTAACTTTTTAACTCCATTCCTGAAACATATATTGCATAAATGGGCATTTCTATGTTGGGTGAACATAGACGGGGACCAAGAGTGCTGAGCGCTAGTTGGGTTCGACATAGTGGGGAGCAGGGGGTGGGCAAGTACTGCACTTAAATTGTGTTTACAATTTTTAGGTGCGAGCGCCCAAATCACTTTGACAAAAACGGTAAACAGATTACAATCAATGTAAAAAAGAAAACAAATATCGACTAAATTACCCATTAAAACAGCCTCAAAATAGTTTACACCCCTCCAGCTTCAAAATTAACTATTTTCGCGCTGCCGTGAACAGCTCTGAAAAAAATGACCAAAGTTGCAAAGTCATTTTCAATATCTTACAACACTCCTAGATTTTCAACAACAACCGTACCACAAGTCCCACAATGCACAGCCCCCAAATTTCAGCTTCCCAATGTTTTACTGGGAGGTCGAAAGAAACCTCAATACGACTGTGCATACCCCATTCAAAAGATGTAGGCAAGGGTACACCACACCCAGGTCGACATGGTATTAAAGTTCCTCGTGCGTGATTGCTACCTTGGCAGTCCTTTTCGGACGCTTGAACGGACAAACGCATCTCACTTACCTTCTTGTTCTGTTGCTGGGCTCAATGAAACGTTCGCAGGGAGCCCCGCGCGACACTGCCTGGCCCGGGAGTACGCGAGCGCCGCGCCGTTGGGATTTTATAACAGAGAAGTGACGCCACTGCCGAGAATCCCAGCCCTGAGCCTCGCGCTGCAGACTTGCGTCATGTGACCGCGCTCCCACGGTAAACACCGCGTGACCCGGTCCTGCCTTGCTGCAGCCGGGTGGTGGGAGGAGTTAGGTATAGTGATGGGTTAGGCTAGTCAGCTGACCTCTTTTCTAAGTGTTCTGTGGTTTGCGGGAATTTCCAGAGCTCAGCTGCTGTTATTTATTTATTTATTTGTGGGTTTTTATATAGCGTGTACTTTACCCTAAGGTGTCACAGCGCTTTACAATATAACCAGTTACATTACATAGGACTGGACACCGCTTTACAATATAACCAGTTACATTACATAAGTAGTGCAGAGTACATGGATTACATATGATACGAAACAGATACATCAGTCAAAACACAAAAGGAAAACGTTACAATGGTGTTTACAAAAGATGTGCAATTTAAACTTAGAGTTTAGATATAATCTGTCAGTATTGGCAGAAAGTGAGTGCAAAGAATATAGACATAACATAATGATATTATATAGCATAACATTATGGTCTCGGCTGGTTGGTTAGTTCCAAGATAAGTCCAAACAACAACCAAGGGCCCCAGCCGCTAGTCATGTCCCCGCGGTCACGCTACATAGGGAGGAGAAAGCCAGGCTGTAGTCAACGTGCCCCAGGTGGGACAACCTTCCCAGTTGTCCCACTGCACCAGGCATCAGGGAGGCACAGCAGTCCGACCTCTTCACCGAGTATCCATTGTGCGCCGCTGGCTGGGGGAGGCAATTATTTTCTGTCTCATTCTAGGACTTCTGATTTTCACATTTTAAGGTTTCAGAAAGACTGCTGAATCTAGAACGCCCAGGAAATAGTAATTAGATCCTCGCATACCATGCTGGAAAGCTTGAGAGTTCTTGTTAGTGGATAGGATGTGGCATAACAACCAGAGCTATCAACTTTGGAACTGGGGAACTGGGTTCAGTCTCGGCGTTGGCTCAACATTCTGTGTGATTCTAGGTAAATCACTTAATCCTCCTATGCCTACAAAAAACAAGTATTGGCTAAGCTAATAGCATACATGCCAACCTCCCGATTCAAGCAGGAGCCAACTGTCTCGTTTTTGCCGGGACAGTCCCAGCAAGTTGGAGACTGTTCCGGGTAATTCACTATCCCGGGACAGTCCCGGCAACTCACTTCCAGCCCTGCAAAGTCACAGGCCTACTCAATAAAGACAGAATTGCAGGGAATTGCGATGGGAATTTCAAACTTTATGCCAAAGTAGCCGAGTTGGAAAAATTCTCCTATGCAGCTGAATGGGAGACTATTTCCACCTCAGCTACTTTGGCCTCAAGTTTGAAATTCCTGTCTCAATTCCCTGCAATTCTCTCTTTATTGAGTAGACCCTATAATCTGCACTATGATAGGTAGGCAGAGTTAAATTATGCTAATTATGTGGGTTGGGTGAAGTGGGCGGAGATTTGGGGCAGTGGGTGTGGTAAAGTTTCAAGTAAGTAATTGATAGCTGTGCTGCATAGTGTCCCTGGATTTTTAGGTTTTGCAATGGATTCGGCTTTTCAGCCAAAAACGTGCACGCGTTCCATTGCCTTCAATGGCAACGCGTGCACGTTTGGCGATTCACTTGCGGGAGCGAGCGGCGCCATATGGTAGCAATTATCGCTCCTGGCGCTGCTCGCTCCGGCAAGTGAAACGCTTTCACTTTTGCCCACTTGTTTACTGTTTTTTTTCTGGCCACGCACGTGCGCAGAAGGAAGAGCCAGCGCATGCGCGCGCCCTAGCTCGAGCCCAGCCTGCCCAGTCCGTGCGAGACTGCCATAGAGGATGTACTGCAATTGCGTGACTGCCCTTCCTTTAAGGCAAGCGCGTGCTGGTGTGCGTACCCTGCAGTGAATATGTCCACTTTGAGGCAGACTGTATAAGTAATTGTTGGCATAAAGAGCGGGGCTCCATTTCCCGGACAGAAGTTTTTGTTCCCACCCCACTTATTGTTTTACAGAGCGAGAAGGGGCGCCACAGGATAACTTAGAGTATAGCTTTGAACCCGTGACGTCACTTCAGATACGAAGCTTACCCCATGTACATTAACAATGTTCAAGTGGCCTGGTGCCGAAGTACAATAATGATATTTTGTAGATCCAGTTGTGTGTCCTGTTTCGAGGGAGAGGGTGTTGTGTAAAATGTAGTTGGTGAGCGTGATTGGTTTGACCTCGACGTTTTGCGCTTCAAGTTGTGCCATCATCATGTGATTAAAAGATATTCATTTCTGCAGCCCATGCAAGCCTGGTTTTTGCATTCGCCTTTCTAGTCAAGGGCCTCATAGATCCTCGTGCTTATGGCCCTCATCTGGACGCCTTGCGGGCTAAGTGCACCCATGTAATTAAGGCATGTTCATCACCCTAGTGTGTGGTTATATTTCCGAAGTTTTTCTTAGACTTAATTTAACACATGTCCTCTTCAGGAAGAGACTGTCTGCGCCTGAGCTCTTCGTGCGTCCATCATACTAACAATCCCGGCTGATTTGCTTAATTGCCTCAACCTTCTGACCCTTTTCCGAAGTGTCTCCTCGGTGTGTTGAGCATTTCAGATGAAAGGTTCCCGTTGCCTCGGCGGTCTGTTCATCAGATCTCCAACTGACAGGCTGTCGAGAACTACTCACCTTTCAGGAATGCTTCAACCAAGTGGCCGTGAGAGCTGTTGAAACAGTCTTCTCTTTGTTACTGTGTTTTTACTGGTCAGGTTCACTGCGGGAAGTGTGTGCATCCGATTCCCAAAACAAACACTGTTCAAACGCATTCAAAAAAGGAAACATTGTGCTGAAGTTGTTTATTTCATTGTGTTGTAAACGATACTGCTGAGCTTATATATACATCGTGGCAGTGGGTTTGTTTGAACTTGACCGTTTTGAGCTGTTTCATGACGCATCATTCCCATTTTTACAGAATGCTTTTTGTTGGTTTGTGTAGAACTAGGTTAGCTAGTTTAGTGTCTTTGTAAAGGTGAAATGAAGTTCACCATAGCCGCCCTTCCCTTACAGGATGACACAGCAGTTCCAGAGGAGCACACATCTCCAGATTAGTCTGTGCGTCCAGCTGGACCTCTGGGATCCGCGGGGCTTGCCTTCCCGGGCTCTGCTCCCCCGGAGCCTTAAGTGCTGTAACGCCTGTTATTCAGACTGACGCGAATTACACATTGGATTACATTTGTGGCTGCTACAGCATGGAGTGAAGAGCATGTGAGGCAATTAGTGACAGCATAATGTAAGAAGCCACACACTGTACAGCATACTACACTGCTTTGGCCGCCACAGCGCCTGTAAGGCATGACTATTTTAGCCCACATTCAAATAATCTTTAAATGCCAACCCTCACCGTTGACGCATATGCTATTTTTAACGTCTTGTTCGGCTAGCCATGCGTTATGTTAAATTAAAATTGTATGGCCCTGGAAAAAAATAACAAACGGTACCAGCAAATAAAGTTGGATAAAATAGTGTTTTCTTCAGATTGCTATGGTCAAGTCTCTTGAAGATGCCATTAGTATACGTCCGTGCACTCCGCGGAAGAGCAGGGCACGAGCAGCTGGATTTAAGGCAATTACAGAAGAGATAACCATCTACCATGCGCTCCCCTGTCTTGGTACAGCCTCCTTCCTGTTAGTGCCTGGAGACATTCACACCGAGGTGGAAGGTGCTCGCTTCAGATTTCATCTGCATTATTCAAATGTGTTAGTTTCGGCTTATTTACTGTATTCTGGATTTTAGTCCTCTCTTAAAAGGTATATATTTTCTAGCCAGAGAATCGAAAGAGCGCCTAACTTTTTTGTTCATTGTGCGACATGACACATCACACATTTCCAGCAGTCGCTTCAGTAGACACTGCTTTATTTTTTTAATCAGGAACACAGTTGTTTTAGTTCCTTTTTTTATGTTTGATCTTTAGTCAGTGAGGTGCTCCGGTCCTGAACTGTCGGGTGCGTATTATTGCGCCAATCACTCATTTTTCTGTGGCTAGAAGAGTGTTTAGGGACTTCCGTCACGTTTGAAAATGAATCTGTCATGTATTAACTGTGCATCTTCAGAATAGAAATCTAATTTAAAGGAGACACTGCCTGCGGAGCTAGGAAGCTTTCAAATTTGAACTTCAATGTAGACGCTTTGTCGAGCTGTATATCTGCATCCCACTTTGCACTGTACGTTAAAGGATTTGCCTTCTTGGAAGTGACTCCATTCAGTAACGGTTTAGCAATATATGTTCGGAAAGCCTTTTGCCCAGGAGATCTGTCATAAATTCTGCCCTCCGGCACGTCATGATCTTTGTGTGTTTCGTAACATTTAAATTGCCTTTAGGACCTCCCCCTAGCACTTACTTCACTTTGACACTACCTCTCATATAATTTTTGATCGCATGTCTGTGCGGCTATAAGGCTTATAAGGTCCCAAAGGCGAGACCTATTGGCTATGCCAATGCTTGTTTTTAAAAATGTTGGCAACTATGGACTACCAATTGCAAGGCTAGTCTCCTGCCCCCCCCCGATTCCTGTCTGTAAAAATCTGATTCCTCTGCTGGCTTCTGCAGACAGGGACTGGTCTTGTGTGGCACAGAGTATGCATTGCCAGTAACCTGCTCCTGCAGGCCAGTGCACAACACTTTTGTCACGCTCACTCTGCAACCCATAGTGCTTTTTCCGTGTTCCTGACAGATAAGAAAAAAAATGGGTATTTTCATTTAGTTCCAGTACATGACAATAGACCAGATTTAAGACTCAATAGAAGTCAATGGGAGAAATACGTTCTCTCGATTATTTTAAAAAAATCTCCCAATTTCCTCTTCTAAAATGTTGGCATGTATGTAATAGGTCGCGCCTTTGGAACCTTATAAGCGTTTAGCCATGCAACACGTTATCCTGGGTGCTGTGCTGCCAGGTATTGAAGAGCTATACAATTACTACACATTGGGTCTTGCAGTGTGATTCAGGAATACATGCTTGCTTCAGGAAACATTTATGGACACATTCCAAGGTTTTTTAATGCACAGACAGAAAGACAAGTGTTGATGCAAGTCAACAGCACTATAACATTCTGTGTGTGATTGCATCACTAGAGTATTGAACATCCTATGTAAAAAAAAAAGCAGTGAAGTGCTTTCCAATGGCGGAGACATCACATCCCTTCTCCCCCAGGCCTCTATTCACTAAGGCACCCTACTCCAGAGTTTTCCATTCAAAACTCTGCTTGCACCATCCGTTTACCAGTAAGTCCCCGGCCCCGCCCTCTGTCCCAGTCCCGTGGGTATAGGAGCACTGGCCACAGCAACAACATAAAAAATTCTCCCATTTGTCAGGTAAAGGGGAAATAATGAATAAACAGGGACAGCATCGGCACTAGTTAATCACCGGGCAACTAAAAACAAAAAAAAAATCCCCTGACCTTGTGTAATGTAACCAGTGCTTTTGTAAAGCGATCCAATACCTTCAGGTCAGTTGAGTTGGCGCTCTATAAAAATGCCTCAAAAAATTGATCTGACCATGTGCAATGTAACTAGCACTCATGTAAAGTGCTCCAACACCTTCGGGTCTCTTGATTTCACTTTATATGATAAAAAAATGCCTCACAATCCCTGAGGAGCTGCTGTGAATGTGTTTTGAAATTAGAGCTCTGAGAGGAGGAGGACGACAGGTATAGGCAGCTGGGAGGGCATGCAGTGACATGGGAGGAGGTGGTAGGTCCGAATTCTGCTCCCATTTGTCAGGTAGAGGGGAAATATTGAATAAACAGGGACGGCACCGGCATCACTTAATCTCTCTGCAACTAAAAACAAAAAAAGTAACCTGACCTTGTGTAATGTAACTGGCGCTTTTGTAAAGCGCTTCAATACCTTTGGGTCAGTCGAGTTTGCGCTCTATAAAAATGCCCCTAAAAATTAATCTGACATTGTGTAATGTAACTAGCGCTCATGTAAAGCTCTCCAACATCTTTGGGTCGCTCGAGTTCACATTATATAAACAAGCATCAGAGAAAATGCGACGGGATTTGCCCAAGCCTTGCCCTTAACTGTGCTGCAAGGTTGGGCTGCTGAAAGTCCAGTGACCGAGGATCGCTAAAGCAACAAGCAGTGAAGCGGGAGGGGTTTGGGGAAAATCCTCACACTTTAAAGTCAGAGAAGATTAAAGAGGCAAATGTCAAAAACAGCATCTGAAGCGACTGACATTTCATTTCGGTATTTGAACGGGACAGGGAGATTAAGTGACGGGCACCGAAGCAGAACCACCAAAGACGGGCAAAAAAGTGACACGAGCAAGAATCAAAGAAAAAAATAGTTCCCAAAATGAACACATATACACAGAAGCGTAATGTTAACAGTATTTGGGCATTTCTAAGTGAGAGGAAACCAAAGACAAAAAGGAGGGACAAAGATGAAGGATTAACCACTTGCAAGCTGGCATTTTTGAACGACAATCAAAGGGATGAATAAAAAGGCAATGGGTGGGCTTTAAGCCCACAAAGTGAAAACCTCATGTTTCAAAGAGATAGCGCATGCGCTGCCTAGGCTCGACCTAATGAATGTCTCCCTGTGTAATGTAAATGATGCTGATGTAAAGCGCTCCAATATCTTCAGCTTCGGGTCGAGTTCGTGCTATATAAAATTGCAAAATAAAAAACACTAGAAACACAACAGAACTGACTGCATAGAGTTTTTGTGAACCAGAAAGATTCCCACAGCAAGGTGTCAGAAGTTCTTATATATAGACGAGGTAGCCACCTCTGTCATGAAGGAAACATTTTTTTGGCCCTTGACTTATTGCTTACAAAACATTTCGGTCAGACCTCAAATTATGCCTCACAACAGTATGCCATTCAGAGCTATCTTCTTCGGACCTAGGACTGACCTTAGTCGACCCACCATTCAAATCACTAGGAGTAGAATTCAAACACTCCAGATTGTGGTAGAAAATCACCAGATCCCTCTGGCAAACATGTAGTATTATCAGTATCCATTGCAGGCAACCCAGAATCACCTGATGAGTATGCACTCCCTGTGTCTTGGTCAAAATCAGTCTAATCACCGGGATCAAAGAAAATCAAAAAGCAGGCTAAGTTCCAGAAGCCACCTTCCTCAGTCCTAACTGCCCCAATCAACAACCCAGTCACCCTAGCAGGGATAGAATGTACTTCTTATTTCTCCTACAATGCTTTATCGGATCGCTCGGACATTGCAGAAGGCTCTTCCATATTCCTCACCATGTACCCTCCCATCTTAATTTTGTACTCATCAACCTTCTTAAAAACCCTCTTATGCACTGCTTCCATTGAAGCACCAGAAGTAACTATGATAACAGGTCTGCACTTCAACAACCACAGTGCTAGGCGTGATCAAGGCTTAAGTCTTTTCAATAGCTCAAAAAGGAGAACGCTCTGTTACAGAGTTTGGCGTGGTTCTGTATGAAAGCCATGCAGCTTGCAGGGCTTTGCTCCAACAGATGTGTCCTAGAGCTGCCAGCTGAAGATCTTCCTTGGTAACACAGCTATACTCTTTCACTTGACCACTGGTTTCAGGACGATGACACATGATCGCTAGTGTGCGATACCACACCCATTCATATATTCAAAATAATTCTCTCTGGAGGACTATGGACCGTGATATGACAGAAGATGTGATGTAGCTATTTTTCCGAAATTAAATGCATCACACTAATGAAAACCGAATTGATGCTAACTTAGAGAGTATAGGCATCAGATATCACAGTCTAATAATGCTGAATGCTATTTCCCAGACAAGACATTTACTTTCCCAAGAATATTAACTTGTTGATTCAGCAAAATTGTATGTGTCCAAAGTCTAACCTAGCTGTCATGGTAAACTTATGTAAAAATGTAACCATATTTGTTTTAGCACAAGGTAGAATTTGTGAGAAGCTCCATGTTATAGAATTATGGGACCCTTTTGAAATATATTCTTCTGCAACTGTTTCACTTTGCTTAATTCTGATTGGCCCATGTGGTAGGAACCATGTGCAGCTGTCTCAAATGTGTGAAATTCTTAGTTCAGAACCCTATATAAGTACAGACTTTTTGGATTTGTTAGGGCTCATTTCTCCCTGGCCCTAGGATGCAAATCCCTGCCAGTTTACTCTCCCATTTTATACTCTGTATTTTGCTGTACTGAACTTTGCTAAGTTCTTTGATAAATTTTGTATTCTGACTGAGCTATACATTCTGAACTACTAATTTATTAATTTAGCTATACTGTTTGATATATTGTATGACTTAAAATCTGAAACTAAACCTTTAAGGTTTAAGCTTACTCTGTCATCCCTGTGAGACCAAATGGGTGTCACATGTTCATTTTAACTGTAATTTGAAGGCCAAAAGAGAACCAGGTTCAGTCCGGAGCACCAAAATCCTTCAAGGATTAACCAGCTCCCGATCCATCAGTCATGCAAATAGAACCAGGTAGAGCGCAACAACAGACACTCAGGTAAACCCTCTCTACAGAAAATAGCCTTAGAATTAATCACCATATCAGCTGCGATACCTTTCTAAAATTCTCATCTTGGGCTCCTTGGACCCCACCCAATCAGGATTCCGCAGCAACCACAGCATGGACACCGCCCTCCTGGCTTCAACGGATGACATCCGGTCAATCATGGACAGAGGAAAAACTGCTGCACTTATCCTGCTTGACCTCTCAGCTGCATTCAACACTGTCTCCCATGGCACCCTCATCGTCAGAGATCAGAAATCTGCAATCCAAACACCAGCCCTAAGTTGGATCGCCTCTTCCCTCTCCAAATGGACACAACGAGACAGACTCTTCACCTTCACCTCCGAACACAGCAAGCTCGTCTGCGGAATCCCCCAAGGCTCCTCCCTGAGTCCAACCTTGTTCAACATTTACATGACGCCTCTCGACCACATCGTAAGGACCCACGGCATTGACATCATCTCCTGCGCCGATGACACCCAGCTTATCCTCTTCCTCACTGACATGAACACCACCACCAGGAACAACTTCACCTGCGGCATGTCCAACTGGATGCGCGAGAACTGCCTCAAACTCAACACGGACAAAACAGAGATCCTAATCTTCGGTAATAAGAACTCACCCTCGGACTCCTCCTGGTGGCCACCCAACCTAAGTCCCACACTCATCCCCACAGACCATGCCAGAAACCTCGGCATCATCCTTGATGACAAGCTTTCCATGAACAAACAGCTCAATGCCATGATTGCATCCTGCTGCCACATCCTCAGAATGCTTTAGAAAATCTTTTAGTGGCTCCCCACGCACACAAGATGCTTGGTCACCCAAACCCTCATCACCAGCAGACTCAACTACAGCAACGCACTCTATGTCAGCATCTTCAAACAACTCACTAAAGACTCCAGACCATCCAGAACACCCCCACCAGACTCATCCAATACTTCCCCAGAAGCACGCACATCACCCCCTACCTCACAGAACTGCATTGGCTACCCATCCAGAAACACTTCAAATTAAAACTTCTCATCCACGACTACAAAGCTCTGCACAACACAGGACCAGCCTACCTCAATGACCGACTGCAACTCTACCAACCCTCCAGACAGCTGTGCTCTACCTCTCTCTCCTGCATTCGAATCCCATTCATCCACACAAGCAAGACAGGGGGATGCGCTTTCTCCTTCATTGCCACCAAAAGCTGGAATGAACTCCCTCTACACATCAGGACTGCTACTCCTCTCCTCAATTTCCATAAAAAGCTGAAGACCTGGCTGTTCAACAATGATGACTGCCGGGCCTTTACTCCTGCTCCAGTGCCTGGATACTAACACAGGTGATAAGCTGAGCCATACAAATCTATATAACAGACAGAGAAGTCTTAATCTTTGAGATTTTATTTATAGAAATATAGGCATACAGGAATTAATTTAGCATGGTCAAAATAAATTAGTCAATAAGCTAGAATGCGAAGCCCAGTTAAAGTACAGAGTCAATTAAGAACTCAGTAAAGTTCAAATGATCATAATGCAAAAGTATAGAAAGTAAGAGAGCGATCCGGCATGGATTCACCTCCTAAGGTATTTGGGGAAGGGTCTCCTGTTACATAAAAACCACACTCTCTTATAGGCTTCTGAACAATGGATTTCATACATTACTAAAATTGTGCATGGTTCACCTAGCACATAATTAAGCAAAGAGAAACATTTGAGATTAAATACATTCAACAAACTCTCAAAATTCTACAGCATAGAGTTTCTCATAAACACCACTTCTACATGGAACAAAAGTAGGGGAAACTCGGAGGCTGACAAGAAGGAAATCTTAGAGTATCATGATCTCTCGCAGGAAAGCGCGCGTAAAGTAAGCTTATTTTAAAATGCTGCATAAATGATATTGGTCTCTAATTCAAGTTGTGTAGGGCACATTTGATCCCTAATGTTGTATGCTGGAGATGTCCGAACGTTACATGTGATCTGTACATATATTATGGTCTTACCCTACACTAGCTACCTATTGTTGTTCTGTATGGGAGACGCTACACTCTACTAGTTATATTTCTTTTGAGGAGTCTGACAAACGGGCCTTGTTACATGACTTTGTCTCCTTGGATGATATGATTTTCCATTGGCATAGACAGTTGTCAACAGCCCTTATGGTAGCTAAGATTTGCATATTATGGCATTGAAGTTAATCCCAGGTGCCCACACACCAGGAATGGATTGCTGAGCTCTACCGTATGGCTAGATATGAATGCCATATCTACAAGGTTCAAGATCAACTCCACGTTTACGATGAGTTATAGGGTCCCTAGTTGAGTCAATGTGAACCTTAATTGTCTTTTCTCATGCATGGGACTGCTTCTTTTGTCCATTTGATGGGGTTGGCAGCTGGAGTGTTTTTGTGTCTAGATGAACAAAATGATCTGATCCCTTTATTATATACAATTATAGTACTTCTATTTTTATTTTGTTTGGAAGGGCAGGGTATGTGGTGGTGGTTGGTCAGGTATGATGGTATTTTGTCCTGGTAGGGTTTGTGTTATGTATGGGGAGGTCCTTCCAGGCAATGTTTATATTGTGCTGGTTAAGCGTGATGGCTCTTTTGTTACTTTTGTTTTTAGTGATCTTTTTGTTCCTTTCGGGATCTCATGTATTCTAGTATTTAGTGCGGAGTACTTTGTGAGGACTTATTTTGTAGTTGTTGTTTTCCAATGATACTCTCAAAATTTCAAAAAAAGTAGTGTGTAACAAAAAAAGGAACACAACTAGGTATATTGTATGCCATTTTCCTAGGGACAGCCAGGTTTCACCTAGCTTGTGAAGGTTGCTGTACTTCCCTGTGGGACACATTCAATTTTTATTCTAGAGAGACATGAAAATACGGGTCTATTCACGTGGTGTAATAAAACGTCACAGACAAAATGGAGTCTAAGGCTATATCACTTTTGTGCCAAGCATCCCAACATCCCAACATGTCCCTTGTATCCCTGAGTAATAATCCTTTCTCTTACAACGAATTATGGCGTAATATTAGCATCTCTCATTAAAGTTTCATTCTCCCACACCAATTCTCCTTAGATGTTGTCGAAAGATTTAATCTCCCATCTTCAATTGTTATTACTGTTCCTTTGGCCAGTCTGTGTCAGTATACTTCCTAACCTCTAGGCTGCAATCATTTTGCATAGTTTATCCAAGTCCTATTCCAAACAAACATTCCCCAGCTGACCCAACATCTTTAGTTAAAAAGACACCACACATCAATACTTGCTCTCCTCCATCCCTCAGGCTGGCAAAGGAAGAAGAAACAACATGCAGTCAGTCTGTTGAGTCATCTTTCATGGCAGGTTTTTAATTACAAACTGGAATGTTTGGAATTTGGCAGCTAATCTTGCTAATTTTGCCACCAAGACTGCCTCCACCCAGTGATAGCTTGTTCAGAGGGTTTGTGGTCAGGTTGGAGGACAAAATTGGCTCCCCAAGAAAGCTTTCTGTATTTCTCAGTCACACTGCTGCAAGCCAATAACTCTGCGAGAAATTGTTTCTCTCAGACTTCTGTGACGTCCTTAATCCTAAATCCATACACCAACAGCCACTGGTTCTGTCTATGTTGACGTTTTAGTACTGGTGAAGGGGGTTATGTCCACAGAAATCACACACTGCTTTCCCGCTACAAAGCTTTTTAAGCTGGCATGTGACATATTTCTTTTTTTAAATCACATAAATGCTTCCTTTTCTTCATCAGCTCACACAAATTTCATGTTTTTCTTGAGTAAGCATCGCAAGGGTTCAACCATAAAAACATAATCCTCCATATATTTCACATAGAACTCTGTCAGCTCATCAAAGGGCATAACTGTTCCTTCAACATAGGATAAAGGGCACCCATTCTAACTTAAACATGACTTTGCTTCGGACCTATTCAGATTTGAACTTGTCCTTATCAAGTCTTAAAGTTAACACTTCACTTGGCAATGCTCAGAGTACTCTCTCTAATGTTTTATTATAGTGAGCATGATCTTTCCCAAACACTAGTATGTCGTCCTGGAAAGTGATGGCTCCCCCTCACCCTTCCAGCATTTCCAACATGATATATTGAAATACTGATGCAGCACTTACAAGTCCCAAAGGCATCTACAGGGACTGGAAATCAACAGAGTTACAAATGCTTTTAGATACCGTGACGCCTCTTCCAGTACAATCTAGTGGTTTGCACTTGCTAGGTCTATGGCAGAAAACAGCGCATCAGTCAATGTATGTAACATTTCGGTGCATGTTTGGAAACAAATGCGGATAATTCCAAATTGTGTTATCACAAAGACATAAATCCCTAGAGCTATTAGACAACAACATGGGTACCCCAAGGGGAAGATTCTATGGGTTCAGTAATGTCTTCGGCACATAAATCTGTAGGTATGTCCTTGATTTTCTCACAGTAACTTAGAGGAACATTCTGTGTCTGTGTTTGTAGATATATATATATATTGTTTTTTTGGGTATAATAAAATCACCTTGTGGAAAGAACTACTGGAGTGCGGCATATTTCTCATTGATGGAAAAAATGGTAACGGTCTGATTCCTCCGACATGCCAGCACCAGCTGTGAGCGCGTTGTGACAAGTATATATATATATATATATATATATATATATATATATATATTCACTGAAAAAACCATAGGTTTCAGACACGTTATAGTTAGAAATTAGCATTTAAAAAACCTTTGAAATTCACTGAAAAACCATAGGTTTTAGGGACAGTTATAGTTAGTTGGACATTGCACTCGTACAAAACCCGTGAAATTCCCCGTTATAGTTAGTTCAGCTAACTATAACTCGCGCCCGCAATGCACTGCTGATGATGTCACATATTACATCACTCATGACATGGTCAGTGACATCACTGATGACATCACTGATGACATCTCAAATGACATCACTGATGACATTATCCAGTGACTGTGTGTTTCTGTAAAGTTTAAATATGTTTAATATATATAGGGAAAGGCGTATTGAAGAATGAGTGGGTGTATAAGTGTCTGTATGGATGATTTAGTAGGTGCGTGACTAACTCTATAAGTGAGTGATTAAACGTATCTTACTGAATGCATGGGTTAGTGACTAAACTGGGTGAATGTCTGTATCCGTCTGTCTGTTGCTGTGTAAGTGGCTGCATGGGTTTGTGAATAGCTACATGAGTGTCTATATGAGTTATTGATTGGTTGTCTGAGTATCTGTATGGGTGCCTGAGTGTTTGTGTGGGTGGGGTGGGTGTGACTCTATGCATAGATGTGTGAGTGGGTGATTCACTGGGTGGATGGTTTCAAGAGTGCATCTGTGATAGACTGTATGGGTGGGTAAGTGTGTGTAAGAGTGTATTAGTGAGTGATTTCATGTCCCAGTGGTACATGTGTGAGTAACTACATATGTGAAAGGCAGTATATATGTGTGTTGAAGTATATAAATAGCTATAAGCGAGAGTGTGTGATTGTGAGAGTGACTGTATGGATGAGTGTGTGCTTGCATCAGTTATTGTATGAGAGCGTAAGAATGTGCTAGTTTTTGTATGAGTAAGTGAGCTGGTGTGTGTATAACTGTATAGGTGAGTAAATGGCAGTGTGTTTAATTATTTGCATGACTGACTAGGTGTGTGAGTACCTCTATGGATGAGTGGCGGTGTTTTAGTGTCTATATAGGAGTATGAGTGCATATGATAGTCCTGTACTGAGTGACCGTAAGTATGAGTGACTGTACGGGTGAGTGAGTGGATGTGTGTGTAGACCTAAGAATCGGTGAGTGGGTATGTAGTTATTGGTGTTGGAGTGTCTATGGTTTTGCGAATGGCAGTCTGTAATTTAGAGTGGGTGTATCAAAGGTTATATTAGGGTGTGAGGAGGTGCATCAGATTATCACGTGGATGATGTCATCAGTGATGTCATCAGTGATGTCATTTGAGATGTCATCAGTGATGTCATCAGTGATGTCACTGACCATGTCATGAGTGATGTAATATGTGACGTCATCAGCAGTGCATTGCGGGGCGCGAGTTATAGTTAGCTGAACTAACTATAACGGGGGAATTTCACGGGTTTTGTACGAGTGCAATGTCCAACTAACTATAACTGTCCCTAAAACCTATGGTTTTTTCAGTGAATTTCAAAGGTTTTTTAAATGCTAATTTCTAACTATAACGTGTCTGAAACCTATGGTTTTTTCAGTGAATTTCAAAGGTTTTTTAAATGCTAATTTCTAACTATAACGTGCCTGAAACCTATGGTTTTTTCAGTG
The DNA here is from genome assembly GCA_963921515.1 of Calotriton arnoldi. Classification (NCBI taxonomy): domain Eukaryota; kingdom Metazoa; phylum Chordata; class Amphibia; order Caudata; family Salamandridae; genus Calotriton; species Calotriton arnoldi. The sequence goes on along the minus strand of CAWUFW010003924.1, from coordinate 793,192 downwards.
AATTTCAAAGGTTTTTTAAATGCTAATTTCTAACTATAACGCCCCTAAAACCTATGTTTTTTTCAGTGAATTTCAAAGGTTTTGTAAATGACAATTTTTAAATGTATTAATTGTTATATTTTTTTTTTTTGATACTGATTTACTACATTTTTTTAAACTATTTATTTTTACATATTTTATTTTTTAAATTACATTGTAATTACATTATACATTACATTACAAAATATACTTTCTCTGAATGAATTACTTTAGTTTAAATACTTTGCAAATAGGCAATAGACTTTTAAGTACAGTAGTTACAGTTGTTGCAATGGGCAACACAATTTCAAACACAATGCAACATTGAGCTCAATGTGAATTTCAAGTTAAATGCAATTAGTTACTTTATGGATTACTTTTCTAACCACAGGACTGGATCCTAGATTCAGTCCTGGGACATCTCCTGTAAACAGTTGAGTAAAAGCGTTTTGGTTACAGTAGTGATTTTTAAGGAATATTATTGTATTTTAAAAGTTGACACAAACGTTTTCACATAGAATCCCCAATGTTATCCTATGGGAGGAAATTTACTTAGCAGGTAAGTAGCGTTATCGTTACTTTTTCTTACTCAGTGTTGGATCCTGGATCCAGCACTGGTGCATCTCCTGTAAACAGTTGAAAGAATGCGTTTAAGTCATACAGGCGATTTTTAAGGAATATTTGTAGTTTGTGAAAATCGACACTTTGAAACTTTTCTGCTGAAAACCAGACAATGGATTCCTATGGAAGGAAACATAAGTTACTGGTAAGTACGGTTAGAATTACTTTTCAGGGTGAGTGCTGGGCTAAAAGATGCAGCACTGGGTTCTCTCCTGATAACAGGTGAGTAAATCGGAATTCGTAGTTCGGCTGATTTTAGAGGAATATTATAAAGTTCCAAAACTCCACACTTAGAAGAATTTCCAAGTGAAACCAGTCAATGTTAGCCTATGGAAGGAAATTCAAGTTACTGGTAAGTACGGTTAGAATTACTTTTCAGGATCTGTACTGGGCTCAAAGATGCAGCACTGAGGTCTCTCCTGATAACAGGTGAGTAAATCGGAATTCGTAGTTCAGCTGATTTTAGAGGAATATTATAAAGTTCCAAAACTCCACACTTAGAAGAATTTCCAAGAGAAACCAGTCAATGTTAGCCTAAGGAAGGAAATTCAAGTTACTGGTAAGTACGGTTAGAATTACTTTTCAGGATCAGTACTGGGCTCAAAGATGCAGCACTGAGGTCTCTCCTGATAACAGGTGAGTAAATCGGAATTCGTAGTTCTGCTGATTTTAGAGGAATATTTGTAAGTTTCAAAAATCGACACTTAGAAACTTTTTCAGCAAAAAGCAAGCAATGATATCCTATGGAAGGAAATTCAAGTTACTGGTAAGTACGGTTAAAATTACTTTTCAGGATCAGTACTGGGCTCAAAGATGCAGCACTGAGGTCTCTCCTGATAACAGGTGAGTAAATCGGAATTCGTAGTTCGGCTGATTTTAGAGGAATATTTGCACAATGGTGAAGGGAGGGCGCGGGGCCTGAGGTGACATCTGTGCAAACGCGCCCGTGGCGCGTTTTAAGTTGGGGGATTAAGTCCCCTTGAATCATGAGGGTCCCTGGGGTCCAACTAGCCCACCCTGTACCTCCAGTATGCGCTAGGGAGCTGCGTTGCAGAGAGGTGTTCAGAGGCCATGCCCCTCTTTGCACCTTTCTGCAACGCAGCTCTGTGGCGCTTTCTGGACGTACCTGGTGGGCTAGTTGGCCCCCAGGGACCCTCAGGATTGAAGGGATTTAATTCCCCATCTTAAAACGCGCCACGGGGCCTGTTTGCACACATGTCACCTGAAGCCCCGCCCCTCCCTTCACCACTGTGCAAACGCGCCTCGTGGCGCGTTTTAAGTTGGGGGATTAAGTCCCCTTGAATCCTGAGGGTCCCTGGGGTCCAACTAGCCCACCAGGTACCTCCAAAAGCGCCACAGAGCTGCGTTGCAGAGAGGTGTAAAAGGGGCGTGGCCTCTGTACACCTCTGTGCAACGCAGCCCCCTGGTGCATACTGGAGGTTCCTGGTGGGCTAGTTGGCCCCAGGGACCCCAGTATTCAAGGGGAATTCGTTCCCCATCTGCAAACGCGCCAGGGGGCGCGTTTGCAGAGTGCTCCAAGGAGGGGGCATGGCCTCCGCACGATGCCGGTATTTTTTTTATTTTTTTTTAAGAAGGGGGGCTGTGTGGCCCACCTTCTTTTTCTAATTTTTTGGCCTTGGGGACCCCATCCCCCAGGGCCTGCCCCCTAATATTTTGTTTTAAAAACAAAAAATTTGAAAGGGGGCCGAGTGGCCCCCCTTCCCAGGCCTTAATCGGCCCTGGGGACCCCATCCCCCGGGGCATGGCCTTCTTTTTTAAAAAATGTTATGGAGGGGGCTGTGTTGCCCCCTCCTTAGGCCACTTATGGCCCCGGGACCCCATCCCCGAGGCCGGCCTTTTTTTTTTTTTTTTTAAATTAACATTTGGGGAGGGGGCCGTGTGGCCCCCTCCCGGGCAACTACTAGCCCCGGGGACCCCATCCCCCGGGGCTGGCCCTCTCCGTTGGGGACCGTGGGGGTCCCCAATCCTCCCACGGTCCCGCCGGCTCCCCGCGTCCCTCGGGAGCCGGCATTGCTTTCCACATGGGGAGCTGCTAAGATGCTGCTCCCCATGTGGAAAGCAATTGTCTTTGAATTTTGGAAGAGAGAGCAGGTTTCCTGCTCTCTCTTCCAAAATCCAAAGCAGTTTGCTATGACAGGACGGGAGCCGCGAGGCTCCCGTCCTGTCATAGCAAACTACAGTGTCCCGGGGTAGGCACCCCGGGACACTGCAGGAGCCGACCCTGGGGGTGGCGGTCCCCAGGGCCATCAAGGGCTCCAGGAGGGGGCCGCGCGGCCCCCTCCCCACATCTGCAAAGCCCCGGGGAGGTGGTGGTCCCCGGGGCTTCGGGGGTCCAAAACGGACCCCCATTTTAAATTTGTTAGTGCCCCGGGGAGGTGGCGGTCCCCGGGGCATGTGGGGGGGCTGGAGCCCCCCCACACAGGTGATTTAAATTTAAAAAAAGAAGCCCCAGGGGGTGGCGGTCCCCGGGGCTGCGGGAGGGCTCAGAGCCCTCCCGCACCATTTTGTTTAAAGCCCCGGGGGTGGCGGTCCCCGGGCTTGGGGAGCCTTAGAGGCCCCCATATAATTAATAATAAACCCCTGCATGCCCCCGGGACTTGGCCCACCCGGGGGCCAATTAACCACGAAGCGCGGGAGTCCGCGCTTCGTTTTTTTTTTTTATCGGCAGGATTTGCGCACCCAGCGCGTTTTCTGCTCTCCTGCCCTGCATGGTCTGATGTGCTGCCACTGCCCTCCAATTAGCTTGTTGTCCTTGCCCACTCCTCCTGCCCTCTGTTGCCCGAATCTATGTCTGTCACTGCCCTCCTGCTTAACCTCTGTGCTTAGGTTTCTGCCCCTACCCTGCTTCCCCCTGCCCTCCGATGTCTCTGCACATGCCCCTGCTTCCTCTCTTTTGCCCACCATGTTTCACAGGTGCTGCAACTGCACCTTCTATCTACTCTGAGTATTACGTTGAGCTGCCACTGCCCTCCTGCCTTCCCAGCACGGTCAGATGGCTTCCACGTGTCCCTGCCCCCTTCATCCTGCCTTCCATGGTCTGAGTTCCATGCCCCTATACCCTTCCTCCTGCCCTTATGGTCCATTTTGCTGCCACTCCCTTCTTCCTTCTTCCTTCTGTGCTCTGTTGTGTTGCAACTGCTCTTCCTGCCCAATCTGCATGGTCTGTTATGAAGTCCCTAGACCCTTCCTCCACCCTCTGTCTGTTGTAGTCAGTGAGTATGTCATGAGTGACTTAATATGCGAGGGTAAAAGCAGGGGAATGAGGTCCCTTGGTGTGCCCTTGCCCCTTCCTCCTGCCCTCCATGGTCCGTTGTGCTGTAACTGCCCCTCCTGTTTGCCCTGTATGGTCAGATTGCTGCCCTTGCTTCCTTCCCTCACCATCTGTTGTCCGTGTGCATGGCTCTGTCCCTTCCCTATTGCTTTCAAAGGTCAGTTGTGCTGCACTGCCCTTCCGCTTGGTCTGTGTGGTGTATTGTGCTGCCACAACTCCTGGTGCTTGCTCCGTAAGGTCAGTTTGGTGCCCTTACCTCCTTCCACCCTACCCTCTGTCCGAGCCCATGTCCCCACCCCATTTTTCCTGCCCTCCGTGGTCCATTGTTCATACATGCCAACATTTCAAACTTGGTAAGAGGGAGATTTCGAAAGGAAAATCGGGGGAATTGATTTCCCCTTTGACTTGAATTGAAAAAGAGGAGATTTTAAGTGGGAGACAGCAAAAATAAAGCCCATTGTGCTGAAAAAAGTTGCGAGTCTCCTGCCTGAATTAGGTCTGTTGGCACTTATGGTTGTACTGCTACTACCTCTCCTTTCTGCCATCAATGGTAGGTTGTTTTGCCACAACAGCCTCTCTTGCCTTTCCTGCGTGGTTTGGTTTGCTGCCCCTGCCCCCTTTCCCCGGCCCTCATGGTCCCTTGTGCTCCCACTGCCCCTCCCGCTTGCCCAGTGTGGTCACCTTGTTGCTGCTGCCCCTCCTCCCTGCCCTCTATTGTCCGAGCCTGTGCCCCTAACCTCTGCCTCCCCATAGTGTTCTAAGGAACAACTAGATTGCTAACAAACTGTATTCATTACAAAAGTGTGGCACACCTGAAGTCATCTTGATGGAATCAGAACTGTAAACCTAGTGCATTTCCTTTTGAAATGATAAAAATGAGGGGGTCTTTTCCCATAGAAATTATTGTTAGTGCTTAACAACGTAAAATGAGTTCTCAAATACTGACAAAGCACTTTTAAATTATTTACTGTCACTATGGTTTTTTTATCCAGTTGATCACATGATTATTTGTTGTAATTAGGGGAGAGGATGTGGTGTTATGGGCAGAGCTGCTGACTTTGTAACTGGGAAACCAGGGTCAAATTTCGGCATCAAGTTTGAGCGTAGGCTCAACATCCTGTGAGTCTGAGCAAATCACTTAATATACCCGTGCTTAAAATCAAAACGAAGTGTTCTCATGTAAAGCACTCCAACACCTTTGGGTCATGTCCCCCTATGTAAAACTGCAAAAAATAAAACAAAAACATTAAGCGTTTCACGCTTCTGTCATTGGACTATACTTTACCTATGTTGGGGGGTGGGGGTAATATTTAGGTTACATTTGGGCTCTTTTTCTCTAGTGGCCATCTTGGGTGACTTTTTGTTATGAAGCTCCCAAATTTACTGCGGTATCTGCAATAGAAAATGCTTTCAGTTTCCCACTTCGGTTCCATCAAGATGGCGTTCAGATGTGCCACACTTCATAAATTCAGAATGTTAGCAGTCTAGTTGTTCATTAGAACACTTTGGTAAAGCTGTAGTTGATCACCTGGGAGTTAACTGTCAGTCTGCTGCTGGTGTTGAAAGTACGTTTCAAACTGGATGTCAGAATCTTTTTATGAAATAGATGAGGAAGATATTTGAAACCTCATTTAAAATATGTCTAGTGCTTTCTACAGCACTAACCATAATTTCTATGACAAAATGAGCCCTCATTTTGTTCCTTTCTAAATGAAATGTTTTACATTTTACCAGTTTGATTCCATCAAGAAGGCTTCAGGACTGCCACATTTTTGTCAAAAGTAAGAATGTTAGCGTTCTAGTTGTTCTTTAGATCACTCTGGGAGGCTGCAGTAGAACATGGGAATCAACTGACAGGCTGCTCCTGATGGAAGTATGTTTTACTGAGAATGTCAATACTTTCTTCTCACATGGCTGAGAAAGATAGTGTGAATTTACAGAAAATAGGCTCTCATGTTAGCTTCTGGGCCACTTTTCATAACCTCTATGACAAAATCATTAGAGAAAACAGTTTTCTCTCAAACATGCATGAATCATGAATTCCCAGCAGAGGGTCAGCATTTTTCATTGGGTAAAATCACCTTAGAACACGCGACAATTCCTAAACTTAGTATGGTACCACCAAGAAATGATTTATATTGTAACTAAAATCTGTTATCACCCTTTAGACTTGCTCCTTTTGGTGACCCTCCAAACCAGCCATTCATTACAATGCATTTCAAAGGGAAACATGTCCCAGAGTCTTGTAACGGCTGCAACAGCATGTTGTCCATGTTGTGGCCATCCAATAAAGAGGGGGGTGCGGCTCCGGGACCTTCCCTCATGCCCTTTGGGGTCTGGGTATGCTCACCCTGCCCCTTACATATTTATTGTTTTATTATTTTTCAGGACAAAAGGACCCTGAGTCTTGTAATGGCTGCCAAAACATATTGTTCAGATTGTCACAAACCAAGGTTGATTGACCAGCCTCCTTTAAATTGGCCAATCAGAACATATCTGAACACCATCTGTCCTGATATACAATTATTTTTTAACCTCAATTTCTTAAAAACTGCTGAACAGATTTACATCAAATCATAATAAACTCAATCTGCGGACCAAGATCTAGCTTCCTGTCAAATTTGCTGTAATTCTGTGTAGCAGTTTTTGCTGTAGCCTTACCTAAAGAAGTGTATGGAAAACTCATGGGGATATTGGGATTTGTGACCCCATTTATTCTCGGCCCCCGCTTAATGGATCACCTGAAACTTTTAATGCACAAACATTTTTTGACTTACTTATAACGTTGGTGCCGTATGGCGAATCTTCACTAAATTTTCCAAGAAAAGGGGCACAGTAGGTTTAGTTCTGCATGGAAAGTTTCGGAGTGATCCGTCAAGCGGGGGCTGATAAAAAGGGGTAGTCACAAAATGTGCTTTTCCCATGCAATTTCCCATAGTGATTTTGAACACGACTACAGCCCGAACTACTGGACGGAATTACACCAAATTTGGCAGAGAGGTAGCTCTTGGTCCAGGAAGAGCTTTTTTGTGATTTGATGTAAATCCGTTCAATAGTTGTGGAGTTATTCGAGGAAAACAAAAATTGTATATCTAGGGACGCGGATCCTCCAGGGATCCCCTGCACACGCACAAACTCACAAACCCACACAGGCATTCACAGACCCACTCACAGACCCACACAGACACTCACAGACCCACTCACAGAGTCACACAATCACACACCCATTCACAGACCCACTCAGGCATTCACACACCCAGTGACAGACCCACTCAAACACTCACACATGCACTCATAGACCCATACAGCCACTCACGCACCCAATCCCCAACCCATACAGCTACTCACACACTCACTCACAGAACCATACAACCACTCATACACCCACTCACAGACCCATACAGCCACTCACACACCCACTCACCAACCCATACAGCAACTCACACACTCACAAAACAACACACACACACACCCATACAGCCACTCACACACCCACTCACTGACCAATACAGCCACTCGCACACCCACTGTCAAAGGTTACAGTTTAAAAAACCTTTGAAATTCACTAAAAAACAAAGGTTACAGGGGCGTTATAGTTAGGAAATAACATTAAAAAACCGTAGAACTTCAGTGAAAAACCAAAGGTTACAGGGCTGTTATAGTTAGGAAATAGAATTTTAAAAAACATAGACATTCACCAAAAAACCCAAAGATTACAGGGACGTTATAGTTAGGCTCAGTTTCACACACAAAAAACCATAGAAATACAGCAGTTATAGTTACCTGAGCTAACTATTACTCATGCCCCCTCAATACACTGCTTATGACCTCACATATTACATCACTCATGACATGGTCAGTGACATCACTGATGACATCACTGATGACATCTCAAATGATATCACTGATGACATCATCTACAGAACCACTCACACACTCACTCACACACCCATACAACCTCTCATGCACCCACTCACATACCCATACAACCACTCACATACCCATTTACAGACCCATACAACCACTTACACAGCCACTCACTCACCCTTACAGCCACTCACACAGCCACTACCTCACCCTTACCGCTACTCACCCCCCCACACACTCACCCATACAGCCACTCACACAGTCATTTATCGATACAGCCACTCACACACCCACTCGTTTACCCATACAGCCACTCAGACATCCACTTCCTCACCCAAACAACCACTCACACACCCACACAACCACTTACATTCCCATTCAAATATCCATACAACCATTCAGATGCCCACTCACTCACTCACTCACTCACTCACTCACTCACTCACTCACTCACTCACACAGACACTCTCCAATACACCCACTCACCTACCTATTCACACACTCAAACAGCTACTCACTCACCCATACAACCACTTACACACCCAGTCACTCACCTATACAGCCACTCACAAACACACCCATACAGCCACTCAAACAGCCACTCACTTACCCATACAGCCACTCACACACCCACTCACTCAGCAATAAAGCCACTCACTCGCCCATACAGCTACTCACATACCCACTAACACATCCATACAGCCACTCACACACTCATACAGCCACTCAGACACCCACTCACACACTGATACAGACAGTCACACAACCACTCAGATAAGATATATTAGAAATAGTATGAGTGATTACTAATACCGAAACAATAGTAATTTAACTTATGCAGTAGCTTAGCATATATCTTTAAGTATCAAAAACTTTAATGAAACACTAACACTCACTGGATGATATCCTCAGTGTAGTTATCAGTGATATCACTGACCATGTCAACAGTTTTTCCTATTTGGGAATTGTTTTTAATGCTCAGCTTTCTTGGGACTCTCTACTTACTTTAAGAGCACTGCAAACTTCGAAAGTAGTGTAGGCACTTTTCAGATTTGCACCCAAACTAGGTCAGAAGCCAGTGAAAGAGTTGCTGCCTCTTTACAGGGCACAGTGTCTATCAATTGCCACTTATGGGGCCAGAGTCTGGGGCCATACTAAGTGCTCTAAGCTCCAGAGAATAGAGAATAATTTTACCAGAAGACTTTTGATGGTACCCAAAAGTGCTTCAACTCTCTTTTGTCGTTTTGAACTGGGTCTGTAGTTAGTGGAGGACCGAGTGGGTCACGCCCTTCTATCCCTCTAGAGTTATGGACTAAGATCTGGAATGCACCTGAACTGGAATTCACAAAGGGCCAGATGTACGATGCTTGCATTTTGCGACTGGCAATATGGGACTTGCAAAATGCAATGCACAACAGTGTCTCGGACACTGTTTGCGATTCCCAATAGGGTCGCAAATTGCATGCCTCATCAATATTCATGAGGCAAGTGCAATTTGCGACCCCATTGGGAATGGCTAGCAGTCTCAGGGATGGTGGCCTGCTGGGGTCAGCAGACCACCTTGTCTGGGACTGTTTTTTAAATTAAGCAGTTTAAAAAAAAAATGCAGGATGCATTTAAAAAAGAAAAATGAAACTTTTTAGTTTAATTTTTTAAGGGCAGGCAGTGGTCCCTGGGACAACTGCCTGCTCCTAACAAATATTTTCTCACACACTCACAATGGGGAAGCGGTCCTCTGGGGACCCCTTCCCGTTTGTGAGTGGTTTACCACCTACTTGAAGTAGGTGGTAAACTGCGAGTGTTTTGCGGCCGCAAATGAGTTCGCAAAACAATTGAACATGGCAGTGAGTCTCGCTATTAGGAAGGGACGCCCTTTCCTAATAGCGAGAGTCGCAAACTCTATTTTGCGAGTTAGTGACTCGCAAAATAGCGTTTGTACATGCCATTACCCTTTTTTGCGGTCGCAAACGGGCAGATCTCCCGTTTGCGAGCGCAAAAAAGGGTCGTACATCTGGTCCAAAATCCATTATATTGGATTGTCTCTCTCACTCTAATATTCAAATTATCCCATGATTTAATTACCTCAAGAGTATGTTTCAGAAGTTGGGTTTGATTAAATTGTTTAATAATCCCACAAATATGCCCCATCAAGCTAAAGCCATTATTAAAAGTGCTTTCGTAACTAGGGAAAATTTACTCCACGTGCAGGCATTGAATCAGCTGAAATCAGTGAGTAATTTTGATTTAAGTATTATGTTCAATCAACTCCATTTCTATGTTGTTTATTTAATGAGTCCTCAACGTAGATTTTATTTGACTAGATTTCGTCTTTCTCTGGTTCACTTTTCGGTGGCTTTCCCACAGCAATGTAGTTGGTCCAATGCTCTCTGCCAATGCCCATGTGATAATCTCACAATACAGAGCACTTTGCACTCTTTTGTCCTTTGTATAAGTATGTTAGAGTCAAATACTTATTTCCAATGTTAAAGTATGTCCCTATTCTTATATAGAAGGTTATAGGTTTTTACTGTCTTTAGATTCAATGGCCATTTGCTGTGCAGTTCTACATTTTATAAAAGGAGCAATTGTAATAAGAAAGAAATATGGCTAAGGGAATTGGTGTATTCTGTATGGCTTGATCGAAAACAGTTTTGAACAAATCGCGGAGTTGTTATTTTAATATTTATTGTGACTATTTACGCTGTTTTTTTAAATGTGTTTTATGATGATTTTTTTCATCCTGTGCTTTTATGATTTATTTAAATCGAATAAAGCTTGTTTGACTGACTGACTGACATTGAACATGTCAAGAGTTATAGTTAGGTCAGGTAACTATAACTGATGGATTTCTATGGTTTTGTGCGTGTGAAATCAGAGCCTAACTATAAAGTCCCTGTAACCTTTGTTTTTTTCAGTGATTTTATATACATTTGTAATGGACGAGAGGACAAAGACGGAGAGAATATGCTCAGTATCTCTCATCAAGAGAATTGATCGCTTTGACTAGATGTGTGTTTAAAATAGTATTGAACTATAACCCACCGGTGACCTTTTATAATAGATTTAGGAATGAGCGGAATGAACAGTGGAGAGACAAGTATAAGATAGAAAAGAAAAGGGCTGAACAGTCACCCTATTGACATATGAGGTATACATTTACAAACGGTATAGATGAAAGGAAGGACCTAGTTGTTAAGAAACAAGTATAATATTGAGAGCCCTGGTGAAGCGCGAGTGAGCGCGAAACACGTGTTGGCTGTATTGCTTTGTTATAAAATTAATCAAACGAATAAAAAGACACAAAGATACATCACAAGAAGTTTTTATTGTTCATTGTTTATTGCTTATTGTTGAGAAGTTCTCAGTAAAGGTTCATATGTTTTCAATTACCAAACTGGTGGGGACCAGTAACTGAGATTGTAGCGCCGGGTATTATTTCTATTACCCAAAAAAGTTGTTTTATATATAAATATATATATATATATATATATATATATATATATATATATATATATATATATATATATATATATATAGCATTCTCATACGTCTTTACAGAAGATTATACAACCTTATCAAGTTCCACGAATACAGGGGCAAACTTTCATCATAATAATCAGACAAGAAAATAAAATACAACAATCCCGAGTAAAATACAAGCATCAGATGAGACCTTACTTTGGGATTTTCTTCTTGAAAATAAAAAAAATGGAACATTGACATACAGCTCCATTATGTTTGACCGAGCCGTCCAGCAAAGTTAGAATTCACTGGCAGGAAAGGCTGCGACAGCTGTTCCTATCAATGCTTGAAATGTCCACTGGGCCAGCAGTCAATATATGAAATTAACTTGACGATGTTGATGCCAGAGCAAGGAGCTCTAACACTCAACCCATGAGCTGAGCGGCCTCTGATTACTTTAGAAATTAGTAAGTAGGTAATCCTGCAATTAGGGAATGTTAAATCAGGGAGCCATTCAAATGAGAAACAAGCATTTCTCTCTCTCTTCTGATTCCTTATGAATAGTAATTCATCTGTTTTCCCGGCTTCTATTAGCATTAAAGGTCTTGGGCTAGCTAAGGACTTCTACTGTAGGACAGTCAGCATCATTTCAGGCAAGCAGAGTTTGGGAAAGGCCTTGGCTTACTTTTAGACTGGAGGAAGTGAGAACACCGGCTCCACAGTTAGGATATATTTCACCAACAAAGGGACCATACAAGTCCAAGACCAGAAAACGATCAGCGGGCTGCAGAACATTTTCTGTGGTATTCACAATGTCGGCAGTTGGCATAAGCCCACTGCTAATTCACGGTACAGCACATTCCACAAAATAAAAGGTTTCCTTCTCAGAGAGGACTCTGGGATAGCGGGGACTTCTGCCTCTGTGCATGGGCTCTAGCTGAACTGTCCAGGAGCGTCTATGGGATAGCGGGGACTTCTGCCTCTGTGCATGGGCTCTAGCTGAACTGTCCAGGAGCTACTCTGGGATAGCGGGGACTTCTGCCTCTGTGCATGGGCTCTAGCTGAACTGTCCAGGAGCGACTCTGGGATAGCGGGGACTTCTGCCTCTGTGCATGGGCTCTAGCTGAACTGTGCAGGAGCGTCTCTGGGATAGCGGGGACTTCTGCCTCTGTGCATGTGCTCTAGCTGAACTGTCCAGGAGCGTCTCTGGGATAGCGGGGACTTCTGCCTCTGTGCACTGTGAACTCGAATAAATTAAAGCTTAACGCTGGGAAGACAGAGGTTTTGTATTTTGGGAAAGGCCCAGTGCCAGACTCTGATTTATGGTGGCCGTCAGAAATGGGTACACCTCCATCCCCTGCCACACGTATCCGAAATTTAGCAGTGAGATGGGAGGCGGACCTCTCTTTCTCAACTCAAATACAGCAGGTCTCTGCAACCTGCTTCAATAAACTAAAAAATCTCCGGAAAGTCCTACACTTCCTACCGGAAGATTGCTGCAAAGCAGTAGTCCATGCCACAGTTACATCCAGGCTGGACTACGCAAATAGTCTATATCTGGGCCTTCCCAAGTACGCCATTTGCCGCCTTCAGATGATTCAGAATGCGGCTGCGAGGCTGGTTTGTCGTATACCATTTCGACACCATGTCTCTCCACACCTACAAAAGCTCCACTGGCTTCCAGTTGAGAAACAAATTAAATTTAAGGCTTTGACGTTGGCCTACCGGGCCCTTAATGGTAAGTGCCCTGGTTATCTGAAGGAAAGACTGTGTCTTTATAAGCAAAATCGTACTCTGCGATCTAATTCTCATAATTTGTTGCGCACCCCACGATTTGTGAAATCACGTTTGGGCGGCAGAGCTTTCCACAGTCAGAACGGCTTCGCTGTGGAATGCTTTACCAGGGCCCATGCGACAGATCAATTCTGAAGCCTGTTTTAGAAGGGCCCTGAAGACGTGGCTCTTTATGGCTAACTAGATAGGGCTCGTTGGTACCGGTGCTCGCTCTGGGCGTATTTACCTGTTGCTTCAGCGCCGGGACACCCCTGTTAGGGGTAGCTGTCGCGCTTTATAAGCGTCAGTATTATTATTATTATTATGGGCTCTAGCTGAACTGTCCAGGAGCGTCTCTGGGATAGCGGGGACTTCTGCCTCTGTGCATGGGCTCTAGCTGAACTGTCCAGGAGCGTCTTTGGGATAGCGGGGACTTCTGCCTCTGTGCATGGGCTCTAGCTGAACTGTCCAGGAGCGTCTCTGGGATAGCGGGGACTTCTGCCTCTGTGCATGGGCTCTAGCTGAACTGTCCAGGAGCGTCTCTGGGATAGCGGGGACTTCTGCCTCTGTGCATGGGCTCCAGCTGATCTGTCCAGGAGCGTCTCTGGGATAGCGGGGACTTCTGCCTCTGTGCATGGGCTCCAGCTGAACTGTCCAGGAGCGTCTCTGGGATAGCGGGGACTTCTGCCTCTGTGCATGGGCTCTAGCTGAACTGTCCAGGAGCTTCTCTGGTGAGAAGCTATGTAGATTTCCTCCAGGCTGTCACAAAGGGAGAGCAGAAAGAAGGCAAAATCACACTCCAATAGCACCTTAAAGTTATATATCGATATGAAAAATTAGCCAAACATTAAGAATTATAAAATCCTCATTGAACATTTCACGGTTAAGTGGTAGAGAGTCAGAGCTCAGTTGAAACTCTGTAGGAGAGCTGCAGTCCTGTTCTTTTTTAAATAGCTTTATTTACAATAAACCTTTTGTGTCCCTATATATTTCTTACTTGCAGTTTTGATCTTTGACGTTCCCTGAGTAGCACTTTTTACAGTGAGGAAATCAATCTCCAGGTTCCCTCGAAAGATTAACTGATTCCAAGTAAGTTTCTTATTATCTGGGGGGGTGGGGGGGAGGGATCTACCAAGGAAGCCATCCCAGCTGGCCCTTATTGACCCACAGCACCTGCCCAGACCAACTATAGGCGTTGGAGTTTTCAATTGCACATAACGTGACTCCCCTCCCCTAAAGATTCTTTGCTGTGCTATCCCCCGTATGGTGCTCTCATTATGTACTGTAGAGACTAAGCTGAGGTGCCACATACAAGGTGGAGGGAGAGCAAGGGGCACAGCAGCTGTTCTATTCCAATTCACCTCACATGCCACCAAGAAAATTGAGGTCTGGGAGTTGAGTTTGGGAAGGAAAGTACTACAAGCACCACCATTATTTTGTGTAGTCCCACGTACAGCATCTCGTTTTTTGGGTGGGAAAGGGTTAGACACTAGGAGAGAAGTTGGAAGCACAACCCTCCTACTGCAGCCATAAACATGAGGCTCGGTAGGCAGACATGTTCAGGGGAGAGGCTGAAAGCAGTGACTACTGTCCCCATCCTTCTGCTGGACTGGCGGGGATTTCCTGCTCAGGCCCTCCCAATATGATGGACCTGAGCCTTTTGAAGTGGTTCAACATAGTTGACAATTACTGGTTCGTGCTAGTTCCCTTCAAGTACAATATTCTCAGTTAGCGAATTACATACCTAGTTTCCATCAAGCACACGTGAGTGTAGGTAAGCAATGGTCTGTTCCCAGAATGCACACTGTTGGCCATTCCGAATTATGGCATAATTGCTGCCAAACCGTTATTGCAACATCTCCGTTTGCACACAATTCAAACACCCTTTCCTGGTTCCTAGTGTGAAGAAGAGACTGGGAGCCTGATTTAGATCTTGGCAGATGGGTTATTGCGTCACAACATAGCGGATATTCCGTCTGCCAAAATATAAATCCCATAGGATATATTAGAATTTATATTTCGGCGAACAGCATATCCGTCACCATTGTAACAGAGTAACCCGTAGCCAAGATCTAAATCAGGCCCTGGGTGTCTAATCTTGAAATCCTGACATTTCCACAATCACTCAAGGTCTTCCAGTGAGAATCAGGCAGGGGCAGTTCCTGAGTGTGAGCGTTGCCCCAATCATATTTTGGCCAGACCCACGTTTTATGTGCATAAATGATAAATGTCAATAAACTTTTATTCACAAAACACCGCATCTGCATTTATTTATTTTCCCGCGGCAGTCGGCAGTCAGCCTTCAGCTGCGGGCATCAGCAGCTGTGAAGTGGGTGAGGTTTCATTTTGATAGACACCACACAAGGTTCACTGATAGAATATCGTTGTAACAAACATCGATGTTCAAAATATCGAGGAAAAAAATCGACTACAAAAATATCGACTCCCATACCTTAACAGGTAAGTACAAAAATATTGAGGTAAATAATATAGATGTAAAAATATCGATTTAAAAATATATATAAAATAAAATAATATATTAAATACTAATATTATTTTTAACAAAATAAATTAAATTTAATATACATTTTAACTAAATATAACAAATAAACTTAATTTAAAAAATATAAACACACAAACATTATAATTTATACATATACATATATTTACTTAAAATTAATTTATTAACTATAATCTTTATTTCATTTTTAATTTTAAAATTATATAAACATAAAATATATATATATATTAATAATTTAAAATGATAAAGACATTCTATAATAAATTAAAACATTAAACTATTAAAAGAAATGTAACTAACATTTCCCAATACAATAAAGTGGAACAGTAGGGAAAGTGTTGGATAGCGGAATAATTACATTTACTATTCCAACTCAAGTGAGTGCAACAGTAGGGAAAGTGTTGGATAGCGGACGGGTAAAAATTACTATTCCCACTCCAGTGATAGCAACAGTAGGGAAAGTGTTGGATAGCGGAGGGAAAAAAATTACTATTCCCACTCCAAAGAGTGCAACAGTAGGGAAAGTGTTGCATAGCGGAGGGGTAAAATTACTATTACCACTCCAGTGATAGCAACAGTAGGGAAAGTGTTGGATAGCGGAGGGGCAAACATTAATATTCCCACTCCACTGAATGCAACAGTAGGATAAGTGTTGGATAGCGGAGGGGTAAAAATTACTATTCCCACTCCACTGAATGCAACAGTAGGATAAGTTTTGGATAGCCGAGGGGTCAAATTTTTTATTCCAACTTCAGTGAGTGCAACAGTAGGGAAAGTGTTGGATAGCGGAGGGGTAAAAATTACTATTTCCACTCCAGTGAGTGCAACATTAGGGAAAGTGTTGGATAGCAGAGAAACAAAAATTACTAATAACACTTAAAAAAATTGAAAAAAAACAAAAAATATTATAAAATGTAACAAATCATGAAAATAAAAATACAATGTTTAAAAAATATAAAAATAGATACATTAAACATATAAAATGAACAAATTATAATATTAGTTACATATAACAAAAACTCTACAAATAATATGTAAAATAAATTAATAAATACATTTATAAACAATAATTAAAAGTAGCAAGTATTAACAAACAAAACAATTATTTAAAACATAAATGTATATATTTTATTTCATACCCTATAAAACCACACCAATAACAAAACACTTCAACATTTTTAATTATATTTATTTCCATTATTAACATAATAAATAATCAATTATAACATTTCTTATTAATAAAAAAATAAACATTAATTGAGTACACAAGCTTTAACACTCTAATATCCACAACACACACCCAAATTAAACCATAAAATAATAAAACACAATTATATATTATTTTTAAAAGAAAAACTATTACTATTAACAACTAATAATTAAATAACAAAATTGTATTTAATACCCACCCTTTACCCCTTTAAAAGTAAAAACGAAACACAATAAAATAAACATTTACCCAAAATAAATATTAAATAATTAACATTAATTAACAACTATATATTAATTAATTGAACACAAATTACTTCCCACCCGTTACTCCTATAAACACCACAACACACTGTTACATCTTTCTTCCTCCTTCTTTCCCTCCTTCCCTATCCTTCCTCCTTTGTTACATCACCTGGTTCCTTGCCAGCCCTGGCATGCACTATGTTTACTTTCCATTCACATTCCAGATTCTACATGGTTTGTTTCATACTGGAATCTTGTCTGTTGCCCAGTTGCATCTGGAGCTGTTAATGGATGGACTTACATTGCTGTGCTGAAACTGAAAATAAATCTACTTCAAAACTAAGGAATATTGGACTCTTTTCTACATTTGGCGACGAGCTGAAGAACCACTCTTGTCATATCCTTCAGCACAGGTACAGAGTGTTTCTTGAACCCATGAAGAAAATTTTAAAATTCATGTACTAATTTCTATCCTACTTTATTGGAAATTAAGCTGATGAATCAACTTTATTGGAACTTAAAGCGCACATTTATACCACCTACTAGCTATATTACTGCTCAATCTTAAATTCATTCTGCTAGTGATCTGATAGCACCTGCGACATATGGTATTACTTCTTGTGTTTTGATTGCACCAGCGGGAGAGTTTTGGTGATAGTGGTATTTTATCTGGATTTGTACTGTAGTGACTTGATTGCACCTGCGTGCTGTTTTTCAATAACCTTGTTGTGCTTTGATTGCACCCGCGGCAGAGAAAATGTCTATTTCCTCAAGCAGCGTCAACTGTGTTTTATGCTGATTTTGCGCCGCATACTTCCTTCTAAGTGATCACCGTTACAGCCTACGACTCATTTACAGCGATCATCGCTATATCCTGCTTTTCGCTTACAGCTTTTAAATAACCTGTAAAATTTTACAAACGATCTCCGTCATACCGCAATTTCCATTGAAGCCCTGTTCAGTCAGTTGTTTCCATCGGCATCTTTTGAATTTCCTACACGCGCTCCATTTCCATACACGTCACTGCATTGTGTGCGCTCCGACTTCTATCCCGGCTGTCTCTACTATATACGCTCACGTTAAGACGCCCAAAACGTGCAACGTCATCAGCGGCCATTTTGGTTACCGCGGTAACCAAAAACTGTGTTCAAGACGCATATCGGGATTTTCTGTTCTTAACGAAGCTTACAAATGGATAAATAATACGAATTCACACAATAAGTGAGTCCGTTTCGCGACTTGTTGTGGATTGCTCACTTTGTTGTGTCAGGGTTGTTTTGGCCTGTTGTTTCCCATGGTT
The DNA here is from genome assembly GCA_963921515.1 of Calotriton arnoldi. Lineage (NCBI taxonomy): Eukaryota > Metazoa > Chordata > Amphibia > Caudata > Salamandridae > Calotriton > Calotriton arnoldi. The sequence continues at coordinate 774,883 of CAWUFW010003924.1, read as the reverse complement.
GAACAGTGATTTGGAGAAAAAAAAAAGCAAAATATTTATGTTTGTTAGACTGTTTAAAGTACCTATATTTTTTTTTTAAAAATACACATGTTTAATGTATTACTAAGTGTTAAGGACAGATACATACACTAAGGGGTCGATTCCGATTCGGGCCGGAAAAAGCACCGACCGACTCGGATCCGGAAAAAATACCGACCGACACGTACCCGTGGCGCACGACACGCCAAGTACGATGCAAGACGCGAAAAATCCGACCGACACGTACGGAAACAAAGTCGACCGACCGAGCCGCACGGAAAGCAGCAATCCGGCCGGAAAAACACGCGAATCCAACCGACCGACACGCACCCGGAACAAATCCGACCGAAAGCGTACACGCGAACTCCAAACCGCAAAGTACGATGCAAGGCGCGAAAACCACGACCGAGTCGGACGGAGGACAAGCCGTACGACCGACACGCATACAAAACCGAGCCGAAGCAACACAATACACCGCGACCGACGCGTACGCAGCATAGAAAACTGCACAAACACAGCGTGAGCGAAACGGAGAACACCGTACGAGACCAATGCAGGGTCCGACTCGGTCACAAGAACGTTTCCAACATACACAAACAGCACAAAGGAAAAATCACCCAAAAAAGGCCAAACAAGCAATTACCAAGCCAATAAATACTGGGGGGTGGGGACAGAGAACAAAGACACACCCACAACTCCACCTATATAAAGGACACAAATCACTACCATGAGCCTTTGCAAATGCCATTCCACTGCCAGCACCCAAGAGAAAGCAACCACACACCCACAGCTCATCCCTCACACAAGCCACACACCATCAGCACACCAACAAATACCTACCTCACATACACCCAGCAAAACACACACTCACACACCCTCACCTGCACACCAACACACACATCACCCACCATCACCACCCATCACCATGCTCCCCAAGAAGAATCCCAAGTTCCTAGATAGTGAATTGGAAGTCATGGTAGACGAGATCCTCAGGGTGGAGCCACAGCTGTTTGGCACATTGGTCCAACAGACCCCCATGTCGCAGAAAACCAAGATGTGGGAGAGGATCATCAACAGGGTGAACGCCCAATCACCATGTCGGCGCACAAAGACCGACATCCAGAACAGGTGGTATGACGTGCGCAGGAGGGTACGGAAAATGCTGAAGCAAGACTACATCAACAGCCAATACACCGGCAGTGGCCCTCCTGCCAAGCCAATATACCTCAGGCCCTGGGAGGAGAAGGTGCGGGCCATCCTTCCGCCAGTGAGCGTATATGGACTAGAGGACATCCCAGAGCCTGGTGAGTACACAACAAATGTACACAATATACTGCCACAAAACACACACATCACTGTCAAGGGGAGAGTCAAACCATGCACTCATAGCAATTACACAGCAACCAGAACAGAATCATCCCAAAATGTGTATGTCAGTCAGATAAACACAACACATGCCATCCAAAAAGTCACATCCAACTGTGCCAACACATGTACAAACACAACTACAACTACAGCTAGGCAGTGGCACAAATAGAACTAACAAACACATCCACACATGTAGCCACCACAACAACACCAACACACAGTGAAGGCCACTCAAAGGAAGGAATTCTGTGTATGCTGGCCAAGTCAGTGAAGCCAATAGCATAATGGGAGTCGCAGTCACACATATTGCCCCCCACAACTGTCCCATCAACACCACCATGAACCATGCTCACATCACAGGGAGTGGAGAAGGACTCACAAGATGGCTGACACTGGCTACTGCTGTGGGGAGCACAAGGCCCTGCTGGCAACTGTGCACCAACAAACAGCAGGACACCACTGACTGACATCCTGAGAGACAACTTACACTCCCTGCAATGCAAGCACGTTCCATGGTGGGATATCTGGCTAGCTGGGTGGGAAGGGGGACTTGCAGCACTGACCATAGTCACAAGCACCTCCCCTCACACACACCCCAACACAAACTCCACAGAACCCACCTGGTAGAATGCAATGCCCCCCATCCTAACACAAGATCCCACAAAGAACCACCACCCTGGGTCATGTTGTGTGAAGCACAGGGACACTCTTGGGACTTCCAGCCAAACAACTGCCAGGACAACACTCCCAGCCATCCTGTCAGCACAGCCACCCCACCCCACAGGGAAGCAGAGTCAAAAGGAAGGAAGCATGGGCATGCTGGGAAGGGGGTGGAGGCAATAGCATGATGGGAGTCGTAGTCACTGATATTGGTCACCCCCACAACTGTCCCATCAACACCACCCTGAACCATGCTCACATCACAGGAAGTGGAGAAGGACTCACAAGATGGCTGACACTGGCTACTGCTGTGGGGAGCACAAGGCGCTGCTGGCAACTGTGCACCAACAAACAGCAGGACACCACTGACTGACATCCTGAGAGACAACTTACACTCCCTGCAATGCAAGCACGTTCCATGGTGGGATATCTGGCTGGCTGGGTGGGAAGGGGGACTTGCAGCACTGACCATAGTCACAAGCACCTCCCCTCACACCCCCCAACACAAACTCCACAGAACCCACCTGGTAGAATGCAATGCCCCCCATCCTAACACAAGATCCCACAAAGAACCACCACCCTGGGTTATGTTGTGTGAAGCACAGGGACACTCTTGGGACTTCCAGCCAAACAACTGCCAGGACAACACTCCCAGCCATCCTGTCAGCACAGCCACCCCACCCCACAGGGAAGCAGAGTCAAAAGGAAGGAAGCATGGGCATGCTGGGAAGGGGGAGGAGGCAATAGCATGATGGGAGTCGTAGACACAGCTCTACATCCCCCACCACATGGCCCAGCAAGCTCACACTCACGCATGCACATCCCACAGAGAGTGGAAAGGCCCATCAAAGATGTCTGACACTGTTGCTGTGTCGTGGGGAGCACAAGGGCATGCTGGGTACTGCACACCAACCAACAGCAGGACACCACTGTCAGCCATCTTGCCATTGCTCTCACACCCACACACAATGAACTCCACACAAAAGCAAGTAAGTATGGGAATGCTGGGAAGTGGGGTGGAGGCAATGGCATGATGGGAGTCGTAGTCACTGATATTGGTCACCCCCACAACTGTCCCATCAACACCACCCTGAACCATGCTCACATCACAGGAAGTGGAGAAGGACTCACAAGATGGCTGACACTGGCTACTGCTGTGGGGAGCACAAGGCCCTGCTGGCAACTGTGCACCAACAAACAGCAGGACACCACTGACTGACATCCTGAGAGACAACTTACACTCCCTGCAATGCAAGCACGTTCCATGGTGGGATAACTGGCTGGCTGGCTGGGTGGGAAGGAGGACTTGCAGCACTGACCATAGTCACAAGCACCTCCCCTCACACCCCCCAACACAAACTCCACAGAACCCACCTGGTAGAATGCAATGCCCTCCATCCTAACACAAGATCCCACAAAGAACCACCACCCTGGGTTATGTTGTGTGAAGCACAGGGACACTCTTGGGACTTCTCAGCCAAACAACTGCCAGGACAACACTCCCAGCCATCCTGTCAGCACAGCCAGCCCACCCCACAGGGAAGCAGAGTCAAAAGGAAGGAAGCATGGGCATGCTGGGAAGGGGGAGGAGGCAATGGCATGATGGGAGTCGTAGTCACAGACATAGCTCACCCCCACAACTGTCCCATCAACACCACCCTGAACCATGCTCACATCACAGGGAGTGGAGAAGGACTCACAAGATGGCTGACACTGGCTACTGCTGTGGGGAGCACAAGGCCCTGCTGGCAAATGTGCACCAACAAACAGCAGGACACCACTGACTGACATCCTGAGAGACAACTTACACTCCCTGCAACGCAAGCACGTTCCATGGTGGGATAACTGACTGGCTGGGTGGGTGGGAAGGAGGGCCGGCTGTCAACCAAACACAACCAATGCAGACCATGTTCACACCCCAGAAAATACATAGAAATGCCCAAATAATGCAGGACAATGTGCCACACCAATATCAACCCCTGACTGTGACGACTCAGGACAATGCAATGTACAGGCCCGCACCCAGAGGCACAGTCACAACTGTAATGTGTGTCAACCATTGATGCCTGCAGAAACATGACATACATTGTTTGTGTCTCCCAAAAACAGGTGATGATGGGGACACAGCAGCAGACGCTGAGGAGTCCCAGTCCCAGGCTCAAGAGGATGCCGAGCTCACTGGCGTCGTACAGCCTCTGTCCTCCTCGGACGATGAAGAACAACCTGGCACATCCGGTGCAAGTCAACATGCAGCACCAGCAGGACCACCAGCTGCAGCACCAGCAGGACCACCAGCTGCACCCCTGCACCCACCCCTACAACGACTGTCACCACGAATACCATCCCTGCCGACATGGACAGAATAAGGAGCAACACCAGCACAGTGACCCTGGACCAACCTGGGGCCATGGACACCACCACCACCACCAACCCCCAAGGTGGACCAGGGTTATCTGTGCGTGCCACTGCACACACTGCACATGTCAGCAGGGGTGGTGGGAGGGGTGGGAGACAGAGGTTGCTGCTTGCAGACGTTGCTGGTGTGCATGATGACCCACAACTGGTACGCATAGCTGATGCGTACCAGTCCAGCACCGGAGAGCTCAGCCAGGTAGTGGGGCTCCTCAGAGACATTAAACAGCAGCAGGCTGCCCATCATGCCCGCTTGGACTCCCACATGTCCCACGTGGAGTCACACATGTCCCGTGTGGACTCACACATGTCCCGCGTGGAGTCCAAGTGGGATGCACTGCATGAGATGACGGCGGTGCACAGGGACATTTTACAATGCCTCCGCCAGATGAACAGCAACCAGTCCACACCTCCCTGTGTGCCAACAACATCTGGTGCCGAACAAACTGCAACTGCCACAGGGAGGGAGGAGGACTCTGGCGGAGAGTCCCCTGCACCGCAGCAGCCCGCACTTGAGGGCCCCCCCAAGAAGAGGGGTCATCCGAGGAGGGAAAAGTGAGAGGCCGATGGCCAAGCGCAACTCCCAGGAAGCCTGAACCTGTTCTGGATGTTCGCCTTTGTGCACAGACTGTTCACCCTGTTGACGGCAACACTACTCCCACACATTGCATGGGGAGTACAAGTTGGACCAATGTGTCAGACAACTGTGGCCCCGATACTGGGGATCCTGTCTACCCGGACTTTCAATTCACCTAGGAACTTGGGATTGCAAGATTCATGTACAGCACAACCCATCCTATGCACTATTAACACAAATGTATCACAATAAACACACTAATACACCATACTTGCCTCTGTCTTGATTCCAACGTGGGTGCTGTTATGGGGATGATGAACTTCAAAATTACACTGTGTATGCGAACTGCAACAGCAAGGACAACACAGGCATGTGAGTACAGGAAAAGTGACACACATGAGGGAGACACACCACCAGGGCTACACGACACATACACACCTAGGCCATCTGACTCATTGCCTACACTGATGTTGCCAGGGAAGACGGTGCAATGCACAGACACCACATCCATTCCCAGTTGTAGTCAAGTAGCCCACAGGTGCAGTAAGCAAATGGCAGTCAAATGGGTGACCACAGACAACGCACATCACAAAGTGAAGCACAGGTTTATTACACAGTTGCAACATGCCGTAACCACTACAGATGCAAGGTAACCCCACCTGGCAGCGGGCACACAGTCAACAACTGTAGACGGAAGGAAGTCCTTGGGTGTGGCGCACATCACCTGTAGGGACACAACAGCTACCAGCCTGGATGTGCAATCACGTCGTCGGTGGACACAGTTGACCAAACGAATCTGAAAGTACCCTGTGAAGGACAGAAATGACACACAGTCAAAAGCAATGGAGTACAGGACAGAACAGCAAAACACATGCACAATACATGTTACAAGATACCCACCCAGAACCAAGTTAGCATGTCAACACTGTTGGGGAGTACAGCCCACCTGTCACCACACATCGCAACACACATCCAGTCAAGTGGCCCATGGACACACTCCAACAGCACCAGAGCACCACCCACACATCATGCCAACTCACATCATTGACATGACACCTCAGGATACTCACATTCAGCTAAAGAAGTTGGTGATGAGCTGTGTGCGGACATCACCATCACCATCATCATCTTCATCGTCACTGGCATCGTGGTCCAGGCCAGGATCCTCCACAGGTGGCGGATGTTGGTCATTGTCATCCTGGATGAGAGGCAACTCCTTCCGCACTGCCAGGTTGTGGAGCATGCAGCAGACGATGATAATCTTGCACACTTTCGCAGGGGCATATGGGAGGGACCCTCCGGTCTTGTCCAGGCAGCGGAAGCGGCTCTTCAGGAGACCAAAGGTCCGCTCAATCACTCTCCTGGTCCGACCATGTGCCTCATTGTAGCGCATCTGGGCAGGTGTCACAGGGTTCCTGAGGGGTGTCAGCAACCACGGCATGTTGGGGTATCCCGAGTCACCTACGGACAGACAAGTGCACATTAGCTGACTTGGAAAAGTGGGCGGAATACTACAGATCAGATCACACACAATGGCACAAAGTCAGTACACACCGACAAGCCAGGCACGCTGGTTCTGCATCTGTGCCATCATCCTGGGGATGCGACTACTCCTCATCACAAAGGCAATCGTGTGCTGAACCAGGGAAACGGGCACACACGTGTGTGATGGTCATGTCTGCAAGACACACCACCAGTGCATTGACCGAGTGGTAGTGCTTGCGGTTCCTGTAGGCCTGCTCCTGGGCCTGTGGTGGTACCAAAGCCACATGTGTCCCATCAATGGAGCCAATGACATGCGGCATCCTCCCCAGGGCATAAAAGTCACTCTTCACGTCAGTGAGTCGTCGCAGTCTAGGGAAATAGATGTACCGGTTCAGAAAGAGCAACATTGCCGCCAAAACATCGCGGAGCACACGGCTGAACATGGTCTGTGACATCCCACCAGCAGTCGCCACAGTATGTTGGAAGGTACCAGTGGCAAAGAAGTGTAGGGCTGCCATCACCTTCACCTTGGGGGTCAGCGCTGTAGGATACGGCCGGCCAGGCTGCAAATGTGGGGACAACTGCACTGCCAAATCCTCAATCAGCTGCCTGGTGAAGCGGTACCGTCGGATGCTGTCCCTTTCCACCATCGTTGCCAGGTCTGGGAATGGCCGATGGACAGCAGGAGCCCTGCAGTGCAGAGGAGAAGTAAGCAAGATTGTCAGTCACCCCACATATGCGGCATTGAACACACTCAAGATCCCAACATACATCATTATGAGGCACAACTACATGAAGTGTGCAGTACCGGAAGGACATGTATGGTACATACATGGCCAACATCTGTCAACACGGTCCAACAGGTGGCATCAATTAGTCCCAGGTTGGCCCATTGGATATCATGAGGCCGTGTCACAGTTCCCATCTCCTGCTGCCGTGTCACAATAACCCCCCACAGGGACATGTGAGGACAGATGTGCCCCAGGCACCACAGCTCAACGACAGGTACATTCCCAGGGACCCTGTAATGCCACATGGACACTGGCATTACATGGAGTATCATGTATACACCACAGCAAAACAACCATGACCCCCACAGGTAGTGGCCCCACTTGCCACGGCAGGACAGACATGGACGTCTGTGACACACACGCACAACATCAGAGTCCATGCACACACAACGTGGATGTGGAGACTGTCTCCCATTGTGCACATGAAATCAGAGACATTGTAAACACCACATGCACAAAGACTGTGGAGGACCATCACTATTGTGCCACTGGGACACCCTGGCTCAAACATACCGTCCCACATGGGACTCACGGGGTATGTGACATGACATACACATACACCACTGTGAAATGTGACCATGGCACATGCACAGATATGAACAGTTGCACATCACAGTGGTCACGTACACGTAACACCCAGGATCCTGTCCCCATGAACACGTGCACAGCCTGGGGGTGGCTGCCCACAGGTGACACCCACAGGACAACATGTACACCAACATACACACAATAGGAAATGCAGCCTTACATGCCTTATGATAAAGTTTGGACAGGCTGTCGTGATGTAGGTGTGCCCCTCACTCCCTGGGAGCTATCTGTGGCTGGCATATGTCCATCTGAGATAGGCATGCTGACATATGCCAGTCACATGTACAGTGATGCGTTGAACAGCAATGGACCGATCGGTGCCTCCGGCCGGCCCATTGCTTTCAATGTGTGCGGGTACGCGTTGTACCCCTGTGCGCGTTGAACTGCAATGGACCGATCGGTGCCTCCGGCCGGCCCATTGCTTTCAATGTGTGCGGGTACGCGTTGTACTCCTGTGCGCGTTGAACTGCAATGGACCGATCGGTGCCTCCGGCCGGCCCATTGCTTTCAATGTGTGCGGGTACGCGTTGTACCCCTGTGCGCGTTGAACAGCAATGGACCGATCGGTGCCTCCGGCCGGCCCATTGCTTTCAATGTGTGCGGGTACGCGTTGTACCCCTGTGCGCGTTGAACCGCAATGGACCGATCGGTGCGCACCCATTGACAATGTGCTTGCCTGGCAACGGACGCGTTTTCGACTTTCGAACGCAGTCGGCTGCTGGAAAATCAGTTGGTCACCCACAACAATGTTGCAAAATCATGTATGTCATGAAGTTGAAGATTTGAAGGATGCTGTGGGCGTGTTTTGGTGCTGCTATTCCATGGATTGGCCAGATTCAGAAGATGCAAACGACTTGGACCTATCACTTTGGACACAAGGGACAGTATCTGCCTCTCCAGCACATATATATTGCTGGCTGTTCCCCTGAGAGCCCACTTGCCTGCACTACATGCTCCAGGACGACATCTGCCACTGCACTGCTGCTGTCTCTGCCCCTCTGGACCCTGCAATGGCACGTACTGTGGAGAGAGCCCCAGCCTTCAGCCTTGAAGAGAACCAGGCCCTGCTGGACAGCCTACTTCCACAGTACGATACAAAGGGGATGATGGACGGAACGTTTGAGCCAATCAAACACTCACCCCAGTCAACTGATCTGGGTTTAATCCATCATCATTCTTTAGCTCACTCCACCACCCCAGTTCAGACATGGCCATATGCAAATCAGTCTGACCCTGTGCCTCATGGGAACAGTCCAGCACGAACTGCCAAGCCATGTCTTCCCTGGACCGGAAACAAGCATCCTAGGACCGGTTTCTGGCATTCCAGCCGTCATCAGCCAGGCTTGCTTGAATCCAGTGGCCAAGTGAGCAAGGACCCACGTCTGGGCATACCCCTGCCAACTTAGGGCGAACAAAGCGATACAAAGGGGATGATGGACGGAACGTTTGAGCCAATCAAACACTCACCTCCAGTCAACTGATCTGGGTTTAATCCATCATCATTCTTTAGCTCACTCCACCACCCCAGTTCAGACATGGCCATATGCAAATCAGTCTGACCCTGTGCCTCATGGGAACAGTCCAGCACGAACTGCCAAGCCATGTCTTCCCTGGACCGGAAACAAGCATCCTAGGACCGGTTTCTGGCATTCCAGCCGTCATCAGCCAGGCTTGCTTGAATCCAGTGGCAAAGTGAGCAAGGGACCCACTGCCTGGGCATACCCCTGCCAACTTAGGGCGAACAAAGCGATACAAAAGGGATGATGGATTAAACCCAGATCAGTTGACTGGGGGTGAGTGTTTGATTGGCTCAAGCTGCCTGTCCATCATCCCTTTGTACTTACTTCCACAGTACAGCAAGCTGTATGGGACACCAGGGGAGCAGGTGAGTGTTCTGTGCACTGCCTTTCTGAATGTGCATTTTGTCTGACTAGCAAGGCTGAGAGTCTGCACGCCACTGGCTAGCAGGCTCACTGAGTAGTTGTCACCCCCCATAGTGTGTAGTGACTTGCACTGGACAGGTATGGTGCAGTGACAGTGCATTTGAACATGGTTTTACTTCCCATGCAATGATACCATGTAGTGACGTCTGGCAAACTGTCCATGGGCAGCTTTGCACTGCCTGTGTACATCATGTGCCCCTGTGATTGAGACATGTATATACAACTGTGTCATGCACGGATATGTTGCATGTGTGGTAATGGCCTTTTCACTTTGTCATCCTGACAGGTTAATGCCCATCGGAAGCAGGAAATCTGGAAGGACATCGTCCGGGCTGTCCGGTCCGTGGGGGTCTACAAGCGCCGGATCCGCAACTGCCAGAAGAGGTGGCAGGACCTTCGGGGCTGGACCCGGAGGATTGCACGGGTCCAGCTGAAGCTGTCGCCTCCTCGCAGGAGGGGCGGAACACGGACCCTGACCCCCACATGCTCCAGATCCTGGCGGTGGTCTTTCCAGACCTGGATGGGCAGCTGAAGGCCAGACAGCAGCAAGGAGGGGTGAGTCAAAGACTGCACTGTGAACTCTGTATTACATGCTTTGTGCCCTCCTCTGGCCTGGTTCAACTGCCACAGTGCAGCAGTCATGTTGTCCAGGAGCCATGTCCCTCTATTGTGCACTGCCCACTGCTCATCTGATACCCAGGTGTGGCCCTCACAGTCAGGGAATTGTGTCACTTGGGACTGTGTCCTTGCAGTTTGCTTCACTAAAGGTGGGGGACAGCATCTGTTTCCCTAACTCTGTTGTGGGCATCATGGGTGGGTCCATTGTTCACACAACGCCTGGGTTTGGACATGTGATCTGCGTGTTGCTTTGATATGCGGTCCACTTGCTGAGCTGAGCCACCACATGTGCCTGGGGTATGTGGCACACGCCCATGCAGCGGGTGGGAACAATGTTTGTGCCCCAGGAGTGTGCAGATTACGTGTGTCACACATACATAGCCAGCTATCCACTGTCCAGGGCACATCCCTCATTCATGTGGAGCAGGACAGTCATGCCTACTCCAGGCCATGCAATGCACTCTGTACTCCCACTCCCGTGTATCAGCTGACACATTGTGCACAGTGATTTGACCCCTCCGGTGTCTGCCTCTGTGTCAGTGTGCTGTGGATTAGTTGCCAGGACTGCTGGGGTGTTTCTTGGTAGGGGCTCAGCATGCCCCTGGAGATGTGACCATAGGAGACGATACTTGTGTGTCACATAGGTGTTTGATCAGCTGCCCGTGCAGACTGGGGTATGCGAATGTGATGTTCAGGCAGCTGTTCCCCATTCACAGCAAATTGTGAGGGGCTCAGGTTCAGAGGGTAGTGTCACAGGTCTCCCATATGTCCAATAGGTGTGACCTGGACAGATGAGGGTTGAGATGATGTGTTGTGTGGGGGATGTACATGTGCACTTGTGCAGCTCCAGGACTTGCATTCCCCATGACCTACTATTGTGACACAGTGCATAGTGTTGTTGTCTGGCTGCCAAGTCATACATCACTGAGACAGTGATGTATGACTTAGCAGTCATGCCTCTGCCATGGCATGTGTCAACTTATTTGTGGTCCTGCAGGGGAGTGACATGTGCTACATGCACACCATAGTGGCGCTGGCTATCAGGACATGGGTGCATCATGGTGTCTGTCGCTGGTATGCATCACATGCATTTCCTATTTGACTCTGGGCATCCCTTTCATCCGGAAACCTGTACTCACTCAGTGGCAAGAGCTGTGATGTGTCCACACCGTGTCCTCTGCACTGTCCAACTACTGTGTACTTGGTGCATGTGTCCACACTGGGGTGTTGCAATCCAACAGACACCAGACAGATGGGTGCAAGGCCATGTGGGATGTGAGTGCCATGCTTGGCATCAGACTGACAATTGGCTTCTCCTGTTCAGTTAGGGCACTTTTAGCAATGTACAACTAATGATGCCAGGGCTTGCTCTGTGATGTGCTGTGCTCACAGTGGTGTGTGCGTTTGGTGCAGGTGACTGATGTCTGTCTGTTTCCCCATTGTTTGCAGATACATCCACGGCCACGGAAGGGGACAGCTCCACGGACCAGGAGGAGCCAGAGAGCCAGACTGGGTCAGCAGCCGAGGAGTGGTCGGAGGGACCCAGTGGCACGGAGGGCGAGGGGAGCCACACCGAGGAATCCTCAGCACCATCCACCTCAGCTGAGGACCAGAGCAACTCGGAGGATGACTCCCTTGTGGAGGCGGGTGTCAGCAGCCACCACACCCCAGCTAGTGTTGCTGTCCCCGCCACCACCAGCACCACCACCGCCCTCCCATCGGCTCCCATTCCCAAGGTCCGTGGAGGCTCCCATGTTCGGGAGCGTGTCTCCTTTGGCCCAGGCACCGCACCCCCTGCCCCTGTGTCCCCTGCTGCCCTGAGTGAGGAGTCTGTGTACCTCCTTCGCCAGCTCCATGTAGGGCAGACAGCCATGCTGAGTGTCCTCCATGCGCACACCGCACTGTTGACTCAGCTGGTGTCGTTCATGGAGGGCATCTCATCGGGCATGTCTGACCTACAGAGGGGCAACAGGTCCATGGACTCCTCCCTGACGGCAGCAGTGTCCCTCCTCAGACAGTCCCTCACCCCTCCTGCCTCTGCTCCATCCACACTCCCCAGCACCTTGCCCGTCCCAAGCACACACACACCGGCACAGGCACACACCAGCACACACACATCCAGCACACAGACACACACGCCACAAACTAAACGCACACGCACGCACAGTCAGGGGACTGAAACCAGACTCACAGGGGATGGGGCCCTGGTACACACACACGCATCCACGGGCACTGCACAGTCCTCAGTTGCCTCTCCCTCCAAAGCACCCTCCCTTGCCTCACCTGCAACCCCAAAGACCCAGCGCCTCTTCCTCAGTGACCTCGGCCTCTTCCCCTCCGATCCAGCTGCCCCAGCATCCAGGGGGAAGAGGAAGCCCCCACACGGAGCAGAGTGCCCTCGCCCCCGGACACCCTCCCCAGGCGCAGACAGACTGAGGCCCCCACCCGCAAGTCCCCCGGAGTGGTAAGAGCAAGACCCCGCCGCCGCCCTGCAGCTCAAGCACCAGGTCACCTTCCTCCATCCCTCAGGCCCCCACTCCACAGGTGCCCCCGCCACACCCTGCCCCAGGTTCCCCCACCCACAGATATACCATCCCCAAGAGGCTCCGGCCTTCTCCCCCTGCCACTTGCTCTCCCGGCACCACACCCCCGCTGCGCTTGTCTGTGCCACTGATGTGGTGAGGGTGTCCTCCCCTCTGTCCAGCCCACCTTGCCTGTTCCCCATTCTCCTCCCCTGGTGGTAGGCACTGCAGTGGAGTCCACTACCACCCTGTCTGACTTGGGCACTGCAGTGGCGGACCTGTCCACTCCATCTGCAGGGTCCACTGCAGTCGTGCCGGCACCCACAACATCTGAGCCATGCCCCCAGTTGTGCCGGCACACACCATGTCAGACACCTCCACTGCAGTTGTCAGTGGCTCTCCAGCACCCACCACCCCTTCCCTGCTTCCTCCTGGTGAGCCCTGATCCTGTCCCTGCGGTGCCTGGCCTACCCCCCGGTTGCCCCTCCTAGTGGATTGTCCCTGGTTTTGTGCAGGCATGTGTAGGGTGGCATCTGCCACTGTCACCCACTTGTGACTTTGTTGATGGACTGGCCATTGGCCTTTGTTTATGTTCTACCGGACTTCTACTTTTAATGCCACATATGCTGAATAAAGCAACTTTCTGTTCTCTAGTGCTTTTGCTTCTGATGTACATGATGTTGATGATGCTAACAATGCCCTTGCTGCAGTGATGGTGATATTTGGTCTCATGATTATGAAGTGTTACTGTGCAGGAACCCATGTGGTCCAGGGGTTATGTGTCCTATCCTGTGGTGTATCCATGTCATCCATAGCAGCATCTGAGGGTGTCATGTGTTCAGTATTTGGCAATGAGATTTCCTACTTAGATTGGCAACTTCACATCTGTGGCTTCCACCCCTGCACATCTGTTGTGCCTGCCATTGTTCTATTCGTCTACTTCCCTGACCGTGTGGCCATCTCCAGTGAACATGCAGGTTTGGGCATCAATGGGGAAGGACTCATCTGTGTTGTCAGTGCAACATTGCTATACAAGTGTGTTGGATCTGTGCTGATGATTCCGTTGGCACTTCCATGACCAGGCTGATGGGACGGGAGCCCTCATTTGTTGCTAATTGTTGATTGTGTGTCCCATTGCTGCCATGGTATGGTATCTGTTCGCCTCACATCTGCAGTCTCCACAGGGTATCTGCATGTGTGTGCCCATTGGTGCAAATATGTGGGTCTGCATTCGGATGGTCACTTCTGTCATTGTGTCATTGATGATTGTTGACGGTGTCAGCCCCCATGGGTGTTGTTTGTCTGCACATGGCCAAAGTTATGTCTTATTTGCACTGCAGGATTTGGCTCCCCCAATTTATGTTGCAATGGGACACATACACTACTTTGCCACTGATGTGTTTGTTGTTCTGTGACCAGGAATCATCCATGCAGTTTGGCAGTTGCACCTCTTACTTTGTCAACACTTGCCTTTTGGTCACTGTGATGATGGGGGTTTGGACCCCATTGCCACAATGTTCAAAATGTGCTGCAGCTATGGACCCCACACTTGCCTTTTGGTCACTGTGATGATGGGGGTTTGGACCCCATTGCCACAATGTTCAAGATGTGCTGCAGCTATGGACCCCACACTTGCCTTTTGGTCACTGTGATGATGGGGGTTTGGACCCCATTGCCACAATGTTCAAAATGTGCTGCAGCTATGGACCCCACACTTGCCTTTTGGTCACTGTGATGATGGGGGTTTGGACCCCATTGCCACAATGGTCATGGCCTGCTTGCGTTGTGTGTGCCACACACATATTTGTGTGGCACATGTGCTAGGGGGTCACATTGTATGTTAGAAGTCATGTTCGGTGTTGTAGGCATTTGACACAGTCTACACACGCTTGTCATGGTGTTGGGGGATGTCTTCTTCTTGCATTCCCTAGGTTGTGGTGTGCTGGTTGTGTCATGCATTGTCCATCCTATGGGTGGGGGTGGTAGTGGTGGTAGGCATCCTGCCCCCCTGGGTGAGGGTGATAGTAGTGGTGGGCATCCTGCCCCCCTGGCTGAGGGTGGTAGTAGTGGTGGGCATCCTGCCCCCTGGGTGAGGGTGGTAGTAGTGGTAGGCATCCTGCCCCCCTGGGTGAGGGTGGTACTAGTGGTAGGCATCCAGCCCCCCTGGCTAAGGGTGGTAGTAGTGGTAAGCATCCTGCCCCCTGGCTAAGGGTGGTAGTAGTGGTAGGCATCCTGCCCCCCTGGGTGAGGGTGGTAGTAGTGGTAAGCATCCTGCCCCCTGGCTAAGGGTGGTAGTAGTGGTAGGCATCCTGCCCCCTGGCTAAGGGTGGTAGTAGTGGTAGGCATCCTGCCCCCTGGGTGAGGGTGGTAGTAGTGGTGGGCATCCTGCCCCCTGGCTGAGGGTGGTAGTAGTGGTAGGCATCCTGCCCCCTGGCTAAGGGTGGTAGTAGTGGTAGGCATCCTGCCCCCCTGGGTGAGGGTGGTAGTAGTGGTGGGCATCCTGCCCCCTGGGTGAGGGTGGTAGTAGTGGTAGGCATCCTGCCCCCCTGGCTAAGGGTGGTAGTAGTGGTAGGCATCCTGCCCCCCTGGGTGAGGGTGGTACTAGTGGTAGGCATCCTGCCCCCCTGGGTGAGGGTGGTACTAGTGGTAGGCATCCTGCCCCCCTGGGTGAGGGTGGTAGTAGTGGTGGGCATCCTGCCCCCTGGGTGAGGGTGGTAGTAGTGGTAGGCATCCTGCCCCCCTGGCTAAGGGTGGTAGTAGTGGTAGGCATCCTGCCCCCTGGGTGAGGGTGGTACTAGTGGTAGGCATCCAGCCCCCTGGCTAAGGGTGGTAGTAGTGGTAAGCATCCTGCCCCCTGGCTAAGGGTGGTAGTAGTGGTAGGCATCCTGCCCCCTGGGTGAGGGTGGTAGTAGTGGTAAGCATCCTGCCCCCTGGCTAAGGGTGGTAGTAGTGGTAGGCATCCTGCCCCCCTGGCTAAGGGTGGTAGTAGTGGTAGGCATCCTGCCCCCTGGGTGAGGGTGGTAGTAGTGGTGGGCATCCTGCCCCCTGGGTGAGGGTGGTAGTAGTGGTGGGCATCCTGCCCCCTGGCTAAGGGTGGTAGTAGTGGTAGGCATCCTGCCCCCCTGGGTGAGGGTGGTACTAGTGGTAGGCATCCTGCCCCCTGGGTGAGGGTGGTACTAGTGGTAGGCATCCTGCCCCCTGGGTGAGGGTGGTACTAGTGGTAGGCATCCTGCCCCCTGGGTGAGGGTGGTAGTAGTGGTAGGCATCCTGCCCCCTGGGTGAGGGTGGTAGTAGTGGTGGGCATCCTGCCCCCTGGGTGAGGGTGGTAGTAGTGGTAGGCATCCTGCCCCCCTGGCTGAGGGTGGTAGTAGTGGTAGGCATCCTGCCCCCTGGGTGAGGGTGGTACTAGTGGTAGGCATCCTGCCCCCTGGGTGAGGGTGGTAGTAGTGGTAGGCATCCTGCCCCCCTGGCTAAGGGTGGTAGTAGTGGTAGGCATCCTGCCCCCTGGGTGAGGGTGGTACTAGTGGTAGGCATCCAGCCCCCCTGGCTAAGGGTGGTAGTAGTGGTAAGCATCCTGCCCCCTGGCTAAGGGTGGTAGTAGTGGTAGGCATCCTGCCCCCTGGGTGAGGGTGGTAGTAGTGGTAAGCATCCTGCCCCCTGGCTAAGGGTGGTAGTAGTGGTAGGCATCCTGCCCCCCTGGCTAAGGGTGGTAGTAGTGGTAGGCATCCTGCCCCCTGGGTGAGGGTGGTAGTAGTGGTGGGCATCCTGCCCCCTGGGTGAGGGTGGTAGTAGTGGTGGGCATCCTGCCCCCCTGGCTAAGGGTGGTAGTAGTGGTAGGCATCCTGCCCCCTGGGTGAGGGTGGTACTAGTGGTAGGCATCCTGCCCCCCTGGGTGAGGGTGGTACTAGTGGTAGGCATCCTGCCCCCTGGGTGAGGGTGGTAGTAGTGGTGGGCATCCTGCCCCCTGGGTGAGGGTGGTAGTAGTGGTAGGCATCCTGCCCCCTGGCTAAGGGTGGTAGTAGTGGTAGGCATCCTGCCCCCCTGGGTGAGGGTGGTACTAGTGGTAGGCATCCAGCCCCCCTGGGTGAGGGTGGTAGAAGTGGTGGGCATCCTGCCCCCTGGGTGAGGGTGGTAGTAGTGGTAGGCATCCTGCCCCCTGGCTAAGGGTGGTAGTAGTGGTAGGCATCCTGCCCCCCTGGGTGAGGGTGGTACTAGTGGTAGGCATCCAGCCCCCCTGGCTAAGGGTGGTAGTAGTGGTAAGCATCCTGCCCCCTGGCTAAGGGTGGTAGTAGTGGTAGGCATCCTGCCCCCCTGGGTGAGGGTAGTAGTAGTGGTAAGCATCCTGCCCCCTGGCTAAGGGTGGTAGTAGTGGTAGGCATCCTGCCCCCCTGGCTAAGGGTGGTAGTAGTGGTAGGCATCCTGCCCCCTGGGTGAGGGTGGTAGTAGTGGTGGGCATCCTGCCCCCTGGGTGAGGGTGGTAGTAGTGGTGGGCATCCTGCCCCCTGGCTGAGGGTGGTAGTAGTGGTAGGCATCCTGCCCCCTGGCTAAGGGTGGTAGTAGTGGTAGGCATCCTGCCCCCCTGGGTGAGGGTGGTAGTAGTGGTGGGCATCCTGCCCCCTGGGTGAGGGTGGTAGTAGTGGTGGGCATCCTGCCCCCTGGCTAAGGGTGGTAGTAGTGGTAGGCATCCTGCCCCCTGGGTGAGGGTGGTAGTAGTGGTGGGCATCCTGCCCCCCTGGGTGAGGGTGGTACTAGTGGTAGGCATCCAGCCCCCCTGGCTAAGGGTGGTAGTAGTGGTAAGCATCCTGCCCCCTGGCTAAGGGTGGTAGTAGTGGTAGGCATCCTGCCCCCCTGGGTGAGGGTGGTAGTAGTGGTGGGCATCCTGCCCCCTGGGTGAGGGTGGTAGTAGTGGTGGGCATCCTGCCCCCTGGGTGAGGGTGGTAGTAGTGGTAAGCATCCTGCCCCCTGGCTAAGGGTGGTAGTAGTGGTAGGCATCCTGCCCCCCTGGGTGAGGGTGGTAGTAGTGGTAAGCATCCTGCCCCCTGGCTAAGGGTGGTAGTAGTGGTAGGCATCCTGCCCCCCTGGGTGAGGGTGGTAGTGGTGGTAGGCATCCTGCCCCCCTGGGTAGGGGTGGTGGTGCGCATTCAGGCCCCTGTGTGCATATGTGGCATTGGTGATGGGCATCCCGCCCCTATGGTGCTGCTGTTGCTGGTGTAAGTATATTCTGCATCCCTGTGTGTGTGTGTGATGTGTCGTGTAAGTGTTGTATGTGTTTTGTGGTTGGTGTCTGGCTTACCTTCTGCGCCGTACGCGTCCGTGCCTGTTCCGGTAGTAAATGTAGAATATTGGTATGATCGGGACGAAGGGATTCATGGTTGGTTCGTGTCGTTCGTCCTTCTCGTTGCTTCGCGTCGTCCTCGTCGCTTCGCCTCGTCCTCGTCGCTTCGCCTCGTCCTCGTCGCTTCGCGTCGTCCTCGTCGCTGCCGTGTTCGTCTCGGAGCCGTGGATCGTGTTGTGGCGCGAATCGGAGCTTATGTGCGCCTCTCCCGGATGCTTTGACGTGCCGTGCGTAGCGACGGGTTCGGCGCGTACGGAAAGCGCATCGTACTTGTCCGGCCGGACGGGGCTGCATTTTTCCTTCCGTGCGACTAGATTCGGCGTTTCCGGATTCGCCTCGGTCGGAGAACAGGACCTGGTTTGGGTGAGTACGGCTCGGCCGGATTCTTTGCTGTTGTGCGCATCGTACTTGCTCGTTCGGTGTGCTGTACGGATCGGTCGGGAAACAGGCTTTCGCATGGCTTTTTTCCCGACCGAATGGTATTGGGTGCGCCTCCGACCGAGATCGGAATCGGCCCCTTAGTATTTATTGTATTTTAAATTTCACACGCCATAAGTACAATCCATTGATTACCTACTTTACCATAAATCAGTTTATTCTACTTATACAATTCAGAATGCAGTTCGATCCCCCAGCTAAGTTTTTACAATTAAAAGGGGACCCACCCATACCATGGTCAAGGTGGAGGGAAGAATTCAGTACGTATATGAAGGCCATAGATGGGGAACAAATGGGTGCAGAAAGGAAAAAAAGTATATTTTTACATTGTTTAGGCTCTGAGGGACAGGTAATTTTTAGAACTTTGCCACCAATGGTTGCACCCAACAACGAAAGTGGAGATAATTTCAATGTTTACACTGAGGCCTTAATGAGAATGGAAAAAAGATTTAAGCCTGTTACAAGCATTGCTTTAAACAGATTTAAATTTTATACCAGAACACAAAAAGAAGAAGAATCGTTTGATGATTTTTTGACAGCTTTAAGAGCATTATCCTTACACTGTAATTTTGGCCTTATAACTGATGAAATGATAAGAGATCAAATAATTGTACATGTAAAGAATAAGAAAATTCAAGAAAAATTATGGGTCATGGGAGATCCCAGTTTGGCTCAAGCCATAACTGAAGCTAAAGCATTAGAACAATCTGAAAAGTGGATGGAGGTTGTCAAACAAAAAGCTAACATAACCACTAAGGAAGAAGAAATATGTGCCATTAAACCCAAAAATGAACAGCACCAAACACGTTACATGCCTAACATGAAATTCAATGGAAACAAATCAAATTACACACAATTTCACAAAAGAAACGACACTGCCTTTAATCATAGCGTATGCTATAGGTGTGGCAACAGGTCTCACATTGCTTCTTTTCCAGGATGTCCTGCAATAGGTAAAGAATGCAAAAACTGTGGCAGAATAGGACATTTCAGTAGTGCATGCAGGGATCATAGACGCAACATTACACAGGCACGTGGTGCAGTATCCTATGTTGTAGACAGTAAGGATTTTACACAACCTTGTGATCAGATATCAGAAATGAACAAGGGATTTGTTGTGTCAATTATTGATGGTGTTCCAGATAATATAATGAAATCTCCTAATTGTGAATTCCAAATTTTAGGGGAAAAACTCATGCTTATGGTTGATTCGGGTTCTCCGTGGACAATCATCACACGTGAATACTTCCATGAACTATTAAGTCATGTGATACAGTATGACAGTTTACAACCATCTGATATAATAGCGGAGAGTTTTGATGGCACAAAAATTGAAATTGAGGGTTTCTTTCAGGTAGAGTTATATTTCAAAGGTAGATGTGCAGTCGTGAAATTATATATTACACCAAAAGGTGTTAATGTATTAGGATGGCGCGATCAATATAAATTAGGTTTAACACTAAACCCAAGGTCTAACGAACCAGTGTCATTATGTGATGATAGATTATTTAACAATATTGCAGTTGTCAATACAGAAGTTGAATCGAACTGCAGGGAAGGAAATCTAATTAGTAAATATGACAAAGTCTTTTGCAATGAATTAGGAAAATTGAAGAATTTTACTCATAAAATTGTATTGAAAGAGAATGTTGTGCCAATTAAACAGAAAATAAGAGGAGTACCGATTAACATCAGGGAAGAACTCAGAGAAATGTTGAAAGAACTATCTGATGAAGGCATTATTGAAGCTATTGAATCTTCTGAATGGGTTTCACCGATTGTTCTTGTCCGCAAACCTGACCAAAAATTGAGAGTCTGTGTGGACTTGAGAGCTCTAAATTCAAACATTGTGGTGGATTGTCACCCTCTTCCGAATATTAACGAGGTAGTTTCTATGTTTGAAGGGGCCCAAATTTTTCCACGCTTGATTTACGTTCAGCTTATCATCAGATAGAATTAATGGAAGAGTCTAAAAAATATACAGCTTTCATCACACCGTTTGGTTTGTATCAATACACAAGAATGCCCTTTGGGTTGGCGTCAGCAGCGTCAGTTTTTCAGAGGGTAATGTTTCACATTTTCAGGGACATAGATGAATATGTTAAATGCTTCCAGGATGATATTTTAATATTTTCAAGAGATGAATCTGAGCATTTAATACATTTAAATGAGGTTTGTAAGAGATTAGAGAACCATGGTCTCACTCTAAAGGCACACAAATGCAAGTTGTTTAAACGATCTGTTGAGTATTTGGGACATACGTTGTCCGGAGACGGAGTAATTCCAAAAAACTAATGTTGATGCCATAGTTAAAGCTCCGTCACCAGCAAACAAGGAACAACTCTTATCATTCGCAGGGATGTGCGAATACTATAGTAAATTTGTAGAGGGATTTGCAACCAAAATGGAACCTCTGAGAGTTTTGTTAAGGCAGAATGTAAAATTTGATTGGACAAAAGAACAACAGGAAGCTTTTGAGAGTATAAAAAGACATTGTGAATGCACCCACATTAAAACCTTTTCGCATGAAGAAAGAATGCATTATTACAGTTGATGCAAGTCTTTATGGTTTAGGCGGAGTGCTTTCACAAAAAGAAGGGAAGGATGAATGGAATGTCGCTTTTGCTTCGCGCACTTTAAATGAATGTGAGCGAAAATATGCTGTAATTGAAAGAGAACTTCTTGCATGTGTATGGGCAGTTGAACATTACAGGTTGTATGTGTGGGGCAGCAAGTTTACCCTTAGAACGGACCATAAACCGTTAGTCAACATCTTATCTACGGGTGGGGGTTGGAACTCCACAGCCAGGATTGCAAGGTTAACGTCTAAATTGCAAGAATATAATTTCAATACAGAGTATGTTCCTGGTAAGAAAAATGTCACTGCAGATTTCCTTTATCGTTTACCCTGTGACCAAGATAAGGTAAATACCATCAAAGAATGCGATTTTGTTGTTAGCATTGGTGATATTGTTTCAAATCAATTCCAAGAAATCACAGAAGACAAGTGGAATTATTGTGAACAACATGATGATAGGTGGAGTGAGCTAAAAAATATGTTTTAAGCGGATGGCCCAAAAGAATATGGTGAGATCAGATCTAGTACCATTTTTTAATGTATCTGGAGAATTAGATTTTGAGGGTAATTTACTATTTAAATCAGGAAAATGTGTACCGCCAAGAGGCATGCAAGACATCATACTTAATTTAGCCCACAAAACACATCCTGGAATATCATCCATGAAGCGTTTAGTTAGAAGTTTTTTTGGTGGCCAGGAATGGATAGGTTTATAGATCGTGTAGTCAGGGAATGTCATGAGTGTGCATCAAGTGAAAAAATGCTAAAATTACATGTACCACCATTGAAGGTGGTTAAGTGGCCTGAAGTGCCATGGCAAAAAGTGGCTTTTGATATATCAGGTCCTTTTAATGATTTACCTGAGTATTCTCGTTTTGCATTGGTCATGGTTGACTATCATTCCAAATGGCCAGAGGTGAAATTTGTTTCCAAAGCCACAACTAATGCAGTAATTGTTTTTTTTAAAGAAATTTTTGCACGCGAAGGATGCCCCTCCATTTTAGTCACTGACAATGGGGTACAATTAACATCTGGAGAAATGGAAAGTTTTCTTAAAGAATGTGGTATTGAACATAAATGTACATCATTGTATGAACCACACGAAAATGGGCAAGTGGAACGCTTTAATAGAGTTCTAAAAACTTTTGTTATTGATTCATTAAAATTGGGCGGAAATTGGATTAACTCCTTAAGAGAAAAATTATGGGTTTTTCGTATCACATCTCATTCTACGACAGAAGTCAGCCCGTTCAAGTTACTCAAAGGAAGAGATCCTGCGTCTTGTGTATGTCCATGGTGGTTCAGGAACAAATGTCAAACTAAATTTAATGATAAGGAATGTGTGCATGATACTGCAAAAAGAGTGGAAATAAAACAAGACAAAACTGTGAGATGGTACAATGATAAGTGGAAAACCAAAGTTCACAGTTTCCAAGTTGGAGACTGGGTTAGAATTCTTAGACCTGGTATAATGAATAAAAGTACAAATAAATTTGGAAAACCTATTCAGATCAAAAGGTTTTCAGTAATAGTGTAATTACTCAAGACGGTAAGGTCTGGAATGTAAGAAAAATAGCTAAGTGTCCTAGTAATGACATTATCCAGCACAACAACTCTAGGACAACCAATCAGTTGAATACCAAGACATGTGATGGAGTAAACAATGAGACGGTTGCCTCAAGAGTCAAATTATCTGATCGAATGAGACAAATGCCCAAAAGATTTAATGATTTTATTTAATTGTGTCATATTGATATTTTGTTATTATTAATAAGGGGGATGTGTTACATCTTTCTTCCTCCTTCTTTCCCTCCTTCCCTATCCTTCCTCCTTTGTTACATCACCTGGTTCCTTGCCAGCCCTGGCATGCACTATGTTTACTTTCCATTCACATTCCAGATTCTACATGGTTTGTTTCATACTGGAATCTTGTCTGTTGCCCAGTTGCATCTGGAGCTGTTAATGGATGGACTTACATTGCTGTGCTGAAACTGAAAATAAATCTACTTCAAAACTAAGGAATATTGGACTCTTTTCTACATTCACACATAAAATTCATTACATAATTACCATAATTAATTACCAATTAATTAATTAAAATTAATTAACAACTAATTATTCATTCATCAATTAAAAATAATTTACTTCCCATCCTTTACACCTATAAAAACTACCACACACAAATATAACTAATTACACAATTACCAACATTAATTACATTTTAATTAATTAATTAAAATTAATTAACAACCAATTATTAATTCATAAATTAAAAATAGATTTCTTCCCACCATTTACACCTATAAACACCACCACACACACCTAAAATTAATTACACAATTACCATGATTAATTACCAATTCATTAATAAAAATTAATTAACAGCCAATTATTAATTAATTACTTTACACATTTAACACTATAACATCTCAATTAAACAAATATTATTAAATAAAAAATAATCAATAAATTAAATATAATTAAATTACTTGCCACCCTACTCCCCTATAAATCCACAACCCGCTACAGAACTAAAAACGCAAAATTCAAAGAATTTTTTTTTTATAACTACTAAAAATTGAACACATATATAAAAATGCAAACAAATCTTATACAAAAAAACATACATCACATACATATAAAATATATACTAAAATACATAATAATAAAAACGATATTTTTAACAACTATATTTTTGCAAACGATGTTAAACACTTCGATATTTTTAAAATCGATATTACTTACCTTAAGTCGATATTCTTGACCACGATATTCTTGCTGTCGATATTCCTGACCCACTATATTAATGACTCGATATTTGTGCAACTCGATATTTTGTACTCGATATTCTGTCTCTGCACCCCACACACTATAGCAAGTGAGCGCAGGGCACCTCGCCCCAAAGTGCGCATGTCTGGTTGGCGGCTACCTTTCAGACAGACATGTGCAAGAGAGGCTTCACCTGCACATTAGGGACTAGGGGTTGATCAAAGCCCCAACCCCCTGTCTCCTAATGAGTGGTGAGTTTGCCAGCTCAAGCCAATCCTGGTGCTGCTCTCATGCTGTGCAACAGCAAGGGGGCAGTGTCTGGATTGGCTGCCTGGTATGTTGGAGGCCTCTGGTTTGGACAACATGGCATGGGGGGTGGAGGGGGAGCTCTGCACAGGGTCATGACCAATCACTGTAATGACTTATTGTGAAGCCATGCAGTGATAGGCTGTTTCTGCCGTTGATGGGCAGGGCTGGTCAGCCAGTGTCTCTCCCCCCTCTTCATGACCCAAATGTGCGAGGGAGAGTGAGTTGACCAAAGCGCAGATCCGATCGATCCCGACGACCCCTCATGGAGTGGAGTCCATGTCTCTAGTCTGTGAGTCATTCGGGTGAGCTGGGTGCAGGCCCTTCAGCTGAAGTAGTGTGAGGCATTAGTCCTGTGTTGTGAAACCGAGAGAGGGGTGGACAGGTAAACATAAGACTTCTTATCAGTGTGCCTGCTTCCCAATAAGAGATGTTAATGTGCACCCCAACTGGTCAATCTGCAAGTGTAAAGGGTGCCAAGATCCGATGTGTGTTGTCTTTGGTTTTTATTTGTCTTCATTCTTCTATGCCTCTGTTCATGGGTGCCTGTATGTGTATTGTGTTTGTGGGTCCTTACTTGCATGAGTTTCTGAATGTTGTCGGCCTGCAGAAATGGGAACCTGGGCCTGTGTGTGTGTATGTATGTGCGTCAACCTTTGGGCGTGGATTTTTGTGTTGTACAATTTAAGTGCGATGGGTAGAAATGTATGAGCCTGTAAAAAGCATGTGTGTGTTTGTGTGCTGGTCAGTGTTAATGGCACTTGTATGTTTTGTGGTCTGCTGGTGTGTGAACACCAGAGTTTGTGCAAAACAGGTCATTTTAAAATATGGGGTCTACCTGCAAATATCTCACTGCCTAGCTAAAAAAAACGCACTCACATACATTAGGAAATGGTTTCCAGTTCTCCCACATCTGATTTGAGTAACTTCATACGTTTTAATGGCTGTATCTCTCTATCCCGGTACAGGGAGTCCTGAATTTGAAACGGGAAATACTACGTGTACCAAAATGCACAGAGAGACTAGTATTGGATGAACCATTGAGCCTGTTGTCATCCAGGATACATCAACCCGTGGCCCTTTTGGACATTACCAAGTACCCACGTTCTTAATATCACCCAGCGCCCCGGCAACCGTTCATGACACATGACGTGCCCGACACATGAGACTGATGATGCACAACGAGTGTTCTTTGACGCACAGCATCCATCGCTCACGTTACCCAGCATCCCCTGAGGCAGTACCCTAGGGCACAGCTCTTCCCACGGGTTTCATGAACTTCCTGGCAAGAACCAACTTGCGCCTGGCTATGGAATCTGTGAGCAGGCAGCGCTTTTCGTCCGTGGAATTCGGCAAAAACCGGGCACATGTATATTTAGGGCCTTCTGTTTTTCTAACAGAATTATGTAAATGTCTGTCAACTTTCTCCCCTAGTAGCCTGGGAAATTCAACTTTAGAAATGCATGTAGTGCGCAAATAGATTTTTTTTTTTTTTTTGCACAAATAGATGCAAATATGCCTGGCGTCTGTTCTGTAATTAGCAATAGTGCTGGACCGAGATTTGTTAAGTGTTCAGTCGAAGCGGACAGTTTTGGGGTACAATTTGCCTAGACAGGTGGCTTGCTCCTAGACAGCCAGAAAGATGCAGGAAGTTGAGAGTGAAAATGTAATAACCTTTCCTTGCTCTTACCAAACCATGCCGTGGATGGACGAGCAGACAGGGAGAGCCAGACTCCAGCAGCGAGAAGCGGCAGAAGCGTCATGTTGGCGCTGGCCTGAGCACTGTGAGCTCTCTCTGCCTTCTCCCTCTTGGATGCCACATTCCTCCTTCCCTTTGGAAGTTGGGGTGCTAACAGATGCACAATTTGTGGGAGGGGTCATGGGTGAGGTGGGACAGGTAAATGGGCACCTGTCTTCAAACCGTGCCTGGGCTGGAAGTCGGTATTTTGGCTCTGATTGATGGAATCACTTATATTAAAGGTACATGTTTATTCCTTTTCAGATGTATTGTAAGGGACCTACCAGCTATGATGTAAAGTGTGTGCTTTTAAAGATGGTTACCAAAAAAATTGCTACCTGAAGACACATTTTTTTTTTTGAGGGGTATTGTAAGGGAGCTACCAGCAAAGCTGAGTGAAGTGTGTGCTTTTAAAAGACCATGGCATTATAAAAAACTGCACTTACTAAGTACAGTCTGCAGAAAATCTATATTTTGGAAACACTTTTTATCTTAAACCTTTTTGTGCATTCTGTAGCAGCCTATTTTATACTGCATGTCATGCGAGTTCGAAGTCAGTTATGAAGTTCTGTGGTTATACTGAGTAAGCAGTTGCCTACGTTATTATCATATGAAATCTCTTTATTGATGTCATAACTGCACTTTCACAATCGCTTTAGTAACCTTCTTGCTTTCTCACATTTGCTAGAAAATGCAACATTTGCCCACTCGTTTTTCAACGTTTTCTCGGTCGCTCGCTACAGTGCACTCAGCCGCAACTCCCCCCCCCCACCACTTTCAAATATCACCAGCCGCCACTGGAATCAGGGATATGTGCATTAGAGGAATGAGCTGAAAGAAGCAACCCCTGTGCCACCACATTCCTCCTAATTCTGCTTGCTTCATTTTCTTAGTGGGGCCAGTATCCTTTGCCCTGACTACTATCCCTTGCCCATCAGAAAGAAATTTGAGGCCTGTGAAGTAGTCACAGGAAATGAAATAACTCGGTTGCAGCCACAGTGATTTCACCTGTGGTGTCCATCTCCCAGGCCACTTGTTTGTGGCTTGGGTTTGAAGGGCTCCAGGAGCCCTATTTCTCTACCTCCTATTCGAACCACAAACCCAAGTATTGCAAAGTTGGTTTGGCCAAGGGAGTGGCTGGGACCAGTAAGCACTTTCCAACCCTCCTATTTAGCTATGGGGTGGAATAGGATAGACTACCCTTCCCACCTCACATTCAGCGGTCACTGTCATTTGGCTTCTTGTGTTCTCTTCCCTGCCCTTATGGTTTCAATTAGAAGGGGATTAAGTGATGAGTGGTCAGCAGCCACAAACTAATGCTTCAGTTAGCAGCTGTGGCCAGAGTGTGGACTGGCAGAATTAGTTTGATCTCCCACCTGGTCTCACCCATGCTCCTCTCAATAGAGAAGGACTTAACAAGCAATGGGGAAATCCTTTTGAGTCATTCTGTTATTTAGATTACACCAACAGGACAAAAGTTGTATGCTTACGAGGCATGCCTGAGATTAGCACGAGGCGAACTCTGGAACTAACAGGGTGTTCACAACACTGTCAAATGTTGAGATAGTCCACTCAGCCACCCACTCCCCACACCTTCGGCACATGCGTAACCCCCATTAAAGGGGACCCACGTTTACAAACAAATCACTTGCCTCACCCTGTTAGCACCAAGTTTCTTATTGATCTTCTTGAAAGGGGTTATTGTACTCATTCCTCATTAGACACTGTATACCAATAACAAAGTGGCTGCAAGGTGACAAGTTCAGAGCGAAGGACACTTCTGCAGAAAGCAAAGAACTGAACATGAAAAGCCAAGAACTCCATTCATCATTGCTTCTTACTGTTTGCAAACACTTGTGGTGTTATGAATGCAATGGTGATGGATACCTTCAAACTCCAAGAGGTGAGTATTTAAAAGAAAATTTGCAATGTTATATTAACATGAGTGCTTGAAGCTTTGGTACTTCTCTGTTGCTCAAATTGTGCAATTGTCAAGCATCAGGTACAAACAGGAACACAATGTAGATAACCAGAAAGAGTAGTTTATTGAATAAACAGGAGCACCATTATTACAGATGTAAAAAGGCCCAGAGATTCCTCCAACTGCTATGAACATTTAATCATCAACAACGTACATTCCAATACAGAACACTAAATGATCCAATTACAGCATGGCTTCTTTACACAATACATAAAATATTAATTTAACCAATAACTACATAGGGGCCGATTCCGATCTCGGCCGGTAGGGCTCCGAATTGTATTCGGCATAACCGGATCTGATTCGGAGCCCTATTTCCCGACCGATTCGTACGCGCGTCCGGACGAGCGAGTACGATGCGAATTCGCCGACCGACTCGTTCGGGCGTCCCAACTGCTCCGACCGACTCGTTCCCGGGTCTAACCGCACCGACCGACTCGCTCGGACACGACTCGCACCGCGCAATGGAGACGTTCCCCGGCCGGGTAAGTACGATGCGTGCCGCGAGCAGTCCGACCGACACGTGCCGTCCGGCTCGAAAGAGCAGTCGGAGCCGTACTTCATGGGTCCGTGTCGGACCCCCCTGTACGCGTAGCCCCGCGAGTCGCACACAGGGGGGACCCATGGGTCCCCCCTACCTGTGCGTGTACGGCGCGAGTCGCTTTGCCGCGTACCCGCTGTAGGGGGCGCCCTTGTTCGCCTCGCACCCATTGAGGCAATGGGAGCCCGCGTACGCGCTGTACGACTGGCTCCCATTGACTTCAATGGGAGTCCGACCGACTCGAGTACGATAGCATACGGACGCATCGTACTCGTTCGGTCGGGCTGCACGGGTCCGATTCGGTCGGAAATCTCTCCGGGTCCGGCTCGGTCGGAGAGATTTCCGGCCCGAATCGGAATCGGCCCCTCAGTGTTAGAAATTGGGTTTCTGGTTGGCAGCGGTATATACGCACCCTGTCCAAGCAGGAAACACAGTCCTAGTCAGGGTAAGTCAGATACACACCCTAAATGAACCTGTGCTCACCGTCTGGCAACTTGGCACAGAGCATTCAGGCTTAACTTAAGAGGCAATGTGTAAAGTATTTGTGCAACACTTAAAACAGAAAAATACAGCAAAAACACTACACAAAAATAGTCCACACCAGGTTATAAAAATTGAGCTTAATTTAATGAACAAAACAAGACCAAAACAACAAAAATCCAAAAAGTAGAACTGGAGTTATGAATTTTTAAAGAATATCTGCCAATACACTGCTTAAAAGCATAACGCGCCATTTGGGGCTGTCTGGTCGCGCTAGACTGGGTCAAATCTAAAAGTCCAGGCTGACCACGATGGATTATGGATCGGATACATGGACCAACCTTGTCCCGCTGAAAAAGTACCTTGTTGTGCCATTGACGGGTCCCGATGCGTGGAGCAGAGAAAGGGATGCATTGTTGTCAATCTCCTTGGATGTAGGTGATGCGTCAGTTCCGAGCTGTGCAAATCGAGATGTGTCGTTGTCGACTCCTTCAGGTGTAGGCGGTGCGTCGTTGTCGAGCCACGCAGCGGGGATGCAATGTCTTCATCCTCTGCAGCCGCAGCGATGCATCGGCATCGAGGGGAGATGCGTCGTTTCCGACCACCGCAATGACGGCAATGCATGGATTTTGATGGATACAGCACAGAAAACACACTTCCAAGGGCACAGGACTGGATTGGCACCATTTGGCAGGGCAAGCGTAACAGTTGGTCAAAGTGCAGGTGCTGTAGCAGGGCAGTTGGGAGTCTTTGATGCCCCTGAGACTTCAAAACAGGAGGCAAGCCCTTAGAGTCATTTTGGTTCTGGAGTGAAGAGATGCAGGTCCAGTCCTTCTCACTCCCAGGCAAGAAGGGCAGCAGGCAGCAGGGCAGGCACAGCAGAGCAGGAGTCCAGCAAAGTCCAGCAGAGTTCAGCAGAGTTACAATCCTTTCAGCAGCAGCAGTCCTTCTTCCTGGCAGAGTATCCTCAGGTCCAGAAGTGTACTGAAGTGGTGTTGTCTGAGGTCCAGTACACATACCCAGTTGTGCCTTTGAAGTGGGGGAGACTTCTTTAAAGAGAGGCCTTTGAAGTGCACAGAGTCCCTGCCCTGGCTCCAGACTCACTACAGGGGGTATGCAGCCCTTTGTGTGGGGACAGGCTCGAACTATTCAGGTATAGATGGCCCATCAGTGACACCTAAGCTCCCTTTGTGTGTGGCTGCCTGGAGGGCAGGAACAAAGCTCAGCTGTCACCCACTCCAGAAGTGTATTCAGAGACAGGAAGAAGGCACAGAATGGTTAAAGAAAGAACATGCCAACTTTCTCAAAGTGGCATTTTCAGACTTGCAACTTAAAATCCAAATTTACCACACATTGTGATTTTAAATTGTGAGTCTAGAGACACCAAATTTGAAAAGTCTATCTTTTCCCAATTGGCAATTACACTTACAAAGTGTAATAAGGTAATGCCAATGTTAACCTATGGGAGAGATAGACCTTGCAGTAGTGAAAAACAAATTTAAGAGTTTTTCACAACCAGGACATGTAAAACCTAAAAGTACATGTCCGACCTTTTAAATACACTGCACCCTGCCCGTGGGCTGTCCAGGGCCTACCTTAGGGGTGACTAAAATGTATTGAAAAGGAAGGCTTGGGCTTGGCAAGAAGGTTAACTTGCCAGGTCGACATGACAGTTTAAAACTGCCCATTTGGGTCTCCACAGTGGCAGGCCTGAGACATTTTTAAAGGGTTACTGAAGTGGGTGCCACAATCAATGCTGCAGGACCACTAGTAATTTACAGCCCCTGGGCACATGTAGTGCACTTTACTAGAGACTTATACGTAAATTAAATATGTTAATTGTGGATAAGCCAACCTTACCATGTTTTAAGTAGAGAGCACCTGCACTTTAGCATTGGTTAACAGTAGTAAAGTCCTCAGAGTCCTAAAGCCAGCACGAATAAAGCCAGCAAAACAGGAGGTCAGAAGGCAAAAAGTCTGGGGAAACCACACCAAGGATGCCTGGTCTAACACATAGCTCAAGTAAATAGTGCATAGAACGAAACAATTTCATATAGCTACACAGATACCACATATCTCCCCCTTCACACACAACCAGTACACAAACATAAAACACATTAATCCCGCAGACACTACAATACCCTAACCACAACCATATGACCCAACAGGCAAGATAATACACACCGACAAAAACAAACAAAAATTAATCAATAAACCTACTAGGCACTCTCCTCGCATGAGAACTCCTACGTAACTGACCAACTTGATCAGACCCTAACTGATCAGCTTGATCAGGCCTCAGATCTTCCCCATACTTGGATTTAACAACTTCTGGCACAACCAACTTTGCCACACATGGCATGTTTCACCATTGACCATTGGAAACCTGAACAGAGTTCCCGTGTACATCCACCACTTAAATATGATCCCTGAACATCGATAAACCTTTTCTCAGCAACAACGGCTCTTTAATGCAGACCCAATCTCCCAAACTCATAACTCCAACATTCTTGCGGATTTTCTTTGACCTACATTTTCACAAATGTATCAAGATTTACTAACGTCATCACTGGCACACTTTTCTTTGTTTCTCAACATCTATACATCAACACTGGAGTCACGAACATCCATCATCCACATTGGAGAAAGATATGATACCATCCCCCTCCCCCTCATCAACTCAAAAGGAATCTGTCCTGTTACCGAATGTGGTGTCATGCGGTATGCTCACAATAACTCTAATACTTTCAGCACAATCCTTGCCAGCTTTAAGCACACTTTGGATACACTCCACCAGTATTTTATTGAACCTTTTTTTTACCTTACCATTGAATTGGGGATAACATAATGGAGTGCACAAATGTTTGATGCCATTTTTCTTTAGAAATTGATGCATGTCAACAGAGGTAAACTGCACACCATTATCAGACAACATTTTAGAAGGTGTTCCTTCTCCAGAAAACACTTCCTTGAAAAATGTTACATGAAAATTCAGCATGCAGCACCTTGTCTCCAACTAGACATTGTTAAGCGTACCATGCTCTGACGTCATCCGTGATTCCAACGCGTTAAAGGCTGCTTCCTCACCAAACTGACTCCTCCGCCCGGCTGAATGAAAGATCCAACACAGGGATGCAGCGAGGCAGAAACTGCAAAGCAGCCCGCGAAGCTGAGCGCATCCACAAGGGCGGAAGGTGAACGGGGAGGTAGGCCAGGCAGTTCACACAGGTAAATGTGCTCAAACACTGATGAGAGTGTGAGGGAAATCTCAAAGTCTATAGCCCACAATTACATGCGCTTGAGCAGAAGCAAAACTGCAACAGCGAGCCCAACCATTTTAGTAGGTTTCATCCTATGGAGGCCAGTGAGGGTTCACACAGTTTAATGCAGTAGCGGTACACATGCGAATCTCCTGGGCCATAATTGCCTAAGTGGCCTTACTTGATATCCACAGCCAAGCGAATGGGCACAGTACCTTTAAAATCCACAACAAAACTCCAGTAGACTCCCTGTCGCCAAATAGGAAGTGTCAGGCTCTTTATATAGTTGATCAAAATGCGGCACACCGTGTTAAGAGTTCAGGCAAACCCCAATTGGTTTACAGAGGTACAAATGATAATACAAATGCTCTCTTTTGTGGTAGTTTGGGCGAGCAGTTAGGCTTATCAGAGGGTAGTGCTATGCATTTATTGCACACACAAAGGCAGTGAGACATACACTCAATAAAGAAATCCAATACCAATTTATAAATATAACAGATTTTTATATGAAATTAGATGCCAAGATTATCGGAATCAGGTTAGTACTTTTCGAGATATGAATTTTTACAGGTTTCAAAAATTCAAAACAAAATTCATATTGCAATTTCTGGAGCGGCAATGTTATCCTAGGGGGGGGGGAAATATACTGCATTCGGGCACTTTCCAGCGACTTACAGGATTCTTCTCCTGGACTTAAGGTGAGTATGTGGCAGGGTCCAAGGCAACACCAACAGGTCACCTCTGGTTAAGGATATCCTAACAGAAATAGGCAATACCCACATAAGCGCATGCCCTCTGTTAGTGGTGGAACCACCGGACTTCCAGGGTGGTAAACGTTCAGTTTTTCCAACACTAGATCTAGACTGCCTAGCACATATTATGGCCAAAGTGAAATCAGGGTCACCAGAGGACCCCTGCCCACCCAGGGTGTTCAAAATGATCCTCCCTGTGATGGGGATGGAGCTGCTGTCCTTGCTAAACCTGTCCCTGGTAACTGGGAAGGTTCCTCTCAACTTTAAGGAAGCCATGGTGACTCCGCTGCAGAAGAAAGCAGGGGCGGATGTCAATAATTTGAAGAACTATCGACCTATATCCAGACTTCCCTTCTTGGCTAAGGTAGTAGAGCAGCATGTGCTTAGAACACTTTCGTTATTTTTGGAGGAACATCAGTTGCTCCAGGCGCGGCAAGCGGGCTTCAGGGCCCACAACAGCACAGAGCTGGTGATGCTCTCGATGCTGTATGAGCTGAGGCTCGCAGCCGACAAAAAGAAATCATCGGCGAGGGTCCTATTGGATCTTTCAGCCGCATTTGACACGGTGAACCATGCTCAGCTGCTGACCCGTATTCGGGGGCTGGGAATCACTGGCGCCATGTATCAGTGGATTGCCTCCTTCCTGAAGGATCAGTCACAAAAGGTCCAACTGGGGGAATGTGTGTCCAGGAAAGGCGCTTTGCCGTGTGGTGTCCCGCAGGGCTCTGCGCTGTCCCCCCTGCTTTTTAACATCTATCTCCAGCCACTTGTGGAAGCATTGGCAAAACTGTAATGTCAGGTGTTCAATTACGCTGACGATACGCAACTAATCTTGCGATCGACTGTTCCACACAGGCACAGTCTAACGTACAGAACATTCTTTTGTTTACTATGAACTGGATGACTACCAACTCATTGAAAGTAAATCCTGACAAGACTGATGTACTCGCTATTACCACAGGGGGCAACCCCTGGTCCAATTCCTTTTGGCCACAAGAGCTTGGCACTACTCCGATGCCGGTGCCAGTTGCGAAGAGCTTAGGTATTAAGTTGGACACCAAGCTAACGCTGAATAACCAGGTGACCGCTGTGGTGGGGAATTGTGTGGGCCTCATGAGACAACTCCGGAAACTTGTACCCCTCCTGTCATTCTCCACCATGCGCACCGTAGTGTCAGCACTAATTGTGTCACGACTGGACTACGGTAATGCACTATATATTGGGCTACCTGATAAACTATCAGGGAAGCTTCAGGTGGTTATGAACGATGCAGCAAGACTGATCTTCAAACTCCCCAGAAGATCACATGCCACACCATTGCTGCAACAACTGCATTGGCTTCCAATCAAGCAGAGGGCTAGGTTCAAGGGTCTGTGAATTGTACACAAAGCCCTGCATGGAAAGGCACCTGATTACATCAAGGACCGTTTGAAGCGCTATGTGCCAGGACGATGCCTCTGATCGTCTGAGGCAAGCTTGCTGTCCTGCCCACGGTTTGACAAAGCCACCATGGGGGGCCGAGCCTTTTCAGTTGTGATTCCCCAGCTTTGGAACAAGCTACCGGAGAGCTTGCGCAGGGAAGCCACCCTACTTCCCTTTAGGAGGAAACTAAAGACCTTCTAGTTTATACAGGCCTTTGGACAAGCTACGCCCTGATCGACCGGGCATCGGGATGTGTAGCCCTGGTGTTGATTTACGTTCCCTCACAAGCGCTTAGAGACCATTGGTGATTTGGCGCGATATAAATGGCAATTAACATAACATAACGTAGCACTGGGGCGGCCGAGTGCTGAGGTGTGTTTCAGCGACAGGTGCCCCATTCACTTCAATGGGGAACGGTCCGATTTAAAAGAGGCTGCAAGCTGGGACTGGGGGGGGAGGGGGCAATCCGGGTGAACCCACAGGGGGGCTTGGTCCTTGAGATGCTTGGGCACGTAGGGACACTGTTGATCAACTTCTCGGGCTATGGGGCTCGGGTGCAGTGGTGCTTTTAGGCGTCGGGTTCATGCTGCAGAAGACACTTGCGGTTGAGGGGGCCTGCACAAAGAGGCTACAGGCGGCAACTGGAAGTCCGGTTTTGGCAAACCCAAGGGTGGGCTTAGCCTTTGAGGGTCTCAGAACCCCGTTGGCACAGTCACCTCCCTCAGACTCGGGTTGTGGGGCGCGGATGCAGAGGCACTTTGAGGTCTCGGGTGGCGGCGGTCGGAGGCTCACTCTTTATCTTGGTTCTGCAGAAAAGGGGCAAACAGGACAGCTTGGCCACTCTCCATGTAGGTCTCACTGTCCTTGAAGTCCCTCAATGTGCAGGTCTGTCTTCCTCTGCATTGGTGTCGGGGCTGGACACAACAAGTCTTGGTTGCTGCAAGGGGTTCGGTACCCCGTACCTTAGGTATTGGTTCTGTGCGGTTCCGGTCGGTCCTGGCGTCCACTCACTTGAGGGCGGACGGATCTGACCTGTGGGAGCATGGAGACCTCTTCCTGGGCAAATGCAGTGTCAGTAGTCCCTGTAAGCGGCTGGATGGTGAACCAGACCTTTCTTCATTGGTGCCTGCAGCTGTAAGGGAGAAGCTCCTCTACTCCAAGGGAGTTCTCTGGTGATCTGCGAAGCACTAGCAGCCTTTCAGGTTTCTTGGAGTCTGCATAGCAGCAGGATGAGTTGGTTTCTCCATGGGGGTCAGGTGCAGCAGGCAGAGTGGCAGGGTTGGCGACAAGTCTTTGTCCACTCCTTCTTTGTGTCTGTCGAATCTGAAATGCTGGCATCAGTGGGTGCCACCTACATACTGTATTTAGGGGTGTTACAGGGAGTGTTAGATAGTAGCCAATGGGCTACTTACCTTTAGGATGACTGCACCCTCTATATGATCACTACCTGTGTGGGAGTGGGCATAGCCCTGACACAGAGGACCTATTTACACCAAAAACCAGGCAGGTGGAATTTTCCTAGTTGTGTTCACTTCCACCTTAGGGGTGGTACTAGCCTGAGGGTGAAGTCACCTCCCGACTAGTTAATTATCCCACCTATTTTGGTGCCAAATGGGCCCAGGTCAGGGGGTGGCATTTCTTCTGTCTGTAGGAAACCAGTGTGGCATATCAAAGGCGGCGGAGGCCTTTGAAGCCTCCAGCCTTGATATGCTGATTACTAGTCATCCTGCTTGGAGGAGGTGATAACACCTCCTGTTAGAGCAGGCAGTGCTTCCGACTTCAGAGAGCGTGGGCTGTCACCTCCAGGGGGTCAGAAACACATCTGTGGTGCAGGCTGGACAGGACCAGTCAGCCAATACACTAGAGGTTGGTAGGTTTTCAGGAGGTACCTCTCAGGTACCCCTGCTGGGTGCATGTATTAATAAATCTAACACTGGAATCAGTATGGATTTATTAATATGAGGTGTTTGATACCAAACACCATGGGTTTCTGTGAAGCCATTATGTAGCTGGGAAACTCGTTTTGACCAGTGCCCTGTACATACCTTAAGATGGCTTCCCTGTTCACTTGTACTGTCAGTAAATGAGCTAGCCAGCACAGGGGCATATCTGCTCACGCAGATATGTCCTCACATATAATATAATGCACTCTGCCTTAGGGATGTAAGGCCTGCTGTAGGAGTGACTTACAAATATGACATGCTTTGTTAGGGGACATGGCATACAGGGAGTGTGCCATGTCGTGCTTTCACTTTTTAGAGCACCTAGTCACATAGCCTGCAATGGCAGTCTGCATGAGTTTGGTGCTGGATCCCTTAGAGTGGCACAAGTCATGCTGCAGCTCTTAAGGACTCTTTTTAGTACCTATGCCCTAGGTACCACTTACTAGGGACTTAGGGGCCCATTACGATACCCGGCGTAAATAAATCCGCCAGGCATGGAAGCGGCAAAAATCCGCCCGCACACACCGCCTGAACACCGACCACGCCATTACGATTACACAAACCGAAAACCGCCATCGGCGAAAAAGCACACAAAATACCGCCCGCCAACGTCCGAGTCGGAGTCAAACCGCCCGCCACGGACGGAAACACGCACGACAACACAAAACCGCCCGCCCTCACGGCCGACACACCGCACGTGAAATTACGATCGCACCGACATGAGCGCGGAAAAACCACAAATATACCGCCCGCCAGCGCAAACAACGCCGATGAGAATCGACACGGCAGAAGCCATGGCGCCAACGTACCTGCACAGAAACCATCCGCACACAAAACCAATAGCACACAACATGGCCAACAAGTCCACACAGCAAGGCACGCACAAATACACAAGCACAGTACACATCCCGAAAACACCCCCCGGACAAACAAAAAATACAAAGGCCAGAACCCCAGACACAACACACCTGAAAACAACAGACCATGAGGACACACCCACATAGGTGAGTACAAAAGCAGCACTCCCACAGACCACAACCCCTTGCTACATTGCAAACCAGAGAGGAGAGGAGAGGACACTGTGACACAGCAAGGACAGCAGCACACCACAGAAACGCACACATCACAACCACCACCACCACCACCACCACCACCAAACACCACCACCACCACCACCAAACACCGGCACCACAAACCCCCTGCACATTACACAACACACACCGCACCAGCACCACAAACACCATGGCACCACAAAGAATGCCCAAGTTCACGCCCATGGAGCTGACGGTCATGGTCGACGAGATCATCAAGGTGTACCCACAAATCTATGGGAACATGGTCCAGCACACACCACTAGCCACCAGAAACAGAATGTGGAACCGGATCGTAGACCAGGTCAATGCAGTCGGGACCCTGCCCAGGAACAGAGTAGAAATTAACAAACGTTGGAATGACGTAAAGAGCCTGGTCAAGAAGAAGGAGGGCAAAAACAGAGAGCTGGCTGCCGTCACTGGCGGAGGGAATCCCGCGCTCTTTAAAACCTTCAAAGCGTGGGAGGAGAAGGTGCGAGTCGTAATACATCCGGAGATCCTCGCCGGATTAGCAGGGGGAGTGGAGGCTGGTAAGTACAAACTAATGTATACCAGCACACCGCTATGTACTCACATGCGCAACTACCATGCCACAGCTCCCAGGGACAAACACCCCCATGTCCAGCATACAATACACAACACATCACACACACATGCAACAGACACCACCACACACAGCCCAAACCGAACAACTGTAAGATGCGTGGGGACATGTGTACACTCAGCCAGCCACGTAACCACCAACAGGTCCCCAAATATGCCAGAAGCGCCACAACGAGCACCCACCACACCCATGTGTCCGCCACAGCTGCACTAACCGACAAGTAACAGGTAAGTGGCAGGAACACAAAGTGCAGTGGGTGGGAGGGTGGACAGCCCAAGTACAACACACACCAGGCCCCAGTCCCACAGCACAGCAAGGAGGAGCATCCCCCACACCCCACAGCCACGTGTCAGCCACCGCAGTGCACAACGACAGCCGAAAGGCAGACATCACGGTCCACAGCAATCGGTGTCAGTGGGTGTCCAGCCACCCCCACGACCCACAACACCCCCCACCCCCACAGACCTGCAACATGGAGCACCCCCGCTTAGAGCCATGTGGCATCCAGTACAGTGCACGCACGAACAACTTGCAGGTGGGAAACTGGACAGGGCTGGATTACTGGAGGCATGAGGACCATAACACGACCAACACATGGGACATGTCACGTAGCAGACGAACACGCAGCACCGCCCACCGTCACGAACAAGTGAACAATGTGCACACGGACATGAACAACAGACTCACACCCCACATGACCCATCACAGACATAGCAACACCCAAGGAGCCACGTCTGCATGCACAAGCCACACTGAATATAGTCCCACACGGCAGCCACTGTGCAACTCATCACACACAACCGAAACACCATTGAAGTCCTGTCCATGTAGCCCCTACTGCCTGTCAACCACACACCCCACAACTACGCCTATGTAAGACAAACAACACTAGACGCAACAGAGCGGAACAACATAAATGCACACGAACACCACTGAACCCATCAAACTCACAGACACACCATGCACATACAACATACCATCCATCCCATCCGTCAGCCCCAGTCTCATGAAAGGCATGTCATCCGCACAGCTGCCACACATACAGCAGTCACGCTAAGATACATGCCCATGACCAACCATGTGCCAGAAGTCAATTAAGCGCACGACACACTGTGAGCAACAACACACAACATGGGCCACACCCCCCGAGCACTGCAGTGATGCACATGGCACAGGGCAGCACGCACACCAAGGAGATGGGACAACTGCAATACGTTGGCTGGCACACAACTATCACTCACTCATAACGATGCGTCCAATGCCAGGTCCAGTAATCACAACAGACAGCAAATATGCAGGCCATGTCAAGCATGCACACACCTCAAACCATGCACTGTCATGCTGCCACAACACATGTCACGTTCGGCACCCATGGCTCACAGCATGTACCCCAAAAGCATATTCCCTCCCAAATGCGAATCTGGGGCATGGCCCCCATGTTGCCATATGCGTTCCTAAGCGTTCCATTTGAACCCCAAAAGCATATCCCCTCCCAAATGCGAATCTGGGGCATGGCCCCCATGTTGCCATATGCGTTCCTAAGCGTTCCATTTGAACCCCAAAAGCATATTCCCTCCCAAATGCGAATCTGGGGCATGGCCCCCATGTTGCCATATGCGTTCCTAAGCGTTCCATTTGAACCCCAAAAGCATATTCCCTCCCAAATGCGAATCTGGGGCATGGCCCCCATGTTGCCATATGCGTTCCTAAGCGTTCCATTTGAACCCCAAAAGCATATCCCCTCCCAAATGCGAATCTGGGGCATGGCCCCCATGTTGCCATATGCGTTCCTAAGCGTCCCATCTGAACACCAAAAGCAAAGTACAAACCAGACCCAGGATGGGCCAGGAGCCCGCATACACCAGAGTCACAATAAGTAGGGGCACAGCAACTCACCCATCGGCATGGCCAATCCGTCCCATGCCACATGTGCACAGCACACAGTCCCATTGCCAAGCACACACAACTACAGATGCTACAGCCACACACACGCCTCCGGGAAACCCATGTACGAGATTGCACGAACTGTCAATGTCAGACGACAAATACATACTTCGCCAGGTGCAACACAATAACAAATCTCATTCTCTCCACAGGTGACGAACTGCTGGATGCTGGGGATGGAGCCAGCAGCCAGCACAGCCAGCCTACAAGCCCCCAACGAGGACACACGGATCTGGAGGATCTGTCCTCCTCTTCGGACACGGACCACCAAGCAGGCCCATCTGGTGTGGCAGGGCCCAGCCGCTCCCCAGGACCCCTCCTACCCACCAACCCATCATCCAGGGCTGCTGAACATTCCCAGCCCCCTGCTGCCACTGTCGTTGCGGCCACACCCACGGTCATTGTGGCCACTACCACTGCCGCAACCGCCACCATCGCCGCACCGACCACCACCGCCGCCACCTCCGCCACGTCTTCGCTGGCACCAGCCCCAGCGCAGGTGGTGGCCCGGCCGACTGGATCCACCCTGGGAGCCACAGCGAGGACCGTGGTGAGCAATGTGGCTAGTGGGCAGGCCGGTGGCAGCAGGACTGGTAGGAGGAGCAGGGTCAGGGAAACGCCAGCCTCCCTGGGAGCCATGCCCTGCCTCAAATGGCCAGAGTCCTTGGGGCCTATGAAGAGGCCCAAGGACAATGGGTCCGGTCTGCTTCAGACACGCGTGAGGTGCTGGGGGTGCTGAGGTCCATGGACGCCCGTATGGGCCAAATCGTGGACCTCATGGGACAGCTGGTGGTGGCGGTGAGGTCACAGCCAGGGACAGCAGCTCCCCTCCGCCACCACCTGCCGGGGCGCAGGGTGGAGCAGCAGTGTCCAGTTCCCCTGCGTCCACAGCCAGTGAGCACACCTCAACCACCAGCATGTCGCAAGCAGGCACCCCCTCGCAAACGTGGAAGGGGCCGTCCGAAGTGGAAACAGATCTCCCGGGAGGACTTCGCACGCTCCAAACGCAAGTGAGGCAGCCAGCCAGCCTTCCGCCAGCCTTCCTTGACCAGCCACTGCATTGACTTGGACTACGATCCCACTCCACACAGCCATCTGGATGGCATGTGTGTGTTGGACTATGGACATAGAACCAGTGGGTACACCCTGAGCATCACGCAGCCATGACTGACAGCTCATTGTCACTGCACGCACCACTTTTGTCATCACCTTACACACAATCACATGTCACAGTTTGTAATAAATGCACCTTTTTCACTAACTGCTGTTTGTGCCCTGTGTTTTATTTGTACGGAATACAACGGCCACCTTGGGCGGAAAGGCACCTGATGCGTGGCATGGCAATTGAATCCGGAGGGCCTGTAGGGACCTAGGGGTGGGAGACAGAACAGGAGCACATTCAATGAGTGTGTCACACACCCATCACACAGTACATGTCAACAACTACAAGCAATGTACACACATCGCACAGAGCAATAGGGCACAATGCCACAGCCACCAACAGTGGCATACTACCCTGGCCATGGAGCGTTGACACACAGCACGCAGTGAACAAACGGCCACCCTGACACAGCACACACACACCTGCACAGATACAGCCACATCAGCCGTCGTACATGGACACTCACCGTCAAGTGAAGTAGCGGGCGATGAGCTGCTGCCGCACATTACCAGCTTCCTCCTCTCCGCTGTCCTCCTCACTCGAGCTGTCCTGGTCTGGGGGCTGGGGCCCTGGTTGATCTCCGTCATCCACGATGAGGGGGATCTGCTTCCGAATGGCCAGATTGTGCAGCATGCAGCACGCCACCACTATCTGGCACACCTTCTGTGGGAGTACGCCAGCGCACCCCCGGTGCGGTCCAGGCACCTGAACCTGGACTTGAGGAGGCCAAAGGTACGCTCGACCACACGTCTGGTCCTCCCATGTGCCTCATTGTAGCGATCGTCTGCTGGGGTGCGAGGATTCCTCAATGGACTGAGCAGCCATGCCCCATTCGGGAACGCAGAGTCACCTGGGTGTGAGGGACACAGAGAACCGTTGCTAATCCAACTGGACAGGGGACAGCATCGCACAGCCAGCACGCTACACCACTCCACATACTCACCGACAATACAGGCACGATCCTGTTGCATATTGGACATCAGTCGTGGCAAGATGCTGTTGCGCATTATGTGTGCGTCATGGGCCGAGCCTGGGAACTTTGCACACACGTGGGTGATCACCATGTCTGCAAGGCACACCACTTGCACATTCAGGGAGTGCGTGTGCTTCCTGTTGCGGTACAGGTGCTCAGTGGCCTGTGGTGGAACAAGGCCGACATGTGTGCAGTCAATGGCTCCAACGACGTGTGGGATTCTGCCAAGGGCATAGAATGCACCCTTCACTGCCGCCAATTCACGAGCCCTGGGGTAGCGGATGTACCTGTTTCGGCACAGCATCATGGCTGCCAGTACATCCCTCAGCACCTTGCTGAACATGGGCTGGGACATCCCTCCTCCAATGCCCACTGTGTGCTGGAATGACCCAGTGGCGAAGAAATGCATGGCGGCCATCACCTTAGCCGTGGGGGTGACAGCAGTCGGATACACCCTGCGGGGACGGAGATGGGGTTCTAACATGGCACACAGTCGATGCAGGGTTGGCCTGTCCAGCCGAAACTTCCTAATAACCTCTGTATCGTCCATGTCCGCCAGCAATTGGTATGGGCGGTCAATGTTCGGTCTCCGCCTAGGGACAATGGCAGAGGACACATGTCAAAGCAACACGACACATAGCAATTTCGCATACACATCACTGACATGACTGAGCAAGCACATGAGCCACAGCCCAGCTGTCAAGCTGGGACGGCACGGCCACAATACACTTACACAGGTCTCCCAACAATGGCAATGGCTAGTGATACAAACCACTGCCATGTGCATGCACATGGGGAT
The DNA here is from genome assembly GCA_963921515.1 of Calotriton arnoldi. Lineage (NCBI taxonomy): Eukaryota > Metazoa > Chordata > Amphibia > Caudata > Salamandridae > Calotriton > Calotriton arnoldi. Next base: position 731,785 of record CAWUFW010003924.1, on the reverse strand, counting down.
CTAGGCCCCAATGACTTGCGGGGCGTGCTGATGGGGACTGACTGCATATCCGTCAAGCGGCAACGCCACGGCAACATGAATGTCTGCTGAGCATGGAACTGCTTCCGCGGCTGGATGAGTATGGCACACGACGACGACGATGTGGGCACAGGCTGAGCGGCCAAAACAAGTGGGACCTGTGGCACGAGGGGATATGAGACAGTAGTAGGTGTCAGCACTGCACCCTATGTACAGCACTGTACGGATCACACCTCCCGAAACATTGACAGGTGTCCACATTGACAGCCCCATGCCAAGACGGCTGTGTGCTTGCAGTCACACGTCACAGGTGAGAGGTTACATTGCACGTGCCAGGTGGCAGACGTACATAGTGGGAGCTGGCATGTGTGTGCATGTGTCTCCTGTTCAGGATCCACCAGATGGGCGCTGACTCTGTACTGACCATTGGACACAGCATGTTCCGTGGAAGGCTTGTGTGTGTGGGATGGTGGCACTGGATGTGCCTCCGTTGGGTGGGGGGCCATGCACAGGGCGGGTACGCTCGATGATTGCGCATTGTTGGTCACGGTGGGTGCACCAACTGAAGATGTGTTGCCCTGTGTTCAATTCCTATGTCCGCATGATGATGGACTGTAGATGTGGGCAGACTACACATTGGTCGATGTGCTGTCTATATGCATGTGCCTTCACACCAGGCACAGCTGCCCCTGCACATGTGACCCCTGCTGGACTCGCTGCTGGGTCTGTGGAGCTGATGCACCTTCTGCGCGTGGGGCGGACAGCTCTCCTCACTTCCCTCATTGCGCATGTCATGACTTTGCCGCAGGTGACATGGATCATGGAGGGCCCACATGTACGCGTGGGTAGGCTACACATGATTGTACACTGGTCGCCACCCCCAGTCAGTGTTTCGAATGGGAAGGTTGTCGTGCTGGTGGTATGTTCGATGTGGCGGATGGGCGGGCCTAGGTGCGGGCTTACATTCCGGACATGGGGGGTAGTTGGATTGGCGACTAGTTGCAGTACACACGGGACACGTCTCTTCCTTTCCACATCTGGGTCATCCCTTGTACTTACTGACAGTGATACAGTCATCTTCGCCCCAGCCCTCATGTCCTCCCTCGCTCCCCCAATATGCATGCTCACCTGCGAGGCTAGCGCCTGCACAGGCAGCCCCAAGCTCGCACCAGAGAGGGCAAGGAGTGTATGTGTGGGTCCAGTTGCACGAGTGGGCTGTCTCAGGGTATGATGTGTGGCGGGACACCGTCCACCTGCGTGGTGCCCCAAATGGAGACCCGGCCTGCATGGACTATGCATCACAGTCTTCGCCTTCCGGATCCGCCACCTGCGACACCCAGTGGCTGTGGCTGCCCTTGCGGCCAGGCCGCGTCCGTCTGCGGCTGATGGCCCACACATTCACTCTTTGGCCTCTCTGGGGAGGGCTCGGGGGTGGTGGCGCACGCGCTTGCACTTAGTCGCAATGGCATGTGGCGTGGTTGGTATGATGGGCAATGGATGGGATGGTGCGAGCCACCTCCCGTGACGTCAGTGCTGCTCGTGCTGTGGTGCGTCCCCCTACACTTCCATTTGACTTGTGCCATGCTAGACGTTGAGGTTCTATTGCCTGCGTGATATGACCAGGAGGAGCGCGAGGAGACCTCTCACACACCATGCTCCACTGCCATCCCGTGCCCTGTATCGCCTGTGCGGATTGACTATGTTGGGGTTACACCTGGTCGACTGGGGCTGTGTGTGCCTTGTCAAGGGGCATGGCGGGCGCACAACAGGATCCAGCTTGTCCACAGAGGGTGGGCTGAGGTGCGCCTGGTACCGCTTTGTACGTGTGCCCGGCTGCTGTGCACACACGTGTTCACTCCCCCCGACAGGTGTCCTCTCACAATGCCCAGGGAAGCGGTGGTGTACTGTTCATGACCCCTCCCAACACGGCGTGCTCCAACTTGGCATGTGCGCATCTACCCGTCGCACCCACCCACCTGAGCACTGCGTCCATACGACTTCACACGACACATGTGTGTCTTCCACAGTAGTGCTACTCATTTGCGTTGACATCCAATACCAGTGGACTACATGGTCATGTCACGACTGCCGTGTACTTCACATACTCTCATCCTCTCTCATTCGTACTTGTGAAATGAGTCAGCGGAGACAGTTTTGGTTTCAAACATTATATTGAGTCTTCTGTCCTCTGTGATGCAGTATAGTGGACACTACTGGCAGCGGAATACATGTTGAGGATATACTGAGCATGATTGCAAATGGGATAGGGTGTGGGGTTACATGTGATTGGCTGTTGCATGTGGGATGTGGGCTTCAGAGTGACATCTGCTTGGCCAAGGCTGTGCTAATGTACATTTACGTATAGCTGCGGAGCTGCGGACTTTGACACAGACGGTATACATGTAGCCTACCAGACCGCTTGGCATCATGGGCACAGTCCATCTCAGTTCCATGTGACAGGTTTGCTGCGGTTGTTCCTCATGCACGCGTGCATGTGAGATGACATCAGGGCATGTGCTTGCGTGCATGCAGCGGCGTGCCACTTGTTGTTGCACTGTGGTGTTTACTGGACATGTCACAGTCACTGGGGTCGTGTTGTTGTTGTATGCACTTGTCGTCCATGCAAAGGTCCTGGTATGGGATTCCCGGGGCGGGGGTGGGAGGGGTGCAGCACCCACAGACTCCAGGCGACCTATTCATGTCCACTGAGCGGTGTGTGTGTCCATGGGCGCTGGATCCATGTCGTGTCCTGGTTGTTCGTGCAGTTCCGTCCATGTGGGTGCGATACACAGAGCCCATGCCACTGCCTCCCACGATGCATGCGGTGTTCCTGGATGTGATGGGGAACAGTGTGCATGTCCCGGTCATATCCGATGTCATGGCGATGTCGTTGATGGTGTGGTTACAGTTGCCGGTCGTTTGGTATGGCTGTTGTGGTGGTGACTGGCCAGATCCGTGCGGAAGCTAAGCATGGGTGCGGGGTTGGACATCATAGGTCACTCGGGGAACCTGCGTTGTGGTCCGACGAATTTACAGGTTGTCAGGTATGCAATGCCGCCCAGCAGGGCTTCCATGTCATTGGTGGTGTACATGTTTGCCAGCCAATGTAGCGGATGGTGGCTGTCAAGGTGTTGTTCGTAAGTTGTCCCTTGGAGGACCATGATGGGGCATGCTGGGTGACATTCGATGTAGCTGTTCTCGATGATCCGTCGTGTGGAGGCACAGTGGTCCCATTTCAGTGCGGGTGCGATGTTGGCCACATACGCCATGCCCCCATAGGCAGAGCAGGCCCTGTCATGTGCGTCCAGAGGGAGGAGTAGTGGTAGCAGGTCCGCCTTCAGACATGCCGGGTTGGAGAGGCATATCTCGACGGGATGCTGGTAGGGACACCTCCGACAGTAGAAGACGGGCATGACGCAGCTGAACAATGTGATGCGGTAAGTCAGTCGGTAACTTACGTTCAGCAGGGACAGGAGATCGCATCCCAATGTATGGAACAGGTTGGTTTTGTACAGCTTGAGCTGTTCGGCGTAGTTGGGTAGGTGTGTTGCGGTTGCCATTTCGCAGCGGTTCGTTGAGGTGGCGTGCTCCGGCTGTGTGTGCAGTCTGCAATGTGCACGCTCCGAGGTTGCTGTGAGCTCTGTGTAGTCGTAGGGAGACAGGACTTGTGTTCTGTTGGCTTGTTTGGAGGACACGGGCCCTCTTCCCACATGCTTCTCAGACAGTTCAAGGTCAGTGATGTGTGACTCCTTCCAATTAACTTGCATGTGGCCGACATGGGGGAGTGTTTTCTTCTTTCTTCCCCGTCCGTTGTGTGCTTCTGTGATATGCGCTATCTGCCCTGTAGTCGGTCTCCTCGGCATGCCTGTGTTGGTCTATTCTTGGACAATGGCTGTATTCACCGGCTTCTGTCGTAGGGCTGTGGTTTCGGAGTTGGAATGGAAGGTCATTCAGTGCTGTCTGCTCTCCCTTGTGTGGGCGGCAGGCTGCCTTTCCGCTCTGCGTTGGGCCTTGTGTGTGAATGTTATTCTTGGGCCACCTGTTGTCGGTCCCCGGGCTCTTTGGTGTTCCGTTTTATATGTCTTGTTCATATGTGCAGGGTGGTATGGGTGTTTCTGTGTGGTACTGGCGTTCCTCTTCCCGAAGGGGCCCTGCTTCTCCTAGTTGGTGTTGCCGCCGCTGTGTGCTACGCCATGTTTGTTACACTGGGGTGTGTCCTGCTGTTGCGTGTCTTCACTGACATGTGTGCGTCGGTTGTGTGGCGTTGGGTGTTGTCCGTGAATTGGGCGTTGGGGACATGTCTGTGGCAGGCCTGTCACGTGTCATGTGCGTTCGGGGTGGGGCTGATGTGTGTGCTGCTTGGTTGTGTCCCTGTGTCTGTGTGCGACGCATGCATGGCGCTGCGGTTGGCCTCTGCGTTGTGCGCATGTGTGGCGGCGTCATCGGCGCTTTGGGGCCGTGACGGGGTGGTTGGTTCCTAGTCCCAGGTGGTGTGTACACATGTGTTCCGCGATGTTACGATTTGGCCTGTGTGTCATATGTGGATGCAATGGTGGATGTGTAGTGTACACGCGCTGGTGGGGGGTTGTCCGCTTTTCCGCCCTTGCACTGTGTGCGCTGTTTGCGTGCACTTGTTGTGTGTGTGCCTACCTGCGTCTCCGCGGTACGTTGCGTCCTTGGTGGTGCATCAGCAGAAGCATGGGGAGGGCCTGCAGTGCTGGATTCATGCTCGGGGAGCCGCTTCTTCGTTGTCCGTGCTCGGCATCCGTGTTACCGCTTCGGTTTGTCGTACGGTATCTCTTGGCCATGGGAGCCGTTTGTTTGCGGCATCGTAATTTATGCGCCGGGCGGGACGTGTTTCGTCGGACGGTGTGTGTCAGTTGGGCTGCGCCGCTACGTGTACGGGCGCACTTTGATGGCGGACGGTGTTGCTGGCTTGCCGGCGGTGTTTGGCCTACTTTTCGCATCGTAATTGGACGGGCGTGTGGACTGCTGCGTGCCGGCGGTAACTGGTGCTTTTTGCATCCGCCAGCACGGCGGTGGTGCTTCCGCCCGCCATCGTAATGTGCCCCTTACAGAGGTAAGGTAATTGTCTGGCCAATTGGGGAATCAATTGATCAGTTTCCTTGTTTTGGGGAAAGAACACTGGCACTGGTTAGCAGGAACACAGTGTGAGAAGTTGGCCTGGTATATGCTGTCCACTAATTATAGTGGGCACCTTGCACCAGTCCAAACAACCCCTTATTGGAGATAGGTTAAAGACAACCTTATTGAAAGCTATCCTAGTGGTAGCTATGGAGAGCAGCCTTCAGGCTAAGTCTTGAAGGAATGTAAAGCAGCTTGTTTTACCAGTCTATAATCTCTTGAGTGACCAAATGAAAGAGCACCACACCAGGTATATATTCAAAATATATGTATTTATTGCTAAACACACCCCTCTAGTCTCTTTATGAGGCTAGAGTTCAAGTACATAAGTTAGAAGTTATTTAAACACAGTAATAGCACAAATACACGTTTGGGCCCTAGGGGCGTACCAAACCATATACCAATAAAGTGGTATGCGAACCACGACTGAACTAGACACTAGGCCTAGAGCCTCTAGAAGTGCTTGGTCCACAAGGAACCACCCAAGGTAGTGACACAGGGGACCCACGGGAGACGCGTGCAGTGTAAATACACAACCGCGATATGCCGTTGACTTCTATGGAGAAAGTCGTGATCGGGAAATTAGAGAAAAGGGACACTTAAAAGAGGACTTGGACCAAACCCTTTGAGATCTAGGACTTTGAAGAGTCTCTACCCACGGGAGCACCGGAGTACTCGTGTTACCTCACCCAGGGAAGCCGGGTGCATAGGTGCCTTTCGGGGTCGGGTTTCGTCGTCGATTTGAATGGCGATCTGCTGCAAAGTGCTGCTGGCGACCAAGTGAAAAGTGTCCGGGTGGATCCAAGAGTGGATCGGAGTTCTGAAGAACCTGAAAGCAGAGGGGACAGAGTCTGGGTCACTAGCCAGTGACCAGGAAGGCGATGGACAGATGCCCACCGAGGTCGAGTGCTTCAGGTGCGTTGACGGTCGTCTTGACTCTTCAGCCACGAGGTCCAGGAGGCGTTGTCGGTGACCAGGAGCAGGATTCGGGCTGGTACACGATGTCTGTCGAGTGCTGAGGTGTCGGCGACCGGATTGGACCCAACAAGCCTTGGCAACGGCAAGTCTCGATGCAGAGGAAGATCGTCGATGGTGCAGACCAGCAAGGTCTGGGGAACACACCCAGCGAGGGTAAGTGAGGGCAGGCCTGGAGCAACCAGGATGCCAAGTTAGGAAAAGATTGGCCTTCGTTAAGGGCTACTAGCCAATGGGCTAGCGACCGCGAAGGAGCCTCATGACGCCGCACGTGGATCTGGCTTAGAGGACACTCGTGGAGTGTGGGCCAGTGATCTTCGGTACAGGTGGTGCTGGAGGCTAGGGCTACTCGGAGCCCAAAGCACGACTTCTTGGAAGACCCAGAAGAGGATGCACTTGCAAATGTGCTCGGTGTCCAGGGGTCACGGTCTCAAATCACCCACGATAGCCACGGGCCTCAGCTTTGCTGGGGACTCAGGGTAGCCTCGGGGAAGTCTGAGAATCCACCTCTGGTGATGCGATGACTTCGGCGTCCGACGGGAGCTTCAGAAATGCGAACCGGACAGATGCTTCTTTGGTGCCTGCCAAGCAGGGGAGTCACTCCTTGACCCCAAGGGAGATTCTTCTGTCCTCTAATCGTGAGTAGAGCGTCGAAGGTCCAGGATTCAGTTTCAGAGTTTCGTCCAGGGATAATCTAAAGTCCTAAGGACTGGGTTCCTATACTTATACTAAGGATAGGGGTTGGACTACTCTGTGGCCCCACCTATGGGTGGGTCAGGGCAGAGGGGTGGCTACACCCTTTCCCTTTGTTCAGTTCGCGCCAAAGCAGGGGCTGCAAGCCCCTGATCCGGTTTGAACTGGGTATGCACAGGGACACCAAATGTGCCCCCAGTGCAGGACTTCAAAGCACACAGATGGTGCTCCCGCCCAGCCCCAATACACATTATCTTGTCTGGGGAGGTGGTCACACCTCCCTGCAACAGGAAACCTATTGTCCAGGCCTCCCCTGCCGGAGTTTCGTCCAGCAGCAGGAGGCCAGACTTGTGTCTGTGGCAGCAGCATCCATTTTGTGATGCCAGGGCTTTAGAAAGAAGTTACCGGGCTAGCCAGAGTTAACATGTCTTTCCCTCTAGAAGGGTGGAATGCTACCCCCGCCGCCAGAATTGGCGGGGGGTAGTATTCCAAGATGTTTGACACCAAACACGACATGTTTAGGTGCAGCCATTCCAAAGTTAGCATTTAACGCGAGGTTATAATGCGCTTAAGAGTATATGGTCAGGCTGCACTACAAACAGCATCAGAGAAGGGTCTCCGAACGCTGCAGAGGGGCCCTGCTCATGCAGGGGCACCCTCTCACATAGGAACCATGCACTCTGCCTTTAGGATTGATAAGGCCTGCCTTAGGAGTGACTTATAGGTTTATATGTGTGTATGTATTTAGTGATATAGGTAACCTATATCACAGTAAGGGGTGCATGCACCACCTTACCCAGGCTGCAGTAGCAGACCTGTGGTGTCAGTTTGGATGGCCTTCCAGGGGTGGCACAATACATGCTGCAGCCCCTGGTAGGCCTCTGAGGTACCTATGCCCTTGGTACATAGTATACCATATACTAGGGACTTATAAGGGCACTCCAGATTCCAATCAGTGATGTGCCTAAGGCACATGGAAACCTTTTTACAGAGAAAGCAGATAGACTGGGGCCCTGAATAGCAGGATCCCAGTCCAACTAAGTCATAAACCAGCAAAACACCATAAAAAAAGTGGGGGCAACCATATAGTCAGATTCCACCTTCCTACACACAGTGCACTCCAGTCAAAGTTGCATCGCATACCAGGCAAAATGTGGGGGGACTACTGCAACAAAAACCCAGTTTCCTACATCAGGTACACACAATGAAGATATGCCGAAGGAGTCGTTTTTTGAAGTAACAGGAGCATCATTAGTACAGATGTAAAAAGGCCCAGAGATTTTTCCAACTGCTCTGAACATTTAATCACCCACAAAGTAAATTCCAATACAGAACACTAAACTATTCAATAATAACATGCCTTCTTTACCCAACTACATAACTTATATAAACAGTCCATATTAATGAAATAAGATACAACAAATTGTTTCAAGGCCTTGAGGACATTAGCGTTGCTAGAGCTTACCGGTACCATGCAATGAAGCAACATTTTGTGGAGGGCCCCAACTCGTTGACATGCGCAGTGTAATTTTATTCTGAACCCCCATTGTGCCCTAATACGGGGTGGGAGGTAATACATTTTTATCCAACACTAGAAATGTACCATCTTGCACCTTTTGGATGACGTGAAATGGGACCCTGCAGGGGAGGGTAGGGTTATCAAAGTCCCATGTGAGATATTAGAACACCTATGACAAATACTGTACACCACACTAGGAAGGGTGTGGGCTATTAGGGCCAGTAGCATGCACAACAGAGAAAGTGTTTTGCCCCAGAATGAGTGAGATTATTTTGTGTTGTCCTTTTAGGTAGATAGCCTCCATAACCTCATGTCTGTTCAAACAATTTCGAATGACACTATGTAGTCAGTAAGAAGGTATTGAAGGCCTCCGCTTTATCACAAAAGCAGCTTGATGTCTAATCAAGTTCAGAAGCGTGGCATCACAGCTATTAATGTGAAAAGTCTTCTTTCTACATAGAAAAAAGGAGGGTCATCGGTCATATAATAAAGTTGTGGGCACTTGTGTACTTGGGAAAAATGAAAGTATTTGGGCTTGTGACTGCTCTTGGATCTGCCACTCTCCTGCACCACCTGCACTTCATCCCTCATTCCAAATTCTGGCATTTAGTTCCCTTTTCTCTATATAGATTGAAAGCCAGCCCAGAGCAATGTTTGTTGCAGCAGCTTAGTGCTCCCCCTGCCCAAAGGGGTAGTCCCTCTTCGTCTGCTTCTTTCTTCATCACATCTTTCTATTATACTTTGACCCATGGCAGATCACTTGCTGACGGCCAACAAGAAATCTGCACAGTTTAACTGTTTCTGGGGGTGAGTGCACATGGTGGTTATGTCAAACAGCTGGGAACAGCAGCACAGCTCCTGGCTGTCTAACAGGACACGTATTATTATTGATAGCGGTGCATCAATCAACATTATGCCTAAGGAAAAGTACTGTGAATTGTCTTCATTGCAAAACACACAAGATGATGGACGGAATGCTGCACATTGGCAAACATTCACCCCCAGTCACAGATCTGGGTTTAATCCATCGTTATTTTGCTTCACCACGCCACCCCAGTTCAGACATAGCCATATGCAAATCAGTCTTGACCCTGTGCCTCATGGGAACAGTCCAGACCGAACTGCCAAGCCATGTCTTCCCTGGACCGGAATCAAGCATCCTAGGACCGGTTTCAGGCTATCAGCCTTCATCAGCCAGGATAGCTTGACTCCAGTGGCGTAGTGAGCACGGGACCCACGTCTGGGCATACCCTTCCCACTTAGGCGAAATGCAAAACACACAAGATGATGGACGGAATGCTGCACATTGGCAAACATTCACCCCCAGTCACAGATCTGGGTATAATCCATCGTTATTTTGCTTCACCACGCCACCCCAGTTCAGACATAGCCATATGCAAATCAGTCTTGACCCTGTGCCTCATGGGAACAGTCCAGACCGAACTGCCAAGCCATGTCTTCCCTGGACCGGAATCAAGCATCCTAGGACCGGTTTCAGGCTATCAGCCTTCATCAGCCAGGATAGCTTGACTCCAGTGGCGTAGTGAGCACGGGACCCACGTCTGAGCATACCCTTCCCACTTAGGGCGAAATGCAAAACACACAAGATGATGGACGGAATGCTGCACATTGGCTAACATTCACCCCCAGTCACAGATCTGGGTTTAATCCATCGTTATTTTGCTTCACCACGCCACCCCAGTTCAGACATAGCCATATGCAAATCAGTCTTGACCCTGTGCCTCATGGGAACAGTCCAGACCTAACTGCCAAGCCATGTCTTCCCTGGACCGGAATCAAGCATCCTAGGACCGGTTTCAGGCTATCAGCCTTCATCAGCCAGGATAGCTTGACTCCAGTGGCGTAGTGAGCACGGGACCCACGTCTGGGCATACCCTTCCCACTTAGGGCAAAATGCAAAACACACAAGATGATGGACGGAATGCTGCACATTGGCAAACATTCACCCCCAGTCACAGATCTGGGTTTAATCCATCGTTATTTTGTCTTCATTACCACAGCTTACGCAATTGAAAACTAAAGTATGTACATGGGCCATGTGGATACTTTTAAAAAGTCATGGTTCATTTGTAGCTATGATGAAACACAATAAAACAGTGGTGCAAGCACCTATTGAAGATGCAGTTTCAAGTGCCTGTCTGCTCAGTTTCAACACATATCATATCAGTGAACTACAATATCAATGCTCATCATGAAGTAGTAAGTCAATTTCCTTCATTATTCTGCTGTTTAGGAAGCTCAAGACTGTGAAAGTACAGTTACATATAAACGAGGATGTTCGTTCTATTGCCGAAAGACACAGACGAATTGCATTTCACTTGCACAAAGCTGTTGAAAGAGAACCTAATTCATTGATCAAACACAATATCATTGAACGTTCCACTGGTCCAACGCCATGGGTTTCTCCCATAGTGGTAGTGCCTAAAAAGGACAGTGAAGGAGCTGTATGCATTTGCGTTGACATGCGTCAGGCCAACACGGCAATTGAGAGAGAACAACATCCAGTACTGTACATTGATGATATGATAACTTAATTTAATGGTGCCAAGTTTTCCCTCAACTTGACTTAAATAAAGGAGATCACCAGTTGGAACTTGGAGAGAATTGTAGGTACATTACAACCTTTTCTACACACATTGGTCTGTTTCGCTATAAGCGACTGCGTTTTGGTGTCCCCTCTGCTGCAGAATGTTTTCAAGACGTCATTCGACGTATCATACAGCCTGTTGTAAATGCCTTTAACTACAGTGATGACACATTAGCCTTCGGAGCTACTCAGAGAGAGCATGACAAAGCTCTCATGCAAGTATGTCATTTGCTAAATGATGCTGGTTTGACTTTGAATGTGGACAAATGTGTATTCCATAAAACAAAATTGAAATTCTTTGGCCATATCTTTTCTGATGGGGGTATAATACCTGATCCAGCCAAAGTGCAAGCGCTATCTACTGCTAATCCCCAACAGGATATTTCTATGTTACGTCCATTCCTTGGGATGACCAGTTACATATAAGACTTTGTCACGGTCAATGCACGAGAATTGACGAAAAAGAATGTGATGTTTCAATGGTCATACATGAGTGCGAGGAAAGTTTCAAGAGAATCAAGCGAGCCATCAAAAATGCCACTGAAATGGCCTACTTTAATCCCAAGCTACATACAGAGGTTGTAGTTGATGCTAGCCCTGTCGAGTTATGTGCAATTCTTGCACAGCACAATGGACAGCCAACTGCCCGCAGGCATATCGTGGCTTACGCTAGTAAAAGCTTTTCACAAACTGAACATGCTTATTCACAACTTGAGAATATTTCCATGTGTTCTTATGTGGAAAGCCTTTCACAGTAGTGACCGATCATCAAGCGCTAGTGACAATATTTGGCAATCCTAAAGCCAAGATGCCTCCTCGTATTGAACGCTGGGGGTCTGACGTTACAAGAATGCAACTACACAATTGTTCACTGTCCAGGGAAAGATAAAAATCCTGCTGATTATTTTTCAAGAGTGCCATTACACTGCCCTGGGACCCCATCTAAGACAGCTGAAACCTACATAAATGTAATTGTAAAATTGAGCACACCAGCTGCAATGTCATTAGAACAAATTGTCACTGCTAAAAGCCAAGATAGTGACATGCTGAAATTGAAAGACATTATTGCTCAACAATCGTGGAACCAGCACTATTGGCCGCTCGACAGTGAGTACTTAAAATTCAGAAATGTCAGAGATGAACTGTCTGCAACTCAGGAAGGCCTCGTCTTGCGAGGTGCACAAATTATCATTCCGGAGAGTCTACAACAACAAGTAATTTAAGTAGCTCACGAGGGACACCGAGGAATAATTGCCACAAAGAGAGCTCTTCGAGACAGAGTTTGGTTTCCTCATCTCGACGAAAGGGTTGAAAGAGAGTTAAAGGCCTGTCACTTATGCAACGGTCTCTCATCACACATTACTCAGCACCCGTTAAACATGCCAGAATTGCCTAGCCATGCTTGGGTGAAAATTGCTATTAATTTCTTTGGTCCTCTTGAGAAGGGACATCATCTAATGGTCATTGTTGATGAATACTCCCTTTTTTGACTGGTAGAAGATCTTTCATCCATCGCTCATGAAAAGGTTATTGAAAGATTAGATGGCATCTTTGCATATGGGGTGTCCCTGTGATCTTGAAATCTGACACCAGCCCATCCTTCAATAGTCAAGAGTTCAGAGACTTTCTCAGCCATCTCAACATAAAGTATCATAAAAGTACTCCTCTCTGGCCCCTCTGGCCCCAGGCCAATGGCCTGGTAGAACTATTAATGAGGGATCACTGACAGAATATCGACAACAGAAATGTCGACCTACAAAAATATCGTGACAAAAATATCTTTGTCAAAAATATCGACCTCCTATCTACATAATGGTAAGTACAAAAATATCGAAAAGAAAATATCGTTGTTAAAAATATCGTTTTTTAAAAAATGTTTAAAAAATAATGTAAAATAAATTAAATAATATATATAATTTTAAAAAAACATAGGGGTCATTATGATGGCGGGCGGATCACCACGCCGGGCCAGCGGTAGTCACCGCCAGCCCGGCGGGGGCGATCCGCCCGCCATCCACACAGCAAAGACCCCCCGCCATATTATGATGGCTGGGGGGTCCGCGGCGGACGGAAAGCCCGTCCGCCGCTCGACTCGTTGACCGGCGGAAAACAAGGATAATATGGTGGCGGTGTCTCCAAGACACCGCCATCCATATTATGATGCCAGCGGAGATCAGCCTTTCCATGGCGGCGTTGCCGCCATGGAAAGGCATACGGTCTTTGCATTTGGGGGCCCGTTGCGGGCCCCCAGGATGTTGGGGGGTGCACATGGGGGGGTACCTGTGGTACCCCCCTGCATTTGTATGCACAAGGTGGCAACACCGCGCGGTGCCTGTCACGTTGTGCATGCAAATGCACAACGTGCATTCACAGCATTGTGGCGGGCGGTGCGGTGAGCACCGCCCGCCACAATGCTGGGAATAGGGTGTCCCACCTCCACGGTGTCGGTGGCAGCCTAATGTCAGGTGCGGGACCGCCGCACTCCTGCGGACGGTCCCGCATTCCGTTACGGTGGCGGGCGGACTTTGTCCGCCCGTCATCGTAATGACCTCCATAGTTAGAATTATTAAAATATGTTTAAAATTATAAGTAATAAATATAATGTAAAAGTAAATAAAACATACATATATATAACATATAATATATATATTTACTTAATAATATTAATAAATAATTATTTTAATAAATTATAAAATGTTAGAAACATATTACAAATTATAAGTACATATATATATACATACACCTGTAAATTAAAAATAAAAATAAAATATATATATAATAAATTAAAATATTAAAATATTTAAAAAAATGTAAACTACATTTTACACTACATTAACTGCAACAGTAGGTACAATGTTGGATAACGGAGGGGATAAAATTACTATTCCCACTCCAGGGAGTGCAACAGTAGGGAAAGTGTTGGATAGCGGAGGGGAATAATTTACTATTCCCACTCCAACAAGTGCAACAGTAGGGAAAGTGTTGGATAGCGGAGGGGAATAATTTACTATTCCCACTCCAGCAATTACAATAGTAGGGAAAGTGTTGGATAGCGGAGAGGAATAGTTTACTATTCCCACTCCAGGGAGTGCAACAGTAGGGAAAGTGTTGGATAGCGTAGGGGTAAAAATTACTATTCCCACTCCAGGGATAGCAACAGTAGGGAAAGTGTTGGATAGCGTAGGGGTAAAAATTACTATTCCCACTCCAGCGAGTGCAACAGTAGGGAAAGTGTTGGATAGCAGAGGGGATAAAATTACTATTGCCACTCCAGCGAGTGCAACAGTAGGGAAAGTGTTGGATAGCGAAGGAGTAAAAATTACTATTCCCACTCCAGGGAGTGCAACAGTAGGGAAAGTGTTGGTTAGCGGAGGGGAATAATTTACTATTCCCACTCCAACGAGTGCAACAGTAGGGAAAGTGTTGGATAGCGGAGGGGAATAATTTACTATTCCCACTCCAGGGAGTGCAACAGTAGGGAAAGTGTTGGATAGCGTAGGAGTAAAAATTACTATTCCCACTCCAGGGATAGCAACAGTAGGGAAAGTGTTGGATAGCGTAGGGGTAAAAATTACTATTCCCACTCCAGGGGGTGCAACAGTAGGGAAAGTGTTGGATAGCGTAGGGGTAAAAACTACTATTCCCACTCCAGGGAGTGCAAAAGTAGGGAAAGTGTTGGATAGCGGAGGGGTAAAAATTACTATTCCCACTCCAGCAAATTAATTAACATTAATTAACAAAGAATTCATTAATTAAAAATAATTTACCTCCCACCATATTCCCCTATAAATGACACCACCAATGTCGTAAAACATGACACAATTAACATAATTAATTAACAATTAATTACTCAATTAATAACAATTAACAAGCAAAATAAAAACAATTTTTACTAAATTAATTCACACAATTAACACTATAAAACAACATTAACTAAATATTATATAAAAAATATTTAAAAATGTATTAAAATTAAATCACTTCCCACCCTACTCCCCTATCAACCCACAACCCACTCCTAAAAGAAGACACAATTAACAATTAATTAATAAATATTAATAACCAATTAATAACTAATTAATAATAAATTATTTACCACAATTAACATTATAAAATATTAAATACATAAATATTAATTAATAAAAAATATTAATTATCTTATTATAAGTAAATTACTTCCCACCCTACTCCCCTATAAACCCACAACCCACTCCTTAAAAAATGACACAATTAACATAATTAACAATTCATTATTAATAATTAACAACCAATTAATAACTAATTAATAATACATTAATTACCACAATTAACAATATAAAATATTAAATACATAAATATTAATTAATAAAAATATTAATTAATTAATTATAAATAAATTACTTCCCACCCTATCCCCCTATAAACCCACAACCTGCTACGGAACTAAAACGCAAAATGTAATTTAAAAAAATTAATAACTTCTAAAAATTATTAATAAATTTATTATAATTAAATTACTTCCCACCCTATTCCCCTATAAACCCACAACCCGCCCCTAAAACAATAACACAAATAACATAATTAACAATTGATTAATAATTATCAACAATCAATTAATAAATAATTAACAATAAATTAATTTCCACAATTAACAATATAAAATATTAAATACATCAATATTAATTAATACAAAATATTAATTAATTTATTATAATTAAATTACTTCCCACCCTACTCCCCTATAAACCCACAACCCGCTCCTAAAAAATGACACAATTAACATAATTAACAATTAATTATTAATAATAAACAACCAATTAATAACTAATTAATAATACAGTGATTACCACAATTAACAATATAAAATATTAAATACATAAATATGAATTAATAAAAATATTAATTAAATAATTATAATTAAATTACTTCCCACCCTATTCCCCTATAAACCCACAACCCGCTACGGAACTAAAATGCAAAATGTAATTTAAAAAAATTAATACCTTCTAAAAATTATTTATAAATGTATTATAATTAAATTACTTCCCACCCTATTCCCCTATAAACTCACAACCCGCTATGGAACTAAAACGCAAAATATACTTACAAAAAATATAATAACTTCTTAAAATGTAACACATATTAAAAAACAAATGCAATACTTACATAAAAAAATAGAACACATTCATTTAAAATACACACTAAAATACATAACACTAACTAAAACAACGATATTTTTAACAACAATATTTTTGCAAATGATATTAATGACTTTGATATTTTTAAAAACGATATTACTTACCTTCAACTCGATATTCTTGACAACGATATTCTGACAGTCGATATTTTTGTATTATGATATTTTGCACTCAATATTAGTGCAAGTCGACATTTCCAACTCAATATTATGTCTGTTTACCATTAATGAGTACTCTAAAGAAAGCTGTGAAGCGTGCTGCATTAGAGAAGCTCGACCTCAAGGTTATTTTGAAAACCACACTTCACGATTGATCCTTCATTAGTTGACAGGGGAAAGCCCTGCAACTTTAATGCTTGGGAGAGCCATGACGACCAAGTTACCTCAATGGACCGACTTCAGATCAAAGACTGAGAAAGATATTTGCACTGAAGATTCTGGACGCAAACGGAAAAAAATGGAAATCTATGCTGACAAGTGACTTCATGTAAAAGATATCACTTTCAAGAGATGAGATCAAGTTCTTGTTCGACAATCCAAAAAATGAAAATCTTTTGCTCCTTTTGAGGCTGAGCCCTTTACTGCCACAACCACCAAAGGACACATGGTGACTTCCCAATGTTTTGGGAAGTCCCTTACGAGAGATTCTTCTAACTTCAGACCTGTGGCTCATCACTCACCAAAATCGATGTCACCGTAAATACTGGGTCCAGACAGACAATTAATAATCCTGCAACTGCTGTTGTTTCCACCTCACCTATGCAGATCACTGACACTTCGTCTGTCAGCTCCCGGTTTCTGATGACTTGATCAGGACTTGTGATCCAAGCACAACAAAGGCTCATTAAAGAGTTAAAAGTGCATGTGTATTTATAATTTTTTATGTATTAATTTATTCATTTGTTTAATTATTGTAACAAGTTGTAACTTTTTTTTAATAAAGGTGGAGATGTAGTGTCGTGTAAATAAAGAATAACAGAGATATTTGGTTCCTGATGGACTCCGTAGACCTGTGACGTAAGCGTGGAAGGGTAATGAAGCGCATGCAGGTTTAGAACGTTGAGTTCTTGCTCACACGCTGAAGAAAAAAGACATGTATAACTACTCTCCATGTGTCCGTGTAGTCATTGGCGAGTACCTGCGCTGGGCAGAAAGCTACATAGAAGGATCTCTGTTTATGATTCCAGAGTAGCAGTGTGTGGATTAGAAGATACAGAGAGTAGTTTCTTAAAAATGGCTTTAACCCAATGTTGGCATTGTTATGTCAGCATTTTTAAGTCTTGCTTGAGACAGTGCATACGCTGTATCTTGCAAGACATATTGTTAAATTACAAGAGCTTGAGCCCGCCATTGCTTTCTATTGGTCAGCTTCATCGTCATTCTCCTTTCCTTGCTTGTCTTTGGTCACAGCTTGCCAACTTTGCTTCCTTTGCTTGTGTTTCTCCCTCCCCTGGAGCATGGCAGAGTACTGCTTCCTTGCCTAGTATGCGTCCTTCCACTGGTGGTGCTTTCGGAGATACTTTATCCTTTTACTTGCACCCTCCCCTACTGCGTTGTTGCTTGCCCCGTCGCTTCTGCCCCATCCCATGTTGTTGCTTGACCCGTCCCACCCAGCAGGCCTACAGAAGAATCCCAATCATTGTAGAGGTAGCAAAGTCCTAGTTGTAGTGTTATTCATGGACTTACTACACTAAGTCACAATGGGAATGGAGATTATGATCTCCCGATTGGGTTTGGTGAGTCAGGGATTAGGGCCCTAACCGCCAAGAATAAGGAGTCACCACGTCAAACCGAATCCTAGATGGCAGCTGCTGCTGTCTGCACTATAAGGACTTCCCCAAACCAAGATAGTGACCAAGTGAGGGAAATGACAGAACTGTGACGGGGTTAGAGCAGTAAGGGTAGCATAAAGCAGGTTCATGATGAGTCATCGATGCCTAACAACACTGACAGTTTGCACTGAGCTCCTTTTTTACCCTCACCTCTTTTGATTTCTCTTGTTTACCTCCAAAATCCATTTTCCTGTCAGTTATTTCTACACTCTTGTTTCTCCCCTGTCAAATTCGCCTGCTGCAGTGATGGATCCAGTTGTGAAATATGCCGGACATTATTAGTTAAATTACAATCTCGCTGGAGCACTTTAGATACCTATGGTGACGCAGTCAACAATTTTTAGTAAGTGCAGGGAATCAACTTTTTCTGCATAGTCATCCTCTATTTTTCGCCTTTGCTGGACCCTATATTTTTGCTGGTGGTAAAACTCTGAGCACTTTAGCCCTGCTAACCAGTGGTAAAGTACCAGTCCTCCCCCTTCAAACATGGTTGAATTGGCATATTCCTCATTGGTATATTTAATTTACATATAAGTCCCTAGTATATGATACCCAGATGTATCCATGGCGTGAAAGTTAAATGCCTCTATTGGACTGCAACACCTAGTGTGCCATCCACTGCAGCTAAAGTGCAAACATGGGTTCAAGCCTACCAGTGTAACCTGACTGTAGCAGTGTAAAAACTGCAATTCAACCTGCCAAAATAAACCCTTTTGACAGGTCAAACCTTCCCCTTTTATTATTAATAAGTCACCCCTAGGTAGCCATTGGGGCTCACAAGGCAGGGTGCATGGTTTTTAAAAGAAGAACATGTAGAAATGTAATGTTAACATGTCCTTACAGTAACTAGCACCCAAAAGCTATATTTACTGTGGCAGGCCTAACTGTCCTATGTAGAAAACCAGAGTACAGATTAAAATCTGAATATAGTATCTCGGGATTGGGACTAGCTAGAAAAATAATTAAACAACTATTTTAATAGGTATTAAAAATCCAATTCAATGTTGAAGCCGGATTGTTCATAAATATTAGGGAAAAGTAACTTTTAGAAAGTACCATTTCTCTGCCTGAAGTTCCTAGAGGCCAATATCCATTTGCTCTCATACTTCTTCCAGCCAGATATTAGCATTTGAACAGGTGTGAAATACTTCCCAAGAGCAAACAGTAGGCTGACCTGAAAGGGCAGAGATGACTCCTGAACCTCATCGAATATGCAGGGTTAGGGCTGTGAGCATCCTTTTTAACATTACAGTGTCAAAGCCTGCTTTACAGGTCTGCTGGTTTTACTTATAAGACTTTAGGACATTTGGGGCACACTTGAAAGGCAGAGAGCAGGACTGCAAGACAATTCTTGTGTATCCACTGTCTGGTTGCTTATGAACCCTGCTTTGTCCTCCCAGACTTCGGTCTCTGGGTTTTACATAAAACACTAGGGGCACACTTGAAACACAAGGAAACAGGATACCATGACAATTCTTGTGTATCCACTGTCTGGTTGCTGGAAAATCCTACTTTTGTTATACCAGACTTCTGTCTCTGGATTTATTGTAGGTACATTTTCTGCCTCAAACTGGATTTTAGTGTTAGATGTGGGAGGACACTAGGATTTTCATAGTACACTGCACACACCAACACACACACAGCCCAAGCTGAGTGTGGGCGAAGACTTTCGCCATCTTGAAAATGCCGAAAGTGGGTAGAGTTGGCCCTGGGAACTTGGTGAGGGTGTGTCCAAGAGTCATTCCCACCCATTAGCTTGTGCCAGGCATAATTGTGGCATCTCCAGGATCTCATGGCAAAGCACTTCTGGACCCAAGGAAGAACAGAATAGGACGGTACCTGATTTCTGTGACCTGAGAGAAGGTCTGAAAAACAGGCCCTGCTCCGTTTTGATTATAGGACAAAGAAATGGAGTCAAAGGGTCAGTTGGTTGACTTCATGTAGTGCTCCTTCCTCATTTCCCTGTCTTGAACTGGAAAGGAGTGGGCACTGAATGGCATCTTGCAGGGTTCAAATGCCATGAAAAAGCATAGTAGCTTTAAATACTCTTCTGGCTGACCAAAAGGCCTTTGAGGGTTGGATGTAGAACATGGCCACACATGGCCAACTGCATGTCTTAATTAGAGCTATTCTCCAACCAATAGGTATAATTATATTTTAAGTTCCCTTGGCTAGCTAAAGTATAAAATATTACTTCTCTCATAAATGTGTAAACAACTAAAAAATGTGTAATCTATTTTTAAGCACAGTGGTTTTGACACAAGTAACATAAATCTTTGAAAAATGACTTTTACTGGTTACCACAGGCCTTAGAATTGTTTATTAGGGCACATTTTAGCAGAGCTGCAGCTCCTTGCAGGCCTATCAGTATGGCACACAATACCTGCCCTAGAAATTTGTGGCTGTGAATAGAATTATCCAACAGAAACGCCTCATAACAAAGCTGAGAGGTAGCTGGGTAAATGCTGCCCTTTGCTCGTGCAACTGGCATATCATTTATTAATAATTTACAAAAGTCCTTGTCAGTCTGGTCGCTGGACACAATGGCAAATCAGAAAACAAACACCTTTTAAACAGCCTGCTTGTAATAGCTGTATTGGTAATGAAGGGAAACGCCTTTTTAAACGGGAGTTGCTTGTCTGAGACTTGTGTAGCAGGCCTTAGACCACAGCCGAGGGCAAAGAGGTCGCGAAAAACAATTAAGGGGCCGATTCCGATTTCGGCCGGAAGGGCACCGAACGATGGCCGGAGCCCTTCTGACCAATTCGGAACGTGCCGGCCGGATTCCTTTCCGACCGAGCCATTCCGATGGGCTCGGTCGGAAAGGAATCCGACTCGGATTTCCGGATGGCTTCCGACGGGCTCGGAGAGCCCGTCCGCCGTCCAGAAATCCTTCAGTACTCCCCGGCCGCCTCTTCACGACCGAGGGAGTACGATGGCAGTCTTTCACTGCATTTTCGTGCCGGTCTTTCCGGCACGAAAAGGCAGTCGGAAACTGTATTTGGGGGCCCCCAGTAGGGCCCCAATGGGTGCGAGGCCACCAAATGGCGGCCTGGGGGCACCTATGGTGCCCCTCTGTTGATCCCTGCACCCGGTGCCAGGCACCTTGGGGTGCCGGCCACAGGGTGCAGGGATGCACCCCTGCTTTTCCCAATGCAAACATGCATTCCGCTCGGAATGCATGCTCCCATTGTGAAGTATACGAGTGCGACCGAACAGGGTTCGGTCGCATCATACTTGCAGGGCCGTAACCGACGACAGCAGGTCGGTCGGTTACATCTCCTGACCGATGTCGGACGGACCTGAGTCCGTCCGACATCGGAATCGGCCCCTAAGTGTGGTTATTCCTAGGGCGGAGAGAGTTGCTCACAATGTCATTTATGAGTTTCTATTACCAGTGGGATTTCCAGGCAAGACCACAAAGTATGAGGAAGACACATCGATAATTCCCTCAAACGTGATCAATTAAATTATATTTGTTCTCTAGACAGAGGTATCAGGCAAGGCTGTTTAATTTTGTCTTTATGTTATTTAGCACTTGACGATATGACACTGTAGGTAGGACTGGTAAAAGGGAGGCCGTGGGCATTGGAGGACTGTAGAAATGAGGGGGATTTATATGTCAATGACATGCTTCTGTCTGATCCTAAAGATCCATGAAAGGAGTTGGTTTCACCGATGACTGAAGGTCTGTTTACGTAGAAACGAAATACAAGCACAGTGATAGCATTTCTTTTTTATTAATTTTTTTATTAGGAGAGTTCACCAATATACAAATTTCATTAACATTTGCACGACAAAATTAATAAAAATGTTACTACAGTGATAGCATTTCTGTTCTCAAAAACATGTTAAGGTGTAATTCAGGTATGGCCTTTCAATGGCATATGGTTGTTAGTAGGGGTGTGTCTAAAGTTACAGACTTTAACTTTCTAAACATTTATTAACAATTGTAACACAGTCCTGTGAAAGTTAGAGTCACCTGTTTCTCGCACTTCGTGACAATTTATGACTTTATACAGAAAAACAGATTATGAAGGCAAATCTGAGTGTACATGGAAGAGGCCCAGGTTCACCAGGTAAATATTAAAAAAACCTGCAATTACGAGGATTGAAAGTTAAAGTTTTTGTGACGCCCTATTGTAACAATGCTTTTATTTTATAAATATTGTGTATGTAATCTTAACGAATCTGAAAAACGTGAGCATGGTACAGTCCACAGGCGCTGTAGAATGGTGGCATTCCTAGGTGACATGTCTGCATGCAGAGCTGGCTTTCTGAACAGCCACCAGTTTTGCAAGCAGAGTTTCTTAGTTTTTATGCCCATATCTGACTAGCACAGGAAACAAGCTCTGTGAATTGGATCCCGTGACTCACATGTACCCTACTGGTGTTCGGCCCACTGGATTAATAATTTCTCAGTATGGTTTAAGAGCAAGGTAGCTGGGTAGTTTCATCTGGTTAAGTAATTTGTGAAAAGGCGAGTGTGCGGTTTTTACCTTAATTCTTGTCGGGTTCTGCTTCCTCGGCCCCAGGCCCCCCTACAGATCATTGCCTGGCATCAGACGATTCTGCCACCTTGGTGAATTTCGGCTGCATTTTTGTACTTTGGACATAATCTGTAGTCAACCCCTGCCTGGTGTTGTCTTCCGTTCTACCTAATGAGTTACTTGTGCTATGTTGTAAAATTTGTCCTATGTATTTATTTTCAGAGTTACTGATAACACACTTGCCTCGTGCTACAAGGGATTCCACGCCAGTGCTATCATGCTTTGCGGTTCACAGTTTGTGGGGTGAGGGTGTGTGAGTGAATGGATACATATTTCACTGTTTCAAGACAAGACAATGGAAGCAGACAACATGTCAGGCAATGAGTCCTCTCCAGCACGTGTCCACAAAAATAACCTGAATGTGGAGAAAATAGTACATACATTGTCAGGCATGGTTGTGGTCATGTCACTCAAATGCCTCAAAATATAGGGCCAGATTTTCAAAAAATGCACGCAACGCACCGAAGCCCCCAAAGAGGCTGCGCTGTGTTGCGTGACAGGGAGGGAGCAGGAAAGCGCCATATCTACAGACATATGGCTCTCTGCTCCTCTTTCCCTAGTGCCAGCACTGATTTCAGCTGCCCTGTGCCAGGCACACACCGTAGCACCATAGCGCTAGGGTGCGTGCCTGAGTCTATCATAGGTTTTGTACAGGAAGGCTACCTTTCTTGTACAAAATTCTATGCCTAAACAAGTTCAAACACTTTTCCCACTTTGTATGTGTGCTGCAACGTGCAGCACACATGCAGCACACATGCAAAGTAGGAAAAGAAAGGAGAAATAAAAACATTTCTCCTCATAACGCCTCCTTTCAGATGGTGTTAACATTTGGCGCTGAACCCTGTCCACAATTGTTTGTAGGTAGGATTTTGCGTCAAAAGGAATGGGTGGTTGCATGGCGCTATGTAACGCAAAGCAATGCTTCGCGCTGAAAAGTACATTGGTAAAAAAACATTTTGTGCTGGTTAACGTCACTTTTGTGATGCTAACCCAGTGCAAAATGTTTAAAAATCTACCCCATAGTATCTCTATTTATGGACTGCATGACGAGCCATAAATATTGCAGAAGGCAAGGCTTACATGTGCCAGTGTTTCCCACATTCACAACACTGGCACCCAACATGGCACTCCATCCTGGCTCTCTGCTGATGCTGTTAGCTGCCTTGCAGATGAGCAGGCTGTTGTCATCTTCATAGCACTGGCCACACTAGGCTGATTCCTCGTGCTATACGTGATGTGGCCGTGTTACATATGCAAGTGTTCATGAGATCTAGATGTTGTAGAGCTGTACGCTCTCCCATTGTCCTATGTTGCTGATTACTGTTTCGTCAGGTGGGTACTTCATCAGGTGCATTGTTGTTTGCAGGTGGACGGTGTAAGATTCTCAAAACAGACGGACTAGTCCAGATTGGACAAGCCCATGCAAAAGATACGTTACAGCATTTGAAACTTTTTTTCAGAAGGTTGACTGTTACCCATGCTATGTACGAAGGTAAAAAAGTTTAGATATTCTGCAGCAAGGGGTTGTGTAAGTAATCAGAATTCCTCTGACTCTCTAGTTGGGGCCAGTCACTCCGCATTGCGCTTCCTCCGCGGTAATGTTCCCGCTTTGGTCGTCGCACAAGGAGTTCTCATTGTTCTGGTTTAGTTTCCCACCAAGTGACCATTTGCCATTAATGTACTTCATCACCTCCATCTCTGGGCTCTGCCTGAGTCCCTGTAAAGCATCCCCTCACTGCCTTCCACCATCACTGTCCTCCGCCTCTCGACTCCTGGTGTACTCGTTCACTGGTAGTCTTTCCTCATGCACCCTCCATTTACTCGAATGCGCTGCCTCTCCGCTGGACTTCAATCCTCTGAGACACCACTTTCCTTTTCTGTTCTCCTTCTCCCAGGCAGAAATCTCCTCTCCTCTTCTATGTGTTGCCCCTTTGCTTGCATTCCTCTATTCTCCCCATCTCCTAGGTTCCTCTTCTATGTTCTAGTGTAACTCTTGGAGCACCACTCCGCCAAACTCCCTCTGTCTTCTGGCAACACTCTCTGTATCCAGGGGCATAACAGAGGCCCCCACAACCCCGACGGTACAGGGGAGCCCACAGCTTACAAATCAGAGGGGGACCCCTTAAGCACAGGCAGCAAAATAAAAACAAGCATTGGCAAAGCCATAGGTCTCGCCTATAAGAGCTATTGGTTTTGGCAATTTTTTGTTGCCATGTTGTACAGCAGCTCAGATGCTTTTCAGTGTGGCTTAAACTAATTTTAAATAGCGCTATGATGTAGCCAGTGCCAAAGCACTTTTTTTTAATTTTTAAAGTGCATCATAAGTTCTTTTTTATTATTATTTTTTGCTGCCCTTCACAGGAGCCACGCTGCTATTCAGCATGGCTACAGATCATTACCAAAGTCAGCTATGCCCATGCTGTACAGCAGGAACAAAAGACAATGGGAGTCAATAGTCTTAAAGGCGAAGCCTATTAGCTTTGCCAGTGCTTGTTAGGTTTTGGCACAACATCTGTGATTCTGAGCAAATCAATTAATCTCCCCATGTGTGAAAATGAAAAAAATATGACAATTGGCACAAAATCCTATCGCATAAAGAAAGCAGTAGTGCCCATGCCCATTTATGAATCCATTTTGATACTCTGTAGTCACAATAAAAGCAGACACCATCTGTTGTCGCAGCATGATGTGATCCACTGTGAGTGATGGTGCCTGATGCAAGAGAGCAGCCCCGGTCACTACTTGTGCAAGTGAGGCCTGGGGGAGAGCTCTGCGCACTATGGAGCTCCTGCTGTCTGCTTACAAGAGCGCTTTCGGTTGAAATGCTGTTGTTCGAGAGTGTGCACAAGCCCTTCCATGAGAAATATAGAAATATTGCGCTTAGAAAAGGCTTGGTGTCAGCATATAGTACTGTTTAAAATAAGATAACAGTCAAAAAATACTTAACGAGGAAAAGATGAAAGGATTAGGTAAATGAAATCTGAGGAAAGTAGAGACGGGAAGACAACCACAGGAGAAGAGACCACAAGACTCCTTCAAGAGATAACCTGTCACCTTGCGATCAGATAAGGGTCCTGGGGAAGGCGAGACATGCCGACAACAATGGGCTGCAGCGTAAAATCAGACACGCATAATCCAAGGCCACTGTGTACAAGAGAGAAGAGTGAGAGATGGACTGCGCTATGGAAGGAGCCGCAGGCAGCGTGAGTGGTGTAGAGTGCCACCCGGCTTCTACCATACAACCTGACAACAGGATGTGGGAGCACACCGCTGACCTCGCAGGCAAGGTTCGCCCCTGGCATTCTGGTAAATGCAGTCTCTTGTAGCACGCTCCGATATTTTCGATATTTAGATGACAGCACTAATCTGCACCAATTTTGGTGGAACACTCCAGCAAAATACCAAGTAAGCATGCACTACAAACTGCATTTACCAGAATGCTAAGGGGCGAACTGTGCTGGGAGGTCAGCAGTGTGCTCCCACCCCTTCCTACCATACAACCTATAGCATCCCCAAACCCCGAGGCCTGGGCGATGCCTGAGGGGATAAATACAAGGCAGAGTGGTCGCTCGTGGCCACTCTGCAATAAATGTTTTTTTTCAAACAACATTTCTATTTTATTATTATAATCAACACAATCTTGGGATCCATACAGCATGAATATATGTGTCAGTACTCACTGTATATTGGAATGATCAGGCAAGCCAGGCCCGCAAGGCAGGGGTTCCTGATCTGGTGGTTGGAGACAAAGTGATCATGCGGGACCGGCACCCAGGATGGAAGTTCTGCACCCCGTTCAAGAAGGAGGTGTGGGATATCATCAACATAGAAGGAACAGTGGTCGCTGTTCACCAATCTACCGTAGCCAGGAATGTCTCCTGGTTCAAGGGTGTTGGTGCACCGGCAAGGGACCAGGATGGCAGTCCAGGGGAGATCGATGAAATGCCTGAGGAAGACATCATGATGTTCAGCCCTCGGCAAGACTCGACGTAAGGGGAGCAGGGGCATGCTGAGGGAACGCCAAGGGCAGCAGGCCCCAGCAGTGTCGTCAGTCCACTGAAGAAGGACACCAACACTCGAGCAACCAGCTTGGACACCGGTACTCATTGGAATAAGGACTCAGGCAGCCGAAGACAGAAGTATGGACTATGTTAAAATAAAATTTGGAAGGGATGTAGAGTGCCAGCTGGCCTTTACAACGCAATGTATAGCACCCCCACACCCAAACGGCCGGGTGTGGTCGAGGGGATAAATAAAGGGTGGAGTGGTCGCTTGTGGCCACTCAGCAATACAAAACAGTATACCTTTGTGCATGTCTGGTTTATGGTATTGGCGCCAGTGTGGCCTCGTTACCATTTAGGGCAGCAGACATCACAAGTGGGAGGGAGAAGAAATAGTGCCTGAATCATGCTGGGAGTAGCGGACGGGCACTGGTTAAGTTGAATTAATCTGTGCTGGGTCCCTGTCCACTGAAAGGATTGGAAGTGATGTGCGGCCTGCACTGGCCAATTAAGGAGGCTGCAAAGACGAGGGACATTGCAGCCAACAAATGATAAGCAATGGGCGTGCTCTAAGCCCTTTTTGTAAACAGTAGTGTCTCGCAAGTGAGACGAAGACTCGACCCTAACAAAACTCGTATGTTGAGACAGTGATTGAGGCCCCCTTTTTTTTTAATCACATGGGTAAATGTGAGTAGGGCCCAGTGACGAGTGGGCTTTCTTCTACCTGTAGCCATGGCATTAGCCACAGGGGTCCATTAGGGCCCGGCCACCCTATATTTCTGCTTGGCTTCCCTAAATGTTCAGCCACCAGGCAGCTAATTGAGCATTTATGGGACTTTAAATATTGTATTGTATTGTATTGTAATTGCATTTATATAGCGCTTACTACCCCTGACGAGGCGTCGAAGCGCTTTTTCGGCGAGTAGCACGCTACTCCGGGACCCATAGAGGATTAGTGTTGAATTAGTATAGTGAAACATGCAAGTACATTTTAAATGGTGGATAGGTTAGTCAGTTATTTGGATTTGGAATGATAGCAGAAGGATAGAGGAGGAAAAAAAGGTTTGTATTTATATAGCGCTTGTTACCCCTGATGGGGTGTTGAAGCACGCTACTCCGGAAGCCCATAAAGGATTAGTGGTGAATTAATATGGTGAAATATGAAAGTAGTTTCAGTGGTGGATATTAGTCAGTTATTTGGAGTGAGAAGGATAGCGGAGGGATAAAAAGGGAAGAAAGGTTTGCATTCATATAGCACTTGTTACCCCTGATGGGTGTTGAAGCGCTTTTCTGGCGAGTAGCACGCCACTCCGGAACCCATTAAGGATTAGTGTTGAAAATTAGTATAGTAAAAAATGAAGTAATTTGAGTAGTGGATATGTTATTCAGTTATTTGGGTAGAGAAGGGTAGGTGGCGGGATAGAAGAGGGAAAGAGGTTTATATTTATATAGCGCCTGCTACCCCTGATGGGGTTTTGAAGCGCAAGTAGCACGCTACTCTGGAACCCATAAGTATTAGTGTTGAATTAGTATGGTGAAACATGAAAGTAATTTTAGTGGTGGATATGTTAGTCAGTTATTTGGGTTGAGAAGGGTTGGGGAGGGTAGAAAGGGAAAAGGTTTGCATTTATATAGCGCTTGTAACCCTGATGGGGTGTTGAGACGCTTTATTGGCGAGTAGCACGCTACTCTGGAACCCATAAAGGATTAGTGGTGAATTAGTATAGTTGAAAATGGAATTTGAGAATTGAACATGTTAGTCTGTTAATTTTGATTGAAAAGGATAGTGGAGGGATAAAAGAGTGAAGGATTTTTTTTTTTTTTAGGCCTTAGCAGTAGGAGGAGGCTTTTGGATGAGTAAAAGGGGTTTTGGAGGGAGGAGTCAGGGAAGAGTTTAGAAAGGTTTGTTTTAGGGGATCGGTATAGTAAAAAGAGGTGTCAGATGATGCAAGGAGGGTAGAGTAGGAGAGAGTCTAGAAAGGGTTATTTTGGGGATCATAGTAGTGGTATGGGGTTTGGGATAAATGAGAGTGTGGATGTAGAGGATATATTGATAAATGTATAGGATGAGAGATAGGGTAGTGCATTGGAAAGAGTAGTAGAAAGAAGTTTGAGATGAGTCAGAAGGTTGGGCTAGAAGATGTATTGAGATAAGTATAGGCTGAGAACTAGGTTAGTGCCTTGGAAATGCTAAATTAGAAGAAAGTGATAAATATATAGATCCATAAGTACATTGAAAGTATATAGATGCATAAAGGAGGTAAGTATATGTAGATTAAAGATATTGATAGAGGCACAGGATGAGAAATAGGGTAGTGCATTGGATATGCTTTTTCAGGAGAAAAGTAACAGAGACACAGATCCAAGTACATGGAAGGTACATAGATGCACAATGGAAGTAAGTACATGTAGACCAAAGATGATATTTATTTATTTATTATTATTATTATTTTTTTTTCTCTCAACAACATAATTATTCTACATGTTTATACAAAGCAATACCCAAAGATAGGTACATGTCTATAGTGAAAACAAATGCTTATATACAGAGGGATATGCTGTAAATTTCTGTTTGCGTATGGTGCTTATGTGGGGAAGAGCCAATTCTTGAGTAGTTTTCTGAAGATAAGGTGGTTGTCGGTGGATCTTATGTTGGGGGGTAAAGAGTTCCATAGTTTGGCTGCTTGAACAGAGAAGGATGTGCCACCCATGGTTTTTTTCTTTGTATCTTGGGATTTTGAGGCGAGATGCTCCTTTAGAGCGGAGGTTCCTCTGTTGAATGTGTTTGGTGATTTTATTCCTGATGAAGAGTGGTCCCATTCCATGTATTGCTTTGTGGGTGATACAAAGCAGCTTGAACGTGGATCTTCTGGCAACCGGTAACCAATGCAGGGCTTTCAAGGCAGGGGAGATGTGGTCTCGCGGTTTGATATGCAAGAGTAGTCTGACAGCCGAGTTCTGAATCCGTTGTAGTCTTTTCATGGTTGTTAAAGGTGATCCGTGGTAGAGGCTATTGGCGTAATCGAGTTTGGACAGAACAAGGGAGATGGTAGCTTGGACCTTGTGCGGAAATCCCAAATGAGGGAAAATTCGTCGCAGTGTTTTAATAGTGACAAAGCTTGATCTTGCTAGTTTGGCCACTTGGGCATTCATCGACAGCTTGGAGTCCATGGTCATTCCGAGGTTTCTTACTTCCTTCGATACTTTAGGTGGTGATCCCAGTTCATTAGGCCATGCGGCAAGCGGGTTGTAATGTTTCCAATCGCCACACGTGAGTATTTCCGTTTTTGAAGTATTCAATTTGAGATGGCTCCAAGTCATCCACTGATCCACTGCTCTGAGACAGCTGAAAATTGGTGATTTTCCAATGTCTTTGGGGCATTCCAGTTGAAGGAGTATTTGCGTGTCATCTGCATAGTTATAGCACGTGAGGTGAAATTTATTGATCAGTACTGGTAATGACTTCATGTAGATGTTGAAAAGCATGGGCGAGATGATAGAACCTTGAGGGACCCCTGCTTTTGTGGAGTACGGTTTGGACGAGAAAGGTGGGGTATGGGTGACATTAGTTCTGTTTCGAAGGTAGGACGCGATCCAGTCTAGAGCAGTTCCCTCTATGCCGGCTTCATAGAGTCTTTGTTTCAGAGTGTCATGGTCAACCGTGTCAAAGGCAGCCGAGAGGTCCAAGAGGAGTAGCAGCAACTCCGTTGCGGTCAACTGTATTTTTCAGGTCATCCCAGATGGCAAGGAGGGCAGATTCAGTGCCTCTCCCCGGACGGAATCCTGTTTGGAAGTCTGAAAGTATGTCATTCTCTTCAATGAATTGTGACATCTGGGCGAACGCTGCTCTTTCTATCAGTTTGCCCAGCAAAGGTCCATTTGTAATGGGTCTGTAGTTGTCAGGGTTCAGCGGGTCCAAGTTTGTTTTCTTCAGTCAAGGGCGTATGTGTGATTTTTTGAGTTCTTCTGGAAATATTCTGGTAGTGAAGGAATCGTTGATGATTCTTCTTACTGGAGTGGCAGCAGAGGTTGTTAAAAGAATTGTTTTGAAAATTTGTGGTGGACAGGGGTCAGAAGGGCTGCCGGCAGGCCTGCTTGCTTTGACCAGGACCATAAATTCATCGTGTGAGATGTGTTGGAAGGAACGGAGAGGCTTGGTTAGAGTATTCTTGGATTGTTGTTTTGTACAAGGGTTAGTGCTGGTGCTTTGTTTCTGTTTTAAGTATGAGTCCAACGTGTCTGCTTTGTCCGTGTAATGATTTGCCAGTTTGTCTGTGAAATCTTGAGTAACAGGATGAGTTCCTTTTAGGCAATTTGGTTTGCGAAATTCATTGAGAATTTTATAGAATTCTTTATTTGCACATTTAGCGTTTTGAATTCTGTCTGAATAGTACCTTTTCTTAGCTTTTTGATAGCCGACTTGTATAATCTGTTAAGTAGGTGAAGTTTGTCTTGTTTGGCGTTTGTTTTGAGCCAGGTACGTTGCAGCTTTCTAATTTGTTGTTTTATGTCTTTTATTTCTATGTTTCTCCAAGGTGCTTTTTTTTCTTTTGTTCTGTTGTGTGGTTTTGAGTGGTATCAGGATGTCAAAAGCTTCTTGTAGCCACTCATAGTTTTTTAACAGAATTTATTGTTTCTAGATTTGTACTTGATGTTAGTTGTGTTTCTAAGAGTTCCAAATTGAGTTTGTTCCACGGCCGATAGGTGGATGGATCTAAGCTAGTTTTAGGTGAGTCCCTTAATGTTGTTTTATGTTGGAAAGCAAGCAAGTGGTGGTCTGACCATGTGACTGGAGTTATAGTTTGAAAGGTAACTAGTTGTGGGTGATAACCAGTCTTTGTCCTAAAGAGTTTATTGTTTAAATTTCACTGGCGGTCGATGTGGCTTGAATCTGCACAAGGTGTCTATTTCTGAGCCCCGTTTCACCAGCTTGCAGACTCTACGACGCCACGCCTTCAGTCAGTTAAGAAACAGCTTTGGTGGTATTGTGATCGTTGAGCTTAATCACTTACTGTCTTTGCTTAAAATTGACTCTGCTACAATATAAGCCAATGAGGAAAGCATATTCCCCAATTTTATTTTGTAAATCTCCCACTTCCCAGTTTGAAAATGTTGACATGTATGGTAAAGCAAGGGACTGCGGCGACCTCTCCATGCAGCGATCCTGGGCCAGCCTGGAAGACAAATACGTTCAGAAAGGTATGAGAATACGGGTGCGTGAGGGAAATTTTTATTCTAAAATTATTTTCTATCTAACAGTGGCATGCACATGACAACCGATGGTGCAGACAACAGTGGGCGAAAAGGAGACACTAATTTTAGAGCAAAAGGAATATTTTGCAGGGTTTAGGGGTAAGGGTGCATCGGTTGGAGGCAAAAATTATGAAAAGTAAAAAACGATGAAAGCCCTTCACTTCTGTCTAAAAATGGGTTATGTGTTGAACAAAAGCAAACTGAGATATGCTTCTATTAAATCAATGCCTTGAATGCATGCAATGGAAACTGTCATCTTAGCATTATAAGTACCAGTTCCAATGAAGTAGTTTAAGAGGTCGAGAGTCTGCTTCTGAAATCTGTGTGTAACCTACATCATGCAGTTTACAATATCAGCTTTATAGTTTGGTAGACTAATCCACCTGTTGCGCAGATTTGAGTATGTATAATCTCAAGGTCTCTTTTGTTTGTTACATTTTTAGGTTTTGCTTGCACAGCTTTTGCGCTGTGCTTGTGAAATCTATTTTATTTAATATAAATCTTAAAAGTGGCTTACATCCCACTCTTGCTTTTCACTGGTTAGTGTGCTTGCCACTCACTTTTCCTCCGTTTCTATTGGCTGTAGAATACTATATCCTGTTGTCCCATGGCCCAAGTACTGTTTTCATCCACTTTGGTTTCT
Organism: Calotriton arnoldi; assembly: GCA_963921515.1. NCBI lineage: Eukaryota > Metazoa > Chordata > Amphibia > Caudata > Salamandridae > Calotriton > Calotriton arnoldi. Next base: position 699,372 of record CAWUFW010003924.1, on the reverse strand, counting down.
GAACTTCTTTTCTTAATTGATTTGCTACTTTACACATAGCGCGAACCCCAAAGAAGGTATCAGAGTGCTTCACAGGCACGGACAGATTAAGTGATTTGCACAGAAACACTGTATGTTGTGCCTCCTGCCGAGACTCAAACCCCGATCACAACGGCACTCACCAGTCCCCCCCCCCCGGGGCAATGCACACTCACCAATCCCCCAGGACCGAAGCAGGGACTCACTCTAGTGCTCCCTTTTGTTGCAGAGGCCGGCACTTGCAGCGATCCCGCTGCAGCCATATCAAAGGTATTCGACCCAGCACACAGGAAGAGTGAGCTGTGCTCCTCACAGCTGTGTGCCTGGCTTAGCTTGTTTTAATTTTGCATCGTTTTGCAGGCTCTATACCCAGCCCTCTCATCCCATCTGTATTTGTTGCTGTTTGCCCTATCCTCCCTTCAATCTCCCTTCCGTCGCTGCTTGCCGTAGCTACAGATCCCACCTCCCCGATTCCCATCACTGCTTTTGTGCATGCGGCTTTATGGTACACCAACGCCCGCAGCCTCTGCACAACAGTTACAGTGCATGTGCATTAGTGCGCGACTTGCCTTTCACTGATGTGCGTTAGGTTCTGGTGGGCTAAGTCCAGAGATGGTGGGAGTGTTTCTGAAGTTTGGGCAGCTGGTTTAATGCCCATTCACATCCAGACTGGCTGAGGATCACTGCGCAGTGCCGCTTCCACAAGCTCTGCCCTGGGTGGGCTCGCTGTGGGGTGCTGACTGCTGTCTGTGAGTCTTTTTCATCCAGCCATGAGGCCGCACTGTCTTTTAGGGCCGTGCAGCCGCCCCTAGCCCTGGTACATTTCACTGATGCCAACTCTACTGGCTGAATTCAGCAATTTATGCTGCGGCTTCTGCCCATACTCAACCCTAGGTGCTCAACCAAAGAGTGCTGAAGGAAAACACCTTTCTCTGAGCATCTGTCAGCCCCATTCAGAACAGGGCCATGCTGCATTCCTAAAAGTTGAGTGCTGTGTTCACCAATGTAATCTCTGGCAAGTACTCCCATCTTCCTCCCCCAGAGAGGTTTTAAGTGGCTGCACGAATGCCAGGGGCACTGGAAGGCACACGTGAGGTCGTGTTTACACTAATTGCTTCCACTAGCTCTACACCCAGCACAGCCCGCTGTGCAGTGCGGTGTACATGGACCAGCTTTGCCTTTCACAAAGCGAGGGTGGGAAGGGCCAGTGTACCGTTGTGTAGCAGTGTACTGAGTCAGCAGAATTTGACCTTCACACGCGGCGGTTCCAGTGATTCAGCAGCTTACCTTTGCAGCACCTAGGGTGTCCAAACTCCTTCACTGCATGCATTCATTTAGTTCCTCACCTTCAACAGCAATCAGGCTTAGGGTGATCAACCGTCAGTAAATTTCACGGACCGTCTGTCATTTCATTGCCAAGTCCGTTGTCCGTTATAATGGGCCATGCTGCAGTTACAGCATGTGGTGTGTCGGTGCCTGCATTCTGATTTTGAAAACAACAGCTTACAACTATGGTGGAATGCATAAGCTTTTGGAGACACCCGTATTGGAAGCGTTCTTGCTAACCTACTTAACAGTCAAATTATGTCTGGTGTTCATAAGGATGAATAAATAACAAACTAAGGGGCATATTATCAAAGAATAGCGATAAACATCGCTAATCGCATTTAGCGCGTTTCTGTATATCGCCATCTATCACCGGATTACATCGCCGTGTTAGCGGCGTATTATCAACGCTTAGCTAACAGGCGATGTAATTCCAGCGATAGAGGACGAAAATGAGAAATAGCGTGTGAAATCCAGCAAAGATTTCACAGCGCTATGGGGCTGCTTGCTGATAGGGGAGTGTGGACCTAAACATACAATCCACCTCCCATTATTAGTATAGCTAAGTCAAATAAAAAGCAGACGTTAAATTCAAGCGATAAACGCGGTTAGCGTGTTTTTTTTATCGCTTCGCGGTTCTGCTGCAGGGTTGTTAATAGCGCAAAGCCGTGTCAGCGTGAATTGACATGGAGTTATGGACGGGAACGCCTACTTTGCATGTCATTAGCGATATTGATCGCTGACATGCAAAGTAGCCAGGAAACACGCGCTAACGCTTGTTAGCGTGCCCTTGTTGATAGAGTGATAAAAAAATCGCCGCTTTTTCGGCGCTTTGTGCCGAAAAAGCGGCGATTATACCCTTGATAATATGCCCCTAAGTTCCACCTGAGTGCAACTGAAACAGGAGCCTTGCGCTGCATTTTGAAATAAACGACAGGGCTAATAGCAAAGACTTCTGAGTTTTTTGCCAGCCTGAAATTATCATGCAGCCATAAAAATGTCAATTTAACTCTGGTGATTAATGTATCTCCATGAGAGATATCTGAGCTTTGACTGATCCCAGTTTTAAAGTAGAACAGAGGGATAATGTGCCTCTTGCAAAGCAGAAAGTATAACATGCAGTTACATTTTTTTTTTTATGTAGATAGTTCAGTGGGTTAATGCGGATAATAATAAATATGTATTCATAAGAACAGCCCCAACCACTATGTTATGTTTTAAACCCTAAGTTTGTGTTTCTCCACACCAAGCATTCCTAACATATAATCAGGGCAACTGGAATTATGCACTTCTGCGGCTGCAGTTTTTTTCACACAATTATTGATTTGTCGCATTTACCATATAACCCATTATCTTTGGCATAATCTGCCAATTTTAGCAACAAAAAATATTCTAGCTCAAATGGATCAAAAGTTACCAAAAGAGTGACAAATTGTGTTCACACGTAGTGGGAGGCCCTTCAATGGTCATCTTTCCGTTGCTTATTTATGTATTTAGTTGTTAAGCTGGTACTGATAAGGGGACATCTTTGCTCAGACAGTATTACCAATTTACCATGTATTAAAATTAAAAAATAATAAAGTAATACTACAAATTATGTGCCGCATTATGCTGCATAATTTGCCTTTACTTGCTGTATAATGTAGTCAACCCTGATGCATAATTCCAGTGGCCCTGCATATAATGCCTACCAGTATGAATGACATGTAACTCCTACATCTTGCAGCCCTCATTATCTTAAGTAACATTTCCTCTACATTGACTTACACACTTTTATGAGTCATTGTCTCTGAATAATATGTGTGTGATGTGAAGCGCTCTTGACACTACATTGGGATGAGTACCACTATAAAAGAAATTAAATACACATGAGAGAGGTGTATAGGGAAAAAGGGACACTGTTGAATTGTGGTACTGAGGGAATCCTTGGAGAATGAGGTCTTTGGGGGACGGGGGGGGGGGGCGGCACCAACAAAGATTGTCACACCGGGTGGAACCAGCAGTAAAGCAGGCCCTGCCAGGGGCGTAGTTATCATTCCTGTAGGCTATCCAGTGCCTCTAGTTAATGGAGAACGAAGAGCACAATTAGAAATGTCTAACATAACATGACCAGTGTGCACTAATCCCAAAATCTTCTAGTGCCACACTGTAACCTACCAGGCAAGTGCCTCGTGCTGCAGCCTTGGATGGATTTCTCCCTCATTGCCTACTGCTGCCACACCGGTGGTCTGACCGCTCTATTTTGCGTTTGGCGGTCGGACTGCCGCAGGCCCGCGGCAGGACCCCCTGGTGCCTCAGGGCCATGGGGAGGCATGCCGGCTGCCCAAGGCTGTGTTCGAATCAACGCCTCATCCTGCTCAGGCAGTGGAACGAATTTGAAACACATCACCTGTCAGTGCACTGGGCCAAGAATTTATTATACTATGAGGCTCTGGCTCCAGCCTTCCACAACTCTACAAACATGCCCGTTGTATCGTATACTTTTCACATCACCAAGTAGAAGCTTTTAGTTGCATAATTACTCTTTGTACATTCAAATACGAAAAAGAGCGTTTTTTATATTGTTAATCAGTGAAATCTCACCTAGCATTTGTAAATGGTACATTTGTGCACATGGGCAAACATATTCCATTAACAAAAACCAGGAAAAAACCCACACATCATACCTAAATCCGCAATGTAATGGCATCAACACCACATCATTACTGAACAGTCAAAACTAAGGCCCAAATTTACTAACAGTTTGCTCTTGTGCAAAGCAATACATAGTGATGGAAAATCTCAGCGTGTATTTACTATCCAAAAGGTACAACTGCTCACCAAGCTAAAACTTAGAACAAAAAAATTATATTAAATACATAGGCGAAACTTATTGCATTTACCAAAGCTTGTTCATTTAGTGTGAAGCTAACTCCAAGGAGTGGTGGATCGCCACACAGAAATTATTTTCAGGTTAAAGTCATTTTTATGTGCATTTAAAATAGAGCAGGGCAATGTACAACAATTACCACATTGCATTCACCCACAATCACCAGTAATTATTATGAAATGAACACTGCTCCAATCTTCACTCCATTACCAAAAAATGCCCCTTATGGAACTCTGGAAGAGGAACAAGAGGGGAGAAAAGAGGAGAAGAAGGAAAGAAAATCTGTGCAAAGGAGAGAAAAGGCAGAAAAGAAGGTAAAAAGGCTGAGTTTTGTGGGAATATGGGAGGTGTAAAAGTTGGGAGAAATTGCATACAATATTGCCAAGATACCAGTGCTTTAAACCCATCTCTACCCCTGTACTGTCCCATGCACCTAAAGAGGGAATCCGGTGGAATTTTCTACTCAATATCAGAACCTGAACCTCAAAATAGCAGTCAGAGTTCACCCATTCGTTCTGTTTCAAAATCTTTATTTCTGCAGTGAAACACAGCCATAAAAGCACAATACAGACTTATAAAGCGTCCTTGACACAGATAAAAACCACAGTTAATCATTTGTTAAAAAGAAATAAAAACGCAATAAAATACTCAGTATAAAAACATTTACAAAATGCAAGCAGATGATAGTAGCAAATTTTCAAAAAGCCATCTGTTTTCTCCTTCTGAGAGCACATTTTCAAAAAGGAGCAAAAAGAGCAGCAAAGAGTAGGGGAATTCAGTGATTGCAGGAAAGATAAGACCGCTGCACAACTTCTAATGCTACTGGCTCTGATTAATGGAACTAATAACTTTTTGGAGTAGGCCATATAATATTTACAAAAAAAGTGAAATGACGCAAGCCCAGAGGAGAAGACTTGTCACAAGGACAAATTAACACATTAGTACAGTTAAATTGACCCAGTGGGAAGCTTAGTTTCCACCCTACTATCCCCAGACTAAATCTAGTTAGCAGGACTCTGTCCCATGTGGTGTCCTTCCAGGACAAATATGCTTCCATATGGGGAGTAGATTGCAAGCTAACATATTCCCTAAAGGAAGTTTTGGCTACTTCAGATACCTCTCTGTGCAATCGATTCCTGGTTATAAATGCATTCTTAACCCAGGATAGAGCAGCTTTGAAAATACAAGAGGGGGCAAAAAAAAAGCTTGGGTCTTCCCAGATCAAACATTTCATAAAGATCAAGTACAGGACGCAGCTAATCTCCTAGAATAAACTCAACAATTAAAAGCCTGTGTAGGGAAACTACAAGAGTTAGCCCATACAAACTTAGAAAAAAGCCAACAAAAACAAAAGCAGATCTACGACAAAGGGAAAAAGTTAAGAGTCTATCAGCCAGGAGACTGGGTTCTTGTGCTGTTACCCACTTCTACACATAAAATTAAATCTGAATGGAAAGGCCCCTTTCAGATAATTGAAAGAATTGGACAAGTCTCATATAAGTAACAGATGTGTCGGCATAAAGAACAAACACTTCCACGTAAATCTATTTTAAAAATGGTTGGGACCACCTCCAAAATCAATAAATACTATCTTCCCTGAAACTGATAACAAAACCACACTAGGACAACTATCCATCAATGAAGAATTAAGTAAAGAACAAAGAAAGAAGCTAGAGGAGATACTACGACGCTTCACCACTACATTTTCCGATATACCTGGCAAGACTTCTTTAATGGAGCATGCCATATCCACACCAGAAGGAAATGTATTTAAACTAAAATCTTATCGAATTCCCGCTGCTACGAGAATTCGATAAGACTGAATTAGACCAGATGTTAAAAATAGGAGTCATAGAACTTTCTCAAAGTAACTGGTCTTCTCCTATAGTACTTGTCCCAAAAACAGATGGGAGTATCCGATTTTGTATAGGCTTCTGCGCCATCAATAAAATCTCCAAATTTGATGCCTATCCCCTTCCCTTCCCAGAATAGATGAGCCAAATAAATCACCACTATAGCCCTCAACAAAGGTTATTAACAGGTACCCTTAAAAGGGGAGGACAAAGAAAAAACAGCTTTCTCAACCTCTTTTTGCTGTTTCATTTTTACTGTTCTACCCTTTGGACTCCATGGAGCCCCTGCTACCTTCCAACGTCTTATGAATTTAGTGCTGAAAAATCATCAAGAATATTCATCTGCCTACTTGGATGACATCATTATTTATAGCCCTACGTCAGAAGATAACTTGGTACATTTGACGACTTATGAATTTAGTGCTGAAAAATCATCAAGAATATTCATCTGCCTACTTGGATGACATCATTATTTATAGCCCTACGTCAGAAGATAACTTGGTACATTTGAAGAAGGTCCTAGATAAACTGGCAAAAGCCAATCTTCATATTAATGCTAAGAAATCAAAGGCTTGCTATAGTAAAGTAAAATAGATAGGATATCTCATAGGCAATGGAGGTATTGAATTCCAATGTGAAAAGGCCAAAGATATTACTGGAGTCCCTTTTCCTAGAACAAAAAAAACAGTCAGGGTCTTCCTAGGATTAGGTGGTTATTACTGAAGGTTTATCCCTCAATATTCCACCATAGCTGCCCCTCTGACTGATCTCCTAAAGAAAGAAAACTCTGCTTCAAAGATCCTACATCCGTCAGATAAAGCCCTGGAAGCTTTCCAAACACTTAAAAATGCAATCACCTCAAGCCCAATACTAGTTTCACCCAACTTCAATAAAACCTTCATACTTCAAACGGATGCCTCAGATTATGGTATAGGGCTGTCTTATTTCAACAAAATGAAGAAGGTCTAGAAATGCCCATTCTCTTTATCAGTCGAAAGCTGTTTCCCCAGGAAAGTAAATATTCTACTATAGAGAAGGAATGTTTAGCCATTAAATGGGCTATAGAGAAACTACGATATTGCCTTGATAGTAAGCCTTTTCTGTTATATACGGATCATGTCCCTTTAACCTGGTTAAGTAGGAACAAAGGGAATAATCATCAAGTCCTTCATTGGTTTCTCTCTTTACAGCACTACCAATTTGAGGTTCACCATAGAAGCAGTAAGAGCTTTACTAATGCTGACTTTTGGTCTAGTTTTCCCCTTTTCCCTGATCGGTAAAATCCAGGGATATGGATGTGTCACCTACCTGGGGAGGAAGAGAGACTGTCATGTCTCCCTGGAGACGAGTGCGCCCTTCTTGTTTTGCAGGACCGAAACAGTGATGAAACAGGAACTGGAAGTCAGGCAGATCTCAGTGAGACAGGGAATAAACCTGACCTGCACGATGGACAAAAGAAGTGGGCGGAGTTAAAAGAGGACACTGGGAAAACGCCAGGAAAAGAGAAAGGAAGAAATACTGCAAATAAAGTGGAGCGGCTGGAAGACCAGACAGAGGAGGAGACGGAGAGCGGAGTCTGGGATTTCAGAGAATACGGAAGGGACGTTCAAGGCGAACAGAGCACACAGGTGGCATTCAGCAGAGCGGCAGTGTCCCGAGTGAGGGAGAAGGAGCCGAGAGAGAGTGGGAAGCTGGAGAAGCCTCCAATGAGCCGGCAGGGTGTCAGCACCCGCCACGCTTCAGGAGGAGTGTGGCTACGGCAGGTGCGTTATCGTTTTTTAACACAAAAACAGAAATATAGCAACGGGGAAGGAGGGGGAGGGAAAGAAACCTAGTAGAAGTGAAACTTCTAATATCCCAAAATTATATTTTGGGTTATTCCAGTTGAAATTATCATGGAGCGGTTTACCGACAGCCCATGTTACAAACGTCCAGTAATACTATTAGCTAGTGTTATCATTGACTCATATTAAGAGTACAGAGAAAACCTTTATTTTGTTCTTATTATAATTTCCTTTGGGGAAACCTATAGACTTTTCTTTTTATTCTCTTTTAGGTAGATATATTTTTCTGGCCTAGAATGTGACTAACTACACCTTGACCCGGATAGAAAGAGTGCACTGAACTAACCTCACAAGAAAGGGGTTATTAGGTTCGGATAAAATAACAGTGATGTACCTGACTTCTCCTTTCTGTCGAGGGTGCCGGCAGTCGGGAACTTCCTGGAACCTAAAAGAAAGGAGAAAAAGAAGGGCAATTACAAGAAATAATAACAGAGTAGAAAATCATGTAGCTTAATAAAGAGATATAGTTCAATAGAAGAACCGGACTCAGTTCCTCTTTTCCATTGCCAGGTGACACACACCAAAGTACCAGGGGGCCAATTTAACAGAGTCCTCAACAAACGTAACGCCAAGCTCCTGATGAACAATATACGAGGCACATAGTGCTGATATCGGCAGCCCTCCCCTGCAAAATAGTAAATGGGTATGTAGCACACAATGAAGCAAATAAATCACACAACAAATACTAAATGGCTACTTAGCAAGCAATGCACAAATAAATCACACAACACACGGTTTGGTGGAAAACAGTTTGCTGCGGGTTTATTAAAAAAATTAAATATGCCAACGTGGTGGGTTAACTTACGGGCGATCCAGGGGCAGGCAGCGATGAGTAACCTTAGTTGCCTCCCCTCCTGAAGAGCCAAACGTCACCGTAGGCCAACCCCATTCGGTGCTACAATTTTATTTGGGGAGATTTTTCCCTTAAATACAGTGGACCACCAGTCCAGGATTATTACTCACGCCTTTTTAGGGGCGGACCGTCACCAGGCAAGCCCCCGGTTGCTCAGGCTTGCAACTGCCCGAGGGACTAACAGGGTGCCGTCACTTACATCCCAGGGTCCTGTCGTAAAGACTCCTAGGGGTTTGGCATAGAGCACCCCTGCTGTGCTCCCTGAAATGGTACTCTTGTGTACCAAACTGACTCTGGATCGCCCTGTAACTCCACCTGCAACACAAATAAACAATTCATATGCTCAGAACATGAAGCTACTTTCGCCGCTGGCACGCTGGGTGCGGGATAGGGTGGGTGACAGCGTGGTCAACGGGGAAACAAAGAAGGCGGCAACTGGATGGGGCAGTTATAAGTACCTGGTCCCAGCCTGCCAGGTGCTGGACATGATGTGAGGTGAGCACCGGAAGTGAGGGACTCTCCGGGGGGTCCTGCAGACTAGCCTGATGGTGTGTGTGCCAGAATGCAGCATTAAGGGGCCACCCTCTCAGGAGGGCGCACTGCGTGAGCCGCGGGCAGCCGCATGATGGAGGGACACCCAGGATACGACGCAAGGCCCTGTTCTCTTCCATATGGAGGGCAGAGATGTTAGAGCAGCCCCATGTGCCGGCCCCATGGGTGAGGATGGGGAGACATTTTCTCCTAAAAACTTCCAGCACGGGGGCCAAGGGCTTTCTGCTGATGCGTGAAGCTAAGCTATAGATGAAACCAAAACCACTGGTAAACCTTTGGGCTGTTTTGTTCTTAAAGGGGCCCCAATTGCCATTAGCATCAAGAACCACCCACAGATATGAAAACTTCTGAGTAGAAGCAACCTGGTGGCCTTGGAGATAAACGCTTCTTAGTTTCATGGATTTGGGCCCAGAGGACATGATGTAAGTTTTAAAGCAATTGGTAGCTAGGCCCAGAGACTCCATGAAGCCCACAAATTTCTGGAATAGGGTGTTTAAACTCACATGTGTTCTGCCCACTAGGACAGCATCATCCGCATAAAGTAACACGAGGACTTTTTTCCCACCCACCATTTAGTACGTCCACCACACAGGTGGACAGAGTCTCCTCTAGACCATTTATATACAACAGGAAATGTATGGGGGTCAGTACGCTCCCTGGCAGACGCCCTTCCCCAGTAGAAAGCTGGGGGAGCACTCGCCAGCAGGACGTACTTAACAGATGTAGATAGGTCAAAGTGAAGTGCTCGCAGGAATAGAAGTAGCCCAGGATCCACCCCCAAATCGCTCAGCATGTTCCACAACCTCAGTGCTTAATTTGTAAAAATATAAGTGCCAGGGCCCTCGTCAGGAGGCCACCCCAGCTTGCACCACCCGTTGCCACTGGTAGCGCAGCCAATGACAGTACCAACACAACTACTAACCATCACACTCCTGCCAGTGTGACTGTTCGAGGCCCCCAAAGCTATTAGAATGGCTTGGGAGCAAGTATTAGTTGTTTCTAATGTATGTTGAATTAATAAACAACTGCTGTTCTGCTTATTCCTAAATTACAGAAACAGAGCCACCATGTGGCAGCTGTGAAAAGTGCAGGTGTTGAAAATTAAGTGCTGGTGTGGAGCACCGGAAATCACTGACTCAAATTAAGCACTGCACAACCTAGATCTAACAACACTATCGAAGGCACTAGATAGGTCCATGAAGACCAGGCAGATGGAGCCCTGCTTAGCGATGGTATACTTGCTAATGAGCAGGTGTAAATTAAGACACTGCTGCACCGTGCCCAGCCCCTCTCGCAAACCGTACTGAACCTCCGACAGTGTGTTAGACTCAGCGATCCATGGCAACAAATGGTCCAATATGACCCTCCCGGCAATTTTAACAGCAGAGTCCAACAAAGAAATTCGACGATAACAAACAGCGGGGGGACTGCGGGTCTCCCTTTTTAAAAATAGGGACAATGGTGGCGGTATGCCATGAGTCTGGAAGACCACAAAAGGTAAAGGCATTAAAGCAGTTGCAAAGTAATGGGGCCCAGAGTTCCAGGGAAGATTTGTACATATCCATAGGGACCCCATCCAGACCGGAGACCTTTTTAGAAGGAGACTTAGTAATGGCCTCACAGACCTCTTCCACTATAAATCTAATGGAAATTGATAGACCACCTTTGCCTCCTGAAAATCCTGTAGCATATCCGAATGATACAAGGCACGGAGATGGCACTCCCAAGCCTCTAGGCTAATGGTGGTAATTACTGAGCTGTCTCTGGATCCCACAGAGCTAATATCTTTGACAACCCTCCAGAAAGGCGTAGAGTCCTTTGTCCTACAAGACTGAACCAACCTCCCCCAATGCTCCATTTTTATTTCTGTGCGCCTGCTTTCCAAAGCCTTTTTATGCACCTCTCTGCATTCTTTAATGTTAAGTCTGTTTCTAGGTATCTCCTTTAGGGCCCTATCCAGCCTTGTGGAAGCCTTTCTGCAGGAGGAGTTCACCCATTCAGTAGCTTTCTTAATTCTCTCCAAAAATGCTTGAGTGGACTCTGTCTGCACAAAAATGTAAGGCCTGTCCTCCTTCACTACCTTTAGCCTCGTCAGTTACATTAAGGAAGCTGTGATCCTAAAGCAAGTAGTTCTCTTCTCACAGTCGAAGTACTGTATTGGCCTGCACCGCTGAAGTGACGTCTGTGAACACGAGGATCATACTTCCTTCCATTTACGAAGATTTTTTCAGAAGTACCACCTTTATAAGAACGCAGTCCCAAAGGTCCGGGGAACCAAGGACCACATTGACAGTACGGTCACCACTGTCTTCTAGGAAGCACCCTTGCCGAGAGTGATTCTGAGAAAAGAATACATCCAACATTTTTGTCACCAACTCACCAGTCTGGTATCCCCAACCCTAAGATTGGATTGACATATTTCACTTTCCAGTGCCTCGAGTCTTCCATCATTCTATGACATTGTCCCAATCATCCTCCTCGAAATCCAGCCTGCCACTCTATGTCGTTATCTAAGCTGTTCATCTGCCCCTGGATTTGCTATGTTTTAGTTCCCACATCTTTCATTGTGGTAGCTATACTTTCATTTTTGTCTGCATACATTCGAGTTATGCCTAAGCAGCCACAGATCATCCTTTACAACTTTGTTCAGCTTTTTGAAGGTGTGTTTGTCCCTCCGTCAGATCACAACAACAGTTGTCTTAAAGCCATCATCATCTCCCATCCCTTTCTTCCTACAGGGAAAAGGTTGGAACAAGGGTCTTGTCTCCTTCCTCGGGCTTGTGTCTTACATTAGGCCACGGAAGGTGGATTATTCTGGTGTCAAAATTGCATTAGCAACGTCCTGGCTTGCTCCCACCTTCAGCCCATGGGTTCCCATAGGCAGTAGACATTTGCGCTGATTGCTGGTAAACCTGTGCCCAACAGCCATATCAGGAATTGCCCCCCTCCTCCATGGGATGCCAATAATGCGATCAAGCACTGAGGCTGCACTATCCCTTCCCTTTCACAAGTGCTGCCAGAGGCCACCCGCACCGCCCACTTCTCCTAGGCATCATCTTCTTGCCATCCTCTCCTTTTTCAGGGGAGTCGCGAGCCCAGTAGGCTAAAGTCCTGCACTCCGTTTGGATATCGCCTTGCCACCAGTCCCTATCTTAAATGCATGTGGCTGGTGCACAAATGAGGCTCATAAGGATCCTCTGAACCAAACAAAGGCAGTGACGTAAGAAGTTCAGAAATCAAGCCATTTTCATGCCAGTAGAGGCATCGCTGCCTCCCCACCATGGCAAACATATTTTGATGCTGTCAATCCCTGATGAGGTGCCAAAGGACATCAGAGGACAGGTAGCACCACCATTTGGGAGTGCTTGGTTGGAAGCTTGTTGAATTGCAGTGTGGCTTATGTGGGACGTGCTTTAGGGTTGTGTCAGATTGACCAAATTGGTGCTCGTAACCAGAATTAGGTCGCAGCACTTAACTGTGCAGTGGAGGAGAGACCCGAGGGATAGAACGCATGCCCTTTGGATGCATTTGTAGCTGTGTCTGTTTGAAAGAGTTTTTGTTGAGCGTGGCCTTTGTGGGAAGTGTTTCGGTGTTGCGCGTGATGAGTAGAGTGTGTCGTGTTTTTACATTTATGCATGTAGTGGAATGAAGTAGTGTCAAACGTTCACTTCCCTGCAATTGTAGTTAGAGAAAAGGTTATAGTTCTTGGTCGGGTTTAAGCAACAGAGGAGAAACCCAATGCACTGGCTTATAATGCGGGCATGGTAAATGCCTTTTCTAGTGCACCCAGAAGCAACAGAAGGCAACCCACAGCCATGCACCGGATACAGTCAGTGAACCAGGTGGCCTGAAAAGTACACTCATGAGGGCCGAAGGAGGAATCCAGAGAAAAACAGTCGATTACATGCAGTCATGTAAGGGTTTTTTTGAGTCAGAAGCAAAAGAGGGCTACCCCAGGCATGCATTGGGTACCAGCAGCATGGCAATGTACCAGAAGAGCCCATTCAGGAGTCAGTGAGGAGCTCCTCACAGGTTTAAAAAATATATATTTTCCATTGGGTGCATCAGTGAAAAAAAGAACATCACAAATAATACAGGGCATATGTACCCAATGCAACAAAGAGAACGGCGTGAACAGTGACATAGCACCACTTGATAGCCCCCACCACCACCCACCTCCCACTTCCCAGACATCCGTCAGCCGATACAGTTGCAAAAGAGCAAGAAAGCACAGAATCAATGACAACAGTACACACCGTCCCAGATCCACAACCGCCCCACAACCCATCTTGGCTCTGACTCCCTCTTTCCCCAGTATCTCCAGGAAGCAGTATTGCGTCCCTTCACCCCATACCTTACGGAACTTACAGGGACAGCCCCTGCTGGTGGAGCTCCTCACAGGCAGGGCAGATGATCTACACCATGGGTACTCACAAACATTTTCCCGGGGGCCGCAAAGTTTGGTCTATGGTGTGACCGAGGGCCGCACTCATGCCAGCGAGGGGTGTAAAGTGAGTGTAGGGGAAGCAAGGCATGTATATCTAGTGGCTGTCTTTAAAAATGAAGGCGTTTCTAAAGTTAAGGGCCTAGTTACTTCCTTTCCCTAACTGCAATAAACCTTTAAATAAGTGTTTGCTGTATATTTAACATTTTTTCCCATGTTAGTGTTGAGTCGAGTAAACGGCAGCCCAGTGCTGCTGCTGCCCAGCGGGCCGCATGTAAAGGTCAGGAGGGATGCATGTGGCCCCCGGGCCGTACTTTGAGTATCACTTATCTACACGGTCTACACCAAGGTGACATAAGAGTAACCTACAGGCATGCACCGGAGGAACACAGGAATGGTAAAGGCTAATTAGTGCCCATGTAAATGATCTGAGGAGTCTACTGAGGATAGATAGATAGATAGATAGATAGATAGATAGATAGATAGATGAGCACCCCGTGTGTGCTCTGGCTGCAGGCAGCAATGCCCCAAGGTCACAGTCAGGCATAACGAAGGAGCCAAACAAATGTAACAGTTCACAAAACAAGCATGTGGCCTCATGCCCAGCTCCTACTAGTTGTGCACATGTCCGTTATCATCATCAATGAACAGTGTCACGCAGATTTCAACTTTTACCTGCTAGGGCAAGTACTCAATGAAATCCACACAGGAGCAAGAGGCGATCAACCCCCACTCGAGCATTGGATACCAGCAGCCACAGGGAATGTCTTCTACTTTCCACACAGGACTGACAGGGCCGCAACCCACAGATATTCACTGGATATGGGGACAACAAGTTAATGCTCTATGGTAAGTGCTCTATGGAGGCTGCCCTAAAGCAACAGAAGAGCAACCCACAGGTGTCCCCCGGATCCGCAAGACCAGGACCGGAGGAAGATCCTTTTCCTACCTCGCCGCCAAAACCTGGAACACCTTGCCTCTCCACCTCAGGCTCTCCCCGTCGCTGACGCAATTCAGGAAGGATCTCAAGACCTGGCTCTTCGACTGAACCTCATCGCCCAGACGGACCTGCAGCCCCCCCAAGAGCCTTGAGACCCTCACGGGAGAGTAATCGCGCTTAACAAATACTGATTGATTGATTGATTGCACTGGTACAGGTATGTGCTCCTATGAGTCAGGTGCCAACAACATCCTGGATATCTTGTGCTCTTGGGGATAATAGTTGTGGTAAATTGACAGTGCAGTGTGAGGAATATGATTAGTAGGTTAGATAAAGTGGAGGAAGAGGAGGAGTTTAGGGTAGAAGAAGGAATAGGGAGTCAGAGGTTTGTCCCTCTGCCCCATTAGGCCAGAACAGCCCCAGACAATCTCTCAGCCCTGTACCTGGGTTGGACACAGAGTAGAGTTAATATCGGTCGTGGGATATGGTCATTTGGTCCCTGCCGGGGCCAATAAAGTGCATGGAATCGGCTGGGAGAGGGTTTTATATATGATGTTACAGGTGCTGGATGTGACAGGGTGTGGAGCCTGCATGTGCGGCTTCAGGAGGCTGCACCACTCCCGTGGTATCACTGCAGCCTTCTGGGTGCTTCTAACCTGCCCATGCAGAGGTGCCCACACACTGAGATGTGCTCAGCTCTCACAGTGCACCTCTATCCTGAAATGACCTGCGCAGAGCTCTTCTAGTAACCAGCAGGGCCGCCACCTTGTTGGTCATTTGCACATAATTTTCTATTCTGGAAGTGCCAGGGGCTTGTAGGTGAAAAGTCATTTTTGCAAAATCCTCAGTATTCTTTTGAAACATGGCAATTATCTCTTTATATGATTTAATAAAAATTTAAGATTAATTTACACATCTCTCCAATACGTTTAAAGGGATTTATTTATGTTTTTGCTGTTTTCGCATTGGGATTCAACAAGTAGAAAAATACTTGACTTCACAGCTGTCCCTAACTTTTTACCAGCATGGACATGAAAATACAAGCCAGGCCGGTAACATACTGACCAGGTGGCAACCCAAGCACGGGGCTGCGCACCGGGACGTGGACTGAGGCGTGCACTGACATCTTGCATTGCACCTGTACCCTGAGCTCTCCCATGCAAAGCTGTCCTAGCCCCGAGTCCTGCACTGAGCTCTCATTCTGCCCTCCTGTCCTGACCGGTCCCATTTGAGGCTGTCCTAACATAAAGGCGTGCACCCACTGTCGTGTGGTTTGTGGCCTCCTGGTCTGCCTTGCTGCGTTGGCTTGGACTTGGCTGCCATGAGGCCTCTATTTGCGCACGTTCCTTTGTGCCGTTGTTGTTCGAGACTCTGCTTCTGCCCGGCTATCTTAGCACTGTCTGCATTTCTATCTTTCACCTTGTCTCCTGTTCCCTTTTGGGCTGCTGTCTGCACACCATGTACAAGGTCGATACACAACGTCCTTTGTTCCTGCTGATTTGGCCAGTCCCTCACACTTAGACATAACACTCTATTTACAGCTGCATTGGAGAAATTCTTGTGCTTTTAATATGGTGTTTTTTCACTGTAAGAGACACTTGGAGAACAACCTTTCCAGAGAGAAGAGCTGTTTGTATCTGATGATGTAAACTTTGCATCTAGCTATTGAGGTATGGGGGTTCACTAGTCAAAGCCCAGAGGTCTTCTATTTCAATAATAAACTAAGTACTAGCACGGGGAGGGTGGTAAGGTCATTTAGCCTTATATCCACTGCTTTATGAAATGCTTTCCCCGTTTGTATTCTATGGAGTTGTAACTATGCTGCTTATTTTATCATTATGCATTATGCTGATAGTACTGGCACGTGTACTGTATCTTAGAGCACGTTAGTTAAAATAAACATTTTAAACTAAACAGTGTCTCTTTTTACGCGCGTTGTGGACAGGTATGAGTGAGTTATGAAAGGGTGTTCTTGCTACTGCGAGTCCTGAGAGAGAGAGAGATACCGTGTTCTGGGTTGTCTAATCATTGGCAGCATTGTTGCTAATGAGACGCTAAAGCTAGTCGGATTAGGGTTTTAGGCGCTAAGGTTTATGGTTGGCTCACCACTATATTCCGAGGTCCTATTATCCTGTGCATAGCTCTGTATATGTGCAGAATCCCTATAACATGGCGCAACCAACGAGTGGGGCAGCTTATCTGCGAGACGCTTGAGTAATATTTGTGCTTGTCCACAACTACCTTCACAGGCGCTTCCGGAAGCGTATATGACGGTGATACCTCCTATATTGACGTTTTTATAGGTTTTTTCAAGCTTGAAGTTGTTAAAAGGTTTTCTAGAAAGAATACCCTCTATTGTGCTGCCATACATTAGGTTGTCCAGAACTTTCAGCCTGAAATGGCTGTTCAAATTGCGGCACATAGCCGCACAGCGCTCCGGGCTCACTTAACAGTGTATGGAGTGCCTGACGCGGGTGTCGACTTGATCTTTGTGGTACAAGCAGATCCAGCTTACCACTTTGAGGTGTTTTACTCTTGGGTCACCTTTCCAGCGGTTGCTGGGACAGATAATCTGTTCCATGAATATGAAGCCACCGTTGTTCCTAATAACTATAGACCGTATATTAATATTGAAGTACCGCTCACGGCTTGGCAACACCGTGTTTGGTTTGATGGCGCCTTCCCCCAACCGGTTACCGTGGTTCGTTTAGGCCCATTATCAATTGATGGGGCCACTTGGCCAGTCTTGGCCGGGTATACACCACATCCGCGTTATATGACGGTTACAGTCGCTGAACTGCGACATATGCATTCGTCTTTGATACGAGTACATAGAGCTTTAGTACAATATGTTACAGGCAACATCCAGGGAGCCCCACCTGGAGTTGCGGCCCATCCAGCTGCTGCAGGCGGTGTAACCATAAGTCCTGTCATGGTGAATTTGGTGATGGGCAAGCGCCCACAGCATAAGGATGATTTTCCTTATTGGCTTGCAGAAAAATTTGACCAGCTGGAGGCAGTTTTTCCAAATACTTCTCCCGTGGAAAAACATAGGATTTTGACGATTAGTTTGCCAAAAGACTTAGTACCCGAGTTGGCAGAATGCAACAACTGGGGTAGGGTATTCGCTGCAGTATATTCAAAGTGTTTCGGCACTCCTTCCATGACAGTACTCCCCTCTGTGATTAAACGAGTGCAGGATGAACATGGCCCTGAAGCGGCTGTGGAATTAGGGATGAGACTGGTGGGAGTGTTCGATGTAGTAGCTGAGTTGATCCTTGCAAATGTCAAGGGCGATGCAGTGAACTTTCAAGTAGCTAATCTTTGGCTTTAGTCCCAGAATTGGACAGGCCTCGCGAATTACCGAAAATAATTGCTCAGGCTTACAAAACCATTGGTCGCAATAGCCTGGGAGTTAAGCCTTTTGCTAAAACGCAAACACAATCGCAACAACAACCGAAAACTCAGTCTGAGAAAGATGAGAAACCAGTTTTTACTAAAAAGAGCTGGAGGTTGAAAAAACAGGGTAAGCAACAGAAGAAACCGGGGTCGCGAGGTGCATCCCCGGTTTCAGTCTCTTCTGAACGCACTTATGACTTGCGTGATAGGGCGAGAATTAAATCTCCAGAGAGATTTCAAGTCCCTGATTCGCGTTCTCCTCGTTCTTCACAGGCACCAACATCTTCGCAGGCTGGTGGAGGAGATCGCCAGGATAGAGGAAGGGGTCGAGAGGATCCACAGGGACGAGACCAACCTCGACAACAGGTCAGAGGGAAACCAGACGATTTTCAACGTTCTCGCCCACAATTTCAGAAGAAAAAAGTTGCCGCTTGTCACGAAGCGTCTCTTTGTGATCAGACGGAGGAGGAAGACGACGGACAGATGCCCCCTTACCTCTCTCCTGTGTTTTGTTTACAGTCGCCATGGGAGACACCCGTACCAGGAGCCTGCGGCCCCTTTAAGACCGATCATCACCTCGATGACATTTTCCCCCATGTGACCCCATCACGTGACTCCCTCGGGGTGACGTGTGCATCTGGCCCGGGATTTGAATGGGAAGAGAGAGACCAGCAGGGAGTCTCTGTGCAGGAGTCCCCGACTGCCGACTACGGAGAAGGAGGAGACGAGACTCTGGACATCACGTATCGTACACCGCTCCCAGGAGGAACACCAACACCGGAAGGCGATTCCAGGAACTGGAGGTACCGCAGTGAGAGGGAGACGGAGACGGACCGAAGAGACCTAGAGCACCGCCAAGAAGGGAATCCGGACCCGAACCGGTACCGCGAGAACGCCAGTCACGTACCTGGAGGTGCGTGGCTTCCTGAGGTACGTGCCCGATTCCGAGGGTGGTTCGCAAAAGGGCTAGTACTACCTCACAGGAGGAGAAGTCCCCGGGCTAGCGAGAGGGTTCCGGTAGTCCCACACTCCCTTAACCTTGCACGCGTGATTCACTTGGTGACGGTCCGGGTGCTTACTCCTTCACTCCCTTTCCCTACCATACTGGTTACTCAGTAACCTCATCCTGACATAGTTTTCTTTTCTTTTCTTCTTTGAACATTGGCGCTGAGGCTACGACCGTCGACTACGCAAAGGAAGGAAGAATCCTTCTCGACCCCTGCCGGACCTCCTGATGTTAAGGAGCTAAAGGAACTTTGCTGCCTCTTCCATGTTCTCTACTTTGACCTAATAAAAATAATCTGTGAACTTGCCTTTCCCTGACTGGCTCCCTCGTGTTTATCCACACGTGGTGTCAGAAGTGGGATTACTGTCCATTAGACTACTAATAATGGAGAACCTTATCCAGCATGTCATTACGGGACAAGAAAAACTCGAGTGGGCCCTGGAAAGGCATATGTCATCAGCTCAGGCCGATAGGGAATTATTCAGCACCACAATGAACCAACAGATGGAGAACCTCTATAAAATGTCAGACAGACAGGACGAGTTCGCCAAAGCAATCCCAATAAGACAGGGGGCTTCCGCCGCCTTCCCAACCGTCCCCCTACAGAAGTATCACGAGGGGGAAGATCCTGACTCTTTCCTCCTCAATTTTGAGCGTGCGGCTCGTGCCTCGGGTTGGCCCGAAGTTAAGTGGCCCTTCTTTTTAGCCCCTTTGTTAACTGGGGAAGCACAGGAGGCGTATCAAGCTGCCAATCCTGCGGGTGTTACCTCCTATACAGATATAAAGAGAATCATCTTAGACCATCTGGGGCTGGATGCCGAAGCATACAGAACCCGCTTTAGAAGGGAAAAGGGGAAACCTGGAGACACGCCAAAAACATTGTTTCATAAATTGAAGTCTGCGGCTGATAAGTGGTTACGGCCCCGTGACCATACCAAGGACGAAATAATGAACATGATTTATTTGGAACAGTTCCTGGAGGCATTACCCTATCCAACGCAAAGGTGGTTGAAACAACACACTGGTCTTACTCTGGACCAGACGATAGAAATGGCGACCACCTATTCCCGAGCACAACCAAGGGCATCCTTCTGGGAGGGGGAGAACAAACAACGAATAGGTGTCGGGAAGCCAGAGAAGAAGACACCCAGAATCACTCCCGAGAATATGAAACCCCGACCCCCTAAAACCGAGGTAACGCCCAGTAAGGGACCGCAATGTTTTGAATGTGGTACCTGGGGCCACATAGCCCGATTTTGCCCCCTGAAAAAGACCCCCGAAGAACCCATGGACATAAATTATTTACTCCGACATGTCCTGTATACGGAAGAGTTCGGAACAGGCTATTACGTAAGTTTGGTCTTAGGAGGGGTTTATGTGAAAGCACTCCTTGATTCGGGTTGTAGACAATCCGTCATCCAAAGCACCCTTATAACGCCAAAAGACATCATTCCACATCGGTTGATACCCATTAAGTGCGTTCATGGGGATGTAAAGGCCTATCCAGCGGCTCAAGTGAAAGTGAGGCTACCCGATGGGAGGGACCTACAGGCTATCGTAGGGGTATTGCCTACTCTGCCCGAAAAGATTATCCTAGGGACGGATCATCCCGAATTCATGGACATACTGCACAGTAAAACCAAAAGGGCCCCAGACAGAACAGCCATTTTTCTCAGTCAGGCTCCCTGGCAAGAGGACAGGAGTTTCCGATATGCTCAAAAAACCGACCCCACCCTCTAAACCGCCTGGCAACAGGCCTCTCCGGCGGTTACTACCTATCCTGCCTTTATCATTGAAAAAGACCTTCTTTATAGGGTAGGGGGAGCCAACACCGCCAAACAATTACTTGTACCCCAGGCTTTCAGGGAACAGGTCATGTTCTTCGCTCATAGTCATCTCTTGGCGGGTCACATGGGAACACACAAGACTAGTCAAACGATCCTCGAACACTTCTATTGGCCGGGTATACACGCACACATTTCCAAGTATTGTCAGGAATGCGAAGTATGTCAAAGGAAAAACCCATATCGCCCTCCGGCTGTCCCCTTACAACCCCTTCCAATCATAGGCAAACCGTTTGGTCGTGTTGGGATGGACCTTATCGGTCCCTTGCCTAAATCCCGAAAGGGTAATCAGTATGCGTTGGTCATCATAGATTACGCTACCCGCTACCCGGAAGCATTTCCCCTGCGAACCCCTAACACAATCTCTATCTGTGAGAAGTTGATGGAACTATTCTCCCGTGTCGGTTTCCCCATGAGATCCTTACGGACCAAGGCACCCCGTTCATCTCAAAACTGATGGCCCAAGTGTGTAAGTCCTTAGATATCACCCAAATTAAGACGTCGGTACACCATCCACAGACAGACGGCTTATGTGAACGCTATAATGGTACTATTAAACTCACCTTGAAAAAGATGACCGCGGAAGGCCCAAACTGGGATGCCTTGTTACCGTTGGCATTATTCGTTATCCGTTGTCAGAAGCAAAGTAGCCTTGGTTGTTCTCCTTTCGAGCTCCTATATGGCAGACAACCGCATACTCTCCTGGAGATGACAAGGGAGGCCTGGGAAAAAGAAACGCCTGAAGAAACCCAAGCCCTCCTTGACTATTCAAAGGGATTGAGGTCACGGTTGTCTAAGTTACGGGAGTTCGCTCATAACAACCTCGAAAAGGCTCAGCAACGACAACAACTGTTTTATGACAAGGGGAAGAAGTGGAGACATCTGCAAGTACATGACTGGGCTTTGGTTCTTCTCCCATCGTCACTCCCCAAACATCGGGCGGAATGGAAAGGGCCTTACGAAATAACAGAGAAGGTTGGGTTAACCACCTACCGTCTCCGCCTTTCCAAAAATAAGACTCAGTTATTTCACATAAACTTGCTAAAGAAATGGTTGGGTACTCCTCCTAGACATAATGTCCTTTTAACCTCCCACCCCGAAACACCCTTGACAACCATAGGGGCTCTGGACATAAACGAGTCTCTCCAGGAAAGCCAAAGGGAGGCCTTACAAACCCTGCTATCCGTCTTCTCTTCTATATTTTCTGATGTGCCCGGACGGACACACTTGATGGAACACACCATACCATCTGTACCGGGGAAGACCATAAGGCAGCACCCCTATTGCATCCCTGCTGCACGTAGAGCAACCATAGCGGAAGAGATACAGAGCATGCTCTCCTCGGGCATCATAAGACCCTCCAAAAGTGATTGGTCCTCCCCAGTGGTCCTCGTGCCCAAACCCGATGGGTCTGTACGATTCTGTATAGATTTCAGAGCAGTGAATTCCATCACACAGTTCGATTCCTACCCCTTCCTAGCGTGGACGAACTGATAGAGCAATTGGGAGAAGCCAAATACATAACCACTTTAGATTTGACCAAGGGTTATTGGCAAGTGCCGCTCTCTCCCCAAGACCAACACAAAACTGCGTTCTCCACTCCCTCGGGGCTTTACGAGTTTACAGTCCTCCCTTTTGGCTTACACGGGGCCCCTGCTATGTTCCAGCGCCTAATGGACATATTATTAAGACAACATCGGGGTTATTCGTCTGCCTATCTGGACGATATCATCAAATACAGTCCAGATTGGGATCACCATCTACGACATTGTCGGGAGGTGTTCCGCGCCCTCCAAGACGCGGGATTACACATTAATTCCCAAAAATCTAGGGTGGCCTACCAAAAAGTCTGCTACCTGGGTTATCTCCTGGGGGACGGTGTAATTGAGCCCCAGCACGAGAAAATTAAAGCGATAACCAATACACAGTTCCCTGTGACAAAAAAAGGTGTTCGGGCGTTTCTAGGGTTGCTAAGGTACTATCGCCGCTTTATTCCTCATTATTCCCACATTGCTACCCCACTGACCGATCTCCTCAAGAAAGGAGTAAAAGAGAAAGAACTCCTCACACCCTCCACGAGCACTCTCCAAGCTTTTCAGGACCTGAAATGTGCTATAACCTCCAGCCCTGTGTTGATCAGTCCCGATTTCTCCCGTCCTTTCATCCTTCAAATAGACGCCTCGGACACGGGGTTGGGGGCAGTTTTGTCCCAGGAGTCCGAAAGCGGAGTCGAACAACCTGTGGCCTTTATTAGCCGCAAACTGTTTCCTCGAGAACGGAGCTATGCCATCATTGAGAAAGAATGCCTGGCGATTAAATGGGCGGTGGAAAAACTGCCTTACTATCTGGAGGGAGCCCCGTTCTTGCTTTATACAGACCATGCTCCTCTCCAATGGTTGGCACGCAATAAGGGTAATAATCCCAGGGTCCTCCGATGGTTCCTCTCCCTACAGCCCTTCTCTTTTGACATACGACACCGGAAGGGCATCTGTAATGCAAATGCTGATTTCTTGTCACGTGTCTCACAGTTCCCCGACCGTGAACTGTCTAGGGGAGGGGTGTGTCACGAAGCGTCTCTCCGTGATCAGACGGAGGAGGAAGACGACGGACAGATGCCCCCTTACCTCTCTCCTGTGTTTTGTTTACAGTCGCCATGAGAGACACCCGTACCAGGAGCCTGCGGCCCCTTTAAGACCGATCATCACCTCGATGACGTTTTCCCCCAT
Source organism: Calotriton arnoldi (assembly GCA_963921515.1). Classification (NCBI taxonomy): domain Eukaryota; kingdom Metazoa; phylum Chordata; class Amphibia; order Caudata; family Salamandridae; genus Calotriton; species Calotriton arnoldi. The sequence continues at coordinate 675,698 of CAWUFW010003924.1, read as the reverse complement.
GTGACCCCATCACGTGACTCCCTCGGGGTGACGTGTGCAGCTGGCCCGGGATTTGAATGGGAAGAGAGAGACCAGCAGGGAGTCTCTGTGCAGGAGTCCCCGACTGCCGACTACGGAGAAGGAGGAGACGAGACTCCGGACATCACGTATCGTACACCGCTCCCAGGAGGAACACCAACACCGGAAGGCGATTCCAGGAACTGGAGGTACCGCCGTGAGAGGGAGACGGACCGAAGAGACCTAGAGCACCGCCAAGAAGGGAATCCGGACCCGAACCGGTACCGCGAGAACGCCAGCCACGTACCTGGAGGTGCGTGGCTTCCTGAGGTACGTGCCCGATTCTGAGGGTGGTTCGCAAAAAGGGCTAGTACTACCTCACAGGAGGAGAAGTCCCCGGGCTAGCGGGAGGGTTGCGGTATTCCCACACTCCCTTAACCTTGCACGCGTGATTCACTTGGTGACGGTCCGGGTGCTTACTCCTTCACTCCCTTTCCCTACCATACTGGTTACTCAGTAACCTCATCCTGACATAGTTTTCTTTTCTTTTCTTCTTTGAACATTGGCGCTGAGGCTACGACCGTCGACTACGCAAAGGAAGGAAGAATCCTTCTCGACTCCCTGCCGGACCTCCTGATGTTAAGGAGCTAAAGGAACTTTGCTGCCTCTTCCATGTTCTCTACTTTGACCTAATAAAAATAATCTGTGAACTTGCCTTTCCCTGACTGGCTCCCTCGTGTTTATCCACACCGCTGTAACAGCAAAATATGCCACAGACGGTGAGAACGAGACTCCTGGATTGGACGTGGGCAGTAACCCTCCTAGATAGCGCCGCGGAAGTTAACATAGTGCGGGAGGCGCTACGTCCTCATGTGGAGGCGACAGCAACTGAAACATTCATTACTGTCGAGACAGCAGACACCAGAGTGGCTCCCCCTGACAGACTATATAATATTGTAATTCAAATCGAAGGTGATATACAGCGTGTAATCAAAGGGATTTTATGGGAAAATCTGACCTCTTCTTATGACATTTTGTTAGCGGAGGCGGATTGGCCGCACCCATTCGTACTTGCTGCGCGCAAAGGGGAGGAGGTTATCCTTCCGAGCTTTTCTCGACATGTCCCAAAAGACAAAGCAGAGGCTCTTGCAGCTGAATGGGCTGTGTCCCTGGCTCCGACGTTATACCACAACCATGTGGGCTGGGATGAAGAATCACCACCCCATGAAATACCTCTGCGGTCCCTGCCACAGCCACAACCCCAATATCCCATCAAACAGGAAGCTAAAGGTCCCGTTTCCGAAATTCTGACCCAGTTGGAATATCAGGGAGTGATTGAAACATGCGAGTCACCGATGAATAATCCCCTTTTCGCGGTTTCTAAACCCGATGGATCGTACCGCTTAGTTTTGGGTTACCGGCATTTGAACTCTCATTGTCGGACCTTTGCGGTGCAAAACACACATAGTTCTGCGCTAGTAGACAGTCTTGTTCGTAAAAAATATAAAACTACACTTGACCTATCCAATGGATTCTACACGCACAACTTGGCCCCGGAGAGTAGCCAATGGAGCGCTTTTACCTCCGGTGGTAAATTATTCAAATTCAGGCGTTTACCTATGGGCTACAAAACAGTTCGGGCGTATTCGCTTCTCGTGTTGTCTCTTTGTTAGACGACATAGACCCAGATGCATGTTCGTACGTCGATGATATCTATCTGATAGACAACGAATTATTCCCGCATCTTACCCGAGTGGACCGCATTATTCTAGAATTTGCGCTTCTAGTTTACAAATTTAATTTTGCCAAATCTCATATTGCTGAATTTACCGTTTTGTTTTTGGGTTATGAGCTCAACAATGAAGGTAAGGGCTTAGCCCCCCATTTTCTGGAGAAATGTGCACTTTTGTGCCCTCCAACCACTCTGAAGAAACTTCAGTCTTTACTGGGTTTTCTGAACTTCGGGCGTACTTACATCCCCGAATATGCCCAGCGTATCAAGCCACTGTATTCCTTGATACAACCTAACTTTTCGAAGTCATGCTGGTTTCCGGAGCATTCCTCCATTCTGCAGTCTTTGCAGACAGACTTACTTCAGTCTAAATACTTGTTGACTCGTGATAACCACACCAACCTGGTGATTAGAATCATTCCAGGGGCAGTGGGTTTCACGTACTTGACCTTTAACGAAGGTGACACAGTACCCATCACATACAAGTCACATCTTTACACTTCCGCAGAAATGCGTTTTTCATCTGTGGAGAAAGTTTTAACTGCAGTGCAAATGGCGATTCTAAAGGAACGCGCACTGGCACAGGGAAAGCGCATTTTGGTGGTAACACCATATCCTGCCCTAGAGGCAGTGACGAAAGCGAGTGTTCCGAACTCTAAAGCTTTGCACCCCCGTTGGATTCAATGGGCAACATCTTTGACGTCTCCAGATGTCACCTTTATCTTTGATTCTTCTCTTCAGACTCAGGAGTTCTTACAGTATGAATTCGTTCATCCTCCTCCTCTGTCGTTGCTACCGCTTGAGGAATACGAAAGTATTATTTACACCGATGGCTCGGCACAACCGGCCACGGGTTCCAAGCATGCTTATTCAGCCGCATGTGCTATTGTTGCAGGTTCCTTTGTGAACGGAAAGTTCAAATCAACTGTAGTGCATACTCAAGCACTAGGAGACAGTACTGCACAATTAGCCGAGCTGCGTGCTTTGGTACTCGCACTTGAGTTCGCTAATCCTGATGTGACCACTCTTATTGTATGTGATTCTTATTACTGTGTCCAGTCATACAATGACAATCCATTCTTTTGGTCACAAAATGACTATAGAGATGCAAAAGGCAGCACAATCAAGCATAAAATGCTTTGGGTTCGAGTGGCAGATTTACAACAACGTCTGCCTCTCACACAGGTGGTACACACTCTTGGCCATCAGCGTGTGGGCGCACATGCTGTCGGTAACGGTTTGGCAGACGAAGCTGCCAAATCAGCAGTAGCCACGTGCTTAGTCGCAGCAGTTACCAGATCCATGTCTAAAATAGATTCTGATATTCTAGCAGCTATTGCTGCAACAAAGGAAGGTGCTAATTACCCTAGGGGTTTCCCTTCCAAATACTCTTATCAGTTTGGTCCCGAACAGGCTCCTTATGTGAGAATTCCAAACGTTGGTGATCGGCTGATTCCCAACGCGGATCGCAGACTTTCCTTGATAACGGCGGCACACGAAGGCATGGCATCGGCTCATGCTGGGGTGTCTGCGACGGTTTCCATCTTGCAGCAGCGTTACTGGTGGCGTGGGTTATACAAACAAACCCGTACTTATGTGCTTTCTTGGGACGTTTGTCAACAGATTAAGCCTTCCACGGTTGCACAGCCACCACAGACCTCGCTCTGCATTTCTAACAGACCTTTTGGGTGTGTTTACCTGGATCACTGCGGTCCATTCTCATCAGACACTGCATATAAATATATCTTAGTTGCAGTAGACTCGTGCACACGTTTCATCTGGGTCTGGCCACAACGGAGTGCTGACGCTCGAAATGTCATAAGGGATTTGCGTGTCTTTGTGGGAATTTTTGCCTGTGGCACCTTCCATTCTGACCAAGGTCCAGCGTTTGCCTCTAAGGCTTACAAGGACGCAATGGGTTCACTGGGGGTGCGGGTGAAATTTTCGTCACCGTATCGGCCTGAGGGCAATTCGATTGTTGAACGAATGAACCGTGACTTAAAGCAATCCTTGACAGCTAGAGTCTTAGGTACTGGCAGGAACTGGCTGGCCCACCTGTATACTGTACAACGTGCACTTAATAATCTCCCGAGAAGACCTCTGGGTGGGCGGACCCCATACGAAATGCTCTTTGGCATAAGAATGTTTGTGCCTGACCTTGATGGTCTAGACATGGCGGCGCAATCCGCCATCTTTGATGTAGATAATCATTCTACTATGTTACAGGACTTACAAGAAGCCCGAGACAAACTTGCGATTGCACATTTACCTTCAGCCACAGACGCTGCATTGCAGATTCCGGTTGCCGGCTGGCTTCCGAAGATTGGAGATCTGGTTCGAGAAAAGGTGGAGAACAAAAAAGAATTCGGCCCCTCTTATCGTGCACCGGTTCCAGTCCTTGGCTTGAAGGGAACTCGTACAGTCATCTTAACACCGCTTCCTGGTCGCAAGGAGAACAGATACATCTCGGTGGAAAATGTCAAGCTACAACATCTGGCCGATCCTGAATAGTGTTACACCAGCGGTCTCTTGTCCTGTCATTTACCGGATGAATGTTCGTGGCCCTCTTGCACGAACGGTCACTGATGTTGCTATCGAGATGGTTGATTTGCCTGATACTCTACACGCGTACCCGGATTCCCCCTGCAATGAGGAGCCCGAGTATATCTACCCCGCAACCGAGTCCGTGGCTCATTTACCAACAACGCCACTGAGCCCAACACGTTATTCCTTCGACTCGGATTCCATTTCATCACTTGTCCCATCCAAATTCAGTATTTTTGTATCCTGGTTTAGAGACAATTTTTTGATACCCCCATGGACATACATTTGGTTGGTACTTTTCCTGATTTTTTTGTTCATGTCTATTGGCTTTGTCACCGTGCTTTTTCTGCTCATCAATGGACATTATTTGCCGGAACGCTCTGCGGTGAACTTTGTCGCTGGAACTTTGGCTCCACATTCTTCTTCTCACATCATGAAGCGAGACCACACATTTGTGAACATTTCAGCGTTTCCAGTTGCTGATGGCATAATTTGGGATGCAGTGAACTTCCAAATTCATGGTCCAACCGAAATTATTAATGTACCAAATGTCCTTCGTGTTTCAATGGGTGATGTCGTAAAAGTAATATTCATTCTGACGATTGGGATGTACATGCAGTTGAAGCATTATTTACTGATTTGAAATATTATGCTGCTTTTCATGCTGAAGATCTGTACATGAATTCTACAAATTACGCTGATTTGTATTGTTACCAGCATTGGGGCAACCACTTTCTTCATAAACCCAGTACCCTTCGGGGTCTTTTAATTACACACAATGGGAACATTGTCCGACCCCTTTGCCTGGTAGCTCCCAGACTCTTATAAATAAGTTTACTTATTTTACAGATTTTAATAGATCGAACCCTGGGTCCTATTTCTTTAAATTAAACACTTCCTTTACTGAAAAAATTATGTTAACCCATACCAAATTACTATATTCCGGCTCCTTTTAAAAGCCTTAGCTGTAGGTGGGTATGAACATTGGCGTGACACCATTGATTTGAAGTCTATTTGGGGCTCCAAGACATGGCAGGTGCAGGGCACAGAAGCATTGCATCGTGCTTGCCTAATCCCGGCCCAAATTCTATTTTTAAATCAGACCGTCTATCAAACGACATGTTGGGGTTTGGCTACGTCCAAACAATTAAATGCACCATCCTTTCCTGTTTTGTCTTCCACTCACAATGGAAGTTTGTACTTTAATAAGTCCCTTACCGAATTGCAGGTTTTGTTTCAGAACAATTCGTTTAATGTCTCTGCGTTTATTCAGTCACCCTGGTTGGTTTGGCCAATTGCATCAAATGCCTGCCAACTGTGTTTTCATAACCCGGATACTGGCTACATACAAGACAAGCCAGATCCACGGTTTTCTCACTCTCGTACTGTGACCACATATTCTGTTGGTAAATTATGTAAACAGTAGTTGCAGCACTCTTCCCTGGATTCTGTTAAACAACATTTATCGCTCCTATCAGGCAACATTGATCTGTCCGATTTTGTTCTGGGGCCTCGTGGCCCTCGACCTAAGAGATTCATTTATGAAACTTATAATGAACTCTGGAAGCTTTCGCAAATTGAAGCTGCTTCCCGTCTGCGGGAAATCGATCAAGCAAATTTGGAAAAGGTGCTTGCTGTTGTTGACAATAATATTAATACCCTGTCTTCCCGCATTTATACATTAGAGAATATTATTTCCTCTGTTGTTGATATTGTACAAGATGATGTTTCTGTGTTATATCATGGTCAGAATCAATTGCGTTCAATAATGCAGTTTGCATGGACTTTGCAGACACTTAAAATGGGGGAAGTTCCTTGGCAATTTTTAAACACCTCTGCCTTATTTTCGCCTTTTAATTTGACTGAGAAACAGCGATTCATGTCCATGAAGGATGCAACATACACTCTGTTACATATTGAAAAGATAGAGCCCTTACCATTCTCTATAGCGGAATTGGATTCTGCTGTGTGGCTAGTACACGGGGTTATAGCTTTGCCTTTTCCGTTGTTTGAATTCAGTTCGTGCATGAAGCATTATCCTGTAGGCCGTTTCCAGCCTTTGGGCAGTGCCTTCCTACATGAACTTTGGTCCCTGCCTTTCATGTTTAAATGCCTTAGAGACAGGAGGGAGGTTTTTCTCACGGGGGAGTCATGCGATTCAACTGTGGGTCATTCCCTTATTTGCAAACACATTAAGTTGCACGGAGCTTGTAACCTTTCGGCTCCGAATCTTGCTTGTGTGTTAAAGGGTATTCCAGCTCCTGCTATTTCTCCTACTTTCACTGTGCTTGCTAATGGTAGCTATTTACTGTTGAATAACCAAGACTGCTGTGGCCTGCTTGCCGGCATACCATATATTGTTACTGTTTCCCACAGGGTTGTCTGCTGCAAAAATGTGCTTTTTCCTCCCCCGCACGACATCATAGATAGTTCTGTGTGGCCTTCCATTCCTACTCTGAAGGCGGATTTCAATAAATTGAGCAGAATAAAGGCACTATTATTGAACCAGGAGGTTATGCTCACATCTGCCCGGGAGACTTTCATTCTCCAGGTGGCAAGTACCCACAGTGAAATACAGGCCCTTTTGAACACTAACCTCCCACAACATTTCGGTGAACTGATTCACCGTGTTTTTAATGCGTCCCGCACTGAAGGTCTAGTGCACTTTTTTAAAGTTGTGGGCTCTGGCCTTGTGACCTCTTTTCAAACTATTTTTGGTGTAATACCGGCTTTTATTCATTCCATCTTTTCCAGCGTCTTTGGTGGCTTTCCACTGATCCTCGCCTTGGCGGCTGGTGTCCTGCTGTTGGTTTGTTTACTGCGCAATGGCTGCACCTCCATGGGCCCTTCTCGAGCCAGGTCGGCTCCTGATGCTCCGTGAACGTCTCCTCGCTGGCTTCGGTGTCCTGCCGTTGGCGACAATAAGTGTGTCATATACACTTTCTTTTCGCTTGCGTATTTCACTTGCGTGCAACCTGTGATGTCTTGCATCCGATGTCCATTCTCGTGGGCCATGGATTATTGCCTCTCCAATACGTCTTTGTCTGTTTCGGATTTTGTTCAGTTGGTGGGTCCCCTGGAGGCCCATGAACGGGACTGTTCCGCTGCAGGCTATATGGCGCGTGCGGCCGCACTGGGGATTTTGGCACAATGGGATATCTGGGCGGCTGCTCGGAATCTCCTACAACGAAGTTATATTGAGTATCACGCAAGTTGTCCCGCAATGCTGTTTACTGCACCCTCTTACGAGGAACATGACTGCAGTTTTGATTTACTTGACTGGATGGCGTCGCTTTTTTCCGACGATTCCAATGATGTCCTCTTGGAAGGTGTGGCGTTTTTCTGCACTAACACACTGTTGGATTAAGAGGGCTTTGACTTTCTACAACCTGCCTCGTTGGAAAGATCTCTATTTGTATTTTTTTTATCTCCCTTTCGCTGTCCTTCCTGGGATTCGCTTCCCAACGTGCGTTCTGTTCTGCTCAGTTAATTTGGACTCTGTCATCTTCTTGGACGATGGACTGACCAGGGGAGGGTGTCGTGTGGTTTGTGGCCTCCTGGTCTGCCTTGCTGCGTTGGCTTGGACTTGGCTGCCATGAGGCCTCTTTTTGCGCACGTTCTTTTGTGCCGTTGTTGTTCGAGACTCTGCTTCTGCCCGGCTATCTTAGCACTGTCTGCATTTCTATCTTTCACCTTGTCTCCTGTTCCCTTTTGGGCTGCTGTCTGCACACCATGTACAAGGTCGATACACTACGTCCTTTGTTCCTGCTGATTTGACCAGTCCCTCACACTTAGACATAACACTCTATTTACAGCTGCCTTGGAGAAATTCTTGTGCTTTTAATATGGTGTTTTTTCACTGTAAGAGACACTTGGAGAACAACCTTTCCAGAGAGAAGAGCTGTTTGTATCTGATGATGTAAACTTTGCATCTAGCTATTGAGGTATGGGGGTTCGCTAGTCAAAGCCCAGAGGTCTTCTATTTCTATAATAGACTACCTACTAGCACGGGGAGGGTGGTAAGGTCATTTAGCCTTATATCCACTGCTTTATGAAATGCTTTCCCCGTTTGTATTCTATGGAGTTGTAACTATGCTGCTTATTTTATCATTATGCATTATGCTGATAGTACTGGCACGTGTACTGTATCTTAGAGCACGTTAGTTAAAATAAACATTTTAAACTAAACAGTGTCTCTTTTACGCGCGTTGTGGACAGGTATGAGTGAGTTATGAAAGGGTGTTCTTGCTACTGCGAGTCCTGAGAGAGAGAGAGATACCGTGTTCTGGGTTGTCTAATCATTGGCAGCATTGTTGCTAATGAGACGCTAAAGCTAGTCGGATTAGGGTTTTAGGCGCTAAGGTTTATGGTTGGCTCACCACTATATTCCGAGGTCCAATTATCCTGTGCATAGCTCTGTATATGTGCAGAATCCCTATAACACCACCTGTCACAAGGAACCTCTGGCTTGAACTGCCCCTTGCAAAGTCATCGCAGTGCCGCAACATGAGCTCTGTTCTTAAAAGGGACTTTTGCCCTGGACTACACTGTGGAAAAGCTGTCCTAATGCACATCTTCCCTGGCCTTCGCCATTCACAACTATCCGAGCATTAAGACATGAACCCAGCCCTCACAATGAACTCCTGTTCTAGTCTGCTCATGCAAAGCTAACCTGGCGCTGAATCGAGCACTCAGTCATACACAGAGATCTCCCATAATGCACTTTTTCTGGAATTGCCCTTTCACAGCTAGGCTGGCTCTGAGACGTGCCGCGCTCTCACAATGCATCTCTGTCCTGCCCTCCCCCATTCAAAACGATCCTTACATTGGAACTTACACTGAACTTTCACAATGAACTCCTATCCTCCCCTAGTCCATCCGGAGCTGTGCTACCACTGAGACCTGCACAACCTCCCATAATGCACCTTTATCCGACCAGTCCCACGTGAAGCTTTCCTACCGCTGAGAGGAGCACCGAGCTCCCACAATGCACCTCTATTCTGACCTTCACCTGCAAACTTATTTTAACAGCTAAATGTCATCTGAGCTCTCCTGGCCTGCCCCAAACTAAGCTATCCTAGAACTGAAACATCCACTGAGCTCCCACAAGGCACATCTCTCCTGTTCTGCACATTGCACTGTTCCCACAACAATGAGGCCTTATAGACCTATCTATGCACATTTATTCACCGCTGTGGCATGCACAGATAACTCAGTACTCCTACACCCACAGACATCTCATGATGCATCTCTATCTTGATCACCTAAAATGCATTTTTGAAGACTGGATTTTTAAGTTGCCCAAATAAGAGGAAACATATCCAAAATGTAAACCTAAAAACCAGCACTATCCTGCTTAAAAAAGCCCAGCTGAGAGACATGAACACATACATATATGGCTATATTCATGTTATTATCACAGTACAGTGTAACTGACATGAGGAAACACAGTTATTGTCTTACGTAATTGGAAAGAAGACGAGATGCAGGTAAGTTGTAGAGTCTTCTTTAATACGGTCCGGTCTCTCAGCTTCCCCGGCAGCAACTGCCAAACTACGCATTCTGTGTTCCATGCAAGGAACTCACAGAGCAGAATGCGCACGAGAAAACCCACGAGAGATCCCAACACACCCCCCTCCCTTCACATAAAAACAAAGAACAGAAACTTATTTAACAATGAAAACAAAAAGGGAAAAAGCAAAACTAAAATCTAACATAATCCTGAAATTTGGTGGGAGGAGCCCTAGTTCTAGGAAGACATTGTCGGGGAACAGTGTCCTTGACAGGTACAGGAATCCTCGGGCTCACCACCACAGGAGGCAAGGACGTACAAGGAGTGTCCACCCCAAATTTACCTCTCACAAACTCAGTTTTTGACTTTGGCACTACTGAGACAGCACACTTGTTCCAGATTTTCACATTCTCCAGTACAACAACATGGTCTCTCACCTCTCTCACTCTAACAGGAGCAGAAAACCGAGAGAATCCCTTACGAACAAGGACTGGTTTCTTAATCCTAACCCAATCCCCTTGACGCACGGGAGATACTCTGACACAAACAGATGCATACTTGGCCTGGGCAGCAGCCCTGACGTCACTTACTCTGCCTAACCTCTGCAGATCCACATCCTTCCTTGACATCCAGTCTTTATTCAGCTTGGAACCAGCCACCCTACCTCTTAACAAAGTGAAAGGAGACATGCCAGTACTAGAGTGAGGAGTAATTCTCATTGCCAACAACATGTCAGAAATCACCACTTTCCAATGTAAGCCATTGATTGAAGCCAACTGCAATTGATCCTTGATCACACGGTTCAGGCGTTCAACTAAACCGTTGCTGCGGGGGTGATAGAGGGAGGTGAGAATATGTTTAATACCATGCATCTTCAGAAATTCCTCCATCTCCACAGATACTAACTGGGTTATCAGTCACTAACTCCTCCGTGAACCCTTCCCGAAGAAAAACATCCTTAAAGAAATTGATAACAGTAGCAATTGATCCCCTCCACAAACCTGATCTCAGGCCATTTGGACATATAGTCAATCAACACCAGAGCGTATTTGGGAGAACTGCCCAACCCACCAAACGGACCAGCCACATCGAAAGCCAACTTGCACCATGGTGAGTTCTTTACAGCAACAGGACAAATGGAAGAGGGATAGGTCACTTGAGTCTTGTCACTCAAAACACACGCACCACAATCACGAACACAGTGCTCAATGGACCTATCAACACCCGGCCACCAGAAATCCTCCCTAACTCTCCGCTTCATGGCACGGATGCCCATATGACCTTCATGGGCCAGATCCAAAACCTTCTTACGCATGGTCATGGGGACAACCAGTAATCCACCTCTACGCAGAATCCCGTCTACCAGAGACAACTCATCACATACCCTCTTAAAAGGAATTAGTTCAGGAGCCAAAATCGTTCTGTTAGGCCAGCCGTGAACCACAAAGTCCATCACCTTCCTGATATCAACATCCTCAGACAGAGCCAGCTTCCAATCAACTTCAGACAAAGCAGCTCCTGTATCTGCTACTGTACCAACAGCACACACCATATCCAAATGTTCACCCTCAGGATCGGAGACAATTTCAGTGAGGGGTAACCTGGACAGACAATCGGCTACACGATTCCTCACACCAGCCATATACTCCAGACGGTAATTAAATTCATTCAGTCTGTACTGCCATTTAGCAATGCGTGGAGTGGCCCTGCCACCACCCTTGGTGGTAAAAAGATCTACCAATGGTTTATGGTCAGTCCTAAGAACAAATTCGCACCCCCACAAAAAGTTGCGAAAATGCTGTACACCCCACCATAAAGCCAGGGCCTCCTTTTCAATCGTTGAGTAAGTGCTCTCCGCTCCCCGAAGTGCTCTAGAGGCAAAAGCAATGGTCTCCTCCCTATTGTCAGATCTTTTCTGCATAAGAACTGCCCCTAGACCCGCATTACTTGCGTCAGTGGTAACAATGCAGCGATCATTAATGTTAAATAACTTGAGTGGCCGTGCTTGAACAATTGCCTCTTTCAATAACTTGAAATCACAAGCACACTGGTCCGACCATATATATCTTGCATTCTTTTTTAGGAGTTCACGCAAACACACAGTCCTATCAGAGAAATTGGCTACAAATTTGACGTAGTACTCAACCAGCCCAAGGAAAGAACGAAGCTGGTCCTTGTTCTGCGGCTCGGGTGCGTTTTGAATGGCATCAAGAAGCTTAAACTTGGGTTCCACCCCGTTTGCTGAAATGTGGTGCCCCAGATAATCTACACCATCTTGAAGAAATTTGCATTTGTCCTTCCTTAATGTTAACCCACTAGATTTGACACTCTCCAATACCTGCTTTACTCTGGCATTGTGCTCTAGCACAGTTTTTCCGTGAATTAGGATGTCGTCTTGGAAAAAGACGACTCCCTCAGTGTTCTTAAACAGGTTCCCCATAAGACGCTGGAACACTGCAGAAGCCGACGCCAACCCAAACGGCATGCGTATATAGCGAAACGCCCCTTCAGGTGTCACAAAGGACGTGAGGTGTCTCTAGTCCATGCACAGCTCGACTTGATGGTAAGCAGAGGAAATGTCAAGTGAGGAGAAATACTTTGCACCCTCCAAAGTTGACAACATCTCATTGATATTGTGATGAATGGGGGTGCGCAGCTCAAAAAGTCCAATAGACCCAAAAGATGTTTAAGAAAAAATAACTTCTTTATTCCAATCAATTTCTTTTGTTAATAAAACTTCAGGTACAAGCAATCCAGCCAACGCGTTTCCATTCCCATATAGGGAACTTCCTCAGGGCTGAGGGTAAAGCATGGATGATTCCTCAACAACAGGACAGCACAAGGGGAACCGTCCTCTGGTCTCAGACGTGGGCCTTCTTACGCATGGTCATGGGGACAACCAGTAATCCACCTCTACGCAGAATCCCGTCTACCAGAGACAACTCATCACATACCCTCTTAAAAGGAATTAGTTCAGGAGCCAAAATCGTTCTGTTAGGCCAGCCGTGAACCACAAAGTCCATCACCTTCCTGATATCAACATCCTCAGACAGAGCCAGCTTCCAATCAACTTCAGACAAAGCAGCTCCTGTATCTGCTACTGTACCAACAGCACACACCATATCCAAATGTTCACCCTCAGGATCGGAGACAATCTCAGTGAGGGGTAACCTGGACAGACAATCGGCTACACGATTCCTCACACCAGCCATATACTCCAGACGGTAATTAAATTCATTCAGTCTGTACTGCCATTTAGCAATGCGTGGAGTGGCCCTGCCACCACCCTTGGTGGTAAAAAGATCTACCAATGGTTTATGGTCAGTCCTAAGAACAAATTCGTACCCCCACAAAAAGTTGCGAAAATGCTGTACACCCCACCATAAAGCCAGGGCCTCCTTTTCAATCGTTGAGTAAGTGCTCTCCGCTCCCCGAAGTGCTCTAGAGGCAAAAGCAATGGTCTCCTCCCTATTGTCAGATCTTTTCTGCATAAGAACTGCCCCTAGACCCGCATTACTTGCGTCAGTGGTAACAATGCAGCGATCATTAATGTTAAATAACTTTAGTGGCCGTGCTTGAACAATTGCCTCTTTCAATAACTTGAAATCACAAGCACACTGGTCCGACCATATATATCTTGCATTCTTTTTTAGGAGTTCACGCAAACACACAGTCCTATCAGAGAAATTGGCTACAAATTTGGCGTAGTACTCAACCAGCCCAAGGAAAGAACGAAGCTGGTCCTTGTTCTGCGGCTCGGGTGCGTTTTGAATGGCATCAAGAAGCTTAAACTTGGGTTCCACCCCGTTTGCTGAAATGTGGTGCCCCAGATAATCTACACCATCTTGAAGAAATTTGCATTTGACCTTCCTTAATGTTAACCCACTAGATTTGACAATCTCCAATACCTGCTTTACTCTTGCATTGTGCTCTAGCACAGTTTTTCCGTGAATTAGGATGTCGTCTTGGAAAAAGACTACTCCCTCAGTGTTCTTAAACAGGTTCCCCATAAGACGCTGGAACACTGCAGAAGCCGACGCCAACCCAAACGGCATGCGTATATAGCGAAACGCCCCTTCAGGTGTCACAAAGGACGTGAGGTGTCTCGAGTCCATGCACAGCTCGACTTGAGGGTAAGCAGAGGAAAAGTCAAGTGAGGAGAAATACTTTGCACCCTCCAAAGTTGACAACATCTCATTGATGTTGGGCAGGGGTTGGCGGTCCACCCATATGCAAGCATTAAGGTCGCGCCAGTCCACACACATTCTGAGAGATTTGTCTGCCTTGCGCGCCAAAACAATGGGAGACAACCATTCAGACCCCTCAATGGGCTCAATTACTCCCATTGTACACAACCGCTCAAGTTCCTGTCTAAGCTCACCACGCATACTAAGTGGTACCTTGCGCACTTTATGTGCAACAGCCCTTGCGCCCTCCTTGAGAATGATGCAGTGCTGAAAACCCTTGAGCTTACCCAACTCACCACTAAAAATCTCTGGATAACTTAGAATCCAATTCCCATTAGATGACGACTCAGCAGTAACTGTGTGCACAGGGGTGGCAGCAGGGAGGCTAGAATAAAATTGTTTAGCTTCATGTTTCGACAGGACCATATCTGGATGATGTGATCCTCCCATCCCAACAAATTTGCACCCTCTTTTACAATGAATATAGTCCCTTGTGCTGAATCACCTTTGAATTCTAAATTGCCTATAAATTTGCCAAAGACCTCAACTCTTTTACCACCATAAGCAAAAATCTTTATGTTGGACTGATCAACAGGAATATCACCCAAACTTTCAAAGTCTTTGGCATTAATGAGGGTAAAGGGAGAACCAGAATCGGCAAGAAACTTCATGTTCTTCCCGTTCAAACCTATGGCACACGCAGGTGATTTCCTTCTATGGGGTTCTAAAATGGAAGCAATTTCTACTACACCATCAGATTGAATAGAGGAAGAAGACAACATTAATAATTCATAACTTTCATTATCTTCCCCGTAGTCGACACAGTCCTCTTCAATAGTTTTGACAGTTCGCGATGGTTCCCTGTGAGGCACCGTAGCCTTGCACATACGTGCCAAATGTCCTTTCTTCCCACACTTAAAGCAAGTTTGATTTATGGCAAAACAAAACTTAAAATTGCCCAAATGAGATCTGCTTCCACAACGGTAACAAGAAAGATCATGTCTATCAGATTTGGATTTAGGCAAACTTCGTGCAGGTGAAGAAGTACGAGGCACATTCAAGTTGGATCCCTTGGTGGTTTTAGTAGTAGTTTTTGTACTAACTAACTTTATTTCATTGGAAGGCGCAGATGGCGCAGACATACTCATTTCTTTCATGCAAAATTGAGAATGCTCAATACTTCTCGCTAAGATGAGAGCAGTCTCCAAGTCAGGATCCTCAGAAGATAACAGTTTCTCCTGAATCTTTTTGTTGCAAGTGCGTTCAATTAGCTGATCACGGATTATTTCATCCCTAAACTCCCTATAATTGCAAGTGACAGCTAGAATTCTGAGAGCAGCAACGAAATCGTCTATGGATTCCCCAGGAATTTGGGCACGTTGCAAAAACTTGTGACGCTCTAATACTATATTTCGCTTAGGACTAAATCTTATGTCTAAAGTTTTAATAAGCGAAGCGTAGTCATCAACAATTAGTGAATCGCCTTCATCACCTCCACTAATGCATGTTCTCACGAGTTCAAGGGGTAAGGTCTTTAAAATGTTCCTCCCTTCAGCACCCAAATTGTAAACAAGTAAAGCTTTCTTCTTTTTCGAGGTGAAAATGTCTCCATCAATCGCCTCAATGTAGGCTTCAAATGTCTCCTTCCACTGTTGCCAAATAACAGGAGGAGTACCAGGTGACTGCAAAAAGGGAGGTGGTGCAATTACATGATCCATTTGGTGGCCGTGCGTGGGTGAGTTGCTGCCCCAAAAGTCACAACCAGAAATGATCAACTAGTACAATGATGCTGATAAACTCTGTTGACACACGTGGTGTGCGTGTCACCGTGGCAACAATATCTAGAATGCAGAGAAATGTGCGTGTTACTGTTAAATCAGCACCAATATGGCCAGCATTGTGTGCTGGCGTGGTCATGCAAACACTGTTTGAAGAAAGCTGCGCAGCACACTAGACTTGGAGAGATGCGCTGAATGCGGTCGTCACAGTAAACAGAAAGTAACTGTAATAATGTGTATCACCATGCACAGTCGGATGACACACCAGGTGTGTGTGTCACCGAAGAATCTTTAATAAAGATTAAATGACGCACAATTGACGATGCTGTATTGTGAGTACATTTAAAATCTAGGTAACTATGTTGACCAGTTCAAAATGGTGCTTACGTTGCTTTGCATAAGTTCTGAATGAGAGATAAACGCGCACTAGTCTTTTCCTCCGAATACGCGCATGCGTGGGATTGAGTGATGAATCAGAAAGCAGCGCGAGGAGCGTGTTCAAAATTCAGCTCCTTTGAAGCTGTACAATCTCTGCAATGCGCAAAATGGCCAAAATCTCACCACAACCTTCGATGAGAACGCGTCCTTCAGGACAAACTCTTCGACTCCACCAGGAGCGATCACGGGGGCATCGGAAGATTCCTCTCTTCAGGCCTCCCAACGAGACACTCAACGTCGTCTCTAAGCAACAGGACGTCCCGCCGCACACAGTGAGGAAGACAGAGGACCGAACAACTCGTCGCCACTGGAAAGAAGACAAGATGCAGGTAAGTTGTAGAGTCTTCTTTAATACGGTCCGGTCTCTCAGCTTCCCCGGCAGCAACTGCCAAACTACACATTCTGTGTTCCATGCAAGGAACTCACAGAGCAGAATGCGCACGAGAAAACCCACGAGAGATCCCAACAGTAATGTATGTCAAAAGTGATTTGGGTTTGTTTGTGTTCCTTTTCAGAGGGGACCTGGCGCGGCAGTTTTGTCTAAACTCTACCTGCTGGAGCAGACCCAAGTCTGATGTGCATAAGGCTGGTCTGTCATGGGCTTGGTGGGCAAAGAACAATAGATTGCAATGCAGCCCGCATAATTACTTGTGGATGAAATTAATTCAAGCATTCCACCCATCACCTTTTTGTTTTTTTCAGTACTGTATCACAGAATTTATGTTATAATGACTTGACAGGAAAAAACAAGACTTATTTTGTATGATTTTTCTCGCAATACATGGATTTAACCTTTGTGTTCTGGATAAATCCCTTTGTTTATGGCTACCAAACAGACAAATCAACATAAATGAAATCATATATTCAGATGTGCAGACCGTGATCTGCTGTTTATCATCCCTCTTGAGGAAGGGGCACCATAACCTACATAGGTGCCTCCTCTCATGGGTCATAGCCCGTTTGTACACTCAACACTGGTGATAAATAGCACATTACACTCATCTGTAGCGATATCGGTCTATCTATTCCAAACCTTACAACTCACTCACTCAAACCTAAGTGTTAGACTTGGCACCATTGGCGTGGGTCTCCCTTCCATTTTTTTTGCTGTTGCCTCTTATGTTTTGCTGGTTTTAGATGCTTTTGGGCACTGTGCCACTGCTGTTCAGTGCCACAGTGCAAGTGCTCCCTACTGTAAATCGATGTATGGATTAGTGACTCCATGATTGGATGATTGGTTTACTTGTCAGTCCCTAGTACAGTGCACTGAGTGTGCCCAGGGCTTGTAAATCCAATGCCGCTGGTGGGCTTGCAGCACTGGTTGTGCCACCCACAGAAGCGGCTTGTAAAATGTGTCTCAGGCCTGCCATTGCAGAGCCTGTGTGCAGTCTGTGACTGCCAGTGTCGACTTGGCAAGTGCACCCACTTGCCAGTCCCTAAACCTTCCCTTATCTTCATATCAGACACCCCTAAGGTAGGCCCAAGGGCAGGGTGCATTGTAAGTATAAGGTAGGACATGCCCTGGTGTGTGTGGCATGTCCTAATAGTGAATTACAGCCATTTTCGTTTTTCACTATTGCAAGGCTACCTGTTCTCCATAGGCCAGAATGGGCAGTTTGATTATTACACCTTATAATCCTAACTGACCCAGAGAACATGGTAGAAAAACGAATTTAGTATGCCTGAACTCAGGATGATAAAATACATCTTTTAGTGAAGTTGGTTTTAACATTCTTTGTTTGAAAATACCACTTTTAGAAAGTAGGTATTTTCTTGCCTAAACCATCCAGCTGCCTCTGCTCAGGTTGTGTATTGTATGTCTGGGTTTGTGAGTGACAGGGGCTGGGGGATTCCAGGAGGCAGGGTGAGTCAGCACTAGGCTGAATAGGTCTGCCTGAAGGAGGATGGGTGGGAGGAGTTGCACCTGGGTCTGAATAGGGCTGTGCCTGCCTTCCACAATGCTGGCTCCACCTCCTGCCGGGCGTCTGATGGCTCTGCCCCTCACTCACAAAGGAAAGAAGGAGTCAGAAAAACAAAGTGCTCCAGGACTGACCAGAACTGGTTTTGGACTAGGCAGAGGCCTCTCTGCCTTCAGAGAACAAAGGAAAACTGTGTATAAAAAGGGGACCCAGACCCCTAGGAAATTAGATCACTTCTGGGAAATCAAGAAACCTGTTGCCAAGGAGAAGAACCGGAGAAGCTGAAGGAGGAGTACTGCCCCTGTGCTGTTTTGCTGATTGGGGTTGGCCTGCAGTGGTTGCTTTCTGCCAAGGACAGGAGAAAAGACTTTGCTGTGCTTTGTCATCTTGAAGAAGAGAATCTCCAAGGGCTTGAACTAGAGCTTGCCTCCTGCCTGAAGTCTCAGGGATACAAGACTTCACCAACCAGCTCCCCCTGCATTCCCTTGCTGGGAATTGAAGTGCCTGCTGTTGTGCTGGGCCTTCTGAGAGACTGCGTGTCGCTGGGAGCTGGAAGCGCGACGCAACAACGAGAAGCGTGTCGCCGCCGCAGCCGCGGTCATCGCATCGCCGAGGAAGCGAGACGCCGCTGCCGCTGTCATCATCGCATCGCCGAGCGCGGCGCATCACCGGAGAAGCGAGACGCTGCCACAGAGGTCATCGTCGCATCGCCGGAGAAGCGCGTCGCAGGGCCTGTCGCGGCTCCCAAGATCATCGAGTCGCCGCACGGCCGTCGGGCGTGCACGCATCACACCAACGTTGTCGCATCGCAACCAAGACGCCATTTTGTCGCATCGTACCGGAGAAGAGTATCGCATCGAGGTGCCATCTTGTCGCATCGCACCGGAAAGCAGTAAGAAACCGACGCATCACCTCCCCACACAGTAAGGAAGCGAGCATCAACTCCCCTGCGCAGCAGTAAGGAACCGACGCATCCACTCCCTGAGTGTAAGGAACCGACGCATCACCTTCCCTGCGACCCTTTTGTTTTCTTTGCGTTACGCATTCAAGGTACATTGAGAGTAAAGTGTCGCATTTACAACTTGAGAGAACTGAACTATTTTATAACCTTTTAAAGCCTATTTTTTGATTACAGTATTGTGGATTTTTGCTATTGGGTCTTGTGATAAATCTATATAAAGAATACTTATTTTTATACTACGACCTGTGTGGTGTCCATCTGTAGTGTTTTCACTGTATTACTGTATGTGTTCACAAATGCTTTACACACTGCCTCTGAGATAAGCCTGTCTGCTCGTGCCAAGCTACCAGGGGGTGAGCAGGGGTTATTTTAGGAGTGTTTCCCCTTATCCTGACTAGAAGCAAGGGTCCCTATTTGGACAAAGGTGCAAACCATTGCCAACTAGAGACCCCCAGTTCTAACATTGGTGGTCAGCGGTGAGGATTTGGACTTGCATTTGTGATTCATATACAGTGATTGGTGTACACTACTAGTGAGTGCAGACCAATACGCAACCACATACATTTTGATAGGACTTTTTTTCCTTGGAACCTTTAATTTTTGTTGAGAACTGCCAATTTTCACCATGAGCAAAAAAGGATCCATTGCACCTGCAGATATTGAATTTGAAGAAGATAGGGTTGATACCTACACTGTGCCAGAACTCAAAGCTGTTTGTAAAAAGTTTAAAATCTCTATGAAAGGCCTCACCAGGAAGGAGGAGCTTCAAAAGGCGCTGAGGGCCTGGTTGGAAGCACGGAATGCCAGTGGGCAGTCCGAGGAGCCTGTGGAGGAGGCAGAGAATTTAGATGAGCAGCTTGAGGGGCCATTGGGCTTACCTGGGAGGAGAGTGCCTTCCAGGGAGGGCAGCAGTGTTTCTCAAAGGGCCTGTCTCCAGAGGAGCTGGAGGACAGGGATAAAAGCAGGATGCATGAAATGGAGATGGCCAAACTGAAACAGGGAAGCCATGATAGCCTTGAGCATAAGAAATTGGAGTTAGAAAGTAAGAGGTTGGCCATGGAAGAAAAGAAGATGCTTTTAGAGCATGAGAGAGTGGTGAGGGAGCTAGAGCTAAAGGCTAGGAGCCTAGAAATCACTCCCTCTGGTGGCAGCACACCTCCAGTGCCTGTAGAAAGTAGAGTGTACATCCCCAAGGAGGTTATTAAGGATTTCATGAAGGGGGAGGACATTGGGCAATGGTTTAAAGCTTATGAGATCGCCATGACATCACACCGGGTCCCTGAGAAGGATTGGGGAGCGGGGTTGTGGGGCCGCTTTGCAGGTGAGGGAAGGGAAACCTTGCTAGCCTTGCCCACAGTGGATCAGATGTCCTATGCCCACCTGAAGGAAGCTTTAGTGGCAAGGTATGGGTTAACTCCAGAGCTTTATAGGCAGAAGTTTAGGAACTGCAAAAAGCTGGAGTCTAGTACCTGGGTGGAGTATGTGTCTTATTTTTGCAGAGCATTGGATGGATGGGTGAAGGGTAGCAAAGTAAATGACTTGCAGGAGTTCTATGATTTAATTGCATGGGAGCACTTGTCCAGTAGTTGTTTTCCAGAGCTACGCCAGCACCTTGTTGACAGTAAGCTGACTAATCCTAGGAAGCTTGCTGAAGAGGCGGACCGCTGGGTCAGTACCCGGGTCCACAAGGGTCTTGTGGGAGACTCCGCCAAAGGTGGGCAGGGTCCCCAGCAGAAGAGTGGGGGGACAAGGGTAAACAGAAGGAGTTCCAAAAAGGGCCCCAAAGTAAACCCCAAGGGAACCAAGGTAAGGGTTCCCAGCCTCCCACTGAGAAAAGACCATGGGTCCCAACAGATAAGTCTGTTCAGAAGGGGCCCAAAGCATGTTTTAGTTGTGGTCAAGTGGGTCACTTTGTAGGAAGTCCCAAGTGCCCCAATACTGTGACCACTGCACCCACTGGTGCACCACCCCGGCAGGTGGCTAGTGTAGCCCTGGGGGAGGAGTTGGGTGCCCAAGGTGGGTGGGGTCCCGCAGAAATGTCCCTGGTCTCTTTAGGAGACAGTGAGATGGTCCCTAGGACCCAGCTGCCTGATAACACTAAGAAATACAGGCAGTGGGTGACCATCAATGGCCATAGGGTGGAGGCTCTCAGAGACACCGGGGCCAGTGTGACAGCTGTCAGTTGTCGGCTGGTGTCTGAGGAGCAGGTGGTCCCCAACGTATTCTACCCTGTAGTTGCCGCTGACAACTCAGAGAGCCACTGCAAGGTGGCCCAGGTTCCCTTTGAGTGGGGGGGTCTCAGGTATCCTTCAAGTAGCTGTGAGGCCAGCCATGCCTGTTGACTGTCTGCTAGGCAATGATTTGGAGAGCTCCCCTTGGGCGAAGGTGGAGCGGAGGTCTCATTTGGAGATGTTGGGTCTGCCAGAGTGGGCGTGTGTGACCACTCGGTCAATGGCAGCCGGTAAGGGTATTCAAGAGGACCTGGAGCCTGGAAGAAGGGCCCAGGTGCCTGCCTTAAAGAGAGGAGGCAGGGGGCACGGGAAACCGGCCCCGAAGTTCCCACGGTCCAGGTGGAGGCAGACCTTGAGGGGATGCCCTGGAACCAACAGGGGAACAAGTGGCTGAACTGGGGGACCTGCCTGAGCTGACCCATTGGCAGCAAGAAGGAGGCCCCTCCAGGGAAGAGTTCTGCGAGGAGCAGAAGAAGTGCCCTTCTCTTGAGGGCTTGCGGCAACAGGCTGCAAGCCAGGCAGCAGGTGATCAGTCTGGATCACACTGGATCTACTGGGAGAATGGTCTCCTGTATAGTGAGCCTAAGGTTGCTGAGCCTGGGTCAGCCCGTGTGCTGGTGGTACCCCAGCGCTTCAGAGCCTTCCTACTGGGTCTGGCTCATGATGTGCCTTTAGCAGGACATTTGGGGCAAGACAAGACCTTTCAAAGGCTTGTCACCCACTTTCATTGGCCCCAAATGCGCAAGGGTTCAGATACTCATTGCAGGACCTGTCAGACTTGCCAGGCAAGTGGTAAGAGTGGGAGGAAGCACAAGGCTCCTCTCCAACCTTTCCCTGTTGTCAGCACCCCCTTTGAGAGGGTGGGTATTGACATTGTGGGGCCTCTGGATCCCAAGACAGCCATGGGCAACAGGTTCATCCTGGTCTTGGTGGACCATGCCACCCGGTACCCGGAAGCCATCCCTCTTCGGACAGTGACGGCCCCCGTGGTGGGACGTGCACTGATGGGGATTTTCTCCCGTGTGGGGTTCCCCAAGGAGGTGGTGTCTGACCGTGGTACCAACTTCATTTCCAAGTATATGAAGTCCCTGTGGCAGGAGTGTGGTGTAACCTATAAGTTCACCACTCCTTACCACCCCCAAGGTAATGGGCTGGTTGAGAGATTCAACCGGACCCTTAAGGGCATGATTATGGGTCTTGAAGAACCCATGAGGCGTAAGTGGGACGTCCTCTTGCCATGCCTGCTCTTTGCTTACAGAGAGGTGCCCCAGAAGTCCTTAGGGTTCAGTCCCTTTGAACTGCTGTACGGCCATCCTGTAAGAGGACCTCTGAGTCTGGTCAAGGAAGGCTGGGAGGAAGCTCCCAGGAAAACTCCCCAGGATGTATTTAGTTACATGCTGGCCTTCAGAAACCAGACTCTGCGTTTCAGACAACTCGCTGAGGCGAATCTGGAAGCCAGCCAGGAAGAGATGAAACGTTGGCATGATCAGAATGCCACTCTGATCGAGTTTCAGCCTGGACAAAAGGTGTGGGTCATGGCCCCAGTGGAGCCCTGTGCGCTCCAGGATAAGTGGACCGGACCATTTGAGGTGGTGGAGCGCAAGAGTGATGTCACCTACTTGGTGGACTTGCAGTCTCCCAGGAACCCCTTGCGGGTCCTGCATGTGAACCGCCTGAAGCCCCACTTTGAGAGGTCTGAAGTGGGCATGCTCTTAGCAACAGATGCTGGGATGGAAGAGGAGACTGAACCTCTTCCTGACCTCCTGTATGCAAAAGAGCAAGATGGGTCAGTGGATGGTGTGAACCTCTCTCCCACCCTGACCCCGGAGCAGCAGAATGACTGTCGCCAACTGTTGGGACAGTTTTCTGATCTGTTCTCCCTGACTCCCAGTATCACTGAATGGTGCATCCATGATGTGGATACTGGGGACAGTCCTCCTATGAAGCATAAAACTTACAGAGTGACTGACAGGGTGAGAGCTTGCATCAAGGAGGAGGTCTCCAAGATGTTTGCCTTAGGGGTGATTGAGTCCTCTAACAGTCCTTGGGCCAGCCCAGTGGTCTTGGTCCCAAAGGCTGCCGCGCCTGGTGCCACACCTGAACTCCGGTTCTGTGTGGACTACCGAGGACTCAATTCAGTCACCAGGACTGACGCGCACCCCATCCCCAGAGCTGATGAGCTCATTGATCGGTTAGGGGCTGCCCAGTACCTCAGCACGTTTGATCTAACGTCTGGATACTGGCAGATCGCCTTAACTGATGGGGCCAAAGAGAGGTCAGCATTCTCCACACCAGATGGGCACTACCAATTCCGGGTGATGCCCTTTGGGATGAAGAATGCCCCTGCCACCTTTCAGAGGTTGGTCAACCAGGTGTTGGCTGGGCTGGAGGATTTCAGTGCCGCCTACCTGGATGACATTGCAGTGTTCAGCGCCACTTGGGAGGAACATCTGCACCACCTCTGGGAAGTGTTGAAGGCGCTGCGGAGGGCAGGCCTCACGATCAAGGCGAGTAAGTGCCAGATCGGGCAGGGTTCTGTGGTGTACTTGGGACACCAGGTTGGGAGCGGCCAGGTGGCGCCCCTACAACCCAAGATAGATACCATCCTGGCTTGGGAACCCCCAAAACCCAGACAGAGGTGAGAGCCTTCTTAGGACTCACCGGGTATTACAGGAGGTTTGTCAAGGGGTATGGCAACATTGTTGCACCCTTGACTGAGCTGACTTCCAGGAAGCAGCCCAGGAAAGTGAACTGGACTGATGCCTGCCAAAAGACTTTTGATGCCCTGAAATCTGCCATGTGCACGGCGCCCGTGCTTCAGGCGCCCAACTTCTCAAGGGAATTCATTGTGCAGACAGATGCTTCAGAGCATGGTGTTGGGGCTGTGCTTTCACAGATGAATGAGGAGGGCCTAGACCAACCTGTAGCCTTTATTAGTAGGAGGTTACTCCCACGGGAACAGAGGTGGAGTGCGATTGAACGTGAGGCATTTGCTGTGGTCTGGGCACTGAAGAAGTTGAGACCATACTTGTTTGGGACTCACTTCCGGGTTCAGACAGACCACAGGCCCCTCAGATGGTTAATGCAGATGAGGGGTGAGAACCCAAAACTGTTGAGGTGGTCCATTTCCCTACAGGGGATGGACTTCACGGTGGAACACCGCCCTGGTACAGAACACGCCAATGCTGATGGTCTGTCCAGATTTTTCCGCCTTAGTGATGAGAACTCCCAGGAGGAAGGGTAGTTCTCCCCACATTTCAGCTGGAGGGGACACGTGTTAGACTTGGCACCATTGGCGTGGGTCTCCCTTCCATTTTTTTGCTGTTGCCTCTTATGTTTTGCTGGTTTTAGATGCTTTTGGGCACTGTGCCACTGCTGTTCAGTGCCACAGTGCAAGTGCTCCCTACTGTAAATCGATGTATGGATTAGTGACTCCATGATTGGATGATTGGTTTACTTGTCAGTCCCTAGTACAGTGCACTGAGTGTGCCCAGGGCTTGTAAATCCAATGCCGCTGGTGGGCTTGCAGCACTGGTTGTGCCACCCACAGAAGCGGCTTGTAAAATGTGTCTCAGGCCTGCCATTGCAGAGCCTGTGTGCAGTCTGTGACTGCCAGGTCGACTTGGCAAGTGCACCCACTTGCCAGTCCCTAAACCTTCCCTTATCTTCATATCAGACACCCCTAAGGTAGGCCCAAGGGCAGGGTGCATTGTAAGTATAAGGTAGGACATGCCCTGGTGTGTGTGGCATGTCCTAATAGTGAATTACAGCCATTTTCGTTTTTCACTATTGCAAGGCTACCTGTTCTCCATAGGCCAGAATGGGCAGTTTGATTATTACACCTTATAATCCTAACTGACCCAGAGAACATGGTAGAAAAACGAATTTAGTATGCCTGAACTCAGGATGATAAAATACATCTTTTAGTGAAGTTGGTTTTAACATTCTTTGTTTGAAAATACCACTTTTAGAAAGTAGGTATTTTCTTGCCTAAACCATCCAGCTGCCTCTGCTCAGGTTGTGTATTGCTATGTCTGGGTTTGTGAGTGACAGGGGCTGGGGGATTCCAGGAGGCAGGGTGAGTCAGCACTAGGGCTGAATAGAAGGTCTGCCTGAAGGAGGATGGGTGGGAGGAGTTGCACCTGGGTCTGAATAGGGCTGTGCCTGCCTTCCACAATGCTGGCTCCACCTCCTGCCGGGCGTCTGATGGCTCTGCCCCTCACTCACAAAGGAAAGAAGGAGTCAGAAAAACAAAGTGCTCCAGGACTGACCAGAACTGGTTTTGGACTAGGCAGAGGCCTCTCTGCCTTCAGAGAACAAAGGAAAACTGTGTATAAAAAGGGGACCCAGACCCCTAGGAAATTAGATCACTTCTGGGAAATCAAGAAACCTGTTGCCAAGGAGAAGAACCGGAGAAGCTGAAGGAGGAGTACTGCCCCTGTGCTGTTTTGCTGATTGGGGTTGGCCTGCAGTGGTTGCTTTCTGCCAAGGACAGGAGAAAAGACTTTGCTGTGCTTTGTCATCTTGAAGAAGAGAATCTCCAAGGGCTTGAACTAGAGCTTGCCTCCTGCCTGAAGTCTCAGGGATACAAGACTTCACCAACCAGCTCCCCCTGCATTCCCTTGCTGGGAATTGAAGTGCCTGCTGTTGTGCTGGGCCTTCTGAGAGACTGCGTGTCGCTGGGAGCTGGAAGCGCGACGCAACAACGAGAAGCGTGTCGCCGCCGCAGCCGCGGTCATCGCATCGCCGAGGAAGCGAGACGCCGCTGCCGCTGTCATCATCGCATCGCCGAAGCGCGGCGCATCACCGGAGAAGCGAGACGCTGCCACAGAGGTCATCGTCGCATCGCCGGAGAAGCGCGTCGCAGGGCCTGTCGCGGCTCCCAAGATCATCGAGTCGCCGCACGGCCGTCGGGCGTGCACGCATCACACCAACGTTGTCGCATCGCAACCAAGACGCCATTTTGTCGCATCGTACCGGAGAAGAGTATCGCATCGAGGTGCCATCTTGTCGCATCGCACCGGAAAGCAGTAAGAAACCGACGCATCACCTCCCCACACAGTAAGGAAGCGAGCATCAACTCCCCTGCGCAGCAGTAAGGAACCGACGCATCCACTCCCCTGAGTGTAAGGAACCGACGCATCACCTTCCCTGCGACCCTTTTGTTTTCTTTGCGTTACGCATTCAAGGTACATTGAGAGTAAAGTGTCGCATTTACAACTTGAGAGAACTGAACTATTTTATAACCTTTTAAAGCCTATTTTTTGATTACAGTATTGTGGATTTTTGCTATTGGGTCTTGTGATAAATCTATATAAAGAATACTTATTTTTATACTACGACCTGTGTGGTGTCCATCTGTAGTGTTTTCACTGTATTACTGTATGTGTTCACAAATGCTTTACACACTGCCTCTGAGATAAGCCTGTCTGCTCGTGCCAAGCTACCAGGGGGTGAGCAGGGGTTATTTTAGGAGTGTTTCCCCTTATCCTGACTAGAAGCAAGGGTCCCTATTTGGACAAAGGTGCAAACCATTGCCAACTAGAGACCCCCAGTTCTAACACTAAGCAATAGGACCGTTCTGGTCCCCCCACTGAAAAGCCATTCAGAGCATCCTACAGTACTTGGCAACCATCCACTTATCTTTCTACTGCCTCTCCTGGCAAAATCCTGGAAAAGGGAGTTAATGTCCCGCTTCCTTCCTTCTTGGAAAGTATTACTCTTCAAGACGCTGCTTGAGCAGAACTTTGTCCTACTCATGGTACTGCATCAACATGGGTATCATCTCTTGACAACCTCCCTTCACTTCTGGACATCAGGTGTGTCATGTGTCAACATGGGTATCATCTCTTGACAACCTCCCTTCACTTCTGGACATCAGGTGTGTCATGTGTCAACATGGGTATCATCTCTTGACAGCCTCCCTTCACTTCTGGACATCAGGTGTGTCATGTGTCAACATGGGTATCATCTCTTGACAACCTCCCTTCACTTCTGGACATCAGGTGTGTCATGTGTCAACATGGGTATCATCTCTTGACAGCCTCCCTTCACTTCTGGACATCAGGTGTGTCATGCGTCAACAAGGCTATCATCTCTTGACAACTCCCTTCACTTCTGGACATCAGGTGTGTCATGTGTCAACATGGGTATCATCTCTTGACAGCCTCCCTTCACTTCTGGACATCAGGTGTGTCATGTGTCAACATGGGTATCATCTCTTGACAGCCTCCCTTCACTTCTGGACATCAGGTGTTGTGGAAAATTAATTTGTATCGATAAACATTGTCTGCGCCATCTTGCCCTTTTTCCCAATGCCACACTTTCGTCGTCCGCGGCGGCCATTTTAGCTACCTTGATCAGACCCACTCTCTGCACACCGCTAATCCCCAGCGCGGCTCCACATCCTCGCAAGCCCCCCCCGCACTGGTCACCCTCTCTCTCTCTCTCTCATGCACGGGCCATTAACCCCCTCCAACTGCGCTGCACTTCCCTGGGAATCTCACCCCGGGCCTGCCCGACACCTCCCTTTCCTCCTATACACTATCACACCCTCTGACACCCCTCTTCCTCCGTATCCGATTGTCCAGGCCGGTCCCAGGCTATCACCTAGCCCTGCGGATACAGTTTATGGCCCCGACTGTAAGGAATCGCCCCTCTTCAAAGGAGTTACAGTAGATCAAGGCCCCCACCCCATGAGATCCGTCACACCACATGCATTCCGGGAACCGGCGGAATGCCCTGCTGATCCTGCCGTCTGATGACGATTCTGTATGGTGAATGGGGAGGGGATTCTCACTGTAAGGGTGCGTGGGAACGGGTCTGAAGCGGAAGATCCCAGGGATGTCTTTCATACTTCAAAGTATCTTTACTGTAATAAAGAATGTCTTCCTGCCATAAATGCGTGTATAAGAGGCCAGGCCTCAGAGATGCAGTAGAGCACCTCGTGAAGATTCCCTGTTGGTCTGATCTGACGTGTTCTCCTCCGGAGAGAATAAACCTTTGTTTCCTGCCTTCCAGTCTCCAGCGCCTGCCTCTTCATTGATTCATATTTTGGGGAATAGAGGCGACATCGCCGGGCAATACTTAAGGTTATTCCATTCGTCGATTGCCTTCCTGTTTTACAATTGGCGTCCCAAGCGTGGGGCCCATCAGCGACACGTGGATCCAGTGGGAGAGGTCCTGACGACAGAGTGAACGACTGCAACGATCGGGAGAGCTCCTGTCCGATAGACCCTCGTCTGACAGCCGATCATCCGAACTTCACTGGTTCCGAACAGACCTCTCTCGAGTGATCTACGGTCCTGACTGGGAACCATCAGGAGTGCCGCGATAGAAGATAGAGGACGATCGGGCGCTGGATTCGGAAGACAAGAAACAGCCCATGCGGTCCGGGTAAGGTCGTACAAAACGACAAATTGTGAAACGATAACGGTTCTTTGAGACATTTGCTGCTTACAAACGAGGAAGAGTACAAATACTCTATCTTCCTTTGTGAACAGTGAAGGGTGGGTAACGCGGACTTTTGTCCCCCTTTGTAATCTGTCGTACCTATCTTTTCTCCCCACTGATTGTTTGTTTGATTGATTGTCAAGGGTAGCTCCCTTTTCTTTGAGTATCAGAGTAGCTCCTTTTGAGGCATTCCCTGTCTACAAACGGCGAGGGATAGGAATATTCTCTCTCCTTTACAGATAGTGAAGGATGGGTAACGCGGACCTTTGTCCCCCTTTGTAATCTGTCGTGCCTATCTTCTCCCCACTGATTATTTATTTGGATCTAGTTCTCTTGAAACATTCATTGTCTGCAAACAACCTGGAATAGCAATATTCTGCCTAGTCTTTTGCAGGTAGTGAAGGGTAGGTAACGCGGACTTTTGTCCCCCTTTGTAATCTGTCATGCCTATCTTCTCCCCACTGAGTGGTAGCTGGTTCAGCCCGGACCGCTTGTTAGAGGTGGATCATCCAGTCCCACTGGAAGGCACCCCTAACAAAGACATGTTCACAAAGCATGGACTAGTCGCTATAGCATATTGCAAATTATGGCACAGGTATACGAAGAAGGAACCCCAGAGTCAGTGGCCACTGATAGGATCCTTTGAAGAAAGCAAACTAGATGCACTAGATGAAGCCCTAAAAACTCGTAGAACGACACCGACCATGCTAGACAGCGTTGGCCTGTGGCGCAAAGAAACTGTACAGCGAAAGAAGAAAGAGGAAGCTAGGTTAGACAAAGAGCTACGTAAAGCAGCCCACCTAGCTGCAAAGAAACTAGAGGAAGAAATAAAGAAGAGAGAGGAGGCTAAGCGAAAACAAGAGATCGAAACACCGAGCCAGTGTCCTGTTAGAACACCCTCTGCGCTCTACCCTGAATTACCTTCGAAACAGCGAACCAACGATGATCTCTTATTAGGTCCTCCGATCATCTACATGCCCCCTCCATATGCCCCTTCCCAACCTTCAGCGCAACACTCGCGACCCCCAAGCACAGACGAGAGTAGCGCCAGGGCCTCGGCCCCCAAGGCCTCCGCACCGGCGGAATCCCTCGCACCAGATACAAAACAAGCAGCAATATTAGATGACCATGAGGCCCGAAACACAGAACCCACAAGGACGAACAGGTTGGGCAAAAACGAGCAAGAGAGGATTGACAAGGTAGTCAGGACACTAGTAGAACGAAAGGAGAAGGAGGAACACGTTATGGATATATTCAACTCATATGCGGGAAGCCACAGACGACACTTTGTCGTACGATTATGTTATCATGTCCTAAACGCTTATGAGGACCGATATCGAGATAGAGGTCCCGAGAGCCTAACGACTCTGTATAGAAAAATTGATATCGGGGATGAGGGCGAGTGTGACGTGACGGACCTCCTTGCGCGTACACTTAGGGTTTTCTGCCACCTCACTGAATCAGAGGTGGAAGCTAAACCTACGACATCCGTAGCGGCCGAACCACGAATAGAGCAACCTAGCACCATGATGCCGATAAGAGAGGCCGCCCCCTATTGGGTCCCCCCACGAGGTCAGGGAACACACGATGATGTTAACCATACGGATGCAAAAGGGAGGATAGTGTACAACTGGGTCTACCAACCATGGGATCGACAGGATATTCTGACGTTCCGAAAATCTCTGCCCGATTTACGAAAAAACCCCACCGCCTTCTACACTGAACTAGGTACAGCCTTAGGTTCCACTATCATGACCCTAACGGACCTCGATTTGTTCTTCGGGTTATGTCTGCCAGCTGATGTGTGGAAGCAGATCCGCAAGGTCGACCACCTTGAGCTGTTCGGACATACCTGGAAACAACTCGATGAGTTCGACAAGCAACGAGGAGCCGGGCAGAAACCCGTAACGGCCATCCTTGAACTCCCGGACAAGATCGTCCAGAAACTCAAGACCCTGATTCCCGAGAAGAAAATAGACTGGTCAATAGTGACGGCCTGTAGACAGAAACCACAAGAAGACGCTTCGGAATACTTCTCTAGGTTCGAAACGGTGTTCTCCGACTACAGCGGCCAAGATATGGCCACTGCAACCGGACACCACTTGTTCGTTCAGAATTTCGTGAAAGGCCTGGTGCAAGAAGTTTCTCAAAAATTGCAGGCGAGCGAAAGCAGTTGGGCAGCCTCTAAACCCACGGCTATCCTCCAGATGGCCCAATACTATGAACATCAGAAGAATGAGAATGATAGGGCATCCGAACGTAAAAAGAAGGAGTTGAAAGAGCGGGTCATGATAGCTCAACTGCAGGGGGTGACGATAGGTAGGGAACCCTCCAAGGGGAACTACCAGCCGACAGCCCCTAAAAATACACCCTCCAGAGAACGAATGCCCGTACCCTATACAAGCCGAAGGGACTTAGATGAAAACCAATGCGCGTTTTGTAAAGGATACGGTCACTGGAAGTCGCAGTGCCCGGTCCTTCATGAAGCAAACAAGAACCGAGAGGCTAGGGATGGGACAAACGGACAAAAGAACAGGGACCAGGGACGGGGACACACCAATGATGCTAACTATGACAGACCAAGCCGACCTAACACATTTGACCGCCCACGACAGAATCAGTATCAGCAGTCCGATTGCGAGAACGTCCGCGATTTCGCATAGGACAGCCAGGGACAAGGGAGGGATCCAGTCGAGCTTTGTGTTGACCAGCAAGGTCCTTATGTCACTGCTAAGGTCCTGGGTACGAAGTCCCCATTTTTGGTGGACACTGGGGCAACACGTAGTGCATTATCCAAACGACTGATTCCAAGGGCACCCTTGTCTGGCTCACACGTGACATCAATAGGCTTTGATGGAACGCCCTCTACTAATCCCTTATCTACACCGATTCCCTTTGACTTAGAGAACAACATCACGGACACGACCTTCCTGCTATCTTCCAACACCCCCGACGCCATTATGGGTCTTGACCTCCTGAAGCACTTTCGAGCCACCATTCGATGTTCCCCAGACGGAGTACGAGTCATACTGTACGATAACCAGAATCTGTTCAGACCTTGTCCCACCCGACGCATGTTTTCCATCACTGACGCTGACTTGTCCTTACTAGACACTTTACCCCCGTACCTTTGGGCCAAGACCGACTCAGACGTAGGACGCATGATGATAGACCCTGTGCACATCACTGTACGGTCAGACGCTATGCTCCCAAAGCTCCCACAGTATCGGATATCGCCCGAGGGCGAGAAGGCATTGGTAGGAATCATTCAGTCCTTAGTCGATGCAGGAGTGGTAGAGGAAGTAGTCAGTAATATCTGTAACAGCCCTATCCTACCCATTGTCAAGAAGCAAGGCGAGGGAGATGAGAAGGCTTATCGCTTCATCATTGACCTCCGCGAAGTAAACAAAGTAGTCGTACCTCAGTACCCAGTAGTCTCTGACATCACCACCATCTTGACCCTGATCCCCTCCACTGCCACTGTTTTCACCGTCATAGATCTCAAAAATGCTTTCTTTTCTATCCCCATCCATCCAGACAGCCGATACCTCTTCGGCTTCACCCTAAAAGCCCGTTCATATAGATTCTGTAGAGCACCCCAGGGCTACACTGAGAGCCCCAGCATCTACAGCCAGGCTCTCAAGAGACAGCTGGACGCAGTCCAGCTCCCGGACGGAGTGGTGTTAATCCAGTATGTCGACGACATTCTCCTGGCTGCCGACACTACGCCACTTGCCACCACAGCCACCATCCAACTCCTGCACTTCCTCGCGGAGAATGGTCACAAGGTCTCCAAGAAGAAGCTGCAGTTCTGCCAACCACAGGTGACATACTTAGGCCACCTCCTGTCCAAGGACGGGAGAAAGCTCACACCCGATCGGATCCGGACCATCCTAGAGACCCCCGTTCCCAAGACTCAAAAGCAGGTTCGCTCCTTAGTAGGCCTCACGTCCTTCTGTCGGCAGTGGTTGCCAAACCTTAGTCTCATAGTCAGACCTCTACTCTCTCTGTTAGCGAAAGACGTTCCCTTCCCACTCCCTTGGACCCCTGAATGCCAATCCTCCTTTCAAGAACTACGAGATGCCCTCTGCTCAGCCCCTGTTCTAGGAACCCCTGACTACACCAAGCCCTTCTCCCTCTTCACCCACGAGAGGGAGGGGTGCGCTTTGTCTGTCCTAACGCAACCCATAGGTCCCAAACAACGCCCTTGTGCCTACTTCTCTGCCACTCTTGACCCTGTAGCCAGAGCTCTGCCCGCCTGCCTTCGAGCGGTAGCTGCCGCTGCCGTCTCTATCCGACAAAGTGAGGGGATCGTACTTTCGAATTCCCTCACTGTGCTGGTCCCCCATGCTGTCGACACACTCCTGAACCAGACCAAGACTCAGCACCTGACTAGCGCACGACTGACTGGTTACGAGTTAACTCTGCTTACACCCCACATCACGTTGAAACGATGTACCACTCTGAACCCTGCCACTCTGTTGCCCCTCCCCGATGACGACCCCAATGTGTCCCCTATGCATGACTGTGTGACCCTCACGGACGAGCAAACTAGAAGTAGAGCTGACCTCCGTGACACTGCCATCCCAGACCCTGATGGAGAGCTATGGGTAGACGGCTCGTGCATTAAACTCCCCGACGGCACGACCTCGGCTGCCTATGCAGTCACCACAGCCCGGACGGTAGTTGAGACGGCCCGCATCACCCAACGGTCCGCACAAGCGGCAGAACTAATTGCCCTCACACGTGCATGCGTCCTAGCAACAGGCAAAGTCGCAAACATCTACACCGACAGCCAGTATGCCTTCGGGGTGGTTCATCATTTTGGGCTCTTATGGAAGGAAAGGGGATTCCTGACTTCGCATGGCACACCCATCCTTCACGGAGATCTAGTCTCTGCCTTGACCGAAGCAGTCCTCCTCCCCGAACGACTTGCAGTCATCAAATGCCAGGCACACAAGAAAGTGACAGACATCATTGGACAAGGAAATGCACTAGCCGACATCACTGCTCGAACCACAGCTGAGAATAGGACGACGACACGCATGTACGTGACTAGGTCACAGACGGAAAAATGGAAGGACGCTAGAGAGCACATTAGAGACATACAAATGGCCTGCTCCCCCCAAGAACTGACTGAATGGGCACGGGTGGGACTGAAAGATGATGAAGGCTGCTGGTTGACAAAAGACACGAACAAATGGCTGCTACCCAATTCCTACTTGATCCCCATACTGACTATGGCACACTCCCCAGCACACATAGGATCTGCCCCCATGATTGAACTCATCACCCGAGTCTGGCACAACGACAAGATTCCCGACTCTGCTAGACGCCTAGTTCAACAATGCTTAATCTGCTTGCAACACAACCCAGGGAAAGGAACTGTTGTCCCTCGGGGTGGGTTCGGGGTCCCCGACCATCCCTTTGAAGTCCTACAGATGGATTACATTCAGCTAGACCGTTGCCTGGGTTTGAAGTACGTCCTTGTTGTCGTGTGCGCCTTCAGCAAATGGGTGGAGGCCTATCCCACACGCGACAACACTGCCATGACCACTGCCAAAGTCCTGTTAAAAGAGTTTTTCCCCCGATATGGCCTTTGTCGGATTTTATGGAGTGACAACGGCCCCCACTTCATAGCTGAAGTCATCCAACTTATCTTAAAGGGATTGGGTGTAAAACAGAAATTTCACGCAGTCTTCCACCCCCAATCTGCAGGCCTGGTCGAGCGACACAACGCCACACTCAAGCTAAAAATCTCTAAGATTGTTGCCTCCACCGGACTGAAGTGGCCTGATGCCCTCCCATTGGCATTGCTATCAATGCGCTCCACCCCCACTAAGCACCACTTGACCCCTTACGAAGTAGTATTCGGGCGGCCAATGAATATTTGGGCCGCGCCTAGGCCAACTTCGATCCATGACGTCCCAGACGTCCTAATGTCTGACTATCTGTGCACCCTCACTAAAACCTTAACTGTCATCCATCAACAGGTGCTACAAGCCATCCCAGACGCTTCCAGGGGCCCAGGACACGACATTCACCCAGGGGATCACGTCTTGATCCGCAACTTCCAGCGTGCCAAAAGCTTGGAACCTCGGTGGACGGGCCCCTGGCAAGTCCTGATCACTACACGGACGGCCCTTCGAGTGGAAGGCAAGCGCCACTGGGTGCATGCGCACCATTGTAAACGCGCCCCCAACTCTGACGACGGAAGAAGACATCGCGACTCAGGAAGAGCTCCTGACAAAAGACAAACCATCGTTGAGCTGTCACACCGACACAGAAACGCTCGAACTGGCAGAGTTTCCCGATCCCACCGTACCGTCCAGGGAAGGGTACAACCTACGTAAAAGGGAGGAGCTTCGGCAAAGCAGACCACTGACTGGGTAAAATCTCAGAACGGTAGCCTAACACACTCAAGGTTGCCCGAAGAGAAGTCAGAGAAAGTCGGTGGTTCTGCCCGCTACCGAGCACTCTGAAGATGATGGAAGCGCCCGACTCCCCAATGATGGAAGCAACTGGATATCCGAAGAGGACCTACCGAAACCCAAAGACTAACAAACTGCACAGCTCAAAGACTATAGCCGTTTTCATTACCCTTCTCTTTGCCTCCTCCTCATGACAACCTTCTGGATCATCGAAGAAAGCACACCCGCTCACAAAACATTGCTCCCCACTGAACTGCCGATAACTACCAAGGAACACTTCCTGATTGCCCTTTCTCCACCGCTCCGAGAGAGACGCAGGGAGTTCTGGAATAACTCTTTTGTGCAACTGCTGCACCAACACAACCTTGCCGCTAATGCCACTAATTGCTGGATCTGCGGGCTGCTGCCCCATGCAGCCGGACACTCCATCCCGTTCATTCCTTCGCCCTTTTCCATCCACGGCTCCTGTCTTGCCTGGCTGATTCTTCTGCAAGAAAGCTTTAAAGACAATGCCACATCAGAAAGAACTGTTTCGCATTTCTACCACGAGGCATGGCTGAATAAGACTGGGCGAACCGCTACTCCTTTTTACCCTCTGACCTCTGGTACCTCTATTCACATGGACATCCCTGCCAAAGAACGAGTGGAAATGCAAGTTTTCCATAACCCAGCCAGACCCACTTTCTCCTACCTCCGGAAACGAACAGCCACCACTCTGACAGTGGCCTTGTCTGTTGTCAACGTCTCGGGCCTTGTGTGCATCGAAGGCCTGGGGACGCAACTGGTGGGCCGCAGCGCCTGCGTCATCACCAGAACACTGGATTCATCCGACCCTCCCTCCTTTGTTGCTTCTCCAAATATGTACTTTGTTTGTGGCACCAAAGCATACACCTGGCTCCCCAAAGGTTGGGGGGCACATGCTACATTGCCTTCATCCTCCCACCTACGTATGTGGCCCCAGCAAGCCATCACCGGCAAAAGCGTGCAAGGGACATCGACCAGGCCGACTCGACAGGAGCACAGTTCTTGGATGCCGCGAAAGGACTTGTGCCATTCTGGGGTCCGATGACGAACAGCCGCGCCATCCGACACTTGACCCAGGCAGTTGAAACCACCATGAACATCACAGCTGGCATCTTGACCAATAACACCGCAGAGCTTCAGGCAGTCCGCCTGGTGGCTCTGCAGAACCGCCTTGTTCTAGACGTGGTTCTGGCAGACCGAGGAGGAGCATGCCGCATCATTGGGTCCAGCTGTTGCACCTACGTGCCAGACAATTCACCTTCTGTTTACAAAGCCATCGAACACCTCCATAGACTGTCCTCTGAAGTACACCAGGAGCAAGAAGGATGGTCGCTTGGGAGCTGGTTCTGGGACTTACTGAAAGCCTGGGGGTGGAGGTTGTTCACATTCATTCTGATTCCGATTGTGGTGCTATGCGGGTGTTGCTTAAGTATCCAATGTCTGCCTCCTCTGTGTTCATTATTTTCAAATTGCATTTGCCCAAAGACTTTGGACTTACAGGCTGAACACATGAAAACTTTGTATGAGACAGAAATACGTGGCATTATGGGGATCGACCCGAATTAACAAGTTGGCGAGAAATGTTAAAAGGGAGGACTGTGGAAAATTAATTTGTATCGATAAACATTGTCTGCGCCATCTTGCCCTTTTTCCCAATGCCACACTTTCGTCGTCCGCGGCGGCCATTTTAGCTACCTTGATCAGACCCACTCTCTGCACACCGCTAATCCCCAGCGCGGCTCCACATCCTCGCAAGCCCCCCCCCGCACTGGTCACCCTCTCTCTCTCTCATGCACGGGCCATTAACCCCTCCAACTGCGCTGCACTTCCCTGGGAATCTCACCCCGGGCCTGCCCGACACCTCCCTTTCCTCCTATACACTATCACACCCTCTGACACCCCTCTTCCTCCGTATCCGATTGTCCAGGCCGGTCCCAGGCTATCACCTAGCCCTGCGGATACAGTTTATGGCCCCGACTGTAAGGAATCGCCCTCTTCAAAGGAGTTACAGTAGATCAAGGCCCCCACCCCATGAGATCCGTCACACCACATGCATTCCGGGAACCGGCGGAATGCCCTGCTGATCCTGCCGTCTGATGACGATTCTGTATGGTGAATGGGGAGGGGATTCTCACTGTAAGGGTGCGTGGGAACGGGTCTGAAGCGGAAGATCCCAGGGATGTCTTTCATACTTCAAAGTATCTTTACTGTAATAAAGAATGTCTTCCTGCCATAAATGCGTGTATAAGAGGCCAGGCCTCAGAGATGCAGTAGAGCACCTCGTGAAGATTCCCTGTTGGTCTGATCTGACGTGTTCTCCTCCGGAGAGAATAAACCTTTGTTTCCTGCCTTCCAGTCTCCAGCGCCTGCCTCTTCATTGATTCATATTTTGGGGAATAGAGGCGACATCGCCGGGCAATACTTAAGGTTATTCCATTCGTCGATTGCCTTCCTGTTTTACAGTGTGTCATGCGTCAACATGGCTATCATCTCTTGACAACTCCCTTCACTTCTGGACATCAGGTGTGTCATGCCATCAATCTTTTAGATTTGGCAGCCACTTTCGACAGTGTTGATTATAATAGCCTCGTCTCCAGACTGCAGGAGCTGGAAATCAGGCCCATGGTCTTGGAATGGTTTTTGTCTTTTCTTCAGAACTGCCTTTAAGCGGTGGAACTTCCCCCTTTCCAATCTGCTGCTTGTCGACTTTGCTGTGAGGACCCTCAGGGGTTTTCTCTCAGCCCTACTCTTTTTAACATTTATGTCACACTTTTATTTGTGCACTGATGTTACCTTGATTATTAATCATTTACCAAGGATAAGTTCCACCTTTGCTTGACCTCCAGTGATACATGGATTATGAGTGACAGTTTGAAGCTGAACCAGTGCTTTAAAATGGAAGTTAATATAAAGCATTTACTACCTGCACTTGTTTTATCTGACAGAAGAGTGCAAGCACTTCCTTGCAGGAATGCACCCTTACCCTCTGATCAGATTTCTTGCCCAATGTCCCAATTACACTCTTCGTTCTTCTTTGTTCCACTTATTTGAGGGTGCCAAGATGTGCCGGGCCTCGGCACTCTCCACCAGGCACCTCAACTCTGAAAAGATCTTACTGTCCCTCTTCAGAGTAAGTTAGACATGCTTATGAACCTTCTCAAGACCAGGATAGTTTGCAGGTAATTCACCTTATGGCCTCGCCCAGACACCATTTTGGCTAGAACTAGGACACCCTTTCTATGTCGTAAGCACTACAGAGAACATAAACACACCAGATACAAAGCTACCCAGCTAGCTGTATTTGGCCAGATTGACAGTCAAAAATAAAGCAAAAGAGTACTTTGTAAGGGCTACGCACAACACGAAAAGGGCACAAAAGTCCTTTGAGAGGGCTTCAATGCTAAACTAATAGCAGACATATGCCACAGAGGTGTCTGTTGTAGGGCAAGGAGGACTGGTTCAATGTCCTATTTTCAGGATAATAAATGATTATATAACTAGTTTCATTTAGATCCTTTATATAACATTTATCTTTTATGGATGTCCTGATAATATGGCATGGATCCAGCCCTTCTGGGCACACACTGGACACCCCTCGGGGTGGTCCATATGTGCTTATTACATATGTACATTCTTAGGTGTTATAAGATTGTACCCAGGGCTTTAAGTGGGAAAAAAAACCTGGGGGTGCTCTAAAAGGGGCGTGGCAAATTTCTTAAAGGGATGTGGCCTATCCGAGTAGGGGCGTGGTCTAAATCAAGATAACTAGCATTGTGTGCTTAAGAAAATCATGAAGTCGCATCCAGCAAAGGATAATAAAATAGGCAAAAAGGTATATTTATTAAGTATAAGCCATAAAATGCGGAGGCAGGGTCCCAACGGTGCTGGTAGGGCTGGGGAGGCGTCACGAAGGTAAGTTTCCTTTTCGCTGCTGCTGAATTCTGTTGTAGACCCTCGTCCCTCGCTTGCTTTAAGGCAGAGCAGGGTCACACTGGTTGCTGGAGAAATCTTGCTGCAGGCCGTAAAAGCAGGGTCGTGCCAGCTGTTGTTGTGCCGATGGCTGGCACGATGACGTAGGTGGCGCTGCGTGTTCAAAGAGAAGGGAAATCCCGAGAGAAAGTGTCTCTCTTCAAAGGATTTCCCTTCCTGCTACAATGACGTCACGCCTTAAGCAGTGCGCGCGCATGCTCACCCGAAACACCAACAAAAACCGGGACGTCTGGTCACCCTACCTTTGACCTTTGAGGCCCGAAAATAGAGCACCCTAGAGACCCGTTTCGAGGCCCCCCCCAAAAAAACTGGGGGTGCTCAGACCCCCACAGACCCCCCCCCACTTAAAGCCCTGATTGTGCCCATGCAGTGCACAAGATGATGGATGATTTGCTTATTTATAGAACTACCCCACCGTCACCCAGGAGGGTGACGCATTATTTAGTCCTCAACTATGGAATGCCACATCCCTGAAGCAGTGTGGGATCATCTTGAAGCTTGAGTATAGGAAACAAGACTCATATGTGCGCAAAGGCTTTAAAGTGAGAAAATAGTTTAGAAACCCAAGTTTTCATTGCGTTACTGAGCTGTTTTTGAACAGCAGTGCTTTCCAAAAATGATGCTATTTTGCGCCAGCCATCTCCCAGTCTCTTGTGTGCCTTTCACCTTCCGGAGGGCACGTGACCATCCCCTCGTCACACGCTGAGCTCCCATTTTCTCCCGTTGCCCGCTGGAGGCTGCACTTGTTCACACCCACCAGCCACGACGTTCGGAACAATCATGCTGAGTTAAAGTGACTGATCAGTTTGTTAACTCAACTGGAGGGACATGTTCACAGTCCCACTGAAAACAAAAAGTCAGCTGCAAACCTCGGCTAGCGATAATCTGCAGACTCATCTGTAATGATAACTGAAGTATGTGGCAATGCCGCAGAATTGCTTCCTGTTTCCTTGTTACGAAATCTCACCATTTTCTCTACCCGCGCGGGCCTGTGAGGCACGAGGACGGCGGCGCACTATCGGATTGAATAGTCCGACAGGTCTGCTTTCCTTGCCTTTTCTGTGAACAAGAAGAAGCGTAATGAAGTTCCCAGGGTAGATATTTGAACAAGGCCACCGAGATTTTTGGTCTCACTCCAGAAGAGCAAGGGTCACTCAAAAGGAGCCTTGTTTATTTGCCATGGCGCGTCTTCCACCCCTCCCCCGGTTTCCAATCTGTTTGCATAACGAGTAGAAACTTGTTGATTTACATCACATGATTTAAGTGCTGTCCTTGTAGCCTGAGTCAGCGAAAACTCAGTTTCTTGCCGTTTTGTGCACGTGTTACCATTTTATGATGCACACGCATGCAGATTTTGGGCGAGAGGGTACAGCACAGACCACTGACACGGTGTAACGTGGAGAAGGCCGTTTTATTGGAACAGGTGCACATACCAAACATTAAAGTTCCCTATAGGCAATTCTGCCTTACAAAACGATTGTCCTTGCTAATACATCAAACTTTATCAACCGTTTATCCTACCCATAACCAACGGTTACCCCAACCATCTGACCTGCCCTGTATCTACATTCTGTTTTCTGAATTAACTTAACTTCTTATAACCAAAAACCTTTAACTTCCTGTCTTCAGCAACTGCGAACATACTTCCCCCTTCAAACTGCTTCCCCCATCCCAACAGCAATAAATAGATTGAACAATGCCAACCTTTGGGCAAACTGCCCATGCACCTGCCTCAAGCCTTGATAAATAACATATCTTCAACTTTTGCACACCTGTTCCAACAAAGCACGCCTCAATGACCCACACTCCAACCCTTTCCATCTTCTGTGGTGGGAGGGCGGGGAAAACCTTCTTCTCCCTACCCACCCTAGGCTACCATCCAGCATGTACAATCACTACAAAATGGTGGCTGATAGCCGAATCTCCCTTATTTTATATCTAACCCTGCCCCCACCTACAAGAAACTGCCCAAAGTCTCCCACAGTCCTCTGGACCATACCACCCGCCCAACATCCCCGGGGGCCACACATCCCTTTGGTCAGCTGCCTCCCAGACCACTGCCACGGTGTAGTGTGGAAAAGGCAACTTTATTGAAACAGGTGCACAACACAAACATTAAAGTTCCCTAGGCAATTTTGCCTTACAAAACTACTGTCCTTGCTAATACATCAAGCTTCATCTACTGTTTATATTACCCCCACCCCTTTATTTCCCCCAACGCTTACCTCAACCGTCCAGCCTGCCCTGTATCTACATTCTGTTTTCTGAATTAACTTAATTTCTTATAACCGTAAACCTTTAACTTCCTGTCTTCAGCAACGGTGAACATATTTCCGCCTCCCTCCTTCAAACTGCTTCCCCACCCCAACAGGAATAAACTCATTGAACAATGGCAACCTTTGGGTAAACCGCTATCCAGAACCAATCCCCCAATCTGGGTTTTTCTGCCCCCTCAACCAGCCCCCCTCGCCTTCATTTATCCTGACACTGCTGTTTCCCTACATACTTACCCTGTTGTCGATATGACCTCAATAATCTTATCCCCATTGCCTCCGCTAGCACTTCCCTCATCTGCATCAAGTATAGAGCCATGCCCATAGGGGACAAATGCACCCTGTTGTAGTGGAAAAAACCTGCTTCCTTGTACCTTGAGTCTGGGTGAACAACCCCCTGCAAAACATGTGCATCTCCCTGTTAATCTTCCTCCTGGCTTTATCAATGGCTGATGGCTTCTCTAGCCTCTGCCATTCTCTCCTTGGTATCACTTCCATCCACAACACAAAGTTTCCTAACCAATTAGTTTTTACTTCCCGCAAATCCTGCTTCATTGTCTTTAACACAGCTAGTCCTTCGATCCGCCCCAGGTCGTTCTCCCCTTAATACACCACCAGCACAACCCTTCCCATCCAACAATCTGTTTAGCAACGTCAATAGCTCCTGCCACAACATTCCCCCCTGCCATACAATTGCATTTTAGCTGTCTCCACAGCGAAACCCAACTGAGTTCCATGTCGTCTTTTAAAAGCTTGTCTCTCTACCCATTTTACGAATGAATGTCCCACAATCCAAACCAATAGTTCCTCTCTCTCTGAGTCTGGTACAGCTCCTACAAGAAACAGCATAGATTCAACTAATCACAGTATCTTTCTCTCTCTCGTCTCCCGCCTCCCTCATATACTGTCAGTAGCAACCAGAAGGCCATCTGCCTAATTCCTGAATCCTATCCGCGGGCTAACCCCTCCTGCCTGCCTCTGTGGCTGCCCCTATGCGGAAAGTATGTGTGCTGTATCCTGTTGGTGGCAACTTAATACGTGATACTGCTTTCCTAAGTACTGCTAAAACTTGAAACAAAGTCGCATGTGATCCATCTAGATGCCGAAAGACCCTGCCGTGACCCCTCCTGTCTCCAGTTTAAAATTTGAGCCCAGATACAAAGGGCAAACCCGTTGTACAGGCTATTCCCTCAATGTGACTGTCCTACTGTTGCAAAGTCATCCTGTGCGCTGGGAACCCCCCAACGTTTTCCTGACTGGTACTGGTGGTAACTGACTCTGACTGACCCTGGGCTCTGCCTAACCAGGCCCAGGGCCAGTGCTATGCTGAAAGAGACACAAGTAGAATAGAGTGTAAAAACACCTACATACACATGGGTACACTATGGGTTAGGGTACCCAGGTGATTGGTATGACCTCCCCTATAAGGCCCAAGTACATATAGGGCAGGGGGATTGAACCTACCTTTAAATCCCTAGTATAGAAGAGGGCAGGGTAGGTTAGAGGCCAGCAGTCTTTTCTGCACTGGCATGTGTGCACTGCTGGAGCCTGAGGTCAGTTTAAAATCAGCCCTGTGTTGCAGGACTGCTTTTAATATGCAAATTGTGCCCAAACTCTACTTTGATGTTTAGGGTAATTAAAAATGGATAACCTACAATGTTTTGGCATGGTATGTACCCACAGGGTCTCCCGTAGGTGTCCCAGGGGTGGGGGGTCAGATACTTATAAGGAGAATCCTTATAAAAAGGTTTTTATATGCCCTGGGGTTAGTGAAATTGTACATTTCACTCCCCACATTGTAGTAAAGTGCTTCCCAAAATCGACTTTTGTGCTAGGAGCACTGTGAAAGGAGGTTCTGCAATATTTTGATATATTCAGAACCCCTAAAGTCTTTCCTAGGTGTTCCAGGGGTGGGGGTCGTCCTGTAGGTATAATCAGGGTCCTTATAAAACCTGTCTTATAGGCCCTGGTATTGGAGAAATTGTCCAGTTCATTTTTCCATTGCAGATCCCTAACCCATAGGTTAACATTGGAAGAGGTTATTAGTTAATAACTGGAGAAAGAAAAGCTTTAAAACTAGGATTAAAGGACTCAGAAGAATGGCAATGATAAATCCAACAATATGGTATTGTTGAATTTATTCTAAAATGTACAGACAAGAAGTTATAAGACTTTCTTGTCTGTAAGACAAAATTCAGCCCTCTATTGCTCTGCCTTGATTGGTCAGAGATAAGTGGGTGAGCCTGGCTGCTTTGAAGAGCTGACAGATGACCCCTGGGGTTAGGAAGCCTCTCGGGGAGGAGAGGTTGCTGGGCATAGGAATGCCAGAGCCAGGGGGAGGGATAGTAAATAATGCTCTTCAAGGGAAGGGGAAGACAAGCTTAAAGACATCAGTTTCATTTACAACTCTCCTCTTTGAACCAAAGGCAGATGCTAGGCTTAAGAAAGGAATGAGCAGATGCAAGGGGGAGAGACTATGGAGATTAGCCATCCTAGGGGTGTGTTTAGCCAGCTCTTCTCTCTCTGCTGAAAATTCTGACATATTGAATTTTGGGAGAATAGTGGTTTCTGGGTTAGCATTTTGCCACACCAAAGGCTTAACCTACACGGGAAGTCCTACCTAAAAGGACGGAATCCCATCACTCACCGAAGTGACATGCTTCATCATCTGGGATCTCCTCCCGGCTGTAAATCCTAGTACAGCCGAGGGCTACAACCCCCTCACTGTGAGGGAGGATCTCAGGGATGTTTTATTGATGTTCTCCCTAACTAAGGGCTACTAAAACCCAAGATGAAGAGCTGGTAATGTTGTATGTAAGTGATGAGCGCAGTGCAAATTGAAATA
This sequence comes from Calotriton arnoldi, assembly GCA_963921515.1. NCBI lineage: Eukaryota > Metazoa > Chordata > Amphibia > Caudata > Salamandridae > Calotriton > Calotriton arnoldi. The sequence goes on along the minus strand of CAWUFW010003924.1, from coordinate 631,384 downwards.
AAAATGTGCAAGGTGAGCTAAAACTAACTATCAAGAGAAAAAAGACTTTAATGGTTATCTCTTGATGTTAGGATTAAAAACAGTGCAAAATGCAGTTTTAACATAATAACTGCAACTGTGGTCTACATGTTTCGGCTCTCATGACCTAACGAGTGTCTAGCCTTCTTCAGGACCTAGATGTTGAGTGCTACTGCGTTATGTGTACTAAAAAAGGGGTGTAACCAAAAATAAATAAATGGAATCAATACAACCTACACCACACAAGATCTCTGATGGAGGTTCGTGGTGTACAAGTCAACCCGTGAATTACGAGTAAGGAACATCACCTCACCTGGCAGCAGCTCAGGACGTGAGGCACCGCTCTCTCCGTCAGTACCCCGGGCTTTGCAAGGCTGCAACCGGAGGCCTCGTACTCCTTACTCGTAATTCACGGGTTGACTTGTACACCACGAACCTCCATCAGAGATCTTGTGTGGTGTAGGTTGTATTGATTCCATTTATTTATTTTTTGTTACACCCCTTTTTGCGCTCATCACTTACATACAACATTACCAGCTCTTCATCTTGGGTTTTAGTAGCCCTTAGTTAGGGAGAACATCAATAAAACATCCCTGAACTCCTCCCTCACAGTGAGGGGGTTGTAGCCCTCGGCTGTACTAGGATTTACAGCCGGGAGGAGATCCCAGATGATGAAGCATGTCACTTCGGTGAGTGATGGGATTCCGTCCTTTTAGGTAGGACTTCCCGTGTAGGTTAAGCCTTTGGTGCACTGTAGGCACACATGTCATCATAGTTATAGGTGGCGTTCTGAGACCCTTGGACTTTATTGTTGTGTATATGTAGATTGGGGGATATAGTCCTAGCTGGTCTTTAAACTTTTTCCCTCGGACCCTCCCATCCTGGTTTGTATTTTTTTTTTTTTTTACAAAATGATCACCCCATACAAAGAGGGCAAGCGCCTAGGGAAAAATTGCAGAAATGCTATGCTCCTCCCACCATTCTTCCAAGCCTGAGATAACTGCTCTGTGCACCAATTCCCCTTCCAGTGAAGGCCAAAGCCAGGACTGCCGGCAGCATCTGAAATCACCTGCATGCCCCATTCTATTCTGTCCCCTGCTCTCTCCAGAGAAATACCATTTAATTGTTCTAGAAATGATCGCCAAGTGCTCAAATTCTCTTTCGATCCTGCTGACAATCTCACCCTGTGGTGTGGCATGACCCCGCCAATGCTACACCCAATCTCCTGAAAAAGGTTCTCCCTGCCCCTACCACGCAGCGCGCAAAATTCAGATGGTCTAGGAGTACCTGCACCTCCCTCACCTGCACCTTCTTCACCAACATGGTATCCAGCAGGACTATCATTGCCTGTCTCTTGTCTTCAGGCAACCTCGCTTCCATTTTTAATGTGTCAAATTAAATTCTCAGAAATGACATCACCGTTTCAGGTCCTAAGGTCTTCTTGTCTGGGAGAGGCACCCTCACATCGTCAGTCAGCTCTTAAAAAGTAGTCAGCATCAACTGACAGTTTGTCGAGCCCGGTGGTCCCACAAAAAAGAAGCCATCCAAATAATGTGTCAATGTCTTGTGTCCAATCACAACCAATGCAGAAAAGTACTAAAGCACTCAAACAATGCGCATGAGATAGAGCAGCCCATGGGCAATGTTTTTTCTATGTACCACTGGCCTTTAAACTGTATACCAACTGTTCGAAATCTAGGGGTGAATTGGTAAGAGGCAGAATGCCGCCTAAATGTCTCTCTTCACCAAGTGTGCACTTTTGGCACCTGCATTCACCGAGTCGATGGCCATATTGACTGAAGAGTATGTCACTGAGAACAACTCCTCCATTATGTAATCATTCACGGACTGGCCCCCCCAGCTATGATAAAGGCTGAATCAGCTGAAACTGCCCTGTGTTTTCTTTGATGCCACTCCTATGGGAGAGATAATCAAGTTTTCTAGTGGCCACGTACCATATGGACCTGCCCTTCTATCTTCTCTGATCCCCTTCTGAAGTTTGTTCCTTACCACCTGTGGGTGATCCTTTGCAGATTACAGATTCTCTGCCACCTCCTCTACTGTGGTCCCTCGTAACCCAGTCGAAATCCCTTCTCAAAACCTTCCCCCAACCATGTACCATTGCAGCCAGTGTGTCAGTCTCTGCAACTTACCTGGGGTAAGAGACTTTTCCGGCAATTCCTTGTGCTCCATGACCCCCTCTCCTGAAGGATTGTTGCCATGTTCCCCCCTACCTGCCTTGCAGTCCCTCTGCATTCTATGAACGGGTGTCGGGCTGTGCACTCGAAACACTTGTGTGTCAATTTACTGTATTCCCTCATGCGAGACCCCCTATTATACACCCAGCATTCCCCTGTCTGACTTGTCTGGTCTCTCCCTGTTGCCCCCACCCCTCCCTGGGTGGGAAACCCCTGAGAGGGCCTATACACTATGGGTAAGCCGCTGGCCATGAACACTGTGGGTGCAGGCGTCACCAGCCCCATTGTATGGAGTCACAAGTCATGGTCCAAGCCCCCCCCACCATTTCCCTTCCTCGTCTGCCGCCAAGCAAGCTCTGTCCTCTTCATTGTACCTCAGCCATGCGTATCTGCCAAAGGGGCTGTGCGCCTTTCTAATCTCGTCCATGTATTTGAATAATGCTGTACACTGTTCTGGGATTTTCTCACAGTACACACTGGCATGTACTAAAAAACGCTGCTGTCCAATTTTAGATTGTGACAGGTATCTTTGGCTGTTTGGTCAACTCATACTCCTCCTCTTTGGACCCTTCATTTGCCCCAATTTACCTTATGTAGCAACTTAAAACCCTCCATGTACTCTCCTTTCCATATATTTTCTTTCGTGGGTGTCATTAAATGCATGCCCAGAGGGTTTGTGATCCCCATATAGGATAGTTTCTTTACCTTTAGTTCCTTGCTTTCTTTTTTATCTTCTTGTGTGTCATGCCCTTCTTTCTTTTTTACCTTCACCCTGCCAGCCCCCAGCGTTTCTAAGGTGACACCCGTGTGTGACTCCGCTTTCTCCTGTTTGTCCTTATCTTCCCCTGTCACCGGTTGAGCCTGCTCTTCTGGTCCCACACCTTTATCTGCCACATAAATCCCATTCCTAAGTCTTACCTCACCATCCACTAGCTCTCCTATATCCCCCACATCTACTCCATTCAATATCATTACAGGTTTTTGTAGCTTGTCAAACCACTTACCTGTACATAAGGTTGGTACCAGCACCAAAGCTTGCCATCTCGCCAATCTCGCCTCCTCTGTCGCACTGCCAGACGCTGCAGGCACCGCTGCTGGTCTGTCCTGTAACACACTGGCAGATGGTTGGTGAGATCTACCACCCCCCAGCCTTTTGCCCCGAAGCCCACCACACTGTCTCTGCTCTCAAACCTTCCAGATCGCTCTCCACTAATTCCCCTTCTTCTAGTTTGTCCACATCATAGTTCAACATTTAATCATCACTAGTTCCTTGTGACACACTGTGACCCATGTCATCACACGCTGTATCAGGTATAAACTCTTCGTCCCACCAAGCAACGTGTGCCCACTGGACTCGCCATCCGGAGGAGGCCTCATCAAACTGACTATCCAAAGCTGCCAAGGAGTGCCCACCAGACCTTCATCCCCCAGCTGTGTTGAAGGTCTCACCAGACCTTCCCCAGCTCAGTCCAGTCCCGTCCTTCGCATCGTTTGGTCTAGCCGTCAAGACCATGCCATCACTTCTCCTCAGGGTATTGGAGCCACACTAGACTCTCCCAAGTCCAGAACTGTGTCTTGACCCGGAAACCAATTACAAGCAGTGAAGGCCAACGTAATGGCTCTCCTCCCACCCCTTGATTCTTGTTAGCCTGTCCTGGCACCCATATCCATTTCCCCGCATCTCCTTCTTGCACCCTTCATCTCTCCTGGGGGGGCCTGTGCTCGCCCCACCTATTACCTTCTCCTTCCTGCCTACAGAGCGCCCCGTGTGCCACCCCCGTTCTGCCCATGAATACCCCCTTTCCTTCGCCAACCTCCTATTTATTTTATTTATTTATTTTTTATTTTAGAGGTTTTATATAGTGCTGGCTAGACCCAGAGGTATCAGAGCGCTTTACATGAGTAAGAAGATGGTAACGGTATAAAACAATAATTCAACAGCATGGAATACCAACAAGTTAACAAAAAAGAAACATCTAGAATTTACACATATCAAATAAACAGATAGATAGAGCGAGGGCTATATACATGTATAACATGGAAATGGGAGATCAGATTTTGTATAATGGTATGGGATGGAGAAAGGCATGAAGGGCAGCAGGTAGTAGGAAGTTAGACGTGAGAAAGGGGAGGGAAGCAGATGGGGAAATTTGGTAGGAGAGGGGGAGTGGGAGGGGGATGGGAAGGACTATGAGAGGGAGCAGATGAGAGCAGTGGGGAAGGGAGAAAGCTGAGCCAGTGGAATGTAGAGGGAGGGGAGGGGGGAGGAGAGAGACAGTAGGAAAGTAGGGGGACCAGAAAAGTGGAAGGGGTGAGGGCGAATTCAGGGCGCTGGTTAAGACCCCCAATATTTATTGAGGAGGTGCATTTTGAGGTCTTTTTTTAAGCTGATGTAGGAAGGGTTGCAACGCAGGTCTTTGGGGAGGGCATTCCAGATGTTTGGGGCATTACCGGAGAAGGAGCGGGATTGTGTGGATTTCTTTTTTAGCAGGGGTGGGACTAGGAGGAGAGCGTTGGTGCTTCTCATGGGTCGTGTGCTGCCGGCTTTGCAGAGTTTATTGGCGAGGTATGGCGGTGTATTTTGATGGAGGACTTTGTGTGTAATGCAAGCAGTTTTGTAGGCAGATCTGCCTTTGATGGGGAGCCATTTAAGGGTTTTGAGGGCTGGGGAGATGTGGTCGAAGTGTTTGCAGTCGGTGATGAGCCTGGCTGCAAGGTTGAGCACAGATTTGAGTGGAGCAAGGTGGACCTTGGGGATTCCGGTGAGGATGGCATTGCCGTAATCAATACACGAAAGGACCAGAGATTGGACTACTAATTTAAAGTCATCAGTAGGAATAAAGGGCTTAATTTTCTTTAGATGACGGAGAGTGAAGAGGGCTCCTTTAGCCCAGTTTTTGATGTGCACATTGAGAGTTAGGCTGTTATCGATGGAGATACCAAGGGATTTTACTGAGTTGGACAAGGAGAGTGAGCAGTTGAGGGCATTAAGGTCGGAGATCCAGGTTTGAATGGGGAGAGGGTTGTTTTTAGGGGAGAAAAGAATGATTTCAGTTTTTTTGGGGTTGAGTTTGAGATGATTTAATTGGAACCAGGATTGAATCTTAGTGAGGGTGTTGTTAAGGTGTAGGATGTCCGCGTGGGTTTTGATCTTATAGTAGAGTTGGGTATCATCGGCATAGAGGTAGTAGTTGATTCCAGCTTGTTTAAGAATGAGGGTGAGGGGTTCCATAAAGAGGTTAAAGAGAGAGGAGAGAGAATGGATCCCTGGGGGACTCCTAGGGAGACCGGAGTGGGGTTTGATAAGCAGTCGTGAATTTTGATTTGCTGTGTTCGGTGTTGGAGATAGGAGACAAACCATTTATGGGCAGTACCATTGAGGCCGAAGCGATCTCTGAGAACATTAAGTAGGGCTGAGCTCTCCCATGCAAAGCTGTCCTAGCCCGAGTCCTGCACTGAGCTCTCATTCTGCCCTCCTGTCCTGACCGGTCCCATTTGAGGCTGTCCTAACATAAAGGCGTGCACCCACTGTCGTGTGGTTTGTGGCCTCCTGGTCTGTCTTGCTGCGTTGGCTTGGACTTGGCTGCCATGAGGCCTCTTTTTGCGCACGTTCCTTTGTGCCGTTGTTGTTCGAGACTCTGCTTCTGCCCGGCTATCTTAGCACTGTCTGCATTTCTATCTTTCACCTTGTCTCCTGTTCCCTTTTGGGCTGCTGTCTGCACACCATGTACAAGGTCGATACACAACGTCCTTTGTTCCTGCTGATTTGGCCAGTCCCTCACACTTAGACATAACACTCTATTTACAGCTGCCTTGGAGAAATTCTTGTGCTTTTAATATGGTGTTTTTTCACTGTAAGAGACACTTGGAGAACAACCTTTCCAGAGAGAAGAGCTGTTTGTATCTGATGATGTAAACTTTGCATCTAGCTATTGAGGTATGGGGGTTCGCTAGTCAAAGCCCAGAGGTCTTCTATTTCTATAATAAACTAGCTACTAGCACGGGGAGGGTGGTAAGGTCATTTAGCCTTATATCCACTGCTTTATGAAATGCTTTCCCGTTTGTATTCTATGGAGTTGTAACTATGCTGCTTATTTTATCATTATGCATTATGCTGATAGTACTGGCACGTGTACTGTATCTTAGAGCACGTTAGTTAAAATAAACATTTTAAACTAAACAGTGTCTCTTTTACGCGTGTTGTGGACAGGTATGAGTGAGTTATGAAAGGGTGTTCTTGCTACTGCGAGTCCTGAGGAGAGAGAGATACCGTGTTCTGGGTTGTCTAATCATTGGCAGCATTGTTGCTAATGAGACGCTAAAGCTAGTCGGATTAGGGTTTTAGGCGCTAAGGTTTATGGTTGGCTCATCACTATATTCCGAGGTCCTATTATCCTGTGCATAGCTCTGTATATGTGCAGAATCCCTATAACATGGTGCAACCAACGAGTGGGGCAGCTTATCTGCGAGACGCTTGAGTAATATTTGTGCTTGTCCACAACTACCTTCACAGGCGCTTCCGGAAGCGTATATGACGGTGATACCTCCTATATTGACGTTTTTATAGGTTTTTTCAAGCTTGAAGTTGTTAAAAGGTTTTCTAGAAAGAATACCCTCTATTGTGCTGCCATACATTAGGTTGTCCAGAACTTTCAGCCTGAAATGGCTGTTCAAATTGCGGCACATAGCCGCGCAGCGCTCCGGGCTCACTTAACAGTGTATGGAGTGCCTGACGCGGGTGTCGACTTGATCTTTGTGGTACAAGCAGATCCAGCTTACCACTTTGAGGTGTTTTACTCTTGGGTCACCTTTCCAGCGGTGGCTGGGGCAGATAATCTGTTCCATGAATATGAAGCCACCGTTGTTCCTAATAACTATAGACCGTATATGAATATTGAAGTACCGCTCACGGCTTGGCAACACCGTGTTTGGTTTGATGGCGCCTTCCCCCAACCGGTTACCGCGGTTCGTTTAGGCCCATTATCAATTGATGGGGCCACTTGGCCAGTCTTGGCCGGGTATACACCACATCCGCGTTATATGACGGTTACAGTCGCTGAACTGCGACATATGCATTCGTCTTTGATACGAGTACATAGAGCTTTAGTACAATATGTTACAGGCAACATCCAGGGAGCCCCACCTGGAGTTGCGGCCCATCCAGCTGGTGCAGGCGGTGTAACCATAAGTCCTGTGATTGTGAATTCGGTGATGGGCAAGCGCCCACAGCATAAGGATGATTTTCCTTATTGGCTTGCAGAAAAATTTGACCAGCTGGAGGCAGTTTTTCCAAATACTTCTACCGTGGAAAAACATAGGATTTTGACGATTAGTTTGCCCTAAAGACTTAGTACCCGAGTTGGCAGAATGCAACAACTGGGGTAGGGTATTTGCTGCAGTATATTCAAAGTGTTTCGGCACTCCTTCCATGACAGTACTCCCCTCTGTGATTAAACTTGTGCAGGATGAACATGGCCCTGAAGCGGCTGTGGAATTAGGGATGAGACTGGTGGGAGTGTTCGATGTAGTAGCTGAGTTGATCCTTGCGAATGTCAAGGGCGATGCAGTGAACTTTCAAGTAGCTAATGCTTTGGCTTTAGTCCCAGAATTGGACAGGCCTCGCGAATTACCGAAAATAATTGCTCAGGCTTACAAAACCATTGGTCGCAATAGCCTGGGAGTTAAGCCTTTTGCTAAAACGCAAACACAATCGCAACAACAACCGAAAACTCAGTCTGAGAAAGATGAGAAACCAGTTTTTACTAAAAAGAGCTGGAGGTTGAAAAAACAGGGTAAGCAACAGAAGAAACCGGGGTCGCGAGGTGCATCCCCGGTTTCAGTCTCTTCTGAACGCACTTATGACTTGCGTGATAGGGCGAGAATTAAATCTCCAGAGAGATTTCAAGTCCCTGATTCGCGTTCTCCTCGTTCTTCACAGGCACCAACATCTTCGCAGGCTGGTGGAGGAGATCGCCAGGATAGAGGAAGGGGTCGAGAGGATCCACAGGGACGAGACCAACCTCGACAACAGGTCAGAGGGAAACCAGACGATTTTCAACGTTCTCGCCCACAATTTCAGAAGAAAAAAGTTGCCGCTGTAACAGCAAAATATGCCACAGACGGTGAGAACGAGACTCCTGGATTGGACGTGGGCAGTAATCCTCCTAGACAGCGCCGCGGAAGTTAACATAGTGCGGGAGGCGCTACGTCCTCATGTGGAGGCGACAGCAACTGAAACATTCATTACTGTCGAGACAGCAGACACCAGAGTGGCTCCCCATTACAGACTATATAATATTGTAATTCAAATCGAAGGTGATATACAGCGTGTAATCAAAGGGATTTTTTGGGAAAATCTGACCTCTTCTTATGACATTTTGTTAGCGGAGGCGGATTGGCCGCCCCCATTCGTACTTGCTGCGCGCAAAGGGGAGGAGGTTATCCTTCCGAGCTTTTCTCGACATGTCCCAAAAGACAAAGCAGAGGCTCTTGCAGCTGAATGGGCTGTGTCCCTGGCTCCGGCGTTATACCGCAACCATGTGGGCTGGGATGAAGAATCACCACCCCATGAAATACCTCTGCGGTCCCTGCCACAGCCACAACCCCAATATCCCATCAAACGGGAAGCTAAAGGTCCCGTTTCCGAAATTCTGACCCAGTTGGAATATCAGGGAGTGATTGAAACATGCGAGTCACCGATGAATAATCCCCTTTTCGCGGTTTCTAAACCCGATGGATCGTACCGCTTAGTTTTGGATTACCGGCATTTGAACTCTCATTGTCGGACCTTTGCGGTGCAAAACACACATAGTTCTGCGCTAGTAGACAGTCTTGTTCGTAAAAAATATAAAACTACACTTGACCTATCCAATGGATTCTACACGCACAACTTGGCCCCGGAGAGTAGCCAATGGAGCGCTTTTACCTCCGGTGGTAAATTATTCAAATTCAGGCGTTTACCTATGGGCTACAAAAACAGTCCGGGCGTATTCGCTTCTCGTGTTGTCTCTTTGTTAGACGACATAGACCCAAATGCATGTTCGTACGTCGATGATATCTATCTGACAGACGACAAATTATTCCCGCATCTTACCCGAGTGGACCGCATTATTCTAGAATTTGCGGTTCTAGGTTACAAATTTAATTTTGCCAAATCTCACATTGCTGAATTTACCGTTTTGTTTTTGGGTTATGAGCTCAACAATGAAGGTAAGGGCTTAGCCCCCCATTTTCTGGAGAAATGTGCACTTTTGTGCCCTCCAACCACTCTGAAGAAACTTCAGTCTTTACTGGGTTTTCTGAACTTTGGGCGTACTTACATCCCCGAATATGCCCAGCGTATCAAGCCACTGTATTCCTTGATACAACCTAACTTTTCGAAGTCATGCTGGTTTCCGGAGCATTCCTCCATTCTGCAGTCTTTGCAGACAGACTTACTTGAGTCTAAATACTTGTTGACTCGTGATAACCACACCAACCTGGAGATTAGAATCATTCCAGGGGCAGTGGGTTTCACGTACTTGACCTTTAACGAAGGTGACACAGTACCCATCGCATACAAGTCACATCTTTACACTTCCGCAGAAATGCGTTTTTTATCTGTGGAGAAAGTTTTAACTGCAGTGCAAATGGCGATTCTAAAGGAACGCGCACTGGCACAGGGAAAGCGCATTTTGGTGGTAACACCATATCCTGCCCTAGAGGCAGTGACGAAAGCGAGTGTTCCGAACTCTAAAGCTTTGCACCCCCGTTGGATTCAATGGGCAACATCTTTGACGTCTCCAGATGTCACCGTAATCTTTGATTCTTCTCTTCAGACTCAGGAGTTCTTACAGTATGAATTCGTTCATCCTCCTCCTCTGTCGTTGCTACCGCTTGAGGAATACGAAAGTATTATTTACACCGATGGCTCGGCACAACCGGCCACGGGTTCCAAGCATGCTTATTCAGCCGCATGTGCTATTGTTGCAGGTTCCTTTGTGAACGGAAAGTTCAAATCAACTGTAGTGCATACTCAAGCACTAGGAGACAGTACTGCACAATTAGCCGAGCTGCGTGCTTTGGTGCTCGCACTTGAGTTCGCTAATCCTGATGTGACCACTCTTATTGTATGTGATTCTTATTACTGTGTCCAGTCATACAATGACAATCTATTCTTTTGGTCACAAAATGACTATAGAGATGCAAAAGGCAGCACAATCAAGCATAAAATGCTTTGGGTTCGAGTGGCAGATTTACAACAACGTCTGCCTCTCACACAGGTGGTACACACTCTTGGCCATCAGCGTGTGGGCGCACATGCTGTCGGTAACGGTTTGGCAGACGAAGCTGCCAAATCAGCAGTAGCCACGTGCTTAGTCGCAGCAGTTACCAGATCCATGTCTAAAATAGATTCTGATATTCTAGCAGCTATTGCTGCAACAAAGGAAGGTGCTAATTACCCTAGGGGTTTCCCTTCCAAATACTCTTATCAGTTTGGTCCCGAACAGGCTCCTTATGTGAGAATTCCAAACGTTGGTGATCGGCTGATTCCCAACGCGGATCGCAGACTTTCCTTGATAACGGCGGCACACGAAGGCATGGCATCGGCTCATGCTGGGGTGTCTGCGACGGTTTCCATCTTGCAGCAGCGTTACTGCTGGCGTGGGTTATACAAACAAACCCATACTTATGTGCTTTCTTGTGACGTTTGTCAACAGATTAAGCCTTCCACGGTTGCACAGCCACCACAGACCTCGCTCTGCATTTCTAACAGACCTTTTGGGTGTGTTTACCTGGATCACTGCGGTCCATTCTCATCAGACACTGCATATAAATATATCTTAGTTGCAGTAGACTCGTGCACACGTTTCATCTGGGTCTGGCCACAACGGAGTGCTGACGCTCGAAATGTCATAAGGGATTTGCGTGTCTTTGTGGGAATTTTTGCCTGTGGCACCTTCCATTCTGACCAAGGTCCAGCGTTTGCCTCTAAGGCTTACAAGGACGCAATGGGTTCACTGGGGGTGCGGGTGAAATTTTCGTCACCGTATCGGCCTGAGGGCAACTCGATTGTTGAACTAATGAGCCGTGACTTAAAGCAATCCTTGACAGCTAGAGTCTTAGGTACTGGCAGGAACTGGCTGGCCCACCTGTATACTGTACAACGTGCACTTAATAATCTCCCGAGAAGACCTCTGGGTGGGCGGACCCCATACGAAATGCTCTTTGGCATAAGAATGTTTGTGCCTGACCTTGATGGTCTAGACATGGCGGCGCATTCCGCCATCTTTGATGTAGATAATCATTCTACTATGTTACAGGACTTACAAGAAGCCCGAGACAAACTTGCGATTGCACATTTACCTTCAGCCACAGACGCTGCATTGCAGATTCCGGTTGCCGGCTGGCTTCCGAAGATTGGAGATCTGGTTCGAGAAAAGGTGGAGAACAAAAAAGAATTCGGCCCCTCTTATCGTGCACCGGTTCCAGTCCTTGGCTTGAAGGGAACTCGTACAGTCATCTTACCACCGCTTCCTGGTCGCAAGGAGAACAGATACATCTCGGTGGAAAATGTCAAGCTACAACATCTGGCCGATCCTGAATAGTGTTATACCAGCGGTCTCTTGTCCTGTCATTTACCGGACGAATGTTCGTGGCCCTCTTGCACGAACGGTCACTGATGTTGCTATCGAGATGGTTGATTTGCCTGATACTCTACACGCGTACCCGGATTCCCCCTGCAATGAGGAGCCCGAGTATATCTACCCCGCAACCGAGTCCGTGGCTCATTTACCAACAACGCCACTGAGCCCAACACGTTATTCCTTCGACTCGGATTCCATTTCATCACTTGTCCCATCCAAATTCAGTATTTTTGTATCCTGGTTTAGAGACAATTTTTTGATACCCCCATGGACATACATTTGGTTGGTACTTTTCCTGATTTTTTTGTTCATGTCTATTGGCTTTGTCACCGTGTTTTTTCTGCTCATCAATGGACATTATTTGCCGGACCGCTCTGCGGTGAACTTTGTCGCTGGAACTTTGGCTCCACATTCTTCTTCTCACATCATGAAGCGAGACCACACATTTGTGAACATTTCAGCGTTTCCAGTTGCTGATGGCATAATTTGGGATGCAGTGAACTTCCAAATTCATGGTCCAACCGAAATTATTAATGTACCAAATGTCCTTCGTGTTTCAATGGGTGATGTCGTAAAAGTAATATTCATTCTGACGATTGGGATGTACATGCAGTTGAAGCATTATTTACTGATTTGAAATATTATGCTGCTTTTCATGCTGAAGATCTGTACATGAATTCTGCAAATTACGCTGATTTGTATTGTTACCAGCATTGGGGCAACCACTTTCTTCATAAACCCAGTACCCTTAGGGGTCTTTTTAATTACACACAATGGGAACATTGTCCGACCCCTTTGCCTGGTAGCTCCCAGACTCTTATAAATAAGTTTACTTATTTTACAGATTTTAATAGATCGAACCCTGGGTCCTATTTCTTTAAATTAAACACTTCCTTTACTGAAAAAATTATGTTAACCCATACCAACTTACTATATTCCGGCTCCTTTTTAAAAGCCTTAGCTGTAGGTGGGTATGAACATTGGCGTGACACCATTGATTTGAAGTCTATTTGGGGATCCAAGACATGGCAGGTGCAGGGCACAGAAGCCTTGCATCGTGCTTGCCTAATCCCGGCCCAAATTCAATTTTTAAATCAGACCGTCTATCAAACGACATGTTGGGGTTTGGCTACGTCCAAACAATTAAATGCACCATCCTTTCCTGTTTTGTCTTCCACTCACAATGGAAGTTTGTACTTTAATAAGTCCCTTACCGAATTGCAGGTTTTGTTTCAGAACAATTCGTTTAATGTCTCTGCGTTTATTCAGTCACCCTGGTTGGTTTGGCCAATTGCATCAAATGCCTGCCAACTGTGTTTTCATAACCCGGATACTGGCTACATACAAGACAAGCCAGATCCACGGTTTTCTCACTCTCGTACTGTGACCACATATTCTGTTGGTAAATTATGTAAACAGTGGTTGCAGCACTCTTCCCTGGATTCTGTTAAACAACATTTATCGCTCCTATCAGGCAACATTGATCTGTCCGATTTTGTTCTGGGGCCTCGTGGCCCTCGACCTAAGAGATTCATTTATGAAACTTATAATGAACTCTGGAAGCTTTCGCAAATTGAAGCTGCTTTCCGTCTGCGGGAAATCGATCAAGCAAATTTGGAAAAGGTGCTTGCTGTTGTTGACAATAATATTAATACCCAGTCTTCCCGCATTTATACATTAGAGAATATTATTTCCTCTGTTGTTGATATTGTACAAGATGATGTTTCTGTGTTATATCATGGTCAGAATCAATTGCGTTCAATAATGCAGTTTGCATGGACTGTGCAGACACCTAAAATGGGGAAAGTTTCTTGGCAATTTTTGAACACCTCTGCCTTATTTTCGCCTTTTAATTTGACTGAGAAACAGCGATTCATGTCCATGAAGGATGCAACATACACTCTGTTACATATTGAAAAGATAGAGCCCTTACCATTCTCTATAGCGGAATTGGATTCTGCTGTGTGGCTAGTACACGGGGTTATAGCTTTGCCTTTTCCATTGTTTGAATTCAGTTCGTGCATGAAGCATTATCCTGTAGGTCGTTTCCAGCCTTTGGGCAGTGCCTTCCTACATGAACTTTGGTCCCTGCCTTTCATGTTTAAATGCCTTAGAGACGGGAGGGAGGTTTTTCTCACGGGGGAGTCATGCGATTCAACTGTGGGTCATTCCCTTATTTGCAAACACATTAAGTTGCACGGAGCTTGTAACCTTTCGGCTCCGAATCTTGCTTGTGTGTTAAAGGGTATTCAAGCTCCTGCTATTTCTCCTACTTTCACTGTGCTTGCTAATGGTAGCTATTTACTTTTGAATAACCAAGACTGCTGTGGCCTGCTTGCCGGCATACCATATATTGTTACTGTTTCCCACAGGGTTGTCTGCTGCAAAAATGTGCATTTTCCTCCCCCGCACGACATCATAGATAGTTCTGTGTGGCCTTCCATTCCTACTCTGAAGGCGGATTTCAATAAATTGAGCAGAATAAAGGCACTATTATTGAACCAGGAGGTTATGCTCACATCTGCCCGGGAGACTTTCATTCTCCAGGTGGCAAGTACCCACAGTGAAATACAGGCCCTTTTGAACACTAACCTCCCACAACATTTCGGTGAACTGATTCACCGTGTTTTTAATGCGTCCCGCACTGAAGGTCTAGTGCACTTTTTTAAAGTTGTGGGCTCTGGCCTTGTGACCTCTTTTCAAACTATTTTTGGTGTAATACCGGCTTTTATTCATTCCATCTTTTCCAGCGTCTTTGGTGGCTTTCCACTGATCCTCGCCTTGGCGGCTGGTGTCCTGCTGTTGGTTTGTTTACTGCGCAATGGCTGCACCTCCATGGGCCCTTCTCGAGCCAGGTCGGCTCCTGATGCTCCGTGAACGTCTCCTCGCTGGCTTCGGTGTCCTGCCGTTGGCGACAATAAGTGTGTCATATACACTTTCTTTTCGCTTTGCGTATTTCACTTGCGTGCAACCTGTGATGTCTTGCATCCGATGTCCATTCTCGTGGGCCATAGATTATTGCCTCTCCAATACGTCTTTGTCTGTTTCGGATTTTGTTCAGTTGGTGGGTCCCCTGGAGACCCATGAACGGGACTGTTCCGCTGCAGGCTATATGGCGCGTGCGGCCGCACTGGGGATTTTGGCACAATGGGATATCTGGGCGGCTGCTCGGAATCTCCTACAACGAAGTTATATTGAGTATCACGCAAGTTGTCCCGCAATGCTGTTTACTGCACTCTCTTACGAGGAACATGACTGCAGTTTTGATTTACTTGACTGGATGGCGTCACTTTTTTCCGACGATTCCAATGATGTCCTCTTGGAAGGTGTGGCGTTTTTCTGCACTAACACACTGTTGTATTAAGAGGGCTTTGACTTTCTACAACCTGCCTCGTTGGAAAGATCTCTATTTGTATTTTTTTATCTCCCTTTCGCTGTCCTTCCTGGGATTCGCTTCCCCACGTGCGTTCTGTTCTGCTCAGTTAATTTGGACTCTGTAATCTTCTTGGACGATGGACTGACCAGGGGAGGGTGTCGTGTGGTTTGTGGCCTCCTGGTCTGCCTTGCTGCGTTGGCTTGGACTTGGCTGCCATGAGGCCTCTTTTTGCGCACGTTCCTTTGTGCCGTTGTTGTTCGAGACTCTGCTTCTGCCCGGCTATCTTAGCACTGTCTGCATTTCTATCTTTCACCTTGTCTCCTGTTCCCTTTTGGGCTGCTGTCTGCACACCATGTACAAGGTCGATACACAACGTCCTTTGTTCCTGCTGATTTGGCCAGTCCCTCACACTTAGACATAACACACTATTTACAGCTGCCTTGGAGAAATTCTTGTGCTTTTAATATGGTGTTTTTTCACTGTAAGAGACACTTGGAGAACAACCTTTCCAGAGAGAAGAGCTGTTTGTATCTGATGATGTAAACTTTGCATCTAGCTATTGAGGTATGGGGGTTCGCTAGTCAAAGCCCAGAGGTCTTCTATTTCTATAATAAACTAGCTACTAGCACGGGGAGGGTGGTAAGGTCATTTAGCCTTATATCCACTGCTTTATGAAATGCTTTCCCCGTTTGTATTCTATGGAGTTGTAACTATGCTGCTTATTTTATCATTATGCATTATGCTGATAGTACTGGCACGTGTACTGTATCTTAGAGCACGTTAGTTAAAATAAACATTTTAAACTAAACAGTGTCTCTTTTTACGCGTGTTGTGGACAGGTATGAGTGAGTTATGAAAGGGTGTTCTTGCTACTGCGAGTCCTGAGAGAGAGAGAGATACCGTGTTCTGGGTTGTCTAATCATTGGCAGCATTGTTGCTAATGAGACGCTAAAGCTAGTCGGATTAGGGTTTTAGGCGCTAAGGTTTATGGTTGGCTCACCACTATATTCCGAGGTCCTATTATCCTGTGCAGTAGCTCTGTATATGTGCAGAATCCCTATAACACCACCTGTCACAAGGAACCTCTGGCTTGAACTGCCCCTTGCAAAGTCATCGCAGTGCCGCAACATGAGCTCTGTTCTCAAAAGGGACTTTTGCCCTGGACTACACTGTGGAAAAGCTGTCCTAATGCACATCTTCCCTGGCCTTCGCCATTCACAACTATCCGAGCATTAAGACATGAACCCAGCCCTCACAATGAACTCCTGTTCTAGTCTGCTCATGCAAAGCTAACCTGGCGCTGAATCGAGCACTCAGTCATACACAGAGATCTCCCATAATGCACTTTTTCTGGAATTGCCCTTTCAGAGCTAGGCTGGCTCTGAGACGTGCTGTGCTCTCACAATGCATCTCTGTCCTGCCCTCCCCCATTCAAAACGATCCTTACATTGGAACTTACACTGAACTTTCACAATGAACTCCTATCCTCCCCTAGTCCATCCGGAGCTGTGCTACCACTGAGACCTGCACAACCTCCCATAATGCACCTTTATCCGACCAGTCCCACGTGAAGCTTTCCTACCGCTGAGAGGAGCACCGAGCTCCCACAATGCACCTCTATTCTGACCTTCACCTGCAAACTTATTTTAACAGCTAAATGTCATCTGAGCTCTCCTGGCCTGCCCCAAACTAAGCTATCCTAGAACTGAAACATCCACTGAGCTCCCACAAGGCACATCTCTCCTGTTCTGCACATTGCACTGTTCCCACAACAATGAGGCCTTATAGAGCTATCTATGCACATTTATTCACCGCTGTGGCATGCACAGATAACTCAGTACTCCTACACCCACAGACATCTCATGATGCATCTCTATTTGATCACCTAAAATGCATTTTTGAAGACTGGATTTTTAAGTTGCCCAAATAAGAGGAAACATATCCAAAATGTAAACCTAAAAACCAGCACTATCCTGCTTAAAAAAGGCCAGCTGAGAGACATGAACACATACATATATGGCTATATTCATGTTATTATCACAGTACAGTGTAACTGACATGAGGAAACACAGTTATTGTCTTACGTAATGTATGTCAAAAGTGATTTGGGTTTGCTTGTGTTCCTTTTAAGAGGGGACCTGGCGCAGCAGTTTTGTCTAAACTCTACCTGCTGGAGCAGACCCAAGTCTGATGTGCATAAGGCTGGTCTGTCATGGGCTTGGTGGGCAAAGAACAATAGATTGCAATGCAGCCCGCATAATTACTTGTGGATGAAATTAATTCAAGCATTCCACCCATCACCTTTTTGTTTTTTTCAGTACTGTATCACAGAATTTATGTTATAATGACTTGACAGGAAAAAAACAAGACTTATTTTGTATGATTTTTCTCGCAATACATGGATTTAACCTTTTGTGTTCTGGATAAATCCCTTTGTTTATGGCTACCAAACAGACAAATCAACATAAATGAAATCATATATTCAGATGTGCAGACCGTGATCTGCTGTTTATCATCCCTCTTGAGGAAGGGGCACCATAACCTACATAGGTGCCTCCTCTCATGGGTCATAGCCCGTTTGTACACTCAACACTGGTGATAAATAGCATATTACACTCATCTGTAGCGATATCGGTCTATCTATTCCAAACCTTACAACTCACTCACTCAAACCTAAGCAATAGGACCGTTCTGGTCCCCCCACTGAAAAGCCATTCAGAGCATCCTACAGTACTTGGCAACCATCCACTTATCTTTCTACTGCCTCTCCTGGCAAAATCCTGGAAAAGGGAGTTAATGTCCCGCTTCCTTCCTTCTTGGAAAGTATTACTCTTCAAGACGCTGCTTGAGCAGAACTTTGTCCTACTCATGGTACTGGGTCAACATGGCTATCATCTCTTGACAACCTCCCTTCACTTCTGGACATCAGGTGTGTCATGCGTCAACATGGCTATCATCTCTTGACAACCTCCCTTCACTTCTGGACATCAGGTGTGTCATGCGTCAACATGGCTATCATCTCTTGACAACTCCCTTCACTTCTGGACATCAGATGTGTCATGCGTCAACATGGCTATCATCTCTTGACAACCTCCCTTCACTTCTGGACATCAGGTGTGTCATGCGTCAACATGGCTATCATCTCTTGACAACCTCCCTTCACTTCTGGACATCAGGTGTGTCATGTGTCAACATGGCTATCATCTCTTGACAACCTCCCTTCACTTCTGGACATCAGGTGTGTCATGCGTCAACATGGCTATCATCTCTTGACAACCTCCCTTCACTTCTGGACATCAGGTGTGTCATGCGTCAACATGGCTATCATCTCTTGACAACCTCCCTTCACTTCTGGACATCAGGTGTGTCATGCGTCAACATGGCTATTATCTCTTGACAACCTTCCTTCACTTCTGGACATCAGGTGTGTCATGCGTCAACATGGCTATCATCTCTTGACAACCTCCCTTCACTTCTGGACATCAGGTGTGTCATGCGTCAACATGGCTATCATCTCTTGACAACTCCCTTCACTTCTGGACATCAGATGTGTCATGCGTCAACATGGCTATCATCTCTTGACAACTCCCTTCACTTCTGGACATCAGATGTGTCATGCGTCAACATGGCTATCATCTCTTGACAACCTTCCTTCACTTCTGGACATCATGTGTCATGCCATCAATCTTTTAGATTTGGCAGCCACTTTCGACAGTGTTGATACGAGCCTCGTCTCCATACTGCAGGAGCTGGAAATCAGGCCCAGGGTCTTGGAATGGTTTTTGTCTTTTCTTCAGAACTGCCTTTAAGCTGTGGAACTTCCCCCTTTCCAATCTGCTGCTTGTCGACTTTGCTGTGAGGACCCTCAGGAGTTTTCTCTCAGCCCTACTCTTTTTAACATTTATGTCACACTTTTATTTGTGCACTGATGTTACCTTGATTATTAATCATTTACCAATGATAAGTTCCACCTTTGCTTGACCTCCAGTGATGCATGGATTATGAGTGACACTTTGAAGCTGAACCAGTCCTTTAAAATGGAAGTTAATATAAAGCATTTACTACCTGCACTTGTTTTATCTGACAGGATAGTGCAAGCACTTCCATGCAGGTATGCATTCTGACCCTCTGATCAGATTTCTTGCCCAATGTCCCAATTACACTCTTCGTTCTTCTTTGTTCCACTTATTTGAGGGTGCCAAGATGTGCCGGGCCTTGGCACTCTCCAACAGGCACCTCAACTCGGAAAAGATCTTACTGTCCCTCTCCAGAGTAAGTTAGCCATGCTCAGGAACCTTCTCAAGACCAGGACAGTTTGCAGGTAATTCACCTCATGGCCTCGCCCAGACACCATTTTGGCTAGAACTAGGGCACCCTTTCTGTGTCATAAGCACTACAGAGAACGTAAACACACCAGATACAAAGCTACCCAGCTAGCTGTATTTCGCCAGATTGACTGTCAAAAATAAAGCATAAGAGTACTTTGTAAGGGCTACGCACAAAACACGAAAAAGGCACAAAAGTCCTTTGAGAGGGCTTCAATGCTAAACTAAAGCAGGCATATGCCACAGAGGTGTCTGTTGTAGGGCAAGGAGGACTGGTTCAATGTCCAATTTTCAGGATAATAAATGATTATATAACTAGTTTCATTTAGATCCTTTATATGCACATTTACCTTTTATGGATGTCCTGATAATATGGCATGGATCCAGCCCTTCTGGGCACACACTGGACACCCCTCGGGGTGGTCCATATGTGCTTATTACATACGTACATTCTTAGGTGTTATAAGATTGTACCCATGCAGTGCACAAGATGATGGAGACTTTGCTTATTTATAGAACTACCCCACCGTCACACAAGAGGGTGACGCATTATTTAGTCCTCAACTATGGAATGCCACATCCCTGAAGCAGTGTGGGATCATCTTGAAGCTTGAGTATAGGAAACAAGACTCATATGTGCGCAAAGGCTTTAAAGTGAGAAAATAGTTTAGATTAGAAACCCAAGTTTTCATTGCGTTACTGAGCTGTTTTTGAACAGCAGTGCTATCCAAAAATGATGCTATTTTGCGCCAGCCATCTCCCAGTCTCTTGTGTGCCTTTCACCTTCCGGAGGGCACGTGACCATCCCCTCGTCACATGCTGAGCTCCCATTTTCTCCCGTTGCCCGCTGAAGGCTGCACTTGTTCACACCCGCCAGCCACGACGTTCGGAACATGCTGAGTTAAAGTGACTGATCAGTTTGTTAACTGGAGGGACATGTTCACAGTCCCACTGAAAACAAAAAGTAAGCTGCAAACCTCGGCTAGCGATAATCTGCAGACTCATCTGTACTGATAACTGAAGTATGTGGCAATGCCGCAGAATTGCTTCCTGTTTCCTTGTTACGAAATCTCACCATTTTCTCTACCCGTGCGGGCCTGTGAGGCACGAGGACGGCGGCGCACTGTCGGACTCCGACGGGCCTGCTTTCCCTGCCTTTTCTGTGAACAAGAAGAAGCGTAATGAAGTTCCCAGGGTAGATATTTGAACAAGGCCATCGAGATTTTTGGTCTCACTCCAGAAGAGCAAGGGTCACTCAAACGGAGCCTTGTTTATTTGCCAAGGCGCGTCTTCCACCCCTCCCCCGGTTTCCAATCTGTTTGCATAACGAGTAGAAACTTGTTGATTTACATCACATGATTTAAGTGCTGTCCTTGTAGCCTGAGTCAGCGAAAACTCAGTTTCTTGCCGTTTTGTGCACGAGTTACCATTTTATGATGCACACGTATGCAGATTTTGGGCGAGAGGGTACAGCACAGACCACTGACACAGTGTAGCGTGGAGAAGGCCGCTTTATTGAAACAGGTGCACATACCAAACATTAAAGTTCCCTATGCAATTCTGCCTTACAAAACTACTGTCCTTGCTAATACATCAAACTTCATCAACCGTTTATCCTACCCATAACCAATGGTTACCCCAACCATCTGACCTGACCTGTATCTACATTCTGTTTTCTGAATTAACTTAACTTCTTATAACCATAAACCTTTAACTTCCTGTCTTCAGCAACTGCGAACATACTTCCCCCTTCAAACTGCTTCCCCCATCCCAACAGCAGTAAATAGATTGAACAATGCCAACCTTTGGGCAAACTGCTCATGCACCTGCCTCAAGCGTTGATTAATAACATATCTTCAACTTTTGCACACCTGTTCCAACAAAGCACGCCTCAATGACCCACACTCCAACCCTTTCCATCTTCTGTGGTGGGAGGGCGGGAAAAACTTTCTTCTCCCTACCCACCCTAGGCTACGATCCAGCATGTACAATCACTACAAAATGGTGGCTGATAGCCGAATCTCCCTTATTTTATATCTAACCCTGCCCCCACCTACAAGAAACTGCCCAAAGTCTCCCACAGTCCTCTGGACCATACCACCCGCCCAACATCCCCGGGGGTCACACATCCCTTTGGCCAGCTGCCTCCCAGACCACTGCCACGGTGTAGTGTGGAAAGGGCAACTTTATTGAAACAGGTGCACAACACAAACATTAAAGTTCCCTAGGCAATTTTGCCTTACAAAACTACTGTCCTTGCTAATACATCAAGCTTCATCTACTGTTTATATTACCCCCCACCCCTTTATTTCCCCCAACGCTTACCTCAACCGTCCAGCCTGCCTGCCCTGTATCTACATTCTGTTTTCTGAATTAACTTAATTTCTTATAACCGTAAACCTTTAACTTCCTGTCTTCAGCAACGGTGAACATATTTCCCCCTCCCTCCTTCAAACTGCTTCCGCACCCCAACAGGAATAAACTCATTGAACAATGGCAACCTTTGGGTAAACCGCTATCCAGAACCAATCCCCCAATCTGGGTTTTTCTGCCCCCTCAACCTGCCCCCCTCGCCTTCATTTATCCTGACACTGCTGTTTCCCTACATACTTACCCTGTTGTCGATATGACCTCAATAATCTTATCCCCATTGCCTCCGCTAGCACTTCCCTCATCTGCATCAAGTATAGAGCCATGCCCATAGGGGACAAATGCACCCTGTTGTAGTGGAAAAAACCTGCTTCCTTGTACCTTGAGTCTGGGTGAACAACCCCCTGCAAAACATGTGCATCTCCCTGTTAATCTTCCTCCTGGCTTTATCAATGGCTGATGGCTTCTCTAGCCTCTGCCATTCTCTTCTTGGTATCACTTCCATCCACAACACAAAGTTTCCTAACCAATTAGTATTTACTTCCCGCAAATCCTGCTTCATTGTCTTTAACACAGCTAGTCCTTCGATCCGCCCCAGGTCGTTCTCCCCTTAATACACCACCAGCACAACCCTTCCCATCCAACAATCTGTTTAGCAACGGCAATAGCTCCTGCCACAACATTCCCCCCTGCCATACAATTGCATTTTAGCTGTCTCCACAGCGAAACCCAACTGAGTTCCATGTCGTCTTTTAAAAGCTTGTCTCTCTACCCATTTTACGAATGAATGTCCCACAATCCAAACCAATAGTTCCTCTCTCTCTGAGTCTGGTACAGCTCCTACAAGAAACAGCATAAATTCAACTAATCACAGTATCTTTCTCTCTCTCGTCTCCCGCCTCCCTCATATACTGTCTGTAGCAACCAGAAGGCCATCTGCCTAATTCCTGAATCCTGTCCGCGGGCTAACCCCTCCTGCCTGCCTGTGTGGCTGCCCTATGCGGAAAGTATGTGTGCTGTATCCTGTTGGTGACAACTTAATACGTGATACTGCTTTCCTAAGTACTGCTAAAACTTGAAACAAAGTCGCATGTGATCCATCTAGATGCCGAAAGACCCTGCCGTGACCCCTCCTGTCTCCAGTTTAAAATTTGAGCCCAGATACAAAGGGCAAACCCGTTGTACAGGCTATTCCCTCAATATGACTGTCCTACTGTTGCAAAATCATCCTGTGCGCTGGGAACCCCCCAACGTTTTCCTGACTGGTACTGGTGGTAACTGACTCTGACTGACCCTGGGCTCTGCCTAACCAGGCCCAGGGCCAGTGCTATGCTGAAAGAGACACAAGTAGAATAGTGTGTAAAAACACCTACATACACATGGGTACACTATGGGTTAGGGTACCCAGGTGATTGGTATGACCTCCCCTATAAGGCCCAAGTACATATAGGGCAGGGGGATTGAACCTACCTTTAAATCCCTAGTATAGAAGAGGGCAAGGTAGGTTAGAGGCCAGCAGCCTTTTCTGCACTGGCATGTGTGCACTGCTGGAGCCTGAGGTCAGTTTAAAATCAGCCCTGTGTTGCAGGACTGCTTTTAAAATGCACTGCGCTCATCACTTACATACAACATTACCAGCTCTTCATCTTGGGTT
This sequence comes from Calotriton arnoldi, assembly GCA_963921515.1. Classification (NCBI taxonomy): domain Eukaryota; kingdom Metazoa; phylum Chordata; class Amphibia; order Caudata; family Salamandridae; genus Calotriton; species Calotriton arnoldi. The sequence goes on along the minus strand of CAWUFW010003924.1, from coordinate 607,817 downwards.
TTAGTAGCCCTTAGTTAGGGAGAACATCAATAAAACATCCCTGAGCTCCTCCATCACAGTGAGGGGGTTGTAGCCCTCGGCTGTACTAGGATTTACAGCCGGGAGGAGATCCCAGATGATGAAGCATGTCACTTCGGTGAGTGATGGGATTCCGTCCTTTTAGGTAGGACTTCCCGTGTAGGTTAAGCCTTTGGTGCCCTGTAGGCACACATGTCATCATAGTTATAGGTGGCGTTCTGAGACCCTTGGACTTTATTGTTGTGTATATGTAGATTGGGGTATATATTCCTAGCTGGTCTTTAAACCTTTTCCCTCGGACCCTCCCATCCTGGTTTGTATTTTTTTTTTTTTTTTACAAAATGATCACCCCATACAAAGAGGGCGAGCGCCTAGGGAAAAATTGCAGAAATGCTATGCTCCTCCCACCATTCTTCCAAGCCTGAGATAACTGCTCTGTGCACCAATTCCCCTTCCAGTGAAGGCCAAAGCCAGGACTGCCGGCAGCATCTGAAATCACCTGCATGCCCCATTCTGTTCTGTCCCCTGCTCTCTCCAGAGAAATACCATTTAACTGTTCTAGAAATGATCGCCAAGTGCTCAAATTCTCTTTCGATCCTGCTGACAATCTCACCCTGTGGTGTGGCATGACCCCGCCAATGCTACGCCCAATCTCTTGCAAAAGGTTCTCCCTGCCCCTACCACCCAGCGCACAAAATTCAGATGGTCTAGGAGTACCTGCACCTCCCTCACCTGCACCTTCTTCACCAACATGGTATCCAGCAGGACTATCATTGCCTGTCTCTTGTCTTCAGGCAACCTCGCTTCCATTTTGAATGTGTCAAATTAAATTCTCAGAAATGACATCACCGTTTCAGGTCCTAAGGTCTTCTTGTCTGGGAGAGGCACCCTCACATCCTCAGTCAGCTCTTAAAAAGTAGTCAGCATCAACTGACAGTTTGTCAAGCCCGGTGGTCCCACAAAAAAGAAGCCATCCAAATAATGTGTCAATGTCTTGTGTCCAATCACAACCAATGCAGAAAAGTACTAAAGCACTCAAACAATGAGCATGAGATAGAGCAGCCCATGGGCAATGCTTTTTCTATGTACCACTGCCCTTTAAACTGTATACCAACTGTTCGAAATCTAGGGGTGAATTGGTAAGAGGCAGAATGCCGCCTAAATGTCTCTCTTCACCAAGTGTGCACTTTTGGCACCTGCATTCACCGAGTCGATGGCCATATTGACTGAACAGTATGTCACTGAGAACAACTCCTCCGTTATGTAATCATTCACGGACTGGCCCCCCCAGCCATGATAAAGGCTGAATCAGCTGAAACTGCCCTGTGTTTTCTTTGATGCTACTCCTATGGGAGAGATAATCAAGTTTTCTAGTGGCCACATACCATATGGACCTGCCCTTCTGTCTTCTCTGATCTCCTTCTGAAGTTTGTTCCTTACCACCTGTGGGTGATCCTTTGCAGATTACAGATTCTCTGCCACCTCCTCTACTGTGGTCCCTCATAACCCAGCCGAAATCCCTTCTCAAAACCTTCCCCCAACCATGTACCATTGGAGCCAGTGTGTCAGTCTCTGCAACTTACCTGGGGTAAGAGACTTTTCCGGCAATTCCTTGTGCTCCATGACCCCCTCTCCTGAAGGATTGTTGCCATGTTCCCCCCTACCTGCCTTGCAGTCCCTCTGCATTCTATGAACGGGTGTCGGGCTGTGCACTCGAAACACTTGTGTGTCAATTTACTGTATTCCCTCATGCGAGACCCCTATTATACACCCAGCATTCCCCTGTCTGACTTGTCTGGTCTCTCCCTGTTGCCCCCACCCCTCCCTGGGTGGGAAACCCCTGAGAGGGCCTATACACTATGGGTAAGCCGCTGGCCATGAACACTGTGGGCGCAGGCGTCACCAGCCCCATTGTATGGAGTCACATGGTCCAAGCCCCCCCACCATTTCCCTTCCTCGTCTGCCGCCAAGCAAGCTCTGTCCTCTTCATTGTACCTCAACCATGCGTATCTGCCAAAGGGGCTGTGCGCCTTTCTAATCTCGTCCATGTATTTGAATAATGCTGTACACTGTTCTGGGATTTTCTCACAGTACAGACTGGCATGTACTAAAAACGCTGCTGTCCAATTTTAGATTGTGACAGGTATCTTTGGCTGTTTGGTCAACTCATACTCCTCCTCTTTGGACCCTTCATTTGCCCCAATTTACCTTATGTAGCAACTTAAAAACCTCCATGTACTCTCCTTTCCATATATTTTCTTTCGTGGGTGTCATTAAATGCATGCCCAGAGGGTTTGTGATCCCCATATAGGATAGTTTCTTTACCTTTAGTTACTTGCTTTCTTTTTTATCTTCTTGTGTGTCATGCCCTTCTTTCTTTTTTACCTTCACCCCGCCAGCCCCCAGCGTTTCTAAGGTGACACCCGTGTGTGACTCCGCTTTCTCCTGTTTGTCCTTACCTTCCCCTGTCACCGGTTGAGCCTGCTCTTCTGGTCCCACATCTTTATCTGCCACATAAATCCCATTCGTAAGTCTTACCTCACCATCCACTACCTCTCCTATATCCCCCACATCTACTCCATTCAATATCATTACAGGTTTTTGTAGCTTGTCAAACCACTTACCTGTACATAAGGTTGGTAACAGCACCAAAGCTTGCCATCTCGCCAATCTCGCCTCCTCTGTCGCACTGCCAGACGCTGCAGGCACCGCTGCTGGTCTGTCCTGTAACACACTGGCAGATGGTCGGTGAGATCTACCACCCCCCAGCCTTTTGCCCCGAAGCCCACCACACTGTCTCTGCTCTCAAACCTTCCAGATCGCTCTCCACTAATTCCCCTTCTTCTAGTTTGTCCACATCATAGTTCAACATTTAATCATCACTAGTTCCTTGTGACACACTGTGACCCATGTCATCACACGCTGTATCAGGTATAAACTCTTCGTCCCACCAAGCAAATGTGCCCACTGGACTCGCCATCCGGAGGTGGCCTCATCAAACTGACTATCCAAAGCTGCCAAGGAGTGCCCACCAGACCTTCATCCCCCAGCTGTGTTGAAGGTCTCACCAGACCTTCCCCAGCTCAGTCCAGTCCCGTCCTTCGCATCGTTTGGTCTAGCCGTCAAGACCATGCCATCACTTCTCCTCAGGGTATTGGAGCCACACTAGACTCTGCTAAGTCCAGAACTGTGTCTTGACCCGGAAACCAATTACAAGCAGTGAAGGCCAACGTAATGGCTCTCCTCCCACCCCTGGATTCTTGTTAGCCTGTCCTGGCACCCATATCCATTTCCCCGCATCTCCTTCTTGCCCCCTTCATCTCTCCTGGGGGGGCCTGTGCTCGCCCCACCTATTACCTTCTCCTTCCTGCCTACAGAGCGCCCTGTGTGCCACCCCCGTTCTGCCCATGAATACCCCCTTTCCTTCGCCAACCTCCTATTTATTTTATTTATTTATTTATTATTTTAGAGATTTTATATAGCGCTGGCTAGACCCAAAGGTATCAGAGCGCTTTACATGAGTAAGAAGATGGTAACGGTATAAAACAATAATTCAACAGCATGGAATACCAACAAGTTAACAAAAAAGAAACATCTAGAATTTACACATATCAAATAAACAGATAGATAGAGCGAGGGCTATATACATGTATAACATGGAAATGGGAGATCAGATTTTGTATAATGGTATGGGATGGAGAAAGGCATGAAGGGCAGCAGGTAGTAGGAAGTTAGACGTGAGAAAGGGGGAGGGAAGCAGATGGGGAAATTTGGTAGGAGAGGGGGGAGTGGGAGGGGGATGGGAAGGACTATGAGAGGGAGCAGATGAGAGCAGTGGGGAAGGGAGAAAGCTGAGCCAGTGGAATGTAGAGGGAGGGGAGAGGGGAGGAGAGAGACAGTAGGAAAGTAGGGGGACCAGAAAAGTGGAAGTGGTGAGGGCGAATTCAGGGCGCTGGTTAAGACCCCCAATATTTATTGAGGAGGTGCATTTTGAGGTCTTTTTTTAAGCTGATGTAGGAAGGGTTGCAACGCAGGTCTTTGGGAAGGGCATTCCAGATGTTTGGGGCATTACCGGAGAAGGAGCGGGATTGTGTGGATTTCTTTTTTAGCAGGGGTGGGACTAGGAGGAGAGCATTGGTACTTCTCATGGTTTGTGTGCTGCCCGCTTTGCAGAGTTTATTGGCGAGGTATGGCGGTGTATTTTGATGGAGGACTTTGTGTGTAATGCAAGCAGTTTTGTAGGTGGATCTGCCTTTGATGGGGAGCCATTTAAGGGTTTTGAGGGCTGGGGAGATGTGGTCGAAGTGTTTGCAGTCAGTGATGAGCCTGGCTGCAAGGTTGAGCACAGATTTGAGTGGAGCAAGGTGGACCTTGGGGATTCCGGTGAGGATGGCGTTGCCGTAATCAATACGCGAAAGGACCAGAGATTGGACTACTAATTTAAAGTCATCAGTAGGAATAAAGGGCTTAATTTTCTTTAGATGACGGAGAGTGAAGAGGGCTCCTTTAGCCCAGTTTTTGATGTGTACATTGAGAGTTAGGCTGTTATCGATGGAGATACCAAGGGATTTTACTGAGTTGGACAAGGAGAGTGAGCAGTTGAGGGCATTAAGGTCGGAGATCCAGGTTTGAATGGGGAGAGGGTTGTTTTTAGGGGAGAAGAGAATGATTTCAGTTTTTTTGGGGTTGAGTTTGAGATGATTTAATTGGAACCAGGATTGAATCTTAGTGAGGGTGTTGTTAAGGTGTAGGATGTCCGCGTGGGTTTTGATCTTATAGTAGAGTTGGGTATCATCGGCATAGAGGTAGTAGTTGATTCCAGCTTGTTTAAGAATGAGGGTGAGGGGTTCCATAAAGAGGTTAAAGAGAGAGGGAGAGAGAATGGATCCCTGGGGGACTCCTAGGGAGACCGGAGTGGGGTTTGATAAGCAGTCGTGAATTTTGATTTGCTGTGTTCGGTGTTGGAGATAGGAGACGAACCATTTATGGGCAGTACCATTGAGGCCGAAGCGATCTCTGAGAACATTAAGTAGGGCTGAGTGGTTAACTGTATCGAATGCAGCGGAGAGATCAAGGAGGATAAGTAGGCAGGTCTCGCCATTGTCGAGGGAGTGGTGGATGTCATCGACAATGTTAAGCATGGCAGTTTCGGTGCTGCAACCTTTCCTGAAGCCTGACTGTAGGGGGTCCAGTAAGTTGAAATTTTCGATGTGTTTATCTAATTGGAGCAGGACACATTTTTTGAAGGCTTTGGAAAGAAGGGGGCGGTTAGAGATGGGGCGGAGATTGTTAAGGTCATTGGGGTCGGCCATAGGGTTTTTAAGAATGGGAGTGATTTGTCCAAGTTGAAGGGAAATAGGGCCACAACCCGTGGCAAGGGAGGTGTTGATGATAGAGGTCTAAGATGGGGCAATGATGTGCTTTAGGTCTTGGACAAGGTTAGAAGGGAGGGGGTCTTTAGTATGGGAGGACGGTTTTAGTTTAGCAATGATGTTAAAAACTTCGCGCTCAGTTACAGGGTGGAAATTATGCCAGGAGGCATTGTTTTTTAGTTGTGAGTTAGGGAGATAGGTTTCAAGAGGTGTGGTTGTGGGTAAGTGTGGGGAGTGGTTTAGGGGAAGGTATCGTAGTGGGTGTGTGTGAGGAGTAGTTAGGGTGAGGTGAATTAGTAGGCAAGTTTGAGGTGGGATCAGGGGGTTGGGGAATGCGGTATGAGTTTTTGAGGTGATGTCAGGAGTGTGTTGGGAGGTGGTTGGGATCAGAGTTGAAAGGAAGGATTGCTCTATCTTTGCGATTTTTTCTGAGAAGAAGTGAGCAATTTCTTCACATCTAGCAGTCGAGGCCAACGGAATTGGAGGTGCGGAGGATGTTTGGTTACGAACGATGTTGAACAGTTCTCTGGGTCTATTTTTGGCCCGATCAAGTTGTGTACGGAAGAAGGGTGCCTTTTCGTTAAAAATGTGTTTCTTGTAAGTCAATCTAGCTAGTCTGAGGAGTGCCAGATGTGAGGGAGAGGGATGCTGTCTCCATGTTCTTTCCATCAGTCTAAGTGTGCGTCTTTCTTTGTTGAGCTCTGAGTTAAACCATGATTTGGAAGGGATATTACTTTGATTTTTTAGTTTAGGCGGGGCCATTTGGTCTAAGGTATCGGTGATAGCTTTATTAAAGTGTTCAGTAAGCTCATTTGCGTTTTGTGAGGGAGGGATGAGGAGAAGTTGAGCAAGAAGTTTAGACTCGAGTTCAGCAGAGGGGATAAAATTTAGATTTCTGGTCCATTTCTTAGGTTTAATGATTTTAGTGGGTGGGGGCGGTGCCGTGGTAGCTATGGTGAACAGTATGAGGTGGTGTTCGGACCAGTCGATGGGGACGATATTGGACAAGAGGGCCAGATCCTTATTGGTAATAATAGCATCCAGGATGGGTCCTTTGGTGTGGGTTGGGGAGTGACATAGTTGTTTGAGGTCATTAATCTCAAGAAGATTGGTGAGGAGGGTGATTGTGGGATCATCAGTATCGTTCCAATGGAGGTTGAGATCTCCAAGGAAGAGATTTTTAGAGTTAGATAATGAGGATTGTGTCAGAAGGTCAGATAATTCATCAACGAAGGGATGAGGATCTCCAGGAGGGCGGTAGATATTATGTAGACGAATTCCGTGGGAACCTTGTACTTTTAGTTCAGCTTCAAGGTATTCAAAGGTAGAGTGGTCGGAATTGTTAACAAGGGAGAGCTGAAGTTCGTTTTTGAAGATTATGGCTAAACCACCACCTATTCTGTCGGGTCTGTCTTTTCTAAGTATAGAATATCCTGGGGGGGAGAGTAGGTCAAGTATGCTCGTAGAGTGGTAATTGAGCCAGGTTTCCGTGAGGAACGCGATGTCAATGGATTCGCTAAGGATAGTTTGGGAAATTTCAGTGGCATGTCGGACAGCAGATCGACAGTTCACAAGCATGCAGGCGAGTGGTTTGGGGTTGCTTTTGGGGGGTGGGCAGGAGTGGATGGTGGTGAGTTGAGGAAGGGGTCTGGGGAGACGGGAGAGGAGGGGATTCTGTTAGGCCCCAGAATAACGGGGATGTTAGAGTAGGGGAGTGGAGGATTGATTGATTGATGAACTAGGATGGTAAGAGTTGCATTGGTCAGTAAGGTTGGACGGGGAGAGATGGCAAGAGGTGCGGAGAGGTCTATGCATACGGCAGCGGAGAGGAGTACTTCTCCAAAGATTGTAGTTAGTTGGGTTCTTTCGGCCGGCGTAGGGGGAGTTTGGCCGGTTGAGGAGGGTTCTGGAGCTGTGGGAATTAAAATCTTCTCTAAGACGAGAGAGATCTCTCGTCAATGTGGAGAGATCACGTTCTATGTTGCATAGAGTTTGGGTTATTAGAGTGAGGGGGGACATTGTTGGGGGGGAGCGGGATAGGGAGTGTTCTGTGTATGCTGCGGAAGGAGGTCCGTTATGTGGAGGGAGTGAGAGGCCAGTGGGGGGTAAGAGGAGTGCTAAGGCTGTAGGGCATGAGGGGATGCGTGAAGGGGGACAGGAGATTCGAGACCTCAGGGAATGAGGTATGAGATGTTAGAAGGGCGTGAAGAGTGTGGAGAAGGACAGCATCAGGGTTAGGGAGTGGTGTGTAATTCTGGGAGTGAGATAATGGTTTCGGAGAGGAAGATGATGGGGCCGGAGGGGGCACGAAAGGGGATTCAGGGTGGAGAGGTAGGGAATCAGGTTGGAGGGGAAGGTAGGAAGGATAGGGGTTAGAAATGGAAGTATTAGGGGATGAAAGGGACAGGACGTTAGAGTGCGTGTGTG